>OZ038513.1:15575464-16047964 GCA_964036315.1 Acanthosepion esculentum
ATTGATATTGTTATCACTATCACCACTGCAAATTGTCCTCATCATCACCTCCCCATAAATACTGCCTGAATAAACCCCACACAATTATATTTTGAATCTAAATCACAGATTTATTCAATAAAAGCGTCATCAAAAGCAGGAACAGCCATTTTGATCCGAAAAACAGCTACGTTCAATTTTAAAAATTCTTTACCTCGTGTCGAGTGAAGAATAGTACAAATCGCGTCGGAAAACGGAAGTTAGCCTCATTCTGAATCTAAAGTACGTTGTTTCCAGCTTGAAATACCGGAAAAAAACTTAGCGACGTACTTATTTTGATTATCACTCTCAAGGCGAAAAAATGTGACTTCACTTACAAGAGAGAAACTCGTGCGGCGACATGACACGCCTACAGCGTGCTAATTTCAGGTTTCCGATTTAGTCCTCTTCGATGACTGCAGACCTGCCGGAACACTGTTGGTCTTCCAGATCAAAATTTCCAAACCGCTTATGAACAGTGTTCTCAGCTATAGCACCATCTCTAGTAAGGGCAGCCTACAACCCCTTTCTCGTAGACTAAATATCGCAAGCCTCTCACTATATCCATAGAAATTTGTACGCAAGTTGTAGCGACGAATCACCCTCATTCCTTTCGTATTCCACTTGTGAGATGTAAATTCCACTCGAGCAAACTCTTCCTGCAAATTGCTGCTCTGTGGAACCGACTGCTAAGATGATGTTTTCTCCATTACTACAATCTTAACCTGTACAAGTCTAAGGTCAATAGTTATCTTACCCATATATATATATATATATATATATATATATATATATATATATATATATATATATATATATATATATATATTTATTTAAAATTATAACATAAATATGTTATAAAATCACTACCAAAGTAGCCATTTTGTTTCAACACCTCTGGTGTCTTATCAAGTGATGATGTTCAATGTTATATATATATATATATATATATATATATATATATATATATATATATATATATATATATATATATATATATATATATGTATAGCCTACAGGCAAAATATCTGACTGATGTCAAATCAGTCGGATTTCAATCTCGGCTTGAAGCAATCGGACGTCTAGTCACACTGAGGAGCTGTAATTCAGCGAAACAGTCTATATGTGGCTGACTATATATATATATATATATATATATATATATATATATATATATATATAAACGAAGAGATTTGTATAGCGTCAAGTAAATTTTAATGTTAGTAAGACTAAAGTGCTCTCATTTAACCAACACAGAGAATCTTCCCTGCCCACCATCCGCATAGTGAGAGCGTCTCATTGCGCCTTGTTGAACTCACGTTTTCAACTGGCTTGAGGTGAAACAACTACATTGAAACAATAGCTGCAAGGAAAGTTGGTTCACTGTGTCGTGCCAGAATCTTTTTCTCGTCAGAGTCCATCTTACACATCTACAAATCTACCATTCGTCCGTGCATTGAATACTGCTGTCAGATCTGGTTTGGTCTCCCTGCTGTTCATCTTGACGTTCTCGACAAAATCCAAAGAATGATCTGCAATGAAATCGGTCTTGACTTGGCATCTCGTCTTCAGTCACTTTCTGACAGATGTAATGTCGCTACCCTCTGTCTTTTCTACAAATATTTTCAATGCAACTACTTTGACGAGCTTTTTTTTCCATGGTGCCCCGACTACATGAATTTAAACATACTATTAAATTGGCATTTAGGTCACACATTTTACTGTTAAAATAGTTAAACTTAACTGCTATTTCTAGTCTAACAGTGGAACAGTATTTCTAGTCGACAGTGGAACTAACTTCCTCTTACTTGCTTTACTGATGACTACAATCTTCAAAAATTTAAATGCAAAGTCAATCGCCATTTTCTGTTGCCTAGATCCCCGTTCGTCTTTTATCCTTTCCTCAATCACCGCTAGACCCAGTCTTTTCTCTCACTTTCACTCTCTGTAACCCCCTGCGTACTAGTGGCACTCCCGCCTTGAAATGGGGTAAAATGCTTAAAAAGATATGAAAACGGATATATTTGTTACACATAGGGATGTTATTTTCCCGATTACTACAATCTTAACCTGTTCAAGTTTAGAATTAACCGTTTTCCTTTCCACATATCCGCCAAAACTATATCACTTACTGTAACTTCTACCTTGAGTGGCTCCCGGGCTTTCTACAGAATGAACAGGCTGTAATTTTTTTTCGTGTTTGTAAACCTTTTTTTTTTTCTTTCCGGAAACAAAAAACATTAAATGGGGGGAAATATGTTTGATTTCCTCACATTTTCACTTAAAAATATTAAAAATTAAAACACGTAAAAGCATTTAAAATTCACAATCCAAATTTGATTCTTCTAGAAAGATGAGTTGAAATGTCAAATTTCAAAATATGGATATATTTAATAAGTTTCATTCTGGTGTTAAACGAAACGACGACATCTATTAGAAGACGCTATATTTTAAATTCCAGTAATCAAGAACATCATCCACCCGGCACTATGTGAAATAGTCATCTAACTGTATGCGGTTAGTTTGAACATCTGGCAGACATGTTCAATTATAGCATTTGTGGATTTCGTACATTGATGCGTCTCGCTGCTGGTTTCGTAATTATTTTATTATTTTCAAGTGAGTGGAGCGTCTTCAATTTTATGTGAGATGCACAGCCATATCAATAGCACTCTCATGTCTTCTTCCGTGAATTGGAAAAACTTGAGAAGGAAAGAAATAAACAAACAAACAAACAAAGAGAAATTGATAGAGAAAGAATGAAGAAGAAAGTGAGAAATGAGACACAATCATAAAAATTATAAAATCCACAACTGAGGGCGGAATGAGTGAAAAACATTCATATTCAGGGAAAATAGCAATGAAAGGGAAAAAGAGAAACGAATGAATTAAAGGAAATCCGGATATCACGAAGTTAGAGAAGAGGGAAAAAAACAGAAAATGAAAGAAAAACACAAGGAAGATCCATAATAAAATCTATAACAAAAACAAAGTTAACGACATTGATAAAAAGAAAGACACCCAATACTCGCTTGCCGATTGCTTAGCGTACCCCGAATCTTCGTTCCAGTTTTTGTTGTTACTGTCACTGATGCTAAAACGTTATCTTGAAAAATAATCTCCCAGAATATTAAGGCCTATTAGCCGCAAGAGAATACGAATAGAGATATGTTCGTTTTTATTGGGAAACAGTAAAACTAATTGATGATAATTTACCACGTTAATAAAGTTATTTCAGTCGATATATATATATATATATATATATATATATATATATATATATATATATATAACATAGAACCACACTAGATGCGCGGGATATATATATATATACACGTCTTTCTTGAGTCGAATTTTCTTTTGTTTCAATCAAGGTCAATGTAACTTGAATCTGAATTTTCTCTCTTAGGAACTTTTTCCCGAGATAAAGGCTTACTTTCATCTTGTGCTAACTGGAAGTCAGTTCTCTCGGATACGTTTAACGGAAATTTGTCTTTTGGATATAATCATCATCTAACAATATTTTGCACTTCTTTTTTTGCAACAAATTTATTTATTTTTCAATCAATTCACACCAAGTAAGGCGATAATGCCACTAAGACACAAGGAGCTACTTGGAGTGAAAGAGAATGAGAAGAGTTTAGAAGCAATCGGAAACCCAATCCTAAACAGAAAACAGTGTACATTTCTACTCGTGTTAAAAAAAAAATACGTGAGAAGTGTGAAACGGGCGATAGGCGAACCTATCTACTCCTATTGATGAGAAAAAAAAACAAATAAGATTTCAGAGTTTAGGCGGAGACGTTAGAAGTATATAATTGAAGTAGGTTTTAGAAGGAACCGGAAGCCCAATTCTTAACAAGAACCAGGTGATAAACATCTACTCCTGTTCAAAAGAACGAGGAGGGGTGTAAACCGGGCGATAGGCGAAGCTATCTACTCCTACTGACAAAGATGACAAAAAAATAAATAAAATTTCATTTTTTAGATATTTTATAAAGAATTTAGGAGGAGCCGGAAATGCAATCCTAAACAGGAAACAAAAAATAAACCCCATACTTCAAAAGACCGAGGAGGAGTTTGAACCGAGCGATAAGCCAATATCAATTCCTTATATTTAAAAAATCGGGTTGAAAATCTGACAAGAGATTTTTTTATCTAGACGAACTTCGTCTTCATTATATTTATGTGCTAGATCTCTTCAAAACGACGGCGATCACGGCTCTCCACGACTTCTTATCATTTATTGCTGTAATTAATCGTTACCCTTTAATATCACTCTTATTTCCTTTTCTGTCATTCATTCTTAAACGTTCTTTAAAATGACTCGTTTTTTTCTCTTTGCTTCTCTTGTCTTTAATATACGCAGTTAAGCCCTCTTTCTTATGCCCTCCAGAAATGACCTCTGCTTCTTACTGACTGCAAACTTGTTCTTTTTTTCCTTAAAACTTCCACGTTGTTCACATGTTCTGTCTATGCATTCATTGGCAGAACCACGTGTCTGTCGCTTTAATTGTCTTTACAACTATGAGAAAAATGTCCAGCATTTACTTCCATATGAGTAGGCATCCGTTTATCTTGGAAGACAAATAGTACCCTGTTTGGTCAAACTCCAGTCTTTGGATGGTGAGATTCTCCAGGTTGTAGGCCTGGGCAATGATATATGGATTTTCCCAGAGTACATGCCGACCCTTTGTGTCGTACTGATAAGATCCAAAGAAATACCGGGTATATATTTGCGGTTGGCTTGACTGGAGGAGTTTCCTGAAAGCTGCCAGTGTTGACAGACAACTATTTCGCGGCTTCACTCCGTTTTTTTTTTGTTTTGTTTTTTTTGGTGGGGTATCTGGATTTACTTCCGTAGCTTTTTCTGTGGTTGAATATGACCGCATGAGGGTGGATGTTTAAAATCATGCTTCTGGATGAACTGTCTCCCTTCGCTGTCGAGCTCCATCTACCCGAAAAAGTTGGTTATGAGGCGCCAGAGGTTAACCCATTCAATTCCAAATAGCAGATTGATATTACATAACAGTTCACCACTCTTCTTTGTTTCTGGTATTTTACTTAATTTCTGAAAGGCAGTTTTTCTATGTCACATTTTTTCTGCTGTCTATTACTACCAGATAGTTACATGTATTTTCTTGATGTTGATTTGCCCAAAATATAACTCACAATTTAAGATGTCTTTTTTGCTGCCGACAATGTATTCGTCTTATTACAATTAATAGTCTTTTCTTATGCTGCTTCTTTAATACTTTATTGACCATCAAAATAAAGAGGAAACAATAGACAAAAATATATATGTGGATGTGTTTACTTCATTTCCCGACATGGTGGTAACAATGATGAAAGACAAAGAAATGTAGGTGAAAAAGACGAATAGTTGGCGCGACATCTGTTATGATTTAAAGACAGTTCATTTTAACAATTCACAATAAATTACGAGTATATAAATAAGGCTTACGGCCATATCACGTTGAAACACCGGTTCCATACGATCACCGAAGTTAGGCAACGTTGAGCCTGGTCAGTGCCTAGATGGTGACCGCTTGGGAATACCAGGTGCTGTAAGCTTGGGTGTGCGGGTGGTGCAATGGATAATGGCTCGGAATTGGAAATCGGTGTGCTGATTTCCAGTTCCAGTCAGGTTCGTTATATTCACTTCAGCGCAGATACTCTACCTCATCTCCTCTCCCAGATATGGGTTAAATAGTAAGACTTGTATCAATAAATTATTATTATCTTAAAAAAAAAGAAACTTACAATCTAAAAATAATTTCTGGCTTTAAATAACCTGCTAAAGGTTAATAAGCCGTAAAAAACAACAAACCAATCAAGTGTAAAAATAGTTACAATAGAATGATTACAGATTTTTACATAATGAATAAATAATAAGTACTATTAAATCAGTAGTACAAATGTATTATTGTGCTGGAGATCTTTAAACCATTAACACTGTTTATTTTTAATTTAATGAGCTTTTCTTCAGATCTACTTGTTAAACAGCTCTTTCAAAATAACAGAAAAATGATTCCAAACACCGGATAAACATTGATAACATATACTTAGGCACTAGATTGCCCAATTCTAGGACTTTACAAAAAAGGTTTAATCATTGCACGGCGTAACCCTAAAAGTAGACCGATTGACGCTGAATAAAATAGTAATTGAAATCAAAAACAATCTTAATTAAGGGTGTTAATGAACCGACTATATTTTCTTTGAATATACAGTTCGCCTATTTTTGACGATCTTCTCTGTGATGTTGAATGGGAGGAATCGATATCTGGCTGATTCCCATCTGCCATTTCAAATCTGGAAAGGTTTTACTTATTCTCGAATTCTTGCTTTTCTTGCAACCGCTTTAAACCTATCTTCATAAATTCGGTTGGCTAGCGGGAAAAGAAATTGAAAGAGACATATATCATGATCAGCGCTATCAGGATAGTACAGTAATTATTGTGGGCTGAACAGGTAGATGTGATCGAAGGTAGAAGATTTTTGTTTTATCTGGTATTTACAAGAAGACACAAAAGAATCGATGCCTACTTTTATCCAAGAAGAAACTTCAAAAGCACAATTTTCAGTAGGAAGGCTAAAGATTTCACTCCAATGCGAAGAAAATTGTGAAATGAATTGCAACCAGTACGCTGGTAACAGAAACAGGTTGTTCGGGCCTGATTTGAAATAAATCTCAACAGATACCAAAATGTGATCCGAATTGTCAAGGGTACAGAGTTACAAGAGTCAGGGGAAGGGATGTACGAAACAAATCGAGTACGTTTTTTGGTCAGAACTATTAGAGAAACGAGTCAACTATTTAACAAAGATTTCGCATAATTTCTTTTCGTCCTGGGTATAACGATAAACTACATACGGCAGCAAGGTCTGTGATTGGGAGGTTTCGGGGAGCGTTGAACAGCCTCTTAACTGCTGTTGTTTCCAGGCACACCCTGGGGAAAGCTCTGAATCTGTCTGGGTTAATGTTTAGAAATGAGAGCTCTATAACAAACCTTACCTATTTTCCTACAGAGAATTTGTATAAACATAGAAGCTTCAAAGTCATTTTGACCAATGAGAGCTCTCAAACAAGGACGCTACATTTTGTGTTACCCATGCTATCTTTATTAAACATTGCAGGATCAAATCACAGTAACTGTTTTCCATATTAAATAAAAATTGACAAAATATATTTTTAACCAACAGAAACTTAATAAATTTAAATGTTTAATTTTTATACCTCGTTATGAACCGATTCTTCTTCTTCTTCTTCTTCTTCTTCTTCTTCTTCTTCTTCTTCTTCGTCTTCTTCTTCGTCGTCTTCTTCTTCTTCTTCGTCTTCTTCTTCTTCGTCTTCTTCTTCTTCTTCTTCTTCTTCTTCTTCTTCTTCGTCTTCTTCTTCTTCTTCTTCGTCTTCTTCTTCTTCGTCTTCTTCTTCTTCGTCTTCTTCTTCTTCTTCTTCTTCTTCTTCGTCTTCTTCTTCTTCGTCTTCTTCTTCTTCTTCTTCGTCTTCTTCTTCTTCTTCTTCTTCTTCTTCGTCTTCTTCTTCTTCTTCTTCGTCTTCTTCTTCTTCTTCGTCTTCTTCTTCTTCTTCTTCGTCTTCTTCTTCTTCTTCTTCTTCGTCTTCTTCTTCTTCTTCTTCTTCTTCGTCTTCTTCTTCTTCTTCTTCTTCTTCGTCTTCTTCTTCTTCTTCTTCGTCTTCTTCTTCTTCTTCTTCGTCTTCTTCTTCTTCTTCTTCTTCGTCTTCTTCTTCTTCTTCTTCTTCTTCGTCTTCTTCTTCTTCTTCGTCTTCTTCTTCTTCTTCTTCTTCTTCGTCTTCTTCTTCTTCTTCTTCTTCTTCGTCTTCTTCGTCTTCTTCTTCTTCTTCTTCTTCGTCTTCTTCTTCTTCTTCTTCTTCTTCGTCTTCTTCTTCTTCTTCGTCTTCTTCTTCTTCTTCGTCTTCTTCGTCTTCTTCTTCTTCTTCGTCTTCTTCGTCTTCTTCTTCTTCTTCTTCTTCTTCTTCTTCTTGTATGTCTGTATGTAAATATGGTGGTGCAAAAGAATCAGGCGCAGCGGTGTGAATCCATCAAGGCGGTGGTGGTAAGCACATTGTTTGTCTGTCACTTGTGTAACAAGCCATGCAAGTCCGCAGCTGACCTGGCAAGTCACTTTCGGGGTCATGTACGAGAGAGGTGCGAGGTGGGGAGCGAACGTGATTAGGCGGCCATCATCTGCGAAGATGCGACGGATCATCATCATGCATGTACGTGCCATGTTCCTTCAAGACATTGGGTATGACGATAAACTACATTCAACAGATCGGCCTCTGATCGAGAGGTTTTGAGAGCGAGGAACCACCTCTTAAATGCTGTTGTTCCCAGATTCACCCTAGCACGTGTTAGGATCCTAGCTATGGGAAAATAGTGAACCCTCAAACTGGGGTCAAAACACTATAAACGTATGAAAATACACTTTTGTAGTAAGAATACCAGCAATACGTTTTCATAGTAAAAAAATTACCAGCAATACATCATTGGAAAAAGAAGAAAAAAATTACCAGCAATACATTTTTTTTTAAATTACCAAACCTCCCAAGAAAATACCAAAATTTAATTTTCTTGGGAGTTTTGGTAATTTTAGCATATCATCTCCATATGGACAAAATAACCCATAAAGAGTTGACATGCCGTTAAACAAATCAAACAACTTCTGTATCTTCTGTGTCTATATTTCTGAGATGTAATTATGTACATTATTTACATTGTTTGGACTGTTGTCCTTATCTTCGTTACCATATTCACGACGCTTCGGCCGTTGAACGCTTCAGTTTTCTTCGGGTGATTGAAATTTAGAACTTAACCCTTTATTTCACAGCTCTTTGGAACAATCTACCCCGAAACGCCGTGAATATGGTAACAAAAATGAGTCTCAACATTATAAATAATGTTCTTTATTTTAATGTAATATTTCGCCCTCTGACTTTAAACAAGACGGGTTCAATCAGTAATCTACAAGAACTGCCAGCTGTAAATATTTATTTGATACAATATTTTTTTCAGTTTTTCTCGGCAATATCAAATGACCTTCAAACGATCTGTTAAAAAGAAAACTCATTCATACGCTGAGTAATGATGCTCTCAATATTTATATGCTTATAAAATCACTCATATATGAGTTCTTAAGAAATGAATCAATTGGAGTGGATGAATCTTCTTATCGGGTCAACGGCCACCAGGCACAATGGAGAAAACTGAGCTCCACAGATATGTATGTTGCCAGGGTGGTAAATAAAACAGCATCGGTAGAAGGAGGGCTTCTTAGATTAAAGTCAACAATCAGGGTAGAGGGTTTGCTGTTGGAATCCACGTCTACGAGCCTTCAAGGACGTCGGGTGTAGTTTGACCTGGAAAGCGATGCGTTGTGTATGAATGAATAAAAGCTCCCTCCATGCATCTGGCTTGAAAGGAGAAATAAGGCGAACATTTATGGAAGAAATGAAGGCTTAAATAAAGGAAGAAAAGAAAGAAAGAAGACGACAAGTACAGAAAGAAATTCGAAAATCATGGAAGACTGAAATCAATGAAGGAAGAGGAGAAATAAGGCGAAAGTTTATGGGAGAAATGAAGGCTTAGATTAAAGAGGAAAAGAAAGAAAAAAGGCGACAAGTATAGAAAAGAAGGCTAAAAGCACGGAAGAAACTGCAATCAATGAAAGAAGGGGAGAAATAAGGCAAAAGGAAAAATTAAAGGAAGAAACTAGAGAAAGAAGGCGAAAAATATAGAAAAGAAGGCTAAAAGCATGGAAGGAAACTGCAATAAATGGAGTAAAGGGAGAAATCAGGCGAATGTTTATGGGAGAAATGAAGGCTTATATCAAAGAAGAAACGAAAGAAAGAAGGCGAAAAGTCCCTCAGAGGACGAAACGCATTGGCTAAGATAACTTTTCCTTTTGTCTTTATTCACAGGAGGTTAAAAGCATGAAAGATTAAATCAGTGGAGGAAGGTGAGAAATAAGGCGAAAGTTCATGGGAGTTCAACGAAGGCTTAAACCAAGGAATAAAAGAAAAAAGAGAAAAGTATAGAAAGGAAGGCTTGGATGGAGGCTGTGATCAATGTAGGAAGGGTTGGTAGGGAGGAATCTTAGTAGAAATGAATGATTGATTTGTTTAACGGCATATCAAGTCTTTATGGGTCATTTAATGCTGAAATGTAATTTTCTTGGGAACTTTAAAGTAATAAAAATATATGTTATTCTACTTTCACAGTTGAATACATGGTAGATGATGCTTAGGTTTTGTGCATAGACATTTGTGTGGTCATGTTTATCAAAGGCGGTGATATGTGCGTTTTATGTTGTAATTTTGCTGAAGTTATATTTTGGAATACAGTTTGATTTAAATTGCCGGATATTATACGGTCTAATGTCATGAAAATTGTTCGTGTTGGTTGGTTGGTTGGCTGGTTGAATATTTTTAGCGACATATCAATCTCTATGGGTTATTTAATTCTGAAATCTAAATAATTTGAAAATTTTTTATGGTTTCAAAAATATATTTTGAACGAAATTGTATGCCTTCAACTACAGATAAAATGTATTCATGGTCATTTTGCTTTGTATCGTTGCTAATTTTACTATAAATAGGTATTGTTGCTAATTATATTACATAAAATTGTCTTGATGGAATTTTTACTATAAAAACGTACTTTTATACTTTCATAGTATTTTGTTTGGGGGTTCACAGTTTGTCCATAGCTGGGATGTAACAGGTGCTACCACCCCGGGTCAAGATGCACCTTGAAACAATAGCAATTAAGAGGTGACCCACGCAACTCAAAACCTCCAATCCTCCGATCAGGAGACTTGCTGTCGGATGTATCATAGTTTATCGTCATTGACATGATTTGGTTGAAATGAAGGAAGGAAAAAAAGAAGGCGAAAAACACGCTTTCAATTTTCCTACAATAGAATGATTCCTATTGTAGAAAAATTGAAAAGCAGTGAAAGAAATAACTAATGAAGATGGAATAATAAACACATATCATTTTAGTTCATTTCAATAGAAAAAGCTAATCATTCTTCGGAAATAACCAAAGAGAAGATAACGATCCAAAAGAAAGAAAGAAAGAAAGAAAGACAAAGATCAAGGTAAATTAAATTAATCCTCTTATCAGATCTTTCTGCTTTTGATGATAATCCACTTCGCTGACAGACAAAATCTCGTTAACCTGACGAAATGCTCTTATTCCTTATTAACGCAACATTTTTAACATTTTTTTATCCATTTTCATTGAGCCTTTCAATCTAAAATGAACCTTACTTTCACTTTCACTTTCACTTTCAATTTGTCTCTAATTTTGCCACCTTTCTATTCCAATGAAAATCACAAAAGAAAGTTTGCGTGCTATTTGTCATGTTTACTGCTATTATATTCAGTAGGGGCAAGGCTTTGCGAAGCATCTTGCAAGCCTTGCCTTCAGGGTCTGTACAATGTTCATGCTTTCTACAAAAACAATAGAAGGCAACATACGCAGGGGGAAATCTGTGTTAAAAAAGGAGTTTGTACCATTGTCTTTCATACAGATGATAAAGTAATCAATAAGGAATGAAAAAAATATCATTCTAGTTTGTATTCCTATAATGCAGCTGTCAGCTGGAGTATGACAACGTTAAGGATCCTGTCGTGATATTTATTAGCTGTTTTTGTAAGCCGTGTTATCACGGTAGGATTTCTTGAACAAATATATCAAAACATTTATTTATTATATGTACAGTGGAACGGCTAATACTGGAGACGCATATTAGAGTTGATTCAGAAGGTTTAGTGGGGTCATAGCTCCCCAGCGGTCTTACCATTACACCATCAATCTCTAGCTTAGCTTTGGTCATGTTTGCGCTAAGAAAGGATCCAATGATTTTCTTGAGTAAAAAAAATAAATCGTTCTTGCAGTAGAAATACAAAGCATGGATGGATATCCAAAGATTTCTAAAAGTTTCTTTCAACACTCAGTCTGTGCGTTTAGCATTAATAATTTAATGGCTACTGTTCTTGAACTTTGGTACCTCGATTGCATGAATTTAAGCGTGCTACTAAGACTGTCAATTAAGTCTCACCTTTTTACTGTTGAACTAGATATATGCAACCGTAGACTCGATTCGAATAGTTTCTTCTTTCGGCTGTGGAAGTCCCTTCCGATTTCTTGCTTCCCTGCTAACTACAATGTTCAAAATTTTTGATGCAACTCTAATCGTCATCTTCTGTCTTCCAGAAACCCGTTTTTTTTTTAATTGTTCTTTCTTATCACTTAAGTCTTCTTATTCCCTTTCACACCCAGTAATCCTTTACGTCCTGATGATTAAAATCAATCAGGAAAAGGCACGTTTTGTGTTAAGGAATTAAAGTGACAAAGATATGCATTAGAAATGCATTGCCAATGATTTTCCTCCAGAAATACATTGAAAATCAATAAAAAGCAAAAGGGAAAGTCTCTGATCAGGAACTAATTACTAATAAGTTAACAGAGCTATAATTGGTTTCTTATTAGCTTGGTGTCCTTAGATATTAAATCATTTTTATGAACTTTGACCATTTTCGCTCTCCACAACTTCCTGCCTTTCATCAGAGTGTTTACCCATTAACATCACTCCTTGATCCTGTTCTGCCATTCATTCGCATAAACTCATAAAGTATGCTACTCGCTGTTTGCCCTATTAGTTCCTATTTGCTTTAAGACTTCTATATTCCTTCATATTCTCAGCAGGCGTCGGTAGAATCATAAGTCCGTTTTTGCTTTAAATCGCTGCTTTATCTGTGAGAAAATTGACCAGAATTCATTGCGATATAACTGCGTTTATAGTACACGGCAGTTCAGAACTCATTTCTATGTTTCGATCGAAATGTGACTATTCTCCTAATATATTGCTTAGTTTCTAAAAGGTATCTTTCTTTATTTTCATGCGTCTCCCCTTTCTATGTCACATTTACATCTTTTACAACATTACCTAGAGAGTTAAATTTGTGTAATTTCTTTTTATTTTAACTCACTCCTTGAGTTGTCACTACAGAAAATGTTTGTTGTATTTATTTGAAAATATATCCAGGGTAAAGCAGAAATGAGTCACCGAGCCAAAATCCAGTTTACTAAAAAAATTTTTTTAATTCTTTTAATTTTAAATGTTTGACAACTTACTTGCAGGAGTCGTATATATTTTCATTCAGGTCTGTAATGCAAGTTGTCACATTCAGATGGACCAAGTACAACGTCAGATAAAGACCCGAACGCATTGTGATGTTGAAAGAAAGGTATGCAAATGTTATGAGACGCTAGAGGAACCGTTAACGCGAAATTAATCCCGGTGTCTCTTAAGGCGCTCCCTTCTCGGCCCTACCCCCCTCTCTGCTATGTATCAACATTCTGCTCAAGAAATCTCTCAGATTCTGGATAAATATAGATGCAGATGATACCACAGTGTATGAGCCTGGCAGCTGATCTAACTCTCGAAGTTCACTAGGGAAAAGGCTGGGTGACATCACTCTCCAAATATCTTCATCACCAGTGTCTCTGCTCTGACCTAAGACACAGTTCACTGGCTGGCATCACTCTCCAAATATCTTGATTACCAGTGCCTGGCAGCTGATCACTCCTCTGACCTTCCTCTCATGTCTGAATGGGGAAAAGACTAGCTGGCATCACTCCCCAAATAACTTGATGACAAGTGCTTAGCAGCCGATCTCCCACCTGAGTTAACTCCCAAATCACAATACCGAAAAGACTGGTTGGCATCACTCTTCAAATATCTTGATGACCAGTGCCTGTCAGCTGATCACTCTTCTAACCTAAATTTCACGGCTCAACGGGGAAGAGACTAGCTGCTATCATTCTAAACATCCAAATCTAATCTGGTAACATTTCAGCGGCACCGAGTAGGACATAAACATACACCGACCCTGATGAATGGTTATGCCCTCAAAGACTTCTTTGCTTCAAACACCTGCTAGGTCTAAAGCTCACGCCTGACCTTAAATGGAACACATTTATTTGAACCATCGCAAAATAGACTAGAAGAATGGTCGGCTCTTTGTATACCTAACTCTTTCTGCCATGTGTTATCATTACAAGAGTCAGATCAAACCAAGACAGGTGTATTGCTGCCATATCTGCTGTGGTGGTGCCCAATCCTTAATGCCAACCCTCGACAAATTTCAAAAGCTCGAATGCAGCCTCGGGAGTGATTAATTATTCCCCGCTGAAACATTTATTTTACAGAAGAAATATTACTCGCCTCTGGCTACTATATCGCTATTACTATGTTCAAACGAGTTACATTCCTTAGTTCCACCAATTCAGGGCTTCACAGCTACGACCAGCCACGCTCTGTTCACGGTGGCAAATCATTCTTATTCTCTTTATGTTCCTTTCATAAAAAGCAAATTCCACTAAAACAGCTTCTTTCTCAGAACTGTTACTTTTTAGAACAAACTCCTGAGAGAATGCTTCCCTGACAATCATAATTTTGGTCTCAGGGTCAACCAATATCTATCCCAGACATTTTTATAATACTCACTTACTACCCCCCTTACAACAATCTTACTCAGTAAATATCTACCTTGAGTTGTTTTGGGGGTCTTTATTGGTTGAATTAACAGTTAAAAAAAACTTCATTTTATTAATAGAAGAAAAACTAAAATTTATTTCAATATTTAGCTACATTAAAAGTTGTCATCAGTATTTAATATATTTCCCATCGACCCGAACTACCGCATAAATTGAATGTTTTTGTTGTTGTTTTATTCGTTTCAACTGCAGAAAAGGCGCAACCGTTTACTAAGCCTGAAAGAAGATGAGTAAATCTTAGTGAGAAGAAATGACAATAAAAAAAAACATAATTCGGGAAGACAGAAGATGATGATAAATGTTTCAGTTAAACTTTTAAAGACCGTAGATGAAAGGAAAGCAATTAGCAGAAAGAGAGTTACACAAGCGAGAAGGGTGAGAGAAGAAACTGTTAACATAGAACTTCCGCTTACATCTGGCCATTTCAACTGTAAAATGATGAGACCTTGCCGCCAATCTAGTACTACGCTTAAATTTATCAAGTCTATGTACCAAATAGGAAATCAATATTTATTTTGTTTTAATACAAGAATGTGGCACAAGGCCAAAAAGGGGTGCAGGAGAAGTCTGGCCTTCAATCTGTTTTAAACATCGCTAGCTGCGATTACTGACCCAAACAAACAACAGAATTCCTTCCACCAAAACAACACATCCCTACTTGCCATTCTTACTACAGCCGCCATAATAAGTTTGAAAAAGGAAAGCTCATCAGAATAATTACCATGAAAATATTTATAGCAAACGTTATATTATATATAAGGAATATGCATTTCGGCGTTGGGTAAGTGGCTGAAGCCGAGATGCCAGGGTAGGAACTATAATATTACAGATTTTTCTTTGGATTTTACCAAGAATATCTAAATACATAACAGTAGCATCATGTGGCATGGAGGAATACAACTTGAAAATTTGAGATTTCAGGAATTTACCTATAGAACACAGCCAAATCTCTTTGAAAATCTTTTGCTTTCTCTTATACACCCGGGTTTTCAACTCTCTTCACCAATGTCCGATTATGTTACCAGGCCTTTGGGCAGGTTAATCTTGTAACAATGCAATGTCTCCATCAGTGACAAAGTTCTTTGATGCGTGATATGTATGGCAATCGCTTTACAATGTCTTGTTTCTCTTTTGATGCTGTCTTTTCTCTGACCCGTGACATTTCTATATATCGGGAATTGAAGACAAAATATACGTAATATATATATATATATTTATATAATGAACAATTCTCGAATTTCATAATAAAACGTCGCATCACCGAATAAGTTTTTCTTTCTCGTCTTTACTGCTGGTATTAAATTAAAAGATTATATTGAATGAATTGTTAGGTTTACTGCTAAGAGAATTGGTTCGATTCTCACCATTTTCCCGCCAGAATATTAAACATTTATAAGTCTATCGTTCATCCATGCATTGAATATTACCGTCACATCGGGTCTAATGCTTCTGCAATGTGTTTAGAGATTCTTGATAGAATCCAAGGAAGAATCTGCAATGTTATCGTTCCTAATCTGGCATCTAGACTTCAGTCTTTTTTTTTTTTCGTCTCCGTAACGTAGCTTCCCTGTGCCTTTTCTATAAATATTTTCATGGTGATTTTTTTGATAATCTTTCCACTTTGGCAGTATTGGATCAACTCCTAGCTTTCACCATTTAACATTTGAAATAGTTTGATGTAACGGCAGGTTCTATTGTAGCAGTTTCTCCTCTTGCACTTCAGGCTTGTGAAATTTTCTTCCAGCCTCTTGATTTCCAGTTTCATCTTCAAAAATTTCGTCATTATCTTTCGTCTTAAACTACGTTTTTATTTTTATTGTTTTCTGTCGTTTATAATGTTTTCAGTTGTCTCGTGTTCTTTCACACTAATTAACCACTTGCTTCTTAGTGGCTTTATTGCCTAAAATGATTTTATAAGTTATTTCTAATAAAAAAATATATTATTAGCTGAAGTTTACACGTCATATTTAGCATATAAATAAAATGACATCCAGAAAAGTTTATCAACGAGTTGATTTCTTTTCAACCTGTCTTCTTCTTTAATTCCTTGATTTATCCGCGCTTTCGTTTTGTCCTTTGCTTTTCGTCTCCTTTTAATTTCAGAGAAGCAGTCATAAGAGGAGTAGAAATCCTACCTCGATGGATTACTGGTCCTACCAAGATTTATTATTGTGCCTTAGCAATACAAGATACGCAGATGACACAGTGTTAAAACCAAAAAAAAACGAAAAGATTAAAAGAAATCAGAAAGAAAAGACTAACAATCAATTGTAAGAAAACAGTTTTTATGGTCGTTAGCAAAATAGGCAGCCCAAGTTGCAAACTACGAACTGGAAACGTCACAATCAAGTAGGGACGACATTTTTTCTACCTGGAAGGCGTTTCTTAACAGACGACCAAATATGTAATACAGAAATTTTAAAGTGCATTGGAATGGCGAAAGTGGATTGGCAAAAGCTAAGCAAACTATTAAGAAAATAGAACAATTATAACTGAGTAGTGAGTTCGATTCTCACTGGGCGCCCCCGACTTTCGGCCTTGTGTCACAGCTAAACTACGCTTAGAAAATCACTATAGATAGGTGCTGATAATACCATGGACAGGGGCATGTGTGCAACGTGGAAGTTTTAAAGAAAATGGCGACAAAAAGACACTTGTAGTTAGAAAGAAACACTTGATATGTCTGGGAATGAGGAAAGACGGCTTGGAGAATTTGGCCCTCACAGAGACAGAGGAAAACAGTAATTAACATACATAATGAACTCGTGTATATGGATAGCAGGACAGAGACTGGGAGAGATAGTAAAGAGACACAACCAACTTTCTGTGTTATCTTTGCTTTTGGGACATCAGGGACACTGCGGCACACTTACCACAGACGTGACTAGCTGCACCGACTGACTTCAGTGTAGGCAGAACAACGTCAAATAGCTAGGCCGCGGAAAGTACTATGCACTTAAATTGGGCCTTATGAAACAATTTATCACACCTGTATATAAGGAGTCTGCAGCCCTCAACTAACTTCAAAAGTTCTTCCCTAAGCTGTCTGCGGCAAAAGTTAACGCCGGTGCCTTTGTTGGACCAGAAATAAAGATCGCAAAGTACCAGAAATTCCCCAAGAAGCTCAATAGGACGGAGAAAACAGTATGAAACAGATTTGTCGCAGTGGTTTCGGGATTCCTGGGGAATGACAAGGCCTAAAATTATATGGATCTTGTTGAGACCGCGGTGAAGCATTACGACAAATTAACTGCAGGATGTTCAAAGTCCATATCCTTGGCGCTCATCTTGATAAATTCAAGAACATGAGGACGAACTCAAAGAAGCAAGACGAGCGCTTCCACCCGGATTTACTGGACTTTGAAGGCCGCTACAAAGGATCGTATAGTGAAAACATGATGGGAGACTATATTTGGGAGCTGATTTGTAAAAGTAATTTACAGAATAAATCGAAAAAACTACTCACTTCTAAATTTTTGTGATCTTCCTTGTGTAATCTACTTTTGAATCACATATCGTTTTGTTTCTACTTTGTGTAATAAAGAATGTACGCATTCGCTATTTTTCGCAAGGAGAATCGGTAAATTTCAGAAATATCTTTGTCCTGGTCGCCAGAGCAAAGTTTGAAGGAAATGTTAGCCCTTTTCATACTTTCGAGGCGTAAGCAAATAGGAAATCAAAGTTGCCACCCAAGAAGAAAAATCGTGTTACACGGTGTCATTTATTCTTCTATGTGTAACATCTACTTTAGCAAATTAGTAACATGAATAAAAGACAAAACTTTACGAACCCCTTTTAATTAAACTATTACTGTCCATTAATCCCATTTTGGGGACGACAGACATTAATGAATTTGATCAGAGTTTCACAACCGGTGCGCACGAGCGCAACGAATGCGCTCTGAAAGGTTGCCATGTGCACCCCAAGTTCACAGAAGAGTAATTTATGCATTATTTTTATTTTCTTTTAAATCATTCTTTAAAAAAAATAGACATCAAGAACATAGCTTCCATATCTAAGTCTTTTAAACTAGGTGCTGTATTCGTTAATCTTTAAGAATAAGTGCATAATCCTTACTCTTTTGCCTTCCTCAAGGGATTTAATCGGTCATTATCGGTCTCTCTAAAAAAATAGTTTATGGTTTACTGTCCGGCGCTTGAGGCGTCTGCAAAAGGGGAAGTGTCGACTGTGCTTAGACAATTTTTTGCACTGTATTGACGTTAAACCCAATCTAAACCTCGACTGTGTGTCACATTCGGAAGCGGCGTGGGCGTGCTGACAAGTACACCCTTTAAACGAATACTCTACCGCTAATAGCATTACAGGTAATTTTCTTCTTTGTCAAAGCACAGGTTTCAAACAAGCAGACTTAAATATACAATGTGATGACTTAAAAATAAATGCTTATTTCGGGAATCTTCTTTATTTTCCTATTATCAAAGTTCATTATTTTTTTTTTTTTGTTATTAAAATTTAAAGTATGCCCCAAATTTTTAGCTGTGAAACAAGTGCGTCCTGAAGTGAAAATAAAAGGTTGAGAAACACTGTATGACAGGTAGGAACCTTTTTTGGGAAAATCTATGTGATGCGTTTGGCCCTTTAGTGTTTCAGCAGACTAATGTTTACGTTGATATGATTACACATGCGCAGGAAGAAGAGCGGGTACTGAAATTTTAAATTTAGATCTTTAGAATTTTTTTTAACTATAATTAATTAATTCCGGATTTTATAAATATATTTTAAACATTTTAATTAATATCGTATTTTTAAAAACCATAAATAATATCGGATTTCTATCTTTATTTGTATCATTCATATCGGCTATTTGTTGGCACCAATCTGTATTGGAATGTTTACTTATAACAATTAATTATTTTGGTACACGGCCGAAGAAAAGTGGAGGGAGGTTGGTCTACACTGACTATCCTACACCTAGCTAACCGACTTGCGAAACATTCACTCTAACAATTGACTCAATTGCCACAAGAACTCATCCTTCTCTATTGAATCCAACATATACCACAATACCGCATATTTTCAAGGATCCTACTAAAAGACCCATGATGTACAAATTTTACGATGTGTACAAATATATTTCTTTTCTTTTTTTTCCAATTTTTATCATGAAACGGGTAGGGGTGGGGATGAACCAAAAATAAATAAAAGAAACCAAAACATTCAAACGAAAACTTATGTATTGGAATGACTGCAAAATAATTCCCCTCCCCAATTTATAGGCAAAACACACAGGTGCATCCTGGGATTTTTTCCTCGCCAATAAAATAGGTCACTTTTCGCTCTCTTCCTTCTCACTCCTGTACTTTCTTTGTCTTAAAGCCCCAACGCTGCGATCGCTTGTCTGTATTCCCCTTTGTGTGTTAACACCAATTCTTATTTTGTGGACTTGTTGCCTTATTACGCTTGGTTTTGCCTTGTATACATTGTTTGCTTACTTAATATTGTTTCTACTCTGTTCCTTTTTCTATTGTTATTTGCTTATTGCAAACTTTGTCAATTCTGTTTTCGGGGGCATTTCTGCCAATTATATATTACCATGGCCACTCTTTCTACAGGTTATGTGCCCAGGAATAGACTGTTTCAACTGTAACGAATTAAAATGTGAACTATGGGGGAGGAATGTTTTAGGATACATGAAAATCTACAAATTACACGAAACAATCTTGACACAATTTGATCGTCTCAATGACGAAGAGTACTGCGACAAGAATACAAACACGTTTGATGAATTCATCGATGATCGAAGTTTGTCTCTTATTAGGAGATAAGATGGCAAAAAAGCGCCGTTAAAGAAGTAAGAAATCTTCTCTAGATAGTTCTGTATCTTGAGCGGAAGAAATTTCGAAAGTGAAAAACTTGCCTAAGGTTTCTTTTTAATATATGGAGAAAAATTTCAATAACATACGTAATTCCCTGCAACAGCTGGCGACTAATTCCGGCAATCCAGAGGCTACTGAAACACTGAATCAAAATTTTGCTAACAGTAATTTTAATTCTAACTTCTCTGGGCCTCCATTACAGCCTTGTTGATTGTGTTACATGTTCACCATGAGTTCTCCCAAAATAATTTTACAATGAATTCATATATAATTTTTATATGAACTCAAAAAGAATCTCATACATAACAATTTATCAAAGGCATTAGTCATACATAGAAATAAGTTCCACCACAAGTTCAATCTGAAGAATATGACACCTTTTAAAAGAGAGAGTAACTTAAAATTCTTCAGGGTGCTGCATTCGAAACTTACGAGGACAGTGACTCTGATTTCTTCAAATATCGCCTTTCATAAAAGATATACCTCCTTCCCAAGCCTTCAAACATTCAAATAGTTCTTCAGGCAAAATAAGATGTTTTTCGGATATAAATCAGATAAGGGAAGACATTGAATTTTTATTAGTTGCTCTTTGAAGATATTTTTGTGTAGTTTTTGTAAATATATCTTATAAAATGAGATGTCAGTATTATTTTCATTTTTGCGTAATTTAGACGACAATCTATCCATCGCACACACACACACTATATATATATATATATATATATATGTGTGTGTGTGTGTGTGTGTGTGTGTGTATATATATGTATATATATATATATATATATATATATATATATATATATACATGCGAATAAATGTATATATAACAAAGGCATAAACATAATTAGATATAAACTAATAAAATTGAGTTATCGAAAATTCACTCTTAAACAAAATCACATAACACATCGACACAAATTATATACTGAGTGTTAAAAAGTTAAAACTATAAATTAAAATCTAAATAGATACCTATGGGTAATTATAATAATAGAATACAGAGTTAATCATCAATGTCATGGCACATTTGCTCATACGAATCAATTTGGGCATATATATATTATTTAACCAAACCTGTTTGTATATATATATATATATATATATATATATATATATATATATATATATATATATATATATATATATATATATTCAAACAGGTTTTGTTAAATAATGCAGACATATCATGTCGATTTATTTTGGTTGTGATCCTTTCAAGTTAAGTTCACGGATTAAATTATTGGTAGCCTTAGAAAATTGATTAAGAAAAATACCAGCATTTTCTTTCAAATAGTTTTTATTTTCACAAGTACTTTAAGTTATTTAACTAAACCTATTTGAATGAAAATATGTTGCCTAAACACACACACACACACACACACACCCACATATATATATATATATATATATATATATATATATATATATATATATATATAAGCAGTTTATATCAGACTCAATGAATTACTTTATTATATATATATATATATATATATATATATATATATATATATATATATATATATATATATTAAAAATAAACCTACCCGCATCCCTCTAGTAACTACTTTCAGCCCCACTCTGCCTCCACTATCCCAAATAATCAAAAGTTGCTGGGAAATAATACATCTCATACCAGACCTAAAAAAAAATGTTTGAGGAACCCGGTCTTCAATCATATCGTAGACCTAAGAACCTAAAAGAAATTATAAGTAGTAACCACATTTCAAGGGACACGGTAATCCGTAATAAACCAACAACAAAAACAACAGGATTTTCCCAATCATGTAACAACACAAGAAGCTTATGCTGCAACCACATTAGACACACGAATTCATTCACTAGCTCTGTCACTAAATCTACTTTCAAAATCTACCACGACTCTAACTGTAGAAGTCATAACATAATTTACCTCCTAGAATGCACACTATGCCAGAAACAATATATAGGAATATCTGAATGGCCCTTTCACTACAGAATTAATAATTATTGCAATCGAATTAAGTCGACTCCCCATAAAAGATTATTACCTGTAGAACAACATTTCCACCTAGAAAAACACAATTTCAAAACCCATGCCAAATTCACTATAATTGAGAGAATAGAAAAGTCCAGAGCAGATAACATTAGAAAGATTTTAGAGTTTCATGAAAATAAGTGGATACAACGTTTAAAAACGCACTATCCAGCCAGGCTTAACCATAAATTTAACAACATAGATTGTATTAATATATAACCCTACAAATCAAAACCTACCCACATTTCTCACCCACACAAGACAGATATGCTTACAGAGGTGTTGATCCCTCACACCTTATACACACACCCATCCGTATATACACACTTACACACATCATACTCACTCACTCCCTAATGAGCCAAATGATAACACACACCCATAGTAATATACACGCTTACACACATCATGCTCACTCACTCCCTAAGAACCAAATAACACACACACACACTTAACAGAGACAGGAACCAATAAATCTGTCAAAATGGCCAAGGGAATTCAGAGCAGCATGAATCCATCCAGCTCTTATCTCAAATCACAACTTAAAAGCAACTGTTTGACCAACACAAGGACAAAATGATGATAAAAATAAAAAGTAAAAAAACAAATGAAAACTACAGACAAAAGTTCATTTTCTCCATCAAGACATTCATTTCTGTAGTTCACTGCTACCAGCCAGCAGAAAATTATTTTTCTCCTGATGATGGCCATGTTGGCCGAAACTAGTCGAGGAATCTAAATGAAATAATAATAAAAACGAAGGAATATTAATATACAACCCAGTGTGTCTGAAGATTTTTATTTTTTAATATTTTTTATTGTTCAATATATATATATATATATATATATATATATATATATATAAATCGACTTTGTCGTAACTTACGTATGTATTAGCTTTATCAGTTCGTCTGATGACGATCTACTTTGACATCCCCAGTGGCTGTTGCAATATTTATAACACATTCCAAATAATACACCTCACACAATTAAAACACGAAAAGAATGTAACAACACCAAAGCAAACCCCATTTGAAAATGGGTAAAGAAATGGCCGAAAGCGCATGTGACAATGAACCATATGGACTGTTCTTGTACTCACTCATTGCCACCAAACAGAAAAATGTAAGAACGTTAGAAAAACAAAATAAAATTTAATAAAATTCTCCTTAACCGTCATATTTAACGAAAGGTTCTTAAAAGAAAGAATGCTGCCCAAATATATATTAATCATATATATATATATATATATATATATATATATATATATATATATATATATATATATATATATGCGCAGTACTTACTGAAAAATGCCCAAATATCAGAGATAGAGCAAACATATTCAGTTGTATGGACATAAATTTTTAACCCTGAGTTTCACGCTTTTGCAATCATCAGACAATCATCAGACAATGTATGATGATCCCAAGAGAGTTACAAACTCATAACCATACGACTGAATATATATATTATAGTTCAAGTTAAGTGAGCGTTCATATTTTGCAAATCATCATTCCAAAATCATACTTTATACATATATATATATATATATATATATATATATATATATATATATATATATATATATATATAAACTATGAAAATAATCATTCCAAAATCATAGTTTATATATATATATATATATATATATATATATATATATATATATATATATATATATATATATATATATATATATATATATATATATATATACATATATTTAAAGACATTTATATATATTATGTTTAATGTCTTTAAATAAATTGTCGGACTGTGTCCAATTCTAAAAATATATATATATATATATAAACTATGATTTAGTGGTAGAAGTTACGACTGACGCCAATTCAGTCGGGTTTCGGTCCTAGCTAGAGGCAACCGGACGTCTAGCCACACTGATGAGCTGTGAAACAGCGAAACAGTCTGTCTGTGGATGACAAAAATATTGGCTCCTGAAAAATTAATTTCGGTTGAGCACTGTGGGTGTGAGGGGTGCGTTTGTAAACAGTGACTATTTAAGCTAATATAGCATGACTCTTTGGCAGAATTGAGTCGCTGTCAGTCACTGTGTGTTTATCTAAAAATCTAAAAATAAGCACGCTAAAAATTCACCTTCATCCCTGCCGTGTGCCGACGGCTTAGTGGTAGAAGTTATGACTGACGCCAATTCAGTCGGGTTTCGATCCTAGCTAGAGTCAACCGGACGTCTAGCCATACTCATGAGCTGCGAAACAGTCTGTCTGTGGATGACAAAAATATATATATATATATAAATATATATATAAAAACTATGATTTTGGAATGATGATTTTCAAAATATGAACGCTCATTTAACTTGAAATATTAACAGAAAGCAATTTTAGTAAATCTTGTTTAGTCTCTTTCGTTCAAGAGCCATTTTTGTTGAGGTAAAGTATTTTGATAAGGGAAATGTGTCTAAATAACTAATGAAATAGCCTGAATTCAAAAGGTTTCTTTCCCTTGTGTTGCGTAGTAATCAGGGGAAACCTAATGTTTAAAAAAAATATATAATTGTACAAATTCCATCTTCTGGTAAGATTTTCAAGACGAACAGAAAACCGTGATGGATTTCTTCTCTAAAGAAAAAAACACTGACTCTGCATTAACATGAGATAATATTCTCATGTTAATTTTATAAGCCTACTCTTCCATGCTGACTCAAGGTATGTTTGAAGGGACCGTTTGAAGATTTCCCCGCAGTAGGCTACCAATTCTTCTGCCGTAGACTGGTTACCAACCAAGGCTATTCAGGAGAAGAGATGGATTCATACCTTTTCCACGGGTATTTGCCGATAATTTGCCATTAGTATCGACCGTAGTCAATGCAAACCATCCTTTCCTTAACAGCATAGTATGTGTTTCACTAGGGCTGCATATTTGAATTTTTCTTCTCCTATATAGAAGGTTCCAGAATCTAGTCCTACTATTTAGCCATAGGTGGGAACGAGGAGATGGATTCGTACCTTTCCCAAGCGGATTATCGCGTAAATGAATGTAAAGAACTCGACTGGAACGCGAAATCGGTTCTCCGATTCCTCAATCCGAGCCGCTATCCATTACGCCACCGTGCCTCCCATTACTATACATCCCTGTTAATGTTCAGCCATTTATTTGTAGAATCTCATTAGCCATCTCACTGTATGTTTCCATGTGTCCTTCTTGTTTCCAACATACCCTGTATGTGTCAAATTCTCTAAACCGCCTTTTTTCATTGCATTTCCTGAAGATTTAATGTCTCTCTCTCCATCTTGCTCTCTCGCTCTGACTCCAGACAAAATATCCTTTTCGTCCCATATAGCTTCCTCGTTGCTCACATATTCTCAGCATCCTCCTGTATAACCACATGTCTGCTCTTTATCTGTGAGGAAATAGTTCAACATTCTCTGGAATATACGATGCTAGATATTATAGAAAAGTTGACCAAACTTAT
The DNA here is from genome assembly GCA_964036315.1 of Acanthosepion esculentum. NCBI lineage: Eukaryota > Metazoa > Mollusca > Cephalopoda > Sepiida > Sepiidae > Acanthosepion > Acanthosepion esculentum. The sequence continues at coordinate 15,601,385 of OZ038513.1, forward strand.
TTTCCTGTTTCTTAATAGGTTTACTTAGTTTTTGTAAGACATTTGCAATCTAATATCTGCTTATTTTACATATCAATAAAATGTATCAGACGCAGTGAATGCACACACACACACACACACACACACATACATATATATATATATATATATATATATATATATATATATATATATATATATATATGACACCGTGATTCCCCATCTGATGAGACGTCTAAAAAAGGTTTTCCCTTTTTTAACGTTGAATCAAAAATGTACAATATTGTAGTGGATATGTGCATGTTCTAATGTAACACTGCATAAGATAAATAAATATTTACGGCTCTACTTTGTTTATTGAGCACTGTTTTTAAATTGATGTTTTGAACGCTGTAATCTTACTGTTCGTTCTCCTACACGTTGATACACACGCACACACACACACACGCACACACACACACACACGCACACACACACATACACACACACACACATATACTATAATATGGACAAAGTCCGACAATTATTTAAAGACATTTTTATGTTTAACATTCTTTTTATAGATACAAGTATTTAAGTAAATGCTCTGTTTATAATAATTTCTCGGACATTTAGGCCGGTAAATGTTATTTAATTCTGTTTATTATAAACAGAGCATTTACTTAAATACTTGTATCTATAAAAAGAATGTATAAACATAAAAATGTCTTAAAATAATTGTCGGACTTTGTTCATTTCAAAATTACTTACGTCATTTGTTTACATTTGATACGCCATGACAGGTTATGAATGTACGTCAGAGATTCATGGAAGATTGAAGTCTATAAGCAGTAAATTTGACCTTGCCAACCGAACAATCCTCAGTGGCTGAAACGGTTTAGGCACGCCAGGCTATATGACGGTTCCGTATAGGATACAGGTTCGAATCCTGTCGGAGGACGAATATTTTCTATGAAAATTTCTCAGATATTCAGGCCGCTAAATGTTATTTAATACTGTTTATTATAAACAGAGCATTTACTTAAATAATACTTGTATCTATAAAAAGAATGTTAAACATAAAAATGTCTTTATATATATATATATATAACATCCATTGGTCTCGGCCCAAAGAGTTATGCTAATACTTTAAGTAATTCTTCTATTAATACTTATCACATTATACTTGTAAAATTCCATTTTTACGCGTAATAACTTTTCTCTTATTTTTCTGTTATGAAATTAGTTACTATGAATTTCTTTAGTAAAATTATTCGCAATGATGGACAGAATAATTGCAAGAATATCGCATTAACAATTTATTGAGAATAATAATGAAAGTCCTTTCACCCATAGACGGAGGTAACGGATGAATTTATACCATTCCAAGCGTATTTGCGCGTAAGTGAATGTAACAAATCTGGCTGGAAATTCGAACTCGGCTCTCCGATTTCATATTCGAGCCGCTATCCATTACATCAGTCGCTCGTTTACTTTCTCAAATGAAATTGCTCTTCCCGCAATTGAATGCACTCCTTTGTTAAATCAAAATATCCCTATGGGAAATTGCTTTTAGAAAACTTTACCAAACACTACATAAGAAAAGTCTTTTAAAATTATATTAGCTTTGTACAAACATGCAATTTATTCATTCAAAAATGTCCATTTTAATTGATACCTGAACGTATTTTATTTGTTGCATGTCATTCAAACAATGGTGTGAGCTTTTTTGCGAATAGTTTCTGAGATTTTTAAGCGAGTTTCCATGATTATATTTCTCTGGATGATTATAATTTTGTGTCGTTTGTTTTAAATTTCAAACTCATTTTCCGAAATTGGATTTAACATAAAGTGAATTTGTTGTTTTGTCGGATTTGAAGAATTTGGTGATATGCGACATTTTTAAAAAATAAAATTAATTTACATTTCTTCAAAGTTTAAGCAGATAAAAAAAGGATTACACCGATTTTATATATCCTTTGGAAAGGAAAACGACATAAAAGTCCCGGTATACGGATAGCTGAAAGAATACAGGGGTTCGACCAATATGTTGAATGCCTTGTGGCTATGGAAGGCCGGCCTTTGCCTGAACAATTAAATCAAGTCGACCATTTGCCAGATTAAAATAAACTATTCGCAAATGAAAATAGACTTTTCTGGAATGAAAGCAACCATTCTTTATGCGAAAGCAAACCTTCTGCCAAATAAAAATCTGGTGATCATTATCGTCCGTACAATCTCCGCTACTGTTCTTTCCTTCTTTCGAAACCCAATCCAGGGATTGAACTCACTACTAGATAACAGTAACAAGCGTTTTACCAACTCCTATATCTACCGCAGCACGGAGGACATTAACGGTGTATTTTTGGAGCCTTTTATATCCAGTGTCAGATGATTTCGGTATTTGGTTTTTATGGCCGGTTTGTACTGCTTTTTGATAATTTTGTAGTTAACTTTTGAGCTGAGGAATTGTTAATGAACATCGAACGAGAAAGAGTCAGTCATTTATGTGTCATATGTGATACACGCTTAGGCGATCATGCATCTTTCGATACATGACTTCCGAGGCATATTTTTTCCCGCAGTAGGTTGCCATTTCTTTCTGCGATTTACCCATATCTGGGGGGTAGAGTGGATTCATAATTTTCCCAAGGGTAATAGCACGGAAGTGAATGTAATGGATTCGACTGGAATTCGAACTCGGCTCTCCGATTCCTCAATCCGAGAAAGACTACTTGGCCAAAATACAGTTTCTATAATAATATCTATAACACCTACAATAAAATCAACAATAAATATCTATATTATAATAACATTTATAATAACAATTATAACAATAATAACATAATAATCTATAATATAATAACTTCTATAATAATAAAGTTGAGAAGAAAAATTCGAATTTTTTTTTTTAAATATTAAAAAGAATCTTTTGATTGAAGCAATTCATCTAGTCTCCGAGTATTTTCTATCCAACCCCCTATATCGCATTGCTTATTGTGGGTCATCTTTGTATCTTTGATAGAAAAAAAATCATATTGTTTTTCTAAATGCTACTATTGTCCAACCTATCACCTACTGTTTTGGCATGGGATATATTTAAGCTTTACTTGATGATATGCGTGAACTTGCACCTGTTTCCCTTCAGATTTGACGCCCGTATCAACTTCCTAATACCCAGATAAGAAAGTTCTAATGCCTGGCTTTTCCCTTTATCTAATCAGCTACAGGTCTAAAAACATAGAATCAATATTTATTTATTTATTTTTCATAAGAATTCTTAGGCTTGTCACGTTGTCACTTACAAAGTTATCTTTCTATTTTCTGTACCAATGTACTAGGTAGAAAAGAAAAAAACTCTCGCATTTTTGCCATGATTCCAATGAGGGTACCTTTCCAATTCTTACAATAAAATAACCATCATTTTTTGTGTTCTAATGTGATTTTTTTTCTTTGCAGATAGTTCAATATCAGAGGGAGTAAATTTCGTATCGATTTTACTCTGAAATTGATTTTGCATCAGAAACCATTTCAGGCAATGATGTATGAATTGAAAAATAGCGCTACGGCAACGGAAGCCGTCAGAAATATACGTTCTGTCTATGAAAATTAAGTTCTAAATGACGTGCCAACGATCTTTTGGCCAATTTTGATCAGGAATTCTTTCTCTCGAAGATTTACCACGATCTAGACGACAAGGTTATGCCGATATTGATCTTCTCTAAATTATGATTTAAGAAATCCTAAGCGAATTAAAAGAGAAATTTCAGTACAAGCCACACTTCTATCGCAAAATACTTTAATGAACTCTGAAAAAATCTAAACTTAGACAATGAGTTCCTCATCATCTGACTGGGTGTGATTTTAAGGCACAATATTCTCTCAAGGCATTGTGCCGCCTCCAGTACACTTCTGTTTGGGAGATTTCGGGGTCTGATCGGCGGTGATGAAACTAGTTTGGTTTTCGTGGCATTAGTTTTTCCCCTCTGGGAAGTTAGTGTCAGATCGGAAAAATGTCAGCTGCCAATCTATGATCATCAAGAGTTTTAGAGGTACGCCCGTATATCGTCGTAACATCAGCATAGATTCTGTCTATATTTCTGAGATGAGGTATTATGTACAGTATTTACATTAGTCGGACTATTGTCCTCATCTTTGTCGCCATATTTGTCACAACGTTTCGGCCGTTGTACGCTCCGGCCTTCTTCAGGTGGTTGGAATTTCGAACTGAACCCTTTATTTCGATCACTGGAACTAGAACAGTCTACCCCAGTGATCGAAATAAAGGGTTCAGTTCGAAATTCCAACCACCTGAAGAAGGCCGGAGCGTACAACGGCCGAAACGTTGTGACAAATATGGCGACAAAGATGAGGACATCAGCATAGATGTTTACAAATGATCTGAGTATATTCTTAGGCAAGTCATTTATGTAAATCAAAAAGAGGGTTGGTCCGAGAAGTGACCCCTTCTTGTCCTTTTCTACCATTCATACAAGTAAACTCGTTAATTAGATTTCTAACCGTTCTCACTTTTTCTCCTGCCTTCAATTTGTTCACTGTCTGTCAAATTCTTTCCCCATTCTGTTTTTCGTGCAGTTTTCATTTTATGTTACAGTCTGCGCCAGTGCCTTTCTGCCCTTGCCCCATTTGATGACCGACTGCTTCTATTCCTTTAGGCCTTTTCCTTACCGACGTAACTCAACATGACCATAAGCAACCAAAAATCAAAACCTAAACCCGCTCAAAAAATTACCTAAGCCCTTTAGCATTTCCATCTCCAACATCTATGGTATTCGTACCAAATTCTGCATTATGGAATCATTCCTTTTCGAAAAGTCTCCTGATATACTAGCTCACCCTCCTCTGATTCCAGGCTACATTCCTCACCTTAGAAAGGACTCTAATATCCACATGCATGGCCTGGGAGTTTATATCTGTGATCATCTCCTGTTGGCTGGGAAATTCTCTATTGAATCTCCAGACCATTCATATATGTGTCTCCGTCTCTCCTCAATTCAATAAGCTACCCTCTCCTTTTTCTATTGTTCCCCTTCCTCTCAAGACTGTGGTGTACTCGATAGCATTTCCGATAATATAGACAAGGTCATCTCTCTACATCCGTTTGCACACATATTCGTGTTCGGTGAATTTAACCCCCACCATACCATGTGGCTTAAACACTCTGTAACTGACTCCACTGGCATCCAAACCCTTAACTTTTCAATCACTCAATCCCTCACATAAGTGGTTGGCTTTCCTACACGTGTCTCCAGTAATCCTGACGGTAACGCTTCCCTTCTCGATCTCTGTTTTACCCCCATCCCTGACTCTTGTCGCGCTACGCAGCTCTTCCCTCTTGGCAACTCTGATCACGCCGTAGTGTCTATTAACATTTCTTTCCACTCCCCATCCAGACTCGTTCCGTGATTTCCTTCGCGACGTCCCTTGGAATGTGGTTATTAATCACCTCGCTCAAAAATGTGTGTCTGAGGTCTCCCACTGGGTAAAAGCTGGTATCGAGGCTTTCATTCCAGCAAGAAAATCTAAAGTTAAATCGCGTTCATCTCCTTGGTTCTCAGCTGCTTGCTCAGCTGCTATAGCCCATAGGAATCACTTCTTCCGTCTGTACCGGAGCGACATGTCTGATTGCAACAGACATCTCTTTGTCTCTGCTTGTAATGAGTGCAAGTGTGTCCGCAATTAAGAAAAGTTACTATGAGCTGACAGAATGAAACAACGTATTGCATCTCGCAAGTTTGGTTTTAAAGATTATTGGCGGCCCTGCAACAGTATGCTGAACAACAGCAAATCCAGAATCCCTTTTCTGTTCAATCAATTCGAAGTCCTAATTTCCGCAGCTGATAAGGCTGAATGCTTTGCTCGGAAACTCTCATCCAACTCAACACTCGACTCATCCGGGATACACACACCTGCTTTTCCCCCTAGAACTGAGTCTCTAATGAGTGAGATGTGCATAACTAACCCCTCGATCGTATTGGCCATCATCTCCAAATTAGACTCTCAAAAAGTAAGTAGTGGTGACGGGATACCCGGCGTAGTCCTAAATAAATGTGCTCCTGAGCTGGCTCCAGTTCTCTCCAAACTATTGCCTCGCTGAGTTGTTGGAAGTCTTCATTTGTTGTCTCTGTTTTTAAGAATTCTGAAGATCCTTCTGACCCATATAACTACAGTCTTATCAGTCTCCTACCACTCTTCGACAATGTCTTCGAGGTTTTAATCAATGCCGAAGTGGTTAAGCACCTTACCTCCCATGATCTACTCTGTGCCAAACAATATGTATTTCCGCTTTGCCCGGTCTACCGCTGATATGCTTACGGCCATAACTGAATTTGTATACCAAGCTCTTGATAATGACGGCAAAGCTCGAGCTGTGACTCTAGATACCTCTAAGGCGTTTGACAGGGTTTGGCATGCCGGCCTTCTACGTAAGCTTCAGGGATACGGTATTACAGGATGATCATTTGATTTAATCAAATCATTCAAGTCAAGCCGTGAAATGAAGATAAAATGAATAAAATTAAATATCACATAACACTTCATCACTCTTTTCTTCGTTTCTAACGATATTTTCCCCAGTCTTAATACTTTGCTTAGTTTTTAGAAGACATCTTTTGTTATTCGTATGCGACTTCAGATTCTGTATGCAAAAGATGCAAAACAGAAAACATTTTATAAAAAGCAAATTAAAAATACCGTAAATTGCGGCTTACAGGTCGAGTTTTCAATCCTAAAAAGTATTTCCAAGACAAGGAGTCGACTTATATAGCAGGTCCAGTGGATAAAAGCGTTGGTTGAAGTAATCCAGTGACTTGATTCAAAGAGTTGTGAGTTCAATACCTAGCCACAGCAGAGGTGAGAAAAAGCTTGGAGAGAAAGGGAGATAACTGAAACTGAGATATCTGGAAGAGGCATAGCACGTGGAACTAGAACAATCTACCGCGGTAGACGAAATAAAGGATTCGGTTCGAAATTCAAATCGCCTGAAGACAGGCGGAGTCTACAAAGGCCGAAACGCCGTGAATATGACAACAAAGATGAGAACAACAGTCCGAACAATGTAAATCGTGTAAATACTTTACCACCGAGTTGTAAACAAGTGAAACAATACTCCTGACGATTACTGTACACCACTTACCGTTCCTCCAGTAGGTTGCCACGAATATAGCCCACTAAAACCAGCGTTTGGTGAATATATTTGGCATATTATTACCGCAGTTTTGCAGTTGAGGTTGGTGGTGGCACTGCTTCTTTGTTTAAAACACTAAGATAGAAAGAGCGAATGAGTGATACTGAGTTGTACAATAACATACAATACGTAGCAGTACGTATCAAAAAACCTTCCGCACCTGATGTTTAATCTAGGGTATTAATATTTTATCAGAGCTTAATGTGTTCATTAGTGGACCTGCCGAATTTTAAATATTCGATACCTACTGGTGGGTGTTGTAGGTTGTTTGCAATACAATTCATATAGAAAAAATATTACGGTTAGTGTATCAATATACACTTAAGTATAGTAGTAGTTTTTGGCACTTGTTATCGTATACTGTAGCCTAAACTTACTTACCGGTAGGCGTAAGTTTTTGGCCACTGGTAGCCTACCGTACCTTTTGGGGATCGACTTATACGGTAGGTATACACCTAACTCGGAAATCTTGAGGTCGACTTCTACGCCCCGATTTACAGTAAAACAAATCAAAATAAGATAATGGAGCAAAGCATTTAGTATTTTATAACAAAAACCTCTCTACAAGGACAGTGTTGGGTAAGAAAGGCTCTTTTTAAGGATGTGAGCCATCGTGGCTCTCCACAACTTCCTGTCCCTTGTAGCTGTAAGCAATTTTTGACTTTTTACTATCTCGCTTTGCTGCAGTTCTGGCATCCATTCACACAAACTCATCAGATCGGATCGATAACTTAGATTTGTTTCCTTTGCCCACCCTGTCTTCAATGTTCTTTCAGTGTCAAATTCTCTAAGTTTCTTCGTTGTGCGTCCCAGAAATTTCAACCGTCTCTTTCTGATTTCTCGCTGTTCACATGTCCAGTCCAAGACATTCTCAGTATGCTACTGTAGAACCAAAGCTCAGTCGCTCCAGGTAAGGATGCTATCCAGCATTCACTGCCATGTAGATTAGATATTCCGACGCAGTTTTATACTCCTTCCTCTCTGTCTAACTGTATTTTCGTATGACTTAATATTTTAATGAGTTTGAGGAATGTATCTTCGGCTATTTCTATGTGCTTCAGATTTCTCTGTCATATTTTCTGTCGTCAGTAACCACTCAACCTAGATCGGCGTTTCTCGATCTTTTTTACTTCAGGGCGCATTTGAATAACAGCTTAAACTCTGGGGAGCACTTTCAATTTTCATAAGGAAAAATTAGTCTTGAAATTTGAAAATGGGAAAATAATAATAATAATAATAATAATAATAATAATAATAATAATAATAATAATAATAATAAAAATAGTCAGAAATAAGCATTTATTTTTAAGTCACATTTTCATCCATAACCGGCTGGATTGTAAACAGAATTTTTCATAACTATTTTTGGTTCTCACCAGTCGAGATGCAGTTGGATCGAAACAAATAAATAGTTAGTAAGTTGTTTTTGTCCGTAAAAATTATAATAATTAATTATTGCTCTACTTTTGATATTGAGCCCTCTTTTGAATTAATGCTGTGAACGTTAAAATTTATATTATTTTCGTTCTTATTACATTCGGATATATATATATATATATATATATATATATATATATATATATATATATATATATATATATATATATATATATATATATATATATATATGCGTATGTGCGTTTACAGATTTGTTTTGAAGCAATTTCTTTGCCTTTGATTGGTTCGCAGAAACGTTATATTAATTCATGCCTGAAAGATAATTGTATTTCTTTTAATTTTGTGCGGATTTTTCTGGTGCCTCAAATAAGAGACAAAATAATTATCAGCTATCGTATCGTTTATCTTCGTAATTTCCTTCAATTCTTTGGTTTTCTCTCCAAAAGTATTTATTACTCAAGGGACTTAGCGTCGGTATTTATTTTTAACGAACCGAAAATGGGGTAATAGCAGCACAAATTGATTTAATGAAGCCCTGATGAATTCAAGATGAGCCTTCTAATCATAGAAGGTGGTCTGTAATGGAGATAATATGTCAATAATACATGCTACCGGCAAATGTGGAAAATATGACTTCCATTACCACATTGTCTCGAAGACTGAGTTTTTTTTTTATCTTAAGTAGATAGAGGAATATGGATTATTTTAGATATCGAGAAGCGAAGGTTGGAATTTTTTTTTTCATGCGCAAAAAGTCTATACGAGCGTTACTCAAAAAGTTTATGTCTCTTCTTAAATGATAACAGATTTAATAGTAAAAGCACAAAAAGCCAACCAAAGTAAACAAAAAAATTTAAGGATTCCAAATCTTATCCTCGACATAATCGCCTTATTTCCTCATAAAAGTACGAGTCTCGGTCAACAAGAAAAGTCTGTTCATCTTTAATTTTTTTTTTTTTTTTTTCTGAAGTTTACCCCAAGCAAGGCATTAAAGCCACACAGATGCATGGGGTCACTGCGTATGGAAGAGTTAGAAACAGGAACATTGCTAAGGACCGAGACCAGAGAAAGAGTAATCAGGAAGACAGTAAATAGCGATTCGCATTGCGTTTAGATTTTTGCAAATTAAAGTTGGCTGGAAAGCATGGAGCCGGAAGAGAGTTCCACAGACGAAAAGTGCGAGAAAAGTAACTGTTAACATAGAACTTACGGATTTACATCTAACCAGCTCGTCGCCAGTCTAGTACTGCGCTTAAATTCAAAAAGTCTAGGGACCACAACGAAGAGCTCATGCGAACAATTACCATGAAAATATTTATGGAAAAGGCATAGGGAGGCAACTTTAGGGCGTGGGAAGGTAACTGAAGCCGAGACGCCAGATCGGGGCCGATAATATTGCTGATTCTTCTTTGAATGTTATCAAGGAGCTCTAGAAAGATAGCGGGAGCACTGGGCTATTTGTTGCAGCCATATTCTAAGCATGGACAAATAGTAGACTTGTATAAATATAATATAGACTCTAAAGAGAAAAAATGCCTAGCATGGCACTATGAACCAAATTTCCTTTCGGCTGACCTGACAATGGATTCAATATAGTCTTTGCACTACGTTAGTCCGAAAAGGTGCAACGTATCACTCTCTTGGAGGTCAGCATCAGCCATTCTGATGGCAGGCAGAACGGTTTTCTCTCAGATGATTAATAGAGACAAGTTTTAGTTTTGGATGCATTAAAATTAACAAGCCATTCTTTGCCCCAGTTAACAACAGATTGATGGTCATTTTGAATACCAACTGTCTTTTTTTAACCTTATCAAACTGATCAGACATAAAATGGTTTACAGCAGATTTAATTGTAGAAACACGCAAGGCGTAACAAAAATGAATGCGAAAGTCTTAAGATTCCCAATCGATTCTCCAACGTAGGCTGCTCGTGGTATTCTGCTGTTAACAAAGAACATATATACCTGATTCGGAAAAGTTAGCTGAATTCCTCACAATGAAAGAGTTACTTTCTCGCTTCACTATCATTGGAGAACTGCTGTCCTCTACTATCCGTCTTGTGCAGCCCCAGTAGCTGTTGGGCAGCAACCCCACTCCGCTACTTCATAGAGTCTCGGTATTCCGAGAAACTACATTGCACACACTTCTGAGTAGTTAAGAGTTTGCAGGCGCTACCATAGGCCACCTAAACACTTTACATTTTTTGCAATAATGGTTTTTCTATTATTTGTAATGAAAACATTAGCCTGCTTGAACTTTTCCTCATTTAGAGCAGCAGCTGTCCTGCCACCGTGTTGCCTATCACTAAGATTAGTTTACCCTTTCTTTCTAGGATTGTCATTAACACTACTCAACAATCTCTTTACTGGACTTGCAACAAGTTCACGCTTCCATAAGTATTCACTAACATCCTTCCCAAGTGGACATAAGGTGAATTTTTTTTATTTTCTGCGTATAGGAGTAGATATATGGATATGAAAAATGAAAGAAAACCCACAAATTATCTTACCTTTCATGGTTTATAGCTAAAAACGCTTCGGAATTCTAAGTAATAATTTAAAAATTAGAACAGGCATATTTGCTGTCACCACAAACAAACACATACACACGCACGCACGCACATATACACACGCACGCGCACGCACGCACACACACACACACATATACACACACATGCACACACATACACACACACTTACTTATATTGTTTAACATTTCCTATATTAGACTTCTCGGGCACAAAGAGCGTCAAAGGCCATCAGGGGATTCTATTTTTCGTGGTCAGAAGAGCACCGGAAGAAGCGATAGTTTCTCCTAAAAAGAGGGACGCAGATTCCAAACCCGTCGTTTCTTCGTTAATTTTTCTCGAGTACGCAGAACGTTAGACGTAATATTAACGCGCGGTTTAAAATAAAAATGTAGCGTCTATTTCAAACACGGGTATCCACTAAAAATCGGCAGTCGGCATAACTTGCAAAGGGAAACACCTTGCTGGGCTATGACACTCTCCGTGGCTGAGCGGTCTAGATTACGCTGGATGAAACGGCACTTTCTCTCTTATAAGGTGGGGCGTGCAAATTCGAACTCAGCCCGAGAGCACATTTGCGGTATTAAGGTTTCTCAAGTGCGCAGGACGATATACGAAATACACATTTTAACATAAAAACGGGGCGTCTATTTCAAACACGGATACCCACTAAAAATAACGTTTGAAGTAATAAAAATAGTAATTTGCTTATATAGATCAGTCGGGGATTAAGAAAAGTGGAAGAAGAGGAAGTTTTTCTCCTTCCACTTGAAACTTCTGTATATAGAATGTCCTTCGGAACACTCCCGCCGTCTATCCTTTGAACATGGCCCAGCTAGTGAGGACATCCTGGAGAGCTGTCATCTTTCAAGAACTGAAATGGGATATTTATCATATAAATAAAGCCTGGAATTCTACCAATATTACTTGGTTAATGCCAATTTTATCGTAAAAACATTGACTTCCATAATGAAATTTGGCATACGCTGTGATCGTCAAAATTATTGGCATGATTCAATAAAATGTTTTCTCTTTGTATAATTCAATTTTAATCAGGGTAAAGAAAAAGAGAAAAACAATGGTTAGATAAATTTAATAAATGCAATGCTGTCAACAAAAGTTTTTGAGAAATATTTGAATAAAATTAAAGAAATCAAACAAGAACATTTTTAGTAAAGACAAAATTCAAGTTAGCATCGTCGCCAGACATGTGACCATGGCCTCCGTATCAATTATAGCGAAAACAATTCTTTGGTTCTGGATTAAGAACTTTGAGGAAAGCGATAACAAAAATGGCCAACATAAAAATGCAATTAAAGAAAACAAATCTTATGAAAGTTTTTTTATCGATTACAAAAAAAATCACAGATAAACCGGTAGAAGAGGGGGAAAACGCCTGAAATCAAGAAAAGAATTATAAAATATTTCTCAGTAGATAACCACTCTTAAAAAAAGTCAAATTTTAATCAGTTTTACCGTCTTATCTTACCATGGAAATCTGTCTTTCTTTCGAGTCGTAATTCTGTGCGACATTCTCTAAAATCTCGAAATTCGCCAGAAATTAAAAAAATGAAAACATTAATTAGTTTCAAGATCTTATTTTCTTCGTCTTTAGTTGAAATTAGGCGTTTTCATTGTCAATTTAATATCCAAGGAGATAGTGATCTTTGTCAATTTTATTCACGAACATAGAATGTGTAGTTTCAGAAAAAACAAAACAGATAGCTTAATATGTGACATACATAATAGAGACATCAAAAACAAGCAGGTATTGAATTTCAATTATCTAGTTCAGCACCCTAAAAAGTTGCTATGTGCTCCCCAAATTCGTAGAAGAGTAATTTATGCATAAATTTTATAAAAATAAAAATTAAAAAAGAGACATCAAGAACATGGCTTCCATATCTAAGTCTTTTAAATTGGGTGCTAAATTCCTTAATGTTTAAGAAGGAGTAGATAATCCTTTCCTTTTTGACTTCCTCAAGGAATTTAAATCAGTCATTATCGGCCTCTCTAAAAAAATATATTCTTCATGAACGCCTTTAAATGAAATACTTACTATGCCTCGGCGAAAGCCTATGAGAGCCAGTTTAAAAAATATTAATCGCAAGCCCCGGGCTGTGGAGTTTTCATTACCTTTCCTTCGGAGGGAATGTGCCGAGGGGTCTTGGGCAATTTTTGCACAGTATTGCCGTAAAAAAAACCTTCTTTAAACCTCAATTATGTGAGACATTCGGGAGCGACGTGGACGTGCTGAAAAAATACCCTTTAAATGAAAATTTAAATTACCCTTAAAATATTCTACTGCTAATAGCATTACAGGTAATTTTCTTCTTTGCCACAGGTTTCACACAAGCAGACTTAAATATACAATGTGAAGGAAGAAAAGAAACGCATAAAGTTAAATGGAAAAACCTTCAAACAATCCAGAACTTGCAGATCTCTGGACGAACCTTGTTTTTTATGTCTGCAGAAAAAATATGTATTATTTAGCTTTTGAATAACAGTCAATAATTAAACCAAAGATTTGAAACTACCGTTTTTTTGTAGACACATTAAAGATTATAAATACTCTTTTTGCAATCTTGCTAAACTTTTAAATTTATAACTTACCTCCTTTATATATTTTCTACCTTCTTATATACTTTTCTACTGATGTATCTTAGATTATGATTCGAAATTGTTTCTGCACATATATAATACTAGCAAGAGTATCAGATAAATTGATTTATATCCATACTTATTCTACAAGTTATAGGTCAAAATTTGCTTATAAAAATTATATTAATATTCCATACTTTATATGTCTTTTTACTTATATCTTAAATTATGAACTAAAATTTATCGTAACCCCAAATAACTAATGTATTTAACATAGCAAAAAAGTTTCCACTTAAATGACCGTTTATTAATTTACATACTACGTTTATTCCAGAACAAACAACAGAAACTTCAGCCTAAATCTGCGTAATTCAGCTCTGGTTTTGTTTTAAGATCCCCGATCCTTCGTCGGTAAAAAAGCGTTTTCAATTACTACTATGGCCTTCCCCTATACTTATTTCTCCTTTTTCCTTCCTCATTTTCCTCTTTTCTATTTCCACCTTTTCCACTCTCTCCCCTTTTACTTGGGAGTTTTGGCGTACTTTGCTAAGGTTTCTGACCGATGCATGTTATCAAAAGCTGCAGCGGACACTCCCGCTTTGCTTTAAACTTTTCGGGCCAGGCCCCAGTTTTAACGCCTCACCATTTCTTCACCGCCCAAACTGCTATCAACAAATACTATTGTATTACTCTCTTTCCTTTTCTTCTCTTTTTTCCCTTTTCTTTACCCTTCTCCGTTTCCTTGCTTGTAAACAGAATTGTTCATAACTATTTTTGGTTTTCACCAGTCTAGATGCAGCCACATCGAAACTAGACTGCATCTTTGTAGTGAGTAAGTTGTTTTTGTCCGTATGTAAAAATGATAATATATACAGTGTAACCCGGATATAAGAGAGTAGTCGGGACCGGAGACTAAGTCTCTTATATCCGGGTTTCTCTTATATCCGGGTTTGGTCTATTATATATACATTAACACAAGATCTAATTTGGGACCAGATACAATCTCTCTTATATCCGGGTTTCTCTTATATCCGGGTCTCTTATATCCGAGTTACACTGTATATATATATATATATATATATATATATAAACACACATTCCTGTCCATCTTCACAATACCGGAAGATACTTGTAAATAACATCAATATATTACACCATGAAAATAATAATCAAAAATTCTCGATGCCATCTATATCAAATGCAAAACTGAACAAAATTTATTACGATTATAGTAGCAATGTTTTAAAATGCATTTGAGTTGACTAACATTTAAGACCGTTTTGCAAATTAGCGCTCTGATTATCCCCCTTGCACTGAGAACGCTTTACAAAAAAGCGTAAGAACAACAATTAATTTTAAGATAATTATAGCAGAGCGCGTTCACAAAAATCACCGTCAAAACGATTACATTTATATTAAGTTTGTCTTCGCAATTCACCACTGAGAATGGTCTCTGAGGAGATCGAAAGTCCTTGGATAAGCAAAAAAAAATACGGCGCCTTCCTTGATGAATTCCAACTTAACATCGGAAGATAATTAGAGAACTAGAAAGGATAGACATATTATGTCCATATTATGTCATGAAACATGCTTGAAAGAAGATATATATATATATATATATATATATATATATATATATGTATATATATATATTAATTCAAATAACCAGGTTAGCCGTGACTGGCCACTACTGTTAGTTTCATGTGTTTGCACACAATCATCAGGTAGCCAGTAACTTGTAATAAGATGGATACCCTGTATGCCACCGGGCGAGTTTAGTTTGACATGCAAACCAAACCTGCACGGTTGGGGGGGGGGATTAAATCATCCAGCCAAGATCTAAAATGGCAAAACAGCAACAAAAAACCTTCCCAGCTGGAAAGGCTTTGCCAGTATAGCAAAAAAAGTGCTCAAATAAAGTGAAATTAGTTCCACGATACAGGAACTGAGGCCTTAATTCAAAAGTGTGCTCAACAACACCGGACAGCCAAATTCACTTCAAAGCGTTTAATCCAGTGTTTAAATGAGCAGCTCTGAATAGAGTGATCCCAAAAACAGCCTTCTGGCATAAAGTGCTCCATGCCAGAAGAAATGCCAGAGCTTTTGGATATTAATTCAAATAACCAGGTATCATTATTATTATTATTATTATTATTATTATTATTATTAATACTATTATTATTATTATTATTATTATTATTATTATTATTATTATTATTATTATTATGTAAACATTATTTATAGTAGTTACTTGTATTTGAGTAGATGTTCTGTTTATTTATTAAAAAGTATATTTATTTATTTTCGTCTACCGGCCTGAATATTCGAGAAATTTTATTATAGAAAATATATCCAGGTGGAGAGCGCATATTTTTCTCTAATAGGATTTCTCTAGCATTCAGGCCGATAGATGCAAATAAATAAAGGACAATGAAAACCCCTAATTTCAACTAAATACCGGGGAAATAATATCTCGAAATTAATTAATGTTCTCATTTTCTTAATTTCTAGAAAATTTCGAGATTTTAAAGAATGTGGCACGGGGATTACGACTCGAAAGAAAGACAGATTTCCATGGTAAGATAAAACGGTAAAACTGATCAAAATTTGACTTTTTTAAGAGTGGTTATCTACTGAGAAATATTTTATAATTCTTTCCTTGATTGCATACTTTTTCGTACTGAGACACAAGGTGTTACTCGCTGTGGAAGAGTCAGAAACAGAAATATTGCTAAGGAGCGAGAACAAAAACGATTGATATTGTATTTACATTTTTGCAGATTGTCTGGAGAGCATGCACCCGGGAGGATGTTCCAAAAGCGGAAAGTGCGAGAAAAGGAACTGTTAGCATAGAACTTACGGTTACATCTTGCCAATATATTTGTGAATAGATGAGACCTATTCGCTAGTCTAGTACTGCGCTTAAATTAAAAGTGTCAAGGCACCATAGCGGAGAGCGATATTTATTCTGCAATAAATACAAAAATCTGGCACAAGGCCTAAAGGGGAGATAGAGAAAGGATTGTCTTCTTCTGTCTTATAATTAAACTTAACTAACCACAATCATTGACCCAAACATACGATAATATTTCTTTACACCAAGAACAACACATTCTTACTTACCATTCTTATTACATCCACAATAATATCTCCATGGTGTCCTATATGTACAATTCTTGTCTGTGGGGGGGGGGGGCAACAATTGAAAAAATAAACCCCAATGTGTTTACAACAAACTGAATAAAATAGTATTAGAAATATAAAAAAAACAATCCTTAATTGTAACAGAAACTGGACGAAATAAATGCGGGACTTTAATAATATAAAACACTCATTCATCCATCCACTCACTCAAAAACACACTCATTCAAACACAACAAATACACACCCGGAATAAGAAAGCCATCCCGCATCCACCAGAGAACTGACATCTCTAATCACCTAATGGGGAGGGGAGGGGGGAATTAAACTATAAAGAGTTGGGGGCAGAAATAAAAGAGACCAATGCGCTTACATCCCCTTGCTAAGTAAACTTTGAAAGAAGAAACTGAAGACAAAGTTCAACCCTAAACTAATCTAACTTGAAACTGGGTTGCCAATGTTCAATCCAGTTAAAACAATATTTAGAGTGACACTTTAATGCCTAACCGGTGTCAAAGTGTCACTCTAAATCGATCCCTCTTACACGACAGATACGCGCAAAACTCCTTCACCTTTTGCCAAATTCTGATGGACGGAGCCGCCGCCTTTGGTGATCCTTAAAGAACAAAATCATTTGGGGAGAGGCGGATTTCCCGCCCCTACCCATAGAATTCCTTCTGATGTGTCCTCCATATTATGACTCTCATAACGCCTAGCAAGCTAAAGAACATATAGTGCTCAACCTTCGTCATTGCTACAGACAGAACTGACATCGAGGACGAAAAACTCCGTGCAGCATGCAAACCATGATCAATAAACGGGACTACGACTCTGCAATGAAAGAGGGTGTGATCGAGGGTCTCAACCTACCCATCACAGCAAACGCAGTTTGAAGATTCTTCGAAGCTTGTCGAACAAAGCCTTTTGCCGACACAGAAGGCGCTTCCAATCACCAGCCAGGTGAGTGATGCCTCATCATTGCTGAGGCATTTCAACTCGGGTTCCCAAGGCCATATTGAGCGGGCCTCTTGCTTCTTAAGACCGAGTGCGTCTATCAGATAATCTTCTACGGGCCCCCTAATTCATATGTAATATAATGTCATTTGGGACAACGCCTGAACATTGGAGAGGCCATCCGTTGCCCGTAATAGGTGTTGCAGAGCAATCCGACATTCACGATAGAAGGCGCACTTGCCTCAGGTTAAACGGCAAGGGGCTCCTCCTTGTACGAGCGCATACTTCTCAGGGATGGGAAGTTCTTACGGCAGTCTTCCTTCCAGAATTATTCTCACCATCCGATTGCTCACACATTCGATCTAGGAACGCGATGCGAAGCGTATGTTGACGAGTCTCAACGCTAGACATACCCAAACCGCCTTCCGAAGGGTGGAGGTAATAGATCACCTTGGGGGCCTTGCCTCCCTACAAGAAAAAAACAAGATCCTTACTAATGTCATTAGTGTGGCAGGCGGAAGTGGAAGTACAGAGAGTTGGTTCGGTAAAGAAGAATCGGGTAGATGTTCAAGGCCTATAATTCCTTTAAGGAAAGATTCCCCCGGGACCACAGACGAACTGTGACCTCAGCCTACTCCCGCACTTCCAAATAATTCATTTCCAACTGGAGATCGGGACCGAATCAGATGCCGAGTATCTTACCTGCCTGTCCGTCCAGAGGAAATGCCCCCGAAATGAAACTCCCTAAAATGCACACAACCACAACTTATCACAGTTGATCTTGGCCCCTGTCACCCTCTCGTACCTTTTGATTTCTTTGCCGACTCCGTCAATCTAGGCTCTGCTCGACACAAGAACCGAAACGTCGTCAACATAGGCGGAGTACTTGGCCGAGGTGGTAGCAACAGGTAGGAAAATTCCGTGTAGGGCCGGATTCGTCTTTAATTTGCGAAGGAAAGGCTCCAATGCAAGAACGTACAGCAAAGGTGAAAGCGGCAAACCTTGACGAATGGAGTGGGACAATGCGAAAAAACCCATCCACTTCTACCAACGCACTGGAAGACACGAACAGGTCTGATCCAGGTGCGAAATTACGGCCCGAAACCCTTGGCTAAAATCTTGGCTAAAATCTTTAACTCTGTGTTAAAGGTCGAAAACTACCTATCACATCACCACCGTTCTTGTTTTTGCGTAGATGAAGCGTTTAGGTATAGACTCCAGCTTCAGTCCTAATCGACTCTCTTAATAGAACTCGGTCGAGATAGCTAGAACTACACTACCTCCCGAGGGTATTCATTACGATACTTATCGACAAGATCAATGAGACGAAGATCCTTATCTTTTATAGTAACATCCGGCACGCAAAGCCTGCTCGCTGGTTCTGCGAAAGGAAGGACACAAGCCGCAAACAAAGACTTGCTCACCATCCAGGAAGCGCCAAGGTTGCCAAATAGAGGGCGAATCCTTTCTTGGTCGCGAGTTGAAAACCGGGTCTCCTGTACACAACATACATTCACCCCGAGATGCTGAAGATTGCGAGTGAGCCTCGCCCAGCGAGACTCCGATCTCAGGCCCCGGGCATTCACGCAAGCCAACCAGAGAGACATTAGCGTTTCTCTTCTATATTGAACATGGCCGGAGTGAGGACACCGACAGCCTGACTTCTCAGGCTTCGAAATCGACTTAAGACCAGTAGGCGACTGGGGGCGGGCGGACGATTAACACGCGAAATCTCATTGCTGTAATTGGATTAAGAATTTTTTAAAGAAATTTTTACGTTTTACCTTTGGATTAAATTAAGTTTATTATTTAAGATACTGAAGTACATACAATGTTTATTTATTTTATTTGAACTTTGCATATTTTATCGTTAAACAAATTTTTACGATGCGAAATTTACAAGTGTCATTAAGAATTTATCACATAAATTTAATTTAAAATTAATATTTTCTTTATCTTTCTTTAACAATGACGATATTAAGTATAAAATTATGTTTATGAATAATTTATGTTATTCTTTAACTGCTATTTTTAAAGTATGCTGAACTTTTCTGTCCTTCGTAATTAAATAGAAGACAATAAAAAATAAAAATGTTTTTTACTGCAAAATTAATGAAAAATGATATTTATCACAAGAATTTATCACATGAAGTTAATGTCAAAAATGAAATTCAATAATAAATTTAATATTTTACGACTATTCTTAAAAATATGACAAAGATGTAAAAGAGACGACATTGTCTTGTTGATATCGTTTTTCTCATTTTACTTTATTGCGATTATTTTAAACAGCGAAATTCACAAAAAATCTCATTATTAAAAATTTTGTCAAAGTTAATTTAAATTTTTCTTTATGTTTTTATTCTTCATAATAACGAATATTTGGAATATAAAATTCATTTTTATTGAATATTTTTTCTTTATAACACATGAAGTATGTTGATACTGTCTTGTAAGAAAACAAAAAAATGAATGTAATTTTTTACACTGTAAATGTTCTTATTTTACTATACACGAATTGTGTCTATATTATTCTTCATAACAACAAATATATTGCCTTAAAAAAAATTTAAAATTATTATTTACGGGTATTTAAAAAATGTATGTTGAATTGTAGCATAGTAAAATGTAAAATAAGTTACAAAATTAACCATTTTAATATTTTTACAGTAAAATTTAAAAAAATATACTGTCAAAATATTAAACTCGTTAATTTTCTTTAGGTAATCGTATTTCATGGATGAGGGGGTGATTGATACGAACCCCAGTTTCGTAAAATACTATGTGTACTGGTAATATCTGTTATTGTATAATAGCAAAATAAATATTTCCTTCATTTTCTGTGAAACAAATTGTACAAGTAATAAAGATCACAAATTTTATAAAGATTATCAAAATTATTATTTCTCTGAAATTCATATCTTTTGTAAAGTATTTTCAAACTTTGTTGATACACGATTTTGTAAAATGCTGAAAATGCTTTCCGATTGTTTTATACAATTATATATTCTGTAATAAATTAGCATAAACAAATCAACTCATAATGTTTGCAATATTATCTAAAGATTTCTAATTTATGGTGAATAAAGTGATTTTTGTGCATCGAGTTATTTTATGGTATTTTTTCTTTATTTGTACATTTGCATTTATAAGTCAATAATTTTAAGATGCTTCCTAATATTATATATAGTTGTTAATTAACTAATTACAGAACATTACTAACAAGTTCCTTGCTAACAATGTTCTCAGGATTATTATTTAGTATTAATTTAAGCTTCCGATGTCCGCCCCAGTCGTGGACCCCAGTCGCATGGTTGCGAGGCCTGGTATATGGATCGCCTTGGCCTAGACCCATTTCACTTATGATGCCATCAGGAGACAGGCCCCCAATGCCCAAGGGAGACGTTAGTTTAAAAGCTCTGTAGAGGAAGGGGTGAACAAAAAGTACAATATTGTTGAAATCTTCTGTCAAAATAAGCCAGTGGGACGCACATTGAGATGGCATCGTTGGCCTCTTCGATCATACCCTATATCTGCCTCGCACCTGATCGTACCACTGTTAAAATCTGCTCCACATTTGCGAAATTTGGGAGGTTTTCTACGTCCTTTCCCCTCCACGCTTTTTATGGTCAAGAGAAACTTTAAATCCTTAATCTTTTTAGAGTAGGCAATAGCTTTTTCAGCTTGTTCCTTGGATACGCGGCAGGGTCTGACCCGAGGCCATGAGGTGGTTTTGTTTGTTTCCTTTCTTCTGATGTGTTTGAACTTTCCGGGCTTCGTTGCATTTGAAATGAGTCATATTTCTGTGATGACTGTGAAGGTGTGGGAGTCGGGATAGAAACTGGTGTGGTTTGCATGAAAAGGATTGGAGAAGGAGCTGGAATATGTTTCTTTTTGAGAATGGTCATTTTGGAAGGGATAGGGGGTCAATGATTTAGTCATTAGGGGAGGGGCCATAATTTTTTTTTTATAAGAGAATGGGGCTATAGGTGTTTTTTTTGCCCTGGGTGTTTCAGAGGACTGAAGCCCCAATGTTTGACACTTCCCCCTGCCCCTACCAGCGAACAATTATCATGAAAGTGTTTATAGAAATGCATAGGGAAGTAACTTAACGTCAGTGGAAAAGTGACTGAAGCCAAGGTGCCAGATCAGGGACAATAATATTACTGATTCTTCTTCAAGAATCTCTCTATATATAGCAAGATCACCGGACCATATTTGGCAGTAAATCATTGACAAATGGTAGACTTATAAATATGTAAGATAGATTCTAGAGAGAAGAATTTTCTAGCTCGACACAGTACAGCAACTTTCTTAGCAACTCACATCGCAATGGATTCAGTGTAGTCTTTCAACTTCATGTCAGCTGAGAATATTAACCCGAGAAGGTGCAGCGTGTCACGCTCCTGGAGGTTAACATCAGCCATCCTGATGGAAGTCAGAAACGGGTCTTTATTCGCATTCATGTGGTTATGACATCTCCTGGGGAAGGACAAATCAAAAGCGGCGAATGCATGCTTCTCGAAGAGCAAGGGAAATAGTGACAATTTCGGTCAAAAGGAGGCACAACTCCATTTTGCTTCAATAGAATCCAGGACAAAATCCCAACCGCTTCTCCCAAAATGGACAAAATTCCAGTCCCATAGCAGATTAAATAGTAAGATTAGGTGTAAAGACCATTCGCCTGTTATCATATTATATTAAGATAATCTCATCTAAGCGTGTAGATGAGTTCCTTCAGGCTGTCGGAGCATGTATTCGTTTCAAGTGATCGTTCATAATTATCTATACGCGAATGGAGCATAACATTGTGAACATGATTTTTTTTTAGCCATTTCACCCCACGCAAGCCAATAAAGCCACTAAGACACAAAGATTTACTGAGCGTGAAAGAATATTATATTAAGATAACATATACATATATATATATTTGATTTCATACATTTGTTTCAAGTAATCTTTCATAATTCTATATACATAAAGGGAGCATAACTTTGTGAGCAGGAAATAAGTGTATATATTGGATATTGTGTTTATTGACTCAATTGGACATTGGCGAGTATATATTGGATAATGTACATGCAGGTGTATATATTGGATATAAGTGTATATATTGGATATTATTGTTACGATTATTATTATTATGCTCACAATTTGACATTAAAATTTGAATGAAAAGTTCCTTGAATTTTCAATGTTAAATTTGTTTCTTTTTATATATGAGACTTTTATCTATGAGACTGGGAGAGAGAGAGAGAGAGAGAGGGAGAAAGAGAGAGAGAGAAATATATATACATGGTGGATATGGAGTGAGGATTTTATTTGTTCTGTTTTAAATCGTCACACGATTTTGCCACACGAAAGGATAAGAATCTTAGAAATCCGTTTGCCGTGAAAATAGTTTCTTTTGAAAAGTCTTTGCACGCTTTTCTTCACTTCAAGATATTCTAATATGTTGAAGTCTTGTATACAAATAATACTGACTCTGACAATTGAAATCAAAGGAAACCGAAGGAAAAAAGCATTCATTTTAATTTCGGCTGTTCACACTTATTTCAAAAGTTATGAAAACAATATAAAAATTTGTTTCACATAAATCACGATTTTGGTTTACATTATCTTTGAACAGGAAGGACGTATGAGACGCTGTCTTACCTACTTTTGTTTTTATTTCTCTCTCATTGTGAAATATATCGAATATGTGACTGTAGCATTGTTCGAAAACGTTTTTTAGAGATTGGTCGATTTACTCTGAATTTCTGTAGCAAACGGAGTGGACGCATAAATTCGTGAAGAATTACCCGACAAAAGTAGATATTTCTTGTATTAGGTCATCCCATAAGTTCTGTCCGAATTTTAACTTTTTGTTAAAATGAACGAAATTTAATATATTTTATAATGTCTAATGGAGCTGAACATTATTTTTATGATTAGATGCATTTAAACTGATCAAGTTTTATTTCAAAGAACAATAAAATTAAATTTTGTTTGATTAAAACCCTGCTAACATGGAAGTTCCCAAGAATCATTTGAGGCACATAATGCTTTATGAGTTCAAGAAAGGAAACTCAGCAGCTGAAGCGGCTAGAAACATTCACTCAGTTTATGGAGAGGAATGTGTGAATGAAAGAACTTGCAGAAGAGGGTTTGCAAAATTCAGAGGTGGAGATTTCACCCTTGAAGATGATGATCGAACCGGACGTCCAGTTGAGTTTGATGAAAAGCTTCTTGAAGCAGCCCTTGAAGAAAATTCTGCTTTATCAGTTGAGGAATTGGCAGTGGTTCTCAGTTCAAACCATATAACTTCATCTTCAACAACTTGGAACAATTCCTAAACTTGGAAAATGGGTGCCTCGTGAATTGTCTGAAAACAACCTCAAATCCAGAGTTGACATCTGCTCTCCTCTCCATTCTCGCCAACTCGTTTCACCTTTTTTGGATAGACTTGTGACTGGCGACGAAAAATGGATCTTTTATCGAAATGTTAAGCGTCTTAGACAGTGGCTTGGTAAAGGGGAAGGACCCCAGCCACAGCCGAGAAGGGAACTTCATGGGCAAAAGGTTCTTCTTTCAATCTGGTGGGATTGCCAAGGAATAATCCACTTTGAATTCTTACCACCTAATGCAACAATTAATGCTCAAATATACTGTCAGCAATTAGAGCGTTTGAACCAAGCTTTGAGGTAAAAAAGACCTGCTCTAGTGAATCGAAAACAGGTGATGTTTCATCAGGACAATGCGCGACCACACACAGCAAGAATCACGTCACAAAAGATCGAAGAACTTGGTTGGGAGAAAATTCCTCATCCACCTTATTCTCGCGACCTTGCGCCTTCAGACTACCATTTGTTTCGTAGCTTACAGAATCATTTGGAAGAAACAGCTTTTGTAACACAGGAAGAAGTTAAAACTGACATTTGTGAGTTCTTCGAATCAAAGCCAAAAGAATTTTACAGTAATGGAATTAGTAAGCTTGTTAATAGACGGAAGGAAGTCATAGATAATCAGGGAAAATACATTGTTGATTGAATCTGTAATTAAATGTAACATTTGGTCACTTGTTTTCTTTATTCAAAATTCGGACAGAACTTATGGGATGACCTGATATATATAATTGTATATATTGGATATTATTATTAATATCTCAATTTGACATTAAAATTCGAATTAAACGTTCTTTGAAATTTCAATGTTAAATTTGTTTCTTTTTATATGAGACAGGGATTTTGTCCACTTTTGGGATAAGAGACTTGGATTTTGTCCACTTTTGGGATAAGAGGCTCTGGGATTTGTACACTTTTGGGATAAGAAGCTGAGGTTTTGTCCACTTTTGTGATAAGAGACAAGCGTTTTATTCATTTTTTGAAATAAGAGACAGGAGTTTTGTCCACTTTTGGGATAAGAGACTGTTGTTTTATTCACTTTTGGGAAAAAAGACAGGAGTTTTGTCCACTTTTGGGATAAGAGACTGTTGTTTTATTCACTTTTGGGGAAAAAGACAGGGGGTTACGTCCACTTTTGCGACAAGAGGCTGGCGTTTCGTCCACTTTTAGGATAAGTGACTTGGATTTTCTCCATTTTTGTGATAAGAGACTGGGATTTTACCTACTTCTGGGATTAGAAAGTTGGGTTTTATCTACTTTTGGGATAAGAGACTGAGGTTTTATCCACTTTTCGGATAACTTGGATTTTGTCCACTTTTGTGATAAGAGATTGTGAAACTGGAGTTATGTTCACTTTTGGGACAAGAGGCTGAAGTTTAGTCCCCTTTTAGGATAAGGCACTTGGATTTTGTCCAATATATTTCTTACGTTTGGTCCCCTAACTCGCCTGATCATAATCCCATGGATTATTATGTGTGGGTCGTGGGAAAGGCACCAATTGCACTATCCGTAAAGGCCTAGCTGATCGAGAGGATTAAGGGACGTTTTCGGTCTCTCCCTAGGTACGCCGTAAAGGCGGCATGTGCCAGATTCCGTAGTTAGATCGAGGCCGTGATAGATGCTGAGGGTAGCTTCTTTTGATTATTATAACCTGGATGCCACTTTTCTATTTTCCCAATAAACTGTACATTAGAACTTCAACAAAGAATCGAAACTGATAGAGACCCAAAGGAGGTAATAGGTAATTAGGGGTCTGTCTCTAAAATCATGAGTGAATGGCCAGTAGGCCAACTCGATAGCAGCAGGGTAAAAAAGAAAAGAAAAAAACACGATGGCTGTTTAATATTAAGATTAATTTTAATCAAAATGATGAACGACTCGAATGTGAAGTTTAAACCACGTAGAACATCAATTATGAAAAGAAAATAAATGAATACAAAAGGAAAATTAAACCATTCCCTTTCCTCGATGATCAATTAAAGCTAAAAACTCAGTATGCGGTGTTTATTCTATATCCATATTGTTTATATCTACATACACACTATCTACGATATTAAAATTCGCCCATATATATATATGAGTGTGTGTGTGTGTGTGTGTGTGTGTGTGTGTGTGTGTGTGTGTGTGTGTGTGTGTGTGTGTGTGTGTGTGTGTACGAAAGTAAGTCAAAGGTTATCTGCACTTTCGACATAACATATCTGTGTTATGAGTGCGGGTAATTTTTTTAAATTTTTTTCATATATATCAAATGTAAAAAAAACAAAAAAAATATAAAATATATATATATATATATATATAATGAAAAAAATGTGGTTTTATGTGTATAGGAGCATTGGTTTGAAGTAGTACCTTTGTTGCTCATCCTCTGCACTTATTTTTAAGGGTGACGGGCAACATTGGTTTTCACCCATCCTCTAAATCTCTCACGTGTTAAAGGCAGGCTGTCGGCCATGGACTTGGAGAGGAGATGGCCCAAGTTATCTACAAGTCCACAGAAAGGATTATAGCCACCAGCCCTCGTAAAAGAGACAGCAAACTCTGACATCAAAACCTCTTATGTATACTGTGTGGTCCATCACGTACTACCCAATATATTTAAGGTCCTGGGGAGTTCAAAGTCCGTGATAATATAGCGTGCGATTATCACAAACACCTAATGCGTGGCACACAGTGCACCTGTGTGGGCTAAGTTGCTTTGATGGAAAGAGTGTGTTTTATGCCGCACAAGCAACTGACCACTTTAAACAAATCTTAGTGCCTGTTGATCGATAGATGAATGGCTAATAGTTCAACACAAATACATGCAGGATAGAAATCCCATGACGAAGAAGAGATAGCGAAGGTGCTGTATGGACAACTACCAAACTCCAAGCGTTCAGTTGGACGTTCACCCTTACGCTACACACATTGAAAGACAACTTGAAACGTTTCAAATTTGATCTGAAAACCTGGGAAGCCCAAGCAACAGACCAAAAGGAGTGGCATAAGGCATGTTTCATTAAGTTAAAGGGTTTTAAATACAGCAGTCTAAAATACCATAATCAGCTTTGTCAAGCTCTGAAGCAGAGATGCCATCAAAATCCTGTTTTAAAAATTTCATCTGTCAGTGTGGCTTTGTCGCCAGCAGAGAGGCTGGGTTAATATCGCACTTGAGAAAGCACAAATGAAATGTCTTTCCCTTGCCTGATTTTCTCCACAATACCCCCTGCTCGCATGCATAAGTGTAAAACAAAATCTAATGCTGACCCTCATTTATCGTTCACGATAGGAGAATCCACCATATATGTGTGTGTGTGTGTGTGTGTGTGTGTGTGTGTGTGTGTGTGGATCAGGAGACAAATAAGAAAAGCTCTACACAACGAGTTTCGCCGACGTCTGTTGTTCTCGGCTTCTTCAGGTTACAAAAGTTATGTAAGGAAATTCTTTTGGCACTTTTTAGTATCAGTGGGCAATTAATTAAATTAACCTATCGGATCCGATATATGACAAGCTGTGGATCTGGGTAATATGAAATTGAAAAATAAGTCTTTTGAACAATTCTTTAGTTATCTATCTATCTATCTATCTATCTATCTGTATGGCTGTCTGTCTATATAAAATAAAATATTAATAATAAAATAATAGTAATGTCATCTTATATATTTAAAATTAAAAAATCCAACATGTATTAAAGTGAACAGAAATTGTGGCCATAAAATTTACACTACAGAGCAGTTTATGAGCAGAATTTTTGGCAAGGCAATAATTATTTTATCAGAAGTAATAAACGTTCAATATTATTATTATTATTTATCAGTAGTAAACTCAGAGTTTCACGATTCCTTACACGCCAGGGCCCAGACAAGAATATATGTGTGTGTGTGTGTGTGTGTGTGTGTGTGTGTGTGTGTGTGTGTGTGTGTGTGTGTGTGTGTGTGTGTGTGTGTGATATGCATAAAGAATTAATACAAATAATAGGTATGTAACTTAGATGATTGATGTTACCTTCAGTATCCTGAATAAACAGTTTCGTAGACGAACTCTCCGGTAATCATTCCGTCCACTCTTCAGGAATTATTAGCAGTTGTCTTGATTTTTCTTTTTTGTATACTTTTCATTCATGCAAGTTTGTTGTTTTCATAGTGTATGTGTATGTTCGTCTCAGCGTATGTGCATACGTGTGAAATGTTGTGATTTGTCCTTTTCTTGTATTTTTTTTGTAACTTTACTCTCAGTCCTTAAGCTTTTCTCTTTTTATCTCTTTTTCCTCTTTTCTTTCATTTCTAGTCATTTTGACTTCCGGTGTAAACACATTTCAGATATAACTACAAAATAGCTTCTGTAAAAGGACAAAATATGAATAAAGAAAATGGACAATTTATCTTAGTCGACGCGTTTCGTCCATGATATTCAGCAGCAAATGTTCTTTAAGACATATATTATTAAAGAAAACAGACATATATATATATATATATATATATATATATATATATATATATATATATATATATATATATATATATATGTATATATGTATGTATGTATATATAAATTAGCTGCAGAGGAAGCGTCTGGTTAGTAAGGTCAAATTACTGCTTTTAAACTACAAGCTTCCCATTTTTGGACATTCAAGCCTGTAAATGTAATTAGTACTGTTTATTATAAACAGAGCATGTACTTAAATATTTCTATCTATAAAAAATAACGTATAAATAGTAAATATATTAAAATAATTGTCGGACTTTGTCCATTTCATAATATATGACGCCATTTGTTCACGTTAAGATACGCTTCGAGCAGATATGAGCGTTCAAGAGAAACCATGAGAAATGTGTAAATTAAAAACTATTTTTATCAGTTTAGAAAAAAACACTTTCGAAAACATTAATTATACTGTGTTTTCGGCTTGCTGAAAATGAATATTATTTATTAGGTTGGTTAAAAAGTCCTGACTCACTTCGGAAGCGGAAAGAAAACAACAAAATTTTATGGAGCAACACCAAGATTTATTTTTCCAAATTAAGGCCATCATTCTCGACAATCTTCTGCCAGCGATCAGCCAGCATCCGAATCTGTCCTACATACAAGTCCGCTGGCTTTGAATAAAAAAAAAACAAGCTTCCTTCACATCATCAAAAGTATTGAATCGCTGGTTGTGGAGGAAGTATGCCATTGAACGGAATAGGCCGTAGTCACTCGGAGAAGCATCGGGACTGAATGGTGGATGTGGAAAAATCTCAACACCGTTCATGTGTTTGAACTTCTTAGTCAACCTGGCCTCGCATTGTCTTACTGAAACAAAGCCCGACCTCGATTGACCAAAGCAGAATACACCTTCTTTAGTTTGTCGTACACGCGGACTAGCTGACCGCAATACAATTTAGCGCTGATTGCGCGACCGTGGAACAAGCACGAAATGCATTGCTCCTTGGAAATAACACGAGACAGAGATCAAGATTTGTTGTTTTCTTTTCGCTTCCTGTACATTCTCTCTAGAATTCCCCTACATTTATTTATTCATTGATGCTTGCTTCTTACAAAAAGAGCGCATTGTTAGAAAACATATGAAGTTTAAGGTTTTAGATTAGATGTAAAGAAAGATTGAAGCTTACAAATCAGCCGACAAGACTGTGTCTGTATAAATATATATATATATATATATATATATATATATATATATATATATATATATATATATATATATATATATATATAGACAACAATGTGTCTGTATAAAAATTCAAATTAACTACAATGAAGAAAGAAAATGATAACAAAATACATTCCAAACTCTATTTTACAACGCTATTTGAGATTTTTTTAAAATATGGCGGATGTATTGATAGATAACGTAAAAACTACAAGAGCATTTAAGAATCGGAAAGTTAAACATCGGAAATCTACGAGTTAGTATGAAAAAAATACAAGGTCTGAGTTGCCGAACTTTTATGTGACCTTTTCCTTGCACTTTCCATTCCAACATTTTCCATGTGAAGAAAAGTGTCAAAATTGCATTTCTTTGATTATCACATCAGGAACGTTACCTCTTAGTTGGGTTCTTGGAAAGAGAGAAGATAAATCTTTGTTTTCTATATTCTCCAAGACCCATATTCTTCAAGACCCATGTTAGACCGTGATATACTTACACTGTAATGCGTCGGAGTTAAGCTAATAACTAAAAGGTAATTAATTCATAAATTAATTGATGCCTGAAGACATCTTATATACAACACTTCGAGAGAACTGGACAGTCGGAGAGTCGAGTTCAAATTCAAGTCAAGTTCATTACATTCATAGACGTGCTAATATAAACTAACGTGCTAATATAATCCATCCCTTCTGTCCCCAGCTCTGTTTTTATGATTTTCTTCTTTTTGGGGCATAAATTATGTAGAAGTTGTCCAAATGTTTTGTATGTTCGAGTGCTTTCGGCTATACTTTTAGCTATTATCAAGGATGGTTTTATTTTTACTTTTAACTGAATGTATGGATTGTTTTATGTATGTATCTAGTGTTATAGAAACTATTTATTTTCCAAACACGGTCAGCACATTGTGGCCGTATTCATAGTTGATATTACTGAGTGTTGGCTTTTTCTTTTTTTATTGATAATGCTTCCATTATTTTAACCTTTTTGTACGTATGGATGAGGCTATTATATTTGTGTAATCATATATTGTATATTTTGCAGATAGAGCTTAATAGGTACTGAAATGGGACCTAATTGAGCTATGGTCAGATGTGTTGGGAGGGGGACAGCAACACCTTACATCTTACTCCTCTCCAGTTACTCCCACTTCTTAAATCAACTCCAAATTATATGACTGCAATACAGATCAAGCACAGACTAATATATATATATATATATATATATATATATATATATATATATATATATATATATATATATATACGAGACGTTCTACTCAAACACGGGTATTTACTAATGTCTGGTGTAATGTCCATTAATTCTTTAATATTTGTTTTCATAACGTTACGAATACGAAATCGAAGAGATATATGCTGTCGAGAAGATCTGAACGAATGGATGTGCTTATTTAAAAGGGTGACTAGAACCACGATGGGTTGTGGCGTTCTCTCTGGCCGAGCGGTTTAAAGCATCTCGAGTCCATATGGTGTTTTCTCCTACAAAGGAGGAACGCAAGTTTGAACCCGACCAGAGAGTAAATTTTCATAATTTTCCTCGAATGTGCAACCCGATAAACGCAATACTCAATGTTAAAAAAAAACGAAGCGTTCTACTCAAACACGGGCATACACTAAAAATAAAACCTTTCAATTTATTTATTAAGAAAATATTGGAAGTCAATCAAAATGTTTGATAATTTCTTTTAAATAATATATTTTTATGTAAATGTTACATAACATTTATTCCAGAAAAGACATTGAAATCAAGCAATCAGCTCGTTGTCTTTCAAAATACAAGAAAAGCTTACGACGATAGGCTAATATGTCTTTGTTAATCAAGACACCGCAAGCAAGACGATAAAGACCATAAGAAGGAAGATGTTGCTGAGTGAAAAGCAAGTTGGGAAAACGTTGCTTAACACGTTGGCTCCTATACGACCCGACGGAGAGTTGTGGTGGTTTGCCTACAAGGCCCACACGACCCACCGGAGTGTCGTGGTTGTTCCTTTGCGAGGCGCACACGACCCACTGGAGGGTTGTGATCATTTGTCTGCAAGGCCCACACGACCCTCCGGAGTGTCGTGGTTGTTCCTTTGCAAGGCGCACACGACCCACTGGAGGGTTGTGATCGTTTGTCTGCAAGGCCCACACGACCCACCGGAGTGTCGTTTTCCAATTTCTTTTCTATGGAAAGTGGGATGCCATGATTGATTGCTTATTAGATCATGGTACACCAGAACCAGGTTTTTTTACAAAACATTTAAATATTTTTGAATAGAGAAAATTAGAGTTAGTATCAGTGCAATACTTGGGAATTTTCCAACGGCCCACGGGTAGGTCGTGTGGGACTCTGCGTTGTAAAATGGCCTCAGGTACCGAACGACACACCAGTGGGTCGTGGATAATGAATACTGCCTATGATATTCTTGCCTTAATGTCAAAACAGAGTCGCTTAAACTCATATATAGTGTACAGACTAGAAGGGAAATAAGGCTTGGGAGCCAATGTGTTAAGTGAAAAGAACAGGATTACAGTAGACAGAATATATATGCATTTAAATTTTCGAAGATCGTAGTTGGCAGGAAAGCAACAAAAGAGTTCCACAGGCGAGAAGTGCGAGAGAAGAAACTATTAGAATAGAACTTACGGTAACATTTAATTTCAGCAGCAAAATGATTGCACTCGGCGATAGAGAGTAATACGCAACATGAAGGTAACACCAGAGGTCCTTCAAAAGAGGTCATCAAAGATCACAGCATGCTATTTCTAGCTTGATGAAGCAATTCCTTTCAAAGTGGAGTGAAATATTAAGGTTGCCATTAAATAGAAAATGTTCTTATAATCAGAAATGGTCGGGCAGATCAAGTCAGATTTGACCAGAATAACCGGAGGTTATTGGAAGTAAAATTAGTCTGTGACTGATCTGTATTTCAGCCAAACAGTTTGGAGATGATTTCGGAAGTGGCAGCAAATAGAGGAGAGAAAGATGCAACACACACAGACACACACACACACACACACACACACACACACACACACACATATATATATATATATATATATATATATATATATAAGACTTTTTATGCCAACATTTCTTTGGGTAAATTTATCAAATCAAATGTGAAAATTTTTATTTGGTAGTCTGCACATAAAAGCAACATGTAAACGAAGTTTATAATTGAGTAAAGTAATATATATATATATATATATATATATATATGTGTGTGTGTGTGTGTGTGTGTGTGTGTGTGTGTGTGTGTGTGTGTGTGTTGCGTAGGGTAAATTCTCCATATTTAATTCTTTAATTTCGCGCATGTGCGTAGTTTCTTTTTGATTTTGTCTACTGTACAGTAGAGTAGGGTCAGTTGGGCACCGTCTGTTAGAAAAAAAGCACCATGACGCAATTCACTCCGCCAGAAATTTAGAAACTGCATGCCGTACTGTTTGGCATTCGCACCGGAAGCTCCAGTACGAAATTTTCAGAGTGTTTGAATGTCAGTCTGATGATAGTGCAGAGGATTTGGAAAGAGTTGGATGAGTCTAATGGTGATTACAAACGTACGGCAGCTCAGAAAACCCACTCTGATGGTTCTGATAAAAGAACTCTCGAATTTTTCGATAAAGGTCTCAGATTCAACATGGAGGCCTACATCAAGTGTATTGAGGGGGTTGTGCTGCCCTAGTTCAAGAGGGTAACAGATGGAAGACACTATGTCTAGTAACAGCACTCTGAACCATGCCACACAAGCAGGAGAACCTAGTCATAGCTGTCAATTTCACCGGCCACATCCCCCCTTACATCTGGTCACCTTACTCCCCACACTACAAATCCCTTGTTTATTATGTGCGGGGCGCAACTGAGCGAGAGACTAACAAAACTCCTTGTAACATTAAAGATGAACTAAAGACAAGATTATGGCGGCATTCACCAACTTAAACAGTCCAAAAGCAGTGCAAGAGATTCCAAAGTCGTCTGGAGTTTGTGGTTGAAGCCAACGTCGATTTTATTGAATAAATTTAGTCTTTAGTATTTCAGGGTATTTTGTATAATTTTGATAAATATATATCTGTTAAAATGAGATGTCACTGTTACTTTCATTTCTGTATAATTTAGATAACAATTTATCCATAGCACGGTGTATATATACAGGGAGTGGACAAAATAATTGGAACAGTTGCAAAATCCACTCCTATATTTCAAAGACCTATTATATAAAGAATTTTAACTAAAACTTCGTAATTGTAGGTTATATGTATTGTAAATACATTTATTTATCTAATTTACTGTCTTTGTCTTATTTATTTTTAGAATTTAGTAAAATTTAAGCTAAATGCGTGACCTCTCCGAGTTCGAAAAAGGGCAAATTGTTGGAGCTCGCATGGCAGTAGCCTTGATCACTAAGGTTGCTGAACTGTTTGGTTTTTCAAGAGCTACCATATCAAGAACACTGATGCAATTTGAGAAACAGGGTAAGACCTCTAGCAACCGTAGCAATTCGGGCCGGACTTGCAAACTTACTGACAGGGACCGACGTGCATTGAAACGCAATGTGGCAAAAAATCATCAGACAAATGCGGCCAAAGTGACTGCTGGGTTGAATAACCATCTGAATAGTTCAGTTTCTACTAAAACTGTTCACCGTGATCTCCATAAGGCTGCATATCATGGAAGAGCCACCGTGAGGAAACCTCTTCTCTCCACTCGCAACATTCAGAAGGGGTTGAAGTGGTGCAGAGATCACAATGCCTGGTCTACAGACCAATGGAAGCAAGTCATATTCTCAAACAAGTTCAGTTTTTCTCTTTTCCCAACTTCAGGGCGAGTTTATGTGTGGAGGCAACTCAAAGAAGCTTACAGCTCTGACTGCCTTCTTCCAACAATGAAGTATGGAGGTGCATCAGTGATAGTTTGGGCCGCCATATCATGGAAATGTCTCAGTTCAATAGTTGCCCTGCATGGTAGAATCAACAGCAAAGATTACCTGAACATTTTGGGAAATCATGTTCATCCAATGGCCAATACTTTATTCCCTGGTGGTGACTGTATCTTCCAAGACGATAATGCTCCAATACATACCGCTCGAGTGGTTAAACATTGGTATGAAGAGCATGAAAGTGAACTAAAACACATGGAGTGGCCTTCCCAAGATATCAATATTATTGAACATTTGTGGTGCATTTTGGAGCAACAAGTTAGGAGCCGCTATCCCCCACCGTCGTGTCGTAAAGAGCTGGAGAAGGTTTTAATGGAAGAATGACTGAAAATTCATCTGGATGAAGTCAGGTAGCTGTATGATACCATTTCTAGACGTATTAAAGCTGTCTGTGAGGCTAAAGGAGGACCAACTCCATATTAAATAAATTTTCTTTGAATTTAACAAGTGTTTCAATTATTTTGTCCAACCCCTGTATATTATTAAAATTAATCACATAGTGGAAAATGCTAATATTGCTCTGTTATATATAAATTTATATATCATTTCCTCCCATATATATATCTTATGTTGTTAAGATTGTGGCCGCCGATAATGAATTTTGGTAGGATTTCCGGTTCTCTCAGAATTGCCTCGCTGTATAGGTTGCCTATTTTTGGATATCTGCTGAACTCATTTTTCATCTTTATGCAGGCCGTTTGCTGCCAGTAGAGGTTCTTGATTATTCTAATGTCTTTCCCGAATATGTCAAGATCTTTGTGATGAACTTTGTTGAACGCCTTTGCGTCGTCTGTGAAACATAAGTGCACCCCCTTCTGCATTTGTATTGCTCTTTCTGATAACATTATGAGCATGAATATCGCGTTCCTTATCCCGGTGTCTTTAACGAACCCGCACTGTTCTTGTCCTATCTTTGGCCAGATTCTGCTGTGCGGTTTATTCATTAGAATACGGGTGATGAGTTTTGTTATGTGGCTGACTGTTCAGTGGAGATCACATTCGTTTGAGCCTGGTTTCTTAGCAGTGCTAAGTAAATAGATCTGCTGAGATCTTCCGGTATATCCCCACTGTTGTAGATTTCATTTATTATTTCTATTATCTTGTCTATGCCAAAATCATCTACGGCTGTCAGCATCTCTGTTACAATTCCGTCGGGCCCTGCCGCCTTTTTTCTATTCTATTTAACCAGTGCAGCTTCTACTCTGGTATTTAGAATTTCAGGCCCGTCAGTAATTCAGTGTATTGCCGTTCTCCAATATATGCATACCAGGACTAAAGAATTTTTCCTTCTCTAATATGAGCGTTCCATTTTTGGATTTTATGCAGCCTATTGACGGGCATGTCTTCTGTCGTGTCAGTTCCCTTATTTGTTTATGTATATCTCCTTTGTCTGTGGGACTCAACCTCTCTATTTCTGCACCTACATTTGATTCTTATTTCGTTGTGTAGATTTCTGTATTCCGTTCCGTATCTTGGCGCAGTTTTCTGTCTCCTTTGCATCATATCGAGAATCTAACTAGTGATTCATTCGTTTTTTCTTCCTCGTCCATTCTCCATTGGGATGATATCGTTTGCTGATGCCACTAAAGCTTATCTTAGTATGTCCCATTTTCAGTTTCCATTTCCATTTTGTGCCTCGTATCTTTTTTCACACTGTCCGTATATTTTTTCTTTTAGGTTCGGGTCACTCAGGAGTTTGTCGTATTGCAATTTGGGTGCTGCATTAGGCTTCTTCAGTTTCCGTACTTTCGCTCTTAATTTACATATGACTGTAATGGTCGCTTCCACAGTCGGCACTTGGGTAGGTTTTGCAGTGAACCATTGTATTCCTGAATCTTTTGTTAATATAGCAAACCTTTAAACAAAATTATATCATATATATATATATATATATATATATATATATATATATATATATATATATATATATATATATATATATATATGCATAAACACACACACACATATATATATATTACTAGGAAAGATGGAAAATTCTAGTTGTTAGACAGCAGCACGAACTTACATAAAATAAAATATCTTTCGCCACTGAAAACGGTATCTTGAAGGCGGTTGTAAGTATTTAATCTATGTACTAAATGATAATAATGCATATAGATATTTGACACATCGACTAACAACTCATTCTCCTCATCTAGGCCGGTGATGTATTGTTTGGTTAACTGCATGAATTCTACAACATCGATTAATAATGGAAATGAGGCATTCCAATAGTTTTTCTATAGAAATCCTACTTGACGTTTTGGTTTTCGTTAACTCATTTTTTTTTCTTGTTGGCATTTCCTACCAAATTGTAATTCTTCTTTCGATTTTTCAATATCTGATGGTCGCCATGTCTATGAGCCACTATATAATTTGAATGTATATATACATAAGAATATATTTAGAATTCGAAGCACAAAAAGAATACTTATCTGACATTTTACATGTAGATATAAAACAAAAGAATAAGACTGTCATTAAAAATTTAATATACGCTTTGACAGCAATAAAAGAATTACTTTGCATAAAAAAGCGAAAGTTTCGCTTGAAAAGAAAGGATTACAGGTTTCAATATAGCGATTTTCTAAGCGTAGCTTAGATCTGGCACAAGGGCGAAAGTATGGAGTACCGAGTCAGAAACGAATTCACTAATCAGTCTTAAATGAGCTAGTGAGACAAGGTTGCCACCCGTTGATCCAAACAGAAATGACCTGCGATTTACTAACTATAGTTTAGATGTGGCACAAGGTCGAAAGTATGGAGCACCCGGTGAGTAACGAAATCACTAATCAGTCGAAAATGAGCTAGTGAGATAAGGTTGACAGCCGTTACTCCAAGCTGAAATGACCTGCACTTTACTAACTATAGTTTAGATGTGGCACAAGTCCGAAAGTATGGAGCACCCAGTGAGTAACGAAATCAATAAGTAGTCGAAAATGATCTAGTGAGACAAGGTTGCCAACCGTTACTCGAGGCTGAAGTGGCCTGCGATTTACTAACTATAGTTTAGATGTGGCACATGGCACAAGGCCAAAAGAATGGAGCACCCAGTGAGTAACGAAATGACTAATCAGTCGAATATGAGCTAGTGAGACAAAGTTGCCAACCTTTACTCCAAGCTGAAGTGACCTGCAATTTACTAACTATAGTTTAGATGTGGTACGTGGCACAAGGCCGAATGTATGGAGCACCCAGTGAGTAACGAAATCAATAAGTAGTCGAAAATGATCTAGTAAGACAAGGTTGCCAACCGTTACTCGAGGCTGAAGTGACCTGCGATTTACTAACTATAGTGTAGATGTGGCACAGGGCCAAAAATAATGGAGCCCCCAGTGAGTAACGAAATCACTAATAAGTCGTAAATGAGCTAGTGAGAGAAGGTTGACAACCGTTACTCCAAGATGAAGTGACCTGCGATTTACTAACTATAGTTTAGATGTGGCACATGGCACAAGGCCAAAAGAATGGAGCACCCAGTGAGTAACGAAATGAATAATCAGTCGAATATGAGCTAGTGACACAAGTTTGCCAACCTTTACTCCAAGCTGAAGTGACCTGCGATTTACTAACTATAGTTTGGATGTGGCACAAGACCGAAAGTATTGAGCACCCAGTGAGTAACGAAATCACTAATCTGTCGTAATTGAGCTAGTGAGAGAAGGTTGAAAACTGGTACTCAAAGCTCAAGTGACCTGCGATTTACTAACTATAGTGTAGATGTGGCACAGGGCCGAAAGTATGGACCGCCCAGTGAGTAACGAAATCACTAATCAGTCGTAAATGCGCTAGTGAGACGAGGTTGCCAACCATTACTGCAAGCTGAAGTAACCTTCGATTTACTAACTATAGTTTAAATGTGGCACAAGGCTGAATGTATGGAGCACCCAGTGAGTAACGAAATCATTAATCAATCGAAGATAAGCTAGTAAGAGAAGTTTGCCAACCGTTCCTCCAAGCTGAAGTGACCTGCGACTTATTAACTATAGTTTGAATGTGGCACATGGCCGAAGTATGGAGTACCCAGTGAGTAAGGAATTAACTAATCAGTCGTAATTGACCTAGCGAGGAAAAGGTTGCCAACCGTTATTCCAATCTTAATTGACCTGCGATTTACTAACTATATTTTAGATGTGGCACAAGGCCGAAAGTATGGAGCACCAAATGAGTAACGAAATCA
Organism: Acanthosepion esculentum; assembly: GCA_964036315.1. Taxonomy (NCBI): domain Eukaryota; kingdom Metazoa; phylum Mollusca; class Cephalopoda; order Sepiida; family Sepiidae; genus Acanthosepion; species Acanthosepion esculentum. The sequence goes on from OZ038513.1 coordinate 15,640,299, forward strand.
CTAATCAGTCGTAAATGAACTAGCGAGACAAATTTGCCAACCGTTACTCCAAGCTGAAATGACCTGCGATTTACCAACTATTGTTTAGATGTGGCACAAGGCCGAAAGTATGGAGCACCAAATGAGTAACGAAATCACTAATCAGTCGTAATTGAGCTAGTGAGACAAGGTTGCCAACCGTTACTCCAAGCAGAAGTGACCTGCGATTTTCTAAGCCTCGTTTAGTTAAACATTTCACCATGCCGAAATGGCCATACCATTTGTATTTTAATCCAGTCGCTGATCTAGTGTAAGAACGTACGTATTTATTATCAAATACTTAAATGTAAATAGTGCTTTAGCAGTTTCTTGTTCTCCTTATTGAATCAGTGACAAGTTGAATGCTCAAAAACGTTAATCTAGTTTTCATTTTCAGTGGAGTTTTCGATTTTTATAACTTGGTTGTTAGAAAACTATTATGAAAAAGACTCGATTTGAAGAAACTATATCAAGAAATCCGTGTGTGACGTCAGAAAACATGTTACGGTCGTATCTGCCTTTTTCGTGTTGTAGGAAGAAAACCTTTTAAAGTTGGCATTATCTAACAAACATCTTCATGATGCGATCTGTAAAAGATACTTTCAAAAATGCATTCTCTTCTTTTTATTTCAATCTGCTGCATTGACTCAAAAGAAATTGTCGAAATGAGTTGAAACTTCGGTTGAGGTAGTTCATGTTCACTTAACGCTTACAGTCCGGATACTTTAATACGACACTCCGTGGTCCGGTAACACCTATGTTCCGGCATTTCTTTTTTTTTTTTTTTTTGTTTATCAACCTGTATTAGTTTGTCGTGATGCTACAAGAGCAACGCTACAAATTGTTTATGACTTCCCAACAGCCTTCAACAACATCGTGTTTTGGTGATACGAACTTGCACATTTGCGAATGCATATTTATCCCTGCAGCATAGTAAGTAGATGCTTTGGGTTTTAGGCTCTTTTTAACCTTTGAAGAGACAGAAAAACTTCGTACAAAACAAAGAAAAGAGTCTTGAACTGTTACGTCATATTTGTTCTTCTGTATAGCAGCGAATGCTGGACAATCTCCTCTAAGATGAAGAAAGGACTTGAAGCAAAAGAAATGTGATTCTACAAAAAGATGCTGTGGATACTATGGACCGAACATGTTGGCAACAAGGTTTTTGAGAAAATAGAGACAAAAATGAAATTTATGCTTAACATCAGGGAGAGGCGGTTGAAATTTCTGGGACACCTAATGAGGAAGGAGGGCTTGGAAAATCTGATACTCACAGGATAGATCGAGGGAAAGTGGGACCGAAGAAAGCAGAGCGTAACATGCTTGATGAGCTTGAGTAAATGAATGGTAAAAGAGGGTTTGGGAGAAATAACAAAGAGACAGGAAGATGTGGAAGACCATGAGCGCCTACGTCCTGAAAGGACACGGCACATAAAAATGAAACAATTAAGACCCTCTTTGGAAGCATTAATAATTTTTTTATTTCCTGTTTTATGCTCTGTTCTACCTTTGATAACGCAGAAATATATATATGGAATTAGCTGGTAAGACTATGTTTATGTAGTTTTTATTTAGGGGTGATTTCTGTCCTCCGGCACTTTCTGTAGTCTAGTCCCTAGGGTGCCGGATTAAAGATGTTGAACTGTACTTACAAAATGTCTCAAATTTAACAAATAATCATTGATAACGAACTCACTTTGGGCACTTCTACACAGTGTTAATGGTTAGCAAGCTTGTATCTTTAAAATAACCGAAGGAGTGTACCTACGAACCCGATCAGACGGGCGGCTCTTCAACATCTCAAGTGTGAAAGCAAAGAACGGGATGTGCGAGGGGCATTATCAGAGCTTCTCTTTGCCGATGCTGATATCTCCATCTCATAAACTGAAAGTACCTCATAGACAGATTTTCCCAAGCCTGCAAAGATTTTTGTCTGACGATCAACCTGAAAAAAGACAAATGTGCTGAGCCAAAGTTTGCACATATCACCTGTCTTCCCCATCGACAACTACGAACTTTTATGTCGCCTACCTGTTCACATACCTCGGGTCCACCATTAACGGCAATATGTTACGACAACACTAAGCCGACATACCATTCATGTCTGGCAGAACACAAAGTTGACAAAATTGGCCCTGATCTGTCATCTCGTCTGCAGTCGCTCTCTCACAGACGCGACGTTGCCTCGCTCTGTCTTTTTTACAAGTACTTTCACGGTAATTGCTCAGAGGAGCTGCTTTCGCTGGTTCCTAGGCCTCATGAATTTAAACGTCCTACGAGGCTGGCATCCCGTTCCCACCCCTTCACCGTTGAAACTGTTAGATGTAGACGTCTCTTCTATTCCAATAGCTTCATATCTCGCACATCTCGCCTGTGGAACTCCCTTCCTTATTCCTGTTTCCCTGACAAATATAATCTCCATCTATTTAAGTGTAACGTCAATCGACATCTCCAGTTGCCTTGATCTATCCACTTCCCTTCTCCACATCCTTTCACCTTTCATTCCTATCTGCTCTCGCTCCAAATCTTCTGTAACCCCCTTGCCTTGAACGATCCACTATCTTTCTCCACATCCCCTCCTTTACCACTCCTATCTGCTCTTCCTCCAAACCTTCTGTAACCCCTTGCGTGCTAGTGGCTTCCAGCCTTGCTTGGGGTGATAAGCTTAAAAAAAAATAAGACAGATTTTCCCAAACCTGCAAAGATTTTTGTCTGACGATCAGCCTGAAAAAAGACGAATGTACAAGGTTTGCACATATCACCTGTCTTCCCCATCGACAACTACGAACTTTGATGTCGCCTACCTGTTCACATACCTCGGGCCCACCATTAACGGCAATATGTTACGACAACACTAAGCCGACATACCATTCATGTCTGGCAGAACACAAAGTTGACAACTCCTACGAACACAGCAGTTTACAGGGTCTGCATCATCACTATTCTGTTGTGTGGCAGGGAATCATGAACAACTTCCGCCAAACAAGTCCTAAAACTACAGATGCTCAAATTTTAATAGAAAGAAAAGGTTTTAAATTTATTTTATTTTCTAATTTTTTATTTTTTTATTCGTCTTTTTAACAGAATAAGATCGTCAACAGAACATAGGTGATATGTACCGACAGGTTTAGTTCATTCTCAGCAGTGTGAGCCACATATATCATTCACAGCCATCCATGTAATATGGCACATTGCATAATCTAGCACAATGACGAAAAGATATGGAGCTAGTTTACCCCCAGCCGCCGGGGACCCCCCACCCCCCGATTTCGAAAAAGTCCGTGTTACCATCCGGTAGAAGAAATCTCGTTACTACATTATGCCGATTGCAATTAGCAACTTATCAAGGATATCATATGCTCGATATATTTGAGGCATTCGATCGTGGTAGATACTGTCGGAAACTCTTCGGGTCTCCACAAATGTGAAACCTTGAAAACTATCTGAAAATGTTAAAAAAGGAAATTGTGCTAAAATTATAACGGGGGGTTGTTATGGAAGAAAAATTTATTCTCCCATTTGAATTTACCCCGTTATATACGTGTTATAACAACACCATACTTCACGGGCTTGACGGAATAGATGAATGGAAAAGGAATGCTTTGTTCCCAGAGAAAGTTTTATAATGCTACGTCGTACACAAAATTAGATATATACACATATACATGTGTCCCACGCAGAGAAATTATAACATATATGCAACAATAAATACTGTGTAAAAAAGCGGAAACTTGTAAAATTTCCCGAATTGAAAACTGGAGTTATAGCGGTTTCTCTATGAACCTGGTTAGGTCATGTGTTTTTTTGGGGTTTTTTTCTGTAAGACCTATCGCTGTGGGTTAGGGACGTCCTTCTTCACTGGGCTCTACATCGCAACTGCCTTTCATCAATCTATCCCCTCACGGAATTCACCGGCCGTCACATAATCCATGTGACTATCTCAACGAAAAGGAGAAAATCGGCGTTTGTATCCCTACAAAATTAATGGCGGCCGTTTTGCATTTGCTTAACTTTATGTTAATTCTCAACACATTTCCAAAGGCATTTTTACAATATTCTTTGATTATCATTAAAAGTATCGCGTTTGTTCTTGTTAATGTAAAGCAGAAGAGAAATGTACATAATTAAAACAAATCATAATTAATGAAAACATTGCCTTGTATGAAATGTACAGCCGACATTTATCATTACCTCCATTCACTAGTACATATTGGAAATAGTGGAAAATCTTTTTGAAACTAAATCTGCTCGTCAGAGAGTTGATAGTTTTAAAGTTTAACGCCATACGGGCGGTAATTGCTTCTTTATACTTATTATTATTTACGAACTTATTACAGATGATTTGAATTTTTTTCACGGTTAAGTTGTTTATTCCACTTCATATTTTATTCGTATCTGGTTGATATATTTGTAATAAACTCTTGAACGACCTCTTAGACTGTCTGACCTAATCGTTTTGCTCTTAGAATCAAGGATTTGGGCAGAATTATGAGTATTAATAGTTCATCGGCTAAGCTGACTTGAAGGCTTTTAAACGTCAATTGTTATGAGATACCGTATTCTGATTTGTTGAAGTTAATGAACCATGGTGAAGAAAAATGGAAAGGAAGAAAAACGATAGCAAAGAAGGAGGAATCCAAAGAGAAAAAAAAAGAAAATCACAACAAAGACAAACAACGAAAAATAAGTAGAAGAAAGAAAGAAAGAAAGAAGGAAAGAAAGAAAGAATTACAAACATAGTGAAAAAAGGCGAAATAATAATGAAGAAAAGAATAGAAAGAACAGTGAAAGAAAAAACAGAGAAAAGAAAGAGAAAGCAAGAGAAACTGGGGGTAAAAAGAAAAAGGAAGACATATAAGATATTAAAAACGCAAAGGTAAATAGGCAAAGAAAAAAGAAACTTCAAACGATAATTAAAAAAGGAAAAGACAAGAAATAAAAAAGAAGTGATATGGAAAATAAAAAGAAAAGAACAAAATAAAAAATGGGCCAGAAAAACAAAACCAGATTGACACAGACGAGTAAAGGGAAGAGATATATTATACGAAAGCATTGATGCAAAAAGAAATTGAAAGACAAACGAATGATTTTGAGCTAGAGAAAGTAAAAAATAGATATCAGATTAAGAACAGAAATAGAGAAAAAATAGTGGAAAAAGCAAAGTGGGAAAATGAAAGCTGTTAAAAATAATTAAAAGGAAGAAATTGTCAATATAGTTTACACAACATAAATAAAGTTAAAAATTACTAATAAATATTAAGCCTTTTTCTTAGTCAGTGTTATGTTTCATGAAGAATATTGTAGATCATGGCGATAAAGCTGCGCCTTCTCCCTACGCATACGTACACGCATGCGTACTGCGAAAATGTTTGCTCTCGTTTATAATCAATTTTTAGTCAACTAATTTTAAAAAAAGAACTTTTGCCTTCTGTAAATCTTTAATATATCTTCGGTATAATTGACAGTAATAAATACGGCCTTACGGGGTAAAGAACTAAATGTTAAATACAATCCATATTTAAAAAACAACAGAAAAAATCAATTAATAAATTAAATATTATTTATAATTATTTTTTTAAATATTTATCGTATTTAAAAAATTTTAAATCAATAAAATCTCACGCAGATTTTAGAAGTATATGAAAATCATTACCAGTTCGAATCTAATATCAGCATTTAAATCTCTCTCACGTTTTATTTAAGGTTGTTTGAATAATTTTGGCTATAATACTGTGAACTCGATAGCCTTTTTGATAAGAATAGATGTTGTCATTTCTCTCTTGTTTGTTCTCAAGATAATTCTATTAACATGAAATTTTAGCACTCAGTCCTTTGTCTGTTTAATTTTATTATTCTCGTTGAGAAAGCAGAAAAAAACATTTCTTTTGATCATTTCAAGCCAAAGAAGGCGATAAAAGCCACGAAGATGCAAGAGGTTACTGGGATCGAAAGAATCAAAGGAGACAATAAAAGAACAGGATTCAATGAGAAAGAAAAAATGATTAACATTGCATTTAAATTTTTGACGATCGTATTTAACAAAAGAGCAGAAAACAGGAGGAGAGATCCACAAGCGAGAGGTGCGGGAGAAGAAACTATTAGCATAGAACTTAAGGTTGTAACTATCAAATTCAATGAGATCAATCTATTCAAGCACTTTACTTCGTGAAGACTAGACATCAAAGAGAAATGCTTACTAGAACAATTACCATGAAAATATCTATCAAGAAGAGACAGCGAAACTACGTTAGAACAGTGAGAAAATGACTGAAGCCGTGATACCCTGTCAGGACCTATAACATTACAGATTATTCTTCGAAAGTATGGGACACCTAGTGAGTATCGAACGCAGTTGTAATTGTTCTAGCAAGAAAAGCTTGTTAACCATCACATCATGTCGAGGTACACTGGTGATTTTCTAAGCGCAGCTTAGATATGGCACAAGGCCGAAAGTATGGGGTAACTAGTGAGAAACGGACTCACTACTTAATCGAAATTAATTTAGAAAGCTGAATTGAATATGTATGAAGAGGCATAAAACCAAAAAGCGTCTTCTCAACGAATTTATTCAACCTATACAGCGACCAGGATTCATTATTGTTAAACACAATCTTAAAAAAACATAAGATACGCATATGACACTGTGGCGAACCCGCGTCAGTACAGACGCAAAAGAAGTCTCGAATCGTGTGTGAACATGTCTATCAAAAACAGTTACATCAATGCTTACATCCTCGTTAGCAGCATCACAGCTTGGTTTGTCCAGATACGGACCTCTTTACAACTCGTCTAGTTCCTGGTTTCTATCAATAAAAGCGACAGGAAAACCATCAGTCAGCAGTGGGCAGTTAGCGAGACTCGGTGTCTTGTAAAGTCGGTACCTTGGACATTTTTTCCTCAAGTTGTATGTCGCTCGCTTTGCAATGCTTTCTGAAGCAGTATTGTTTTTGTTTTCTCCCGTCTCTTTCCCTTCTTTGCCCGTTACACCATTGTTCGTGGGAGAGCAATCGGTTAGGTGTTTTCCCCAACCTCAACACACCCTTGCCTTAGAAAAAGATAAGAACTCTTAGACAAATAGTAAAGGAAAACAAGACAAAAGGACTAACTATTACTGTTTGTAAAAAGACATGGTGTATGGTTGTTAACAGGAGTAACATAGCAAGATGCGAGCTAAAAATTAGAGATGTCAAAATCAATGCAAGTACAGAAAGTCCGCTATCTGAGAACTGTTTTAACAGGCGACATAAAATGTGACACCGCAATCCGAGGACGCATTGGAATAACCAAAGCTGCCTTACAAAAGTTAAGCATTAATAAACAGGAAAACTTTGTTAGAAAAGAAAAGAAAAGACTGAAAAAAATCTTCCTATATAGCAGTAAAGACTAGACTCACAGATGACGAGGATACTTGAAGCAACAGAGATGTATTTCTATTGAAGGAGGCTGAGAATACCATGGATAGAACATATGAGCAATGAGGAAGTTTTTAGGAAAGCAGAAACCTACATACGCCTGAAATCAAAAACAAACAGTTGAAATTTCTGAAACATATAAGGAAACAATGTTTGTAGAATTTAACACTCACAAACATTCTGAAGGCAAAGGGTAAAACAGCGGTTAATTTACCTAACATGTGTGTATATATGGATGTCATATCTAGGAATAGTTACGGTAGTAAAAAAAAAAACACACAAACACTGTCAAGGGCTACAAAGGATGTGAAGTTGTGGAGAGCCATGATTAACAACGTCGTGACGGTACAAGAGACAAAAATAGAAGGACGTTTAGATATGGTTTGTTGGCGGCGTTATTGAGTGAATATAAAATTATGTCCTCAATTCATGAAATTTATTTAAAATTAAGTTCTTTTACAATGAGCTCAACTTTATTGTTGGCAGTTACACCAAAAATATATTAACGATTTTTTCAAGATTTCTAACATTATCAGACAGCGAAAGTTCTTATTTTTTATAATTTGAAAAAAAAATCTCGGTATTAAAAGTGAATGTGAAAAGATAAAGATTTTGAAAAGTGTAAAAATGTCGTTAATTTTTCACTGAGTTGCTTTGTTTCTTAGAAAAATAGAAAAATAGAACAATCAATAAAATGGATCTTTTTTCTATCAGAATGTAGAATAATTTCAATCATGGAGTATTTGTTTGTTAACTAGGATCTGATTAAACATTTCAGTCTCATGAAAATACAAAGGTAAGAATATACTTTACTTGCATAGAATTTTGTACGAAAATGTATGGCAGGAACAGATTTAGATTCTAAATATTTCTCTTTAATTTTCTTCAATTATTATTTAATTATGGAACCACGCTTTAAAATAAATTCATCTTCTCCAATTTGCACTGAAAATTCGAATTTGGAAACAATTACTGATAATCAGTAAGCGAGGAATCAATGTGTGTTCATTGGTCTCATCAAAAACTTCCTGTCGTTCTTGGCTGGAATGGAAACACATTTACTGTCATCCATAACATTTACACCATCAACATTTATAGATAATAGAAAGACGCGTAAAAAGTTCATGGTTTTCCGATTTTAATTTTCTGATAAATCTTAAATTAATGAGTGAATAAGTATGGCAATAAAATATACGTAGAAATTTCCTCATCGCATCGTTAAATATTTGTGCATGACAATTTTGAATATTGCAATGACAATCATAAATATAAATGCTGGTCGTTATTTAAAGAAGTAAGGGGGTACAAATGAAAAGATCTGAAATTGACAACTTTTCCATTTCAACAGATCTTAAACATGTCACCTCTTTCATCTTATTTCTTCATTTCTTTCATTCATTTTCTAAGTGAAATCAAGCAGCGTCTCTGATATGTCTTTTCCATCTTTCCAAGCGATCAAAACGAAATAATCCATTATTTATGGGGGATATTGGCAGGACGTGACGCGGTTGGTTGGTTGGTTTTAATTAGCAGCATATTAACCCGAGTTCAAATTGGAGGACAGTCTGCGTCATTCACCTTCGCGCAAATGCCCTTGTGAAAGCATGAATCTCTTTCTTCTCCGTGACCACCAGCTATGGAGTTAATACCAGGGTGGACTTGGCTTTAGAGCCTTGGTTGGCAGTCAGTCTACAAAAATGAGTTCAAAATCTCGGAAAAGGCAACTGTATTTCCCAAGAAATGGCAATTCCCAGATTATAAAGAAAAGGAATATGTGGAGAACCATAATCACCTATGTCCTGAAGGGACAGGAACTGAAAAACAAGATTGTCATTTATCCCAGCCTTATCTGATCTTGACGACCTTCTTTTTCTTTCATGTGCCGTGTCCTTTCCAGACGTAGGTGATCATAGCTCTCCACAACTTTCCATTGTTCGTATCTTCCCCAGTCCCTTTTCTGTCATCCATTTGCACAAACTCGTTAGGTAGGTTACTCGCTGTTTCCCCTCACTGTCTTCAATATGTCTTCCGAGTGTCAAATTCCCCGAGCCTTCTTTCCTCATTATGTGTCCCAGAAATTCCAACTGTCTCTTTCTGATACTAAGCGTAAATGTCCTTTTCGTTTCCGTTTTCCTTCAAACTTCCTCGTTGTTTATATGCTCCATCCATGATATTCTCAGTATCCTTCTGTAGCACCATACTTTTGTTGCCACAAGTCTGTGAAGAATTGTCCAGAATCCCACGGCATATAGGATGATCGATATTACATAGCAGTTCATCACTGTTACCATTGTTTCGAATGTTTTCTTGTTCCTTAATTCTTTGCTTAGTTTTTGAAAGGCATCTTTCCTTATTCCAATGCACTTTCGGAATTCAGTGTCACATTTCCCATCGTCTGTTAGAACCCTTCACAAATAGTTAACTTTCGGTACTTGCTTGATTCTGAAGTCTCCAATACGTAACTCGCAACTTGGGCTGTTCTTTTTCTAACGATATTCTGTCTCCTTACAATTGATTGTTAGTCCTTACTTCATGCTCTTCTTTACGACTTTGTCTCGGAATAAGTATCGGTTTCTTTCTATGTCTGCTATTAACTAGGTCCCATCAGCGTCTCTTATATTATTAAGATTATGTCTACCAATAATAAATCCTGATAGGATTGCCTCGCTATAGAAATTAAATAAATTCGATAGGATTTAGTTTCCGGTTCCTTGCGAAGTTTTTTGTTTTGTTTTTTTTTGTTTTTGTTTTTTTTGTTTTTGTTTTTTTGTTTTTTGTTGTTTTTTTTTCACTCCCAGCGGCTCATTGTGTCGCCTTGCTTGGGGTGAAATGATTTTTTTTAAGTGTTAATACGGCATGAATCCAAGTTACCCACTTATACGATTTAACTCTTATCGATGGTTTTATATTTTAAAAAATATCATTTTAATGAACAATTCTCCAAAAAAGAATTAGAAAACGGCAAACAGAGACACAATTTAGAAAAGCATACCAATCGTCACGTGCGTGATGCGTGGTTGCCTCAAATGTTTTGTTTCAATCTTTTCACATTTGAAATATTTTTCTGCAGACATTGACTTTTTTTTCGGCATGTCCACTTGAAGACGAAGTTGGATGATATTTTTGCAGTTTTTATTTCAATGTATTTCAATGTCAGCCATCTTCGCCGCAACCATCTTTGCCGCAGACATCTTTCATAGAAATTTGTTCAATTCATTTCTATCGATCGACCCGAAGTTTGCATTCAAATGAAAACTCCGAAATCGATAGCTACTGATTAGAAAAAAATACAAAGAGAAATGGGGTGACGGAGAAAAAAAATGAAAACAAAAATAGAGAGAGCTGGAGGAAGAAAAAGAGACAGAAATTGAGTCATAAGAAGAAGAAAAAAACGTTTGCAGAAAGAAAAAAGAAGATAAAGTTATTAAAAGAGAAAAGAGAAAGCATATAAGAAAAGAAGAGAGGGTAAACAGTGCTTGCTGCTGAGAGACAAGAGTGAATAACATTAAAAATAAAACTGAGAAATAGAGAGAGAAGACGGAAAGGGGCAAAAGTATATGAAAAATACTAAGTTTTTTTTTTCTTTTTCAGAAAGTCGATGTGAGTTCCACTACGTTGCGTCTTATGAATCTGTGTTTCCCCTAAGGCAACTAATATCGCGTATTCATCAAAATCCAAACAGACGTGTACCTTAGTTCGATATTTTTTTTATTTGCCAGATGGTCATTTTCGCAATTCGATTTAATACGTGAAATCATACTACATCGTGTACTACTTTGTCTCTGTAGACATGAAAGTACTAAAAAGTTCTCAGTCCGACTAAGAAGGGATTTATCCTCAAAATTAAGTTTTTCATCGCCTTCAGTTTTAGGGGAGTTGGTCGGGCGGCCCTTTCATTTGTAAAAATATTTTTTTATTACATATTTTTATATAAAATTATTTTAACAAATTAAAAATGTCATTATTTCAAAGGTATCATTTATTTTATGCAAAAATGAATCTTCTCATTTCTTTTTACTTTTCCCCTTCCATACTTTATTGCAAGAAGAATTTGTTTAAATTTCAAGCAACACAAATTTAGACAAATTATATATTTAAAATTATATATTTTTTGCAAATGAAAGGTACCATTATTTTATAAGTTCCATTATTTCATGCAGCGATTTATAAAATTATCATTTTTTTAAATCATTTTTCGATATTGATATGAATTCCGTTTAATTTCATTGTCTTCAATTATCACAAACCTATAAAAATCGGATCATTAGTATCGAGGCGAGCACGAACGCTCTCGATATTATCTTTATTAAGTTATAAATTAGATTAAAAACAAATTTAACTGTAAAACATTTTAGCAGTATTACCGTAAGGAAAACACCATCACGATGTCCTATTTTTGCTGGGTGAGTGAAATAAACCACACCCATTATAATAGCGGGGAGGTCATGTCGTTTCTCCAGTTCTAGCCGTCATAGGTTTTACATTTTTATCTTCCTAGACTGGCTGCCAGTCGAGGCTAAAGAGACAGGTCTGCACTGCTGGGATAAAAGGATAGAATGATTAAGGGTAATTGTGTGAAAGTGAATGCAACAACCACGATCAGAATTTGAACTCGTAACACCGATTCCATTTTCCCTGCCCATAACCGTTATGATACATTACAACATAGACAAACAAATCCAGTACTTTGCAGCGTTTTTCATTTCACGCTTCGAGTTGGACCCTACGCAGAATTGATGACTTCAGTGCAGTATAAATGTGAATTCTTGTGAATTTGGAGACGTTCTCTTATTTTAAAAACTAAACTATAGACAAGCACCTAGATTCTTCAATAACACAGACATTTCGATTTTTCAGGAGGTTTTTTCACAGTATCTAGTTTGTTTCTTTGTTGTTTTTTAATTTTTTTTTGTGGGGGGGGTGTTATCGAATGTTCGACTATCGCAATTACCAATCCCCAAATCAATGTTAGAATTACTCAAAAAGCGGAATTTGTTTTCTTTTCGTCTCCTTTTTGACAAGGAGCTTCAGTTAAATTACTACATTCTAACCACTGACTTATTTCAAAATGAGATTTCTCACGAAAATTCAAATGTTTGATCAAGTTTGAAACTTTCGTCAGTCCGAAATGTTTTTGTATTATATATATATATATATATATATATATATATATATATATATATATATATATATATATATATATATATATGATAAAATAAAAGAACAAATAGAAAACGTATATCAATCTAACATGTTTCACTTTTATTAAAGCTTCGTCAGAGATTGAGAGAAAACAGACAAAAAGGCAATCACTCTCTCTCTCTCTCTCTCTCTCTCTATATATATATATATATATATATGTGTGTGTGTGTGTGTGTGTCATTCACAGACAGTACTGTTTCGCTGTATCACAGCTCCTCAGTGCGACTAGACTTCCGAATGCCTCAAGATAGATAGATAGATGTGTGTCTGTCTCCCTTTCTTTCTATCCATCGATATATATATATATATATATATATATATAGAGAGAGAGAGAGAGAGAGAGAGAGAGAGAGAATTAATATAAGTAAAAGTTTGTCACTTAGCTGATTGATACCTTCAGATTCCCGACTCCAGAGTTTCATAGACGAACCTCTCCGGCCACTCTTGAGAGGGTATCAGCAATTAACTCCTTATAATTTTCGATTTTTTATGGACTTATCATTGGTGTAATTTTTCTGTATTGTTTGCGTTCATGTGTACGTTTGCGCGCGTGTGGCCATGCTCTCGTCTTCGTGGATGTGCGTACGTTTAGAGTGTCGTGATCATTTGCCTTTTCTTGTTTTGTATTTTCACTTTATACTCGCTCTTTCTCTTTTTCTTCCTTTTCCTCTTTTCTTTCGATAGTTGCCATTTGTGGTTAATTATTGTGCTCTTTACACATGCCACCGATTTTAGTTTTTGAGAAGTCAAGCTAGGGAAGTTGAATTCAGTTTCTTACATAAATCATTGATGTCAATGCTTAAATGATGAATAGTTTATATATATTTATATATATCCTCTTTCTCTCTCTCTCTCTCTCTCTCTCTCTCTCTACATATATATATATATATATATATATATATATATATATATATATATATATATATATATATATATATGCTTGATACTAATGATATTAATTCTGAAAGGATAAATATATATATATATATATATATTTACACGCGTAGGTGGTAGGTACGGTGGAGTAGTGGATAGCAGCTCGGATTGAGGAATCCAGTCGAATCTATTACGTTCATTTACATGTTAATACCCTTGGGAAAGGTATTAATCCTATTCACCCTCCAGCTATAAATTCTAGTAGAAGGACGACAATGAATTCAAAACCTGCGCAGCGTTGTCTGAATTCGGCCCTTCAAAAAGTGTGGTTGGTTCTGCACAAAGTCTTCACCACTATAATCAAATCATACGTGCTGGTGTCTGGCTGTCGGTTCCTAGGAACTGAGCTGTTTGACCCTCATACGTCGAATACGACGGGAGAGTCCACCACATACGCGTATATTTATATATCTTCACTAGAATATTATTTCGTTTTCTTATTTGCTTTGGTGGTATCTTAAGCATTTATTGCAGGAGGTTAGATGTATAATTAATTTTTTATTTATTATTGTTTGAATTTATGTGCATATGTTTGTATTTATACGTTTGTGCATACATGCACCTGCACATTTGTACATGTACGGATATAGTTATACGCACGTGCACACATACATATAAACGCACGTGCACAGGCACATGTACACTTATGTCTGTGCTTTGTTATTCATAAACTAGTGTTTAAATGGTGAAGTTATTTTTTTCTATTTTTAGGGTATTAGTTATGGTTGGTTGGGTTTATAGAATGTTTTCTTCGTTGTTTGACTATATAGTATATACTCCCGCACGAACCAGCACGCACGCTTCACTCACGCACATATATGTAATTGTTAAATAGTGTATATGTATTAAATTAAGCATTTGCTTATATCAAGTTATCTTTTGTCTCATGTTTCATTTTTATTATTTGTTTTGCATTGATGTTATATATTGAGGTATTAATTATGAGAGGTTAGATTTGATCATTTGTAGATTCTCTCTCTCTCTCTCTCTCTCTCTCTCTATCTATCTATCTATCTGTGTGTGTGTATATGTGTTTATATTCACATGCACACATACGTGCATATGTGTGTAGGCTTCGTTTATTTATATATTAATGATTATTTTTTAAATCGATACTATATTTCATTTATTTATTTACCTACTCATTTAAAGTTTATATTATTTTTTGATTAGTGCTTACATAGCAAAGTATTTATTTATATCCCTACAAATACCTATTATTTCAGTTTCCGTGTTTAAGAGTTTATTTTGGTTTCTAAAACTAATTATTGGTAATTTTTCCTCTAAGCATAATTTACAATTTGTACTGTTAATACTGTATGGGATGCTCTATTTATAATTTCCCATTTAATTTGATGAGGATATTTTTTTCTTTTTGGTTCCATATGTATTTTGATACGGTTGTATTGTTTGTGTATTTTTTCTTTCAAAGGACATTTTGTGGTTATAATATCTTTCTTTAAAAGTTTTTTCTTTGGCACCTTCGTAATTTTTTCAGCTGTGTTAATGTTATTAGTTACGATAGCTTTGTATATTATGTTATTAGTTCACCATTTATTGTTAAGTAGGCAATTTTCTTTGTTTCTGCAGTTGCATTTAATGGTGTTATTTTACTGTTTGTTAATGTCATTGTTGTTGTAATAGGTTTTTTTTTAGTACTTTTTTATTGTGCTTAGTTATTATTTTTTCCATGTTATCTTTGCAGCTGTAACTAATTTTGATTATATTTTTATTGATAATTTTTTAGAATTTGTTTTTATTAGGAAAGTACTTGTCGATTATTCTAAAGAAGATTTTCCCTTTTTGTTTTTATTGTATTGTTATGCGTGGGGAACCAAATTATGTTTCTTTCCTGTTGTTTTTGTTTGAATTGTTTTCGCTGATTCATATGTTTTTTTCCTTGAATAATTTTAGGCTACTAGAATTTGTTGAAACTCTTTTATTTATAGATATGGGTATTCGTTTGAATACGTTAGAGTGGAGAATTTTTGTTAATGCATATTGGGTTGTTGTTTGGTTTTCTGTATGATTTGAAGGTTCCGTTGTTTAGGTTGAATTTTATATCTAAGAAATTTACTCTTTTTAATTGAATTTTATATCTATTGTAAGTCCTAGGGTTATGAAGGTTTTTATTATTTCTTTTCTTATTTTTCTGTACTTCTGTCGTTGTAATTTCTTAGAATTAATAGTCCATCGTCCCAGTACAGACCTATATATTTTTGTTAATCATATTAATTAACTGATTATGTATTCACCATCATAGCTAACCATTGTTACGTCAAAGTTATTATTATTATTGTCCTTTGTGTTAATATTTTTTATTGTGGTATAATATTGATTATCGGTAGTATTTAATAATATTATGTCTTCATTGGGGATAGTCATGTATTGTTTTGCTAACTTTAGTGCATTTTTTAGTGTATTCTCATTAACAGATGGGTAGAAAGTTTTTATGTCTAATTGTGTGAGGGAGTAGTTTTGTTTATTACTAATGTTATTAAACCAATTGATTGTTGCTTTAGTATTTTCCATTGGTTTATGTCTAGTGTGCTTCTTAGTTTTGAGCATATTTTTTGTAATATTTGCTTGCTTATTTTCTCAAGGTTCTTTATTGTGGAATTTAGTAATCTGCATGTTGGTTTGGTCGTAAAATTGTCCTGCTGGTCTTTTAATTTAATAAATGGCTCTACTTTTGCTTATTGTTTTACCCTATTGTTTAATTTTACTTTAGTAGCTATATTTTTATCTTCTTTGTTTATGTCACTTTCTGTTTCGTTATTAGTGGCATTGTAAAATTTAGTGACTTCTTTGTCAACTTGCTTATTGTTGGTTTCCATTTTATAGATTATTGTAGCTTTATCTGCTTTTGTTAATAGTTTATTTAGTTATTGAGGTAATGAAATATCCTGTCACCCCCATGAGTGACTACACTATAGGTAGTAGCTACCTATAAGTATATGTAAGTCAAAAGACTACAGAGTCTAGCAGGGATCTGTTGACTACGTCTCGGATTTACGTGAGAACTACCTACCTTCCAATAGTAGCACTCACTACTGGATTGACTTGTGATGACCTTGTGCATAACTGTTACCTTTATTCTTATTGTACTGGTTTTTGCAATAAATATTTACTCATTTAATCCACCGTGTTTTCAATTATATATTACTATTAGCAGAGGATGTAACATTTTTTTTCTTTTTCATGTCTTTTTGGAAATTATTGTTGAATTTTCTTATTTCAAAATTATTATTATGTTTGTTAAGTCATTTTCAAAAGCAATGAAGTCGTTTTGTTGTGATGGGAATTTCATTGATGTAAATCCAAATTTGCTAATATTATTGGTAATATCGATGTTGTCTTTGTTGAGGAAATAAAATACCTTCTATCTTAGGTGGTTTATAAAGTGTTCTAGTTTTTGTTTTGTTTTTTGTGAGTTTGATTTTGTAATCATGTAGGTTTTGTGTGGGTATATTTTTTAAGGAAAAATTAAATTTTATTAATTCCATGTTGATGTAAGATAAATGTTTTTGTTTTTTCGAAAATATACCAGAATTGAATGCTGTGAAAAATGATCAAACAAAAACAAAAATCTGCAACTGAGAATAATTTTGTACCAGATAGATAGATAGACAGACAAACAGATATGATTGGCTCATGAAAGAAATTCGTGAGATAAAAAAAACAACAAAAATAATAATATTGATAATAGGACCAATAATATTTATTGTATATTAGTAGGTCTTTTGACCAAATAGAAGCACGATGATAAAGATTTTTAAAATCAGAATCTTCAGACAAGCCTTTGTCCTTTTTCAACAAGGCTTGAAATAAAAAAAATGAAGTGGGACTCTCTTTACCGTGGAATTTGTTGTGGTGGTGGGTTTTTCGCCATGTATTATACATATTACAGTAAGAGATTTGATAGTTTGGGGCGACTTGTTTGTCACGATTTGGGGGCAATACACAAATATATATATATATATATATATATATATATATATATATATATATATATATATATATATATATATATATATATATATATATATATAAAATTTATATATATATTATTATATTATGTATTATATTTGCGCAGTACTTATTAGAAAGCGCTGGATATCAGTAATAGAGCTAACATATTTAGTTGGATTGATGTGAATTTGTAATCTCGGGTTTCTAACGATAGCAAATAGCGTGAAACCCAGGATCACAAACTCACATCAATCCAACTAAATACAGGGTGTCCATAAAGTTTGTGCGAACATTAAAAAATTTATAACTTTATTTGTATTTGCGATAGAAATAATTTGTAAAAAGGATTAGAAAGAAGTAAATCTATATTTTTTAAGGTTTTATTGAAATTTTATTTAAGTTTCCACATGTCCTCCATCATTAGCAATACAAAGGGTAATACGATTTTTCAGTTCACGGAAAACATTTGCTAACTGATTTACAGTAATGCCTGAAATCACATTAGTTATTTTAGCTATGCTTAAAACTAGGTACGTAAACTTTATAATATTTTTTACAGATTAATTCTATTGCAAATACAAATAAAGTTATAAATTAAAAGTCTCATTAGAAAATTCAAAAGAAAATATGCAGGACGATGTTGTCTTTAACATTCAACACAACATGTTTAAAAAAAAAGTTGCTGCCAAATTACACACACACGCACACACACACACACACACATATATATATACACATATATATATATATATATATATATATATATATATATATATATATATATATATATATATATTGTCCAGCATATATAAATAGTCGCGGCAACAAATATACATGGGGTTAAGATTGAGTTCATACCTAAAACAGACCGTCGCCGTTCAGCCTTGACTTAGTGGTCACTTTTATATTTACATACGCTCTATCCCTGATATTGAACATGTTTATTCATGAATATAGCATACCTTAAAACTATATTTTTATAATATATATATATATATATATATATATATATATATATATATATATACTTCGCTGTATCAAGGTCGTTTTCATATTTTTCATTACCTTGTATTACATGAGACTGCATGGTGCAATAGTTTTTTCTTATTGCATCAGCAATTATTCACACATGATGCATAATTTAAAAGATTTCTGTCATTGCCAAATAACAACCACTGTTATAAAATCATCGCTACTACCGATACGAAATGCCCAAATTGTGGTTCTACGCGGTGAAGGCTAATCTGAACGTGTAGTGAGTGTAAAAGTATGCAGTAGCAAAACATTTGTGCACACTGATATCAGAATTTCCAAAATCCAGGTTACATTTAGCGACAAGCTGGGGGGCGGAGTGTAGATTCAAGGAAAACCGGTGCTGGAGATGACCATTTTGTGAAGCACATTGCTACATGATCCCCAAACAGTTAAAATACGTGCTGCTCTGCTTCAGACCGGTAAAAACGGCAGTTCTATGCCGGTTTCAAGTCGTCTGAGATTCGAGTTTGGTCTGAAATCATACAAACCGGATCGTAAACAACGGCTAACTGCAGCTCATTTAAAATGAAACCTGGGCAGCTGAAGACTGAAACAAAATTGTTTTCAGATGAAGCTACTCTGCAACAGTTTTTATACGTCAAAGAAACATTAGAACAACCCTCTAGTAAGAGGTTTGATGAAAATTATATAATTCGGTCTTTGAGGCACCAACCAAAGCAGATGATTTGGGGTGGTATGTCCAAATCTTCTTAAATGCTGTTGTTCCCGGGTTCATACTAACACCCAGGGGTAGCACTTCTTAGGGTCCTAGCTATTGGAAAATAATGAATCCTAAACAAAAACAAAATACTCTGAAAATATAAACATACATTTTTATAGTAAATATACCAGCAATACATTTTATATTAAAAAATTATCATACTTGTAGTAAAATTACTAACAATACCTACTTATAGTAAAATTAACAATACATTTTATAGTACAATTATCAACAGTACATTTTATCTAGAGATGAAGGCATAAAATTGTGTTTAAAATATTTAAATTTTGGCATTAAATAACCCATAGAATTTGATATGCTGCTAAACAAATTCAACCAACCAAATATTGTTGGAGTCCCCTTATTTATTTGCAAATAATTAAAATATAAATTCTTTAATGAGAAGCGAATTAGTATCGAGCTTAACGTTCATTTTAAAGAGAATACTTATTAAAAGAAGAACTTTACTTTTGTAGTGAATGAAATAAATTCTATCATTCTGATAAAAAAAACTACACTCCTCATCTACTTTTTTTATTATTGAACATGAAAAATAAAATAAAAAATAAAAATGCACATCAAATTTGTCACACAGATATTAAAAAAGGACTTCTGAAAACCCTAACAATTTCAAATCCTTAACAATGAGCCACGTGTTAATGAATACAGCAAAATGGATTCCAAACGTTCACCAAAAATATCGGCAAAGATTAAACCATAAGAAAGAATTTTTAGTTTGTAGCAATTTGGCATAAACTGTCGTTACGGCAATTGTTCCGATGAGTTTTTCTTTTTGGTATCTCGACTTCATCAATTGAAGTTTGTCTCTTCAAAAGTCGCATTATTAGATTGGCACTTAGGTAAGCAACCGTAAGTTCTATGCTAATAATTTCTTCTCCCACACTTCTCATTGGTGGAACTCTCTTCTGGCTTCCTGTTTTCCTGTTAACTACAGTCTTCAAAAATATATTATCTTCTGTCTCCTTGAATCCTATTCTTTTATTGGCCTCTCTGTTTCTTTCACTCTCTTTAACCCCTTGCAATCTTCATGGCTTTTATCGCCTAACTTGTGAAGTCTTTCCTTTATATATATATATAAGAGAAGGTCATTTTCCTTTATCTATAATGAGAGATCCTTTCCTTTAAACGATTGATTCGTTGATTTGTTTTTACGGCTTATCAGCCTTTTGTAGGTTATTTAAAGCCAGAAAACATTTTTGGATTAGAAGAATTTGGTGGGGGATAATAATGATTTACTGATACAAGTTCTACTATTTTAATCTATGGCTGTGAGGTGAGAAGTGGCGCATTCATACCAATGCTCAATGGTATTTTCGCGTAAGTGAAGATAACAAACCCAACTGGAATTGGAACTCGGATCTTCAATTTCCAATTCCGAATCTTTATCCATTACACCACACTCACATCCAAGCTTACAGCACCTGGTATTCCCAAGCGATAACCAATCTAGATACTGTCCAGGCTCGATGCTGATTAACTTCGGTAATCGAGAATCGATGTTTCAAAGTAATGTGGCCGTAAGCCTTCAATTATATGTAATAGGAAACCTTTTACTTTATATGTCATGGGAAGTCGTTTTCTTTATATGTCATGGGATGTCCTTTTGTTTGTATGTAATATGAGGTCCTTTCCTTTAATGTGGGATCCTTTCCTTTATATGTCATGGGAGGTCGTTTTTCTTTTCATGCAATGAGGGGTCCGTTTGTTTATATGCAATATGAGGTCCTTTCTTATAATGGAAGGTCCTTTCATTTATATATAATGGGGGTCGTTTTCCCTTATATGTAATAGAATTTTGAGAACACTCGTAGGTAATAACAAAAAGCAAGTGTTACCGCTAATAATAGTTATAAACATTGATTTTATCACAGGAGTTAAACAATCCTACCATCATCCGTGTCATTACTGTAACGGAAATGGTGAAACTTGCAGAAGCTAAATATGAATTAAAAAAAATTTATGAAGTTGATGAAAATTATTTTCAAATTGATCAACTCAAGCGAAAAGCTTTTGGACAATTTCTGTTACTTTTCGAAAGCAACACAAATTGCGAATCAAATCACGTTTTCCAACAAATTATGAATTTTTTTTTCAACGAAATGTAGGCGAGAGAATTACCAGGTTAAAAAAAATCAATGCCTACTTTATCGCACCAGAGATGTCTGACAGAGATCCTTCCGTTCGATTTAATGAAATAAATAAATAACAGCTTGGAACAAATAAGAAATCAAGACAAGTTAAGGAGTTCTTCAATATTGGACGTGTTATGATGGGCCTTGTATGACTTCTGACTTTGGTAGAGGTGGTGGCTAGTAAAATATATAGATATACATCATAACAACAAAGTGAGACATTTATACGTATATAGAAGTGTTTATTATCAGAATGTTTTCGTTGTTCGATAGATAAATGAAAGTTCTTGCAATGTGGTTGTTAAAAGTTCTGATATTTGTGTTATCTTGGTGAATGAATGAAATATTTTGCTTGTGATAAGTCTATCATTAAAAAGTCATATTCAACATGAGAAAATAATATATGAGTAATACATATTTTTAGTCTTCATTCCCGCTGAGGTCAATTTGTACGTGCTCTCATGATAAGAGGGTGTTGAAAAGAGGCCAGATTGCCCGCCAGTAGGCAGGTTTCCTATTTTACTAGGGAATCATGGGAAATAGTTTTTTTTATTTCTCGTGATCGTGAGATTACGACACAATTTTTATTTCTCGTGATCACGAGATTACTACAAATATTTTAGAATAAACGAAAAAAAAAACAGATAAAAGAAATATCATTTTATAATTTTGAATCCTTGTCTTTTGTTGTTGTTTTTGTTGTCTGCGTCTTCGAAAAGAGCATAATTCGACCTTTGTATCTAATTTAAGTTCCCTGTCAGAGTGGCATGTCCGGGTTCGTGCATTTATGTCGCAATACAATCACATTGCTGGAGTGGGGTTTAGCTGATTTGAAATAAGAGAATTTCAACCGTTGTATGAAATAAAGAAGCTTGAGTTGTTATTCAACCTCGATTTCTCTCCCCGACCCTATGTCCCAATAAATAAAGTTGGAGCAATCAAATATACAAGTTATGTTGCATTTTTTTACTACTCCTAACCAATGGTTGTCTCATGATTTTTGTTATACTACACTTATCAAGTGCTGCAAAGCCCCTTTTTATTATTATTATACCTCATGCTCATTTAAAATTTCCTTCTTTCATCATCTCTTAAAAGAAAAAAGTTCAGATTTCAAAAAAACTATTTTTAAATTAGATTTATTTTAAATTAGGATGTTTAACAAGAACAAAAATATTAAAACTAAAACTGCACACCAATTTGTTTCCCTGTCTTCATGAATAGAACATCATTTTGAATTCAATATTTCAGAAAGCTAAGTAAATTCAATTACATTTTGTGAGTTCAAGTAATGTTTCTATAGCCATTGTATAGAAACATTACTTGAACTCAATAGCAATAAAACCAAAATTCTTAAAGATCACTTGCTGTCAACAATCTTATTCCAAAAGTTTCCCTAAAATACAACTTGCATTATTAGTTTCACTGCACAACCATAGCTGAATATTGACAAAATATACTAGTATGTGTTAAGAACTAAACCAAGTAATTAGGTTAAGAACGGTTTATTCTTAATAAAAATTAAATTAAATATTTGATTGGCACGTTACAATCGTCATAATCCTATCATGAAATATTTAGAAGAGTTGTTCGGAATACCAAACAGTTTCAGGCAACTCGACGTGAAGTAATGGTTAGCGACGCTAATCTGAATGGCAGTTACTTCTAACAAAGTCGGTCTAATCCTATATAAATACTCCATGAAAAAATAATGCAACAAGATTTGATATAATGCAAACTCAACCAATCTAACCTAATCAACGATTTTTCATTCAATTCATTCTATGGACTCGCAGTAAAAGCAACACTTGGGATACAATTTAATAGTTATTACATGCAGTTACTTCTAAAATCTGCGATACTAAGTCTATCAATGCCAATCTCTTTCTATCTATGTACATATGTCAGGTTGTTCATATATATGTCGGATCACGTTATGTATTTCTATGGATCTATAAAGCACACACACACACACACACACACACACAAATACATATATATATATATATATATATATATATATATATATATATATATATATATATATATATATATATACACCTTCAATTCTCACTTTCTATCTATGGCAATTTGTTCATATCTGTTACTGTTTACTTTTATCTCTCCGTGTCTAATACAGCCTTTTATATTTCTAAATGAAAAAAAAAACTGTTATATATATATATATATATATATATATATATATATATATATATATATATATATATATATATATATATATATATATATATATATGGGTTTTTTTAAGTTCAGATCATATCGTTTTTTTTTTATTGTGCGTAGTGTCACCACAAATGTATACACACGTTTCCGGTGTCTGTTTTTTAATTTTAATTTTAGGTCAGCGAATCGGTAGCCAATTATTCATCGAAAAATAATTCATATTTATCTGTATCTCACTCATTTAAACCATTATTTAACTTCTCCCTTTAAAACATCTCTCAGTTAAATCTTACTGCCCACCTTCACCTTTAGGACTTCCTATTCTTTCTTCTGTTACACTTCTCTCGAGAGCTTTCATACATTTCCCTCTCACACTTCTTTCCCACTCCCACACGTACACTCTCACTAAAATTTTGCTTTTTATACCTGGAGTTATATTTTCCGATTTCTTTTTGAATTTGTATGTCTGATGAATTGGATCGTAATTACGATTCCATATATATATATATATATATATATATATATATATATATATATATTATAATGATAATGTTATTAAGTTTATCAGACAATATGAAAAGAACTTACATAAAATAAATAGACAACACTTGTCTATATTATTTAATGAAACATGTATGAATATATATATATATATATATATATATATATATATATATATATATATATATATATATATATATATATATATATATATATATATATATGCTACAGGAAAATAACTCATTGCTCTTTCTCGCAACGTTTTCCACTTATATGAAGTGGAATGAATATATCGAAATAATTGCTAGGTCCGCTGATAGAAAAATTCGTTCAACTGTGTCGAACTCGAATCATAATCTATTTCACACATTCATAAGTCTACATTTCGTACTTGAATCGAATATTACTGCCACACCTCCTATGGTACTTCTGCTATTTATCAACGGATTCTTGACAGAATCCAAAGAAAAGTCTGCAATATCATCGGTTATGACCTGACCAGTCACTTTCCCGTTTTTCTATAAATACATTCATAGTATTTGTTCTGATGAGCTTTTCTTCCTTGCTACCACGACTTCACGAATTTAAGTGCAGTACTCGATTGGCAGTAAGGTCTCATAGGTTAATTGTTAAAATTGTTAGATGTCATCGTTATATGCTAATAGTTTCTTCACTCGCTTGTGGCGAAGTGTGGCTTCTTGCTTGCCTGTTAATTTTTTTTTTTCAATCGTCATCTTCTTCTGTCTCAAGAAGAATCCCGATCCTTTAATGTTTTTCTCTCTCTTTCTCTCTCCAACATCTTTTTCAGTTTCTTTCACACTTAGTAACCCTTGCGTCTTAGTGGATTTATCGCCTTGCTTGGGGTGAAAGAATAATAGAAAATCATAGCAACTCATGATCAAAATGCCCCAAGCTGTTGTATTTCATCTAATGCCATCACTGACAGTTCCCGAGCGCATTAAACACGGTAAATTAATGGATAGCGGCTCGGATTGAGGAATCGGAGAGGCGAGTTCGAATTCCAGTCGAATCCATCACATTCACTTAGGTGCTAATATCCTTGGGAAAGGTATGAATCCTCTTCTTCTCCAACCAGCTATGGGTAAATAGCAGGACAGACTGGGTTCTATAGCCTTTGATGGCAAGTGGTCTACCGCAGAAAGAAATAGCAACCTACTGCGGGAAAAAATCAACCTCGTTAGTCATGTATCAAAAGAAACATGATCGCCTACGTGTGTATCATACATGGCACATAACTGACTGACTGTTTAATATAGGACTTGGGTTCGAATCTCACAATTGTCCTTTTTTCAGGGAATAGCTTCTTAATATCGGCCTGATATAACAATCCCAGTGTGTGATTGTGGGGAAATCATACTATAGGTTGATCCAAGCTTTATCCATGAAACTGAGTAATGTTCACAATCCATCGATGGTTGTGCTAGCACGAAATCACAAGTCATCGTGGACGAGCTTTTAACATACTGGCCTTGTTCAACTACTGAACACACCAACTACCATCAGAAACTGTAAATAAGGACCGCTCAGCATAGGTGGGGCTCTATGGGGCTGAAGAAGCACAGATGTGTCCAAGCGGGGGCGTATGCAACAGAAATTGCTAACAAAGCCTGTCTTTCTGTCCTTTTAGTAAATTCTTTTAACCTATTATATACAACCTCTTGGTCGTATCGCCAACCTTATAACCTGTAACATTCCAGTTACACACGTACGAAAAGACAATAACATCGCTTTAACTTGTAACCCGAAACCTTTGTGCGTCAGACACACACATGGCAGGAGACATCACAAACAATTAGCAACCAATCAGAGACTCGAAAAAACGATATAATACTCTAGCTTGGTTTCTTGAAAAAAGAGAAAATAGGCTTCAACTGAACTAATTCGTTCAGATCAATAATTAACCAATCAAAAGGGTTTTAGTTTGCAAAAGCCCTAAAGCTGGGAGCCGATACTAACTTGAAACATGAAAAAAATCAGTCATAGAAAATTGACTCACAACAAAAGAATGAACTTGGTAACTTCAAAGAAACCCACCTCATCCCTACATACAAAACAATAAGTCCAGATGCAGCCGCTAATTGGATGTTTCCCTTCCCTCCCTTCCTTCCTTTCTTCATTCTTTCCTTCCTTCCTCCCTCCCTTCCTTCCTTCCTTCCTTCCTTCCTTTGTCTCTTCCCTCTTTCTCTATCTTTGTAGTCAGTAAATTCTCTTTCTTCTGCATACATACCCACAGAAACCCTTTTAATAGACATAAAGCCGAACTTAAACTGTGAACTAAAACATTTCTCAAGAACCTTTCAACGAATTTTGCCAATAGCCATTTCTTCGGGACTTATTAATTGTTTCTAATATTTGGTTGGCCAGAAAGTCCTGACTCACGAAAGAAGCGGAAAGAAAACAACAAATCTTCATCTCTGTGGAATTTCCAAGGAGAACTGAATTTCGAGATTACTCCACAAGTTCGCGCCATCAACCTTAAACTCTATTGCCAGTTAGCCAGACTAAAGAAGGAGTATCCTGCTTTGGTCAATCAAAGGCTTTGTTTCCGTAATACAATGCGAGCCCACACACTAGCAGGTTGACTAAGGAGAAGTTCAAACAGATGGACGGTGTTGAGATTCTTCCATATCTACCATTCAGTCCCGATTCTGCCTCGAGTGACTTTGGCCTATTCTGCCCAATGGTACACTGCCTCTACGACCAGCGATTCAATAATTTTGATGAAGTGAATGAAGTTTGTTTAAGTTTTTTTATTTAAAGCCAGTGGACTGGTATCTGGGATAGATTCGGATGCTGGCTGATCGCTGGCAGAAAATAGCAGAGAATAATGGACATTATTTTGAAGAATAAATGTTGGTGTTGCTTCATAATATGTTGTTGTTTTCTTTCCGCTTCCGAAGTGAGTCAGGAATTTCTGGCCAGCCTAATATAAAAGTTTATTGCTTTTATTTACCGCATATATAACTTCGTTTTCTTATTCATTATTGGTATTATTGGAAACTGAAAAATGTGTTCCAAATTCTATTTGTAGACTAAAGGTTTTATGTCATTTTACTCTACGAGTGCTACTGGTACCATCTAATCCACTACTACCTACTGCATGGTCGGATAATCGGCTACTAAACTGGTCTCTACTAGGCTTTTCTGATGAGGAGGTTATCAAGACACACACACAAGGATTAAAACAAAACCTGTCAAAGGGCGCATGAATCTTCCTGTAGAGCCAATGGTCATATAGCACAAACTTGGTTCCATAGCTGCGTATGCAACCAGTACGGTGATGACACGGCATCACTTGGCGGAGGGACTCCTAGTCCGAAGTCAACGGCGAAGTCAACGGCCTGGGTGGATTGTGTTCTCCAATGGAATCAACGGCCACGTCTTCGTCGACAAGACGAGTCTTCAGTTTAAACTGTGGTTTGACTTGGCGAGGAACGGACTCCACCAGGTCTACCAGCCCAAGGCACGCTACGCATGAATGAACTCGCCAGCTTTCAACGCAGATATGTGGAGGTAATTGGTCAGGTTCTCAGCTGTGCATGCGACCCTACAACCAAAACAAGTCATGGAGATGATGATGTAATCAAGGTTAATAGAATATTTTTCATCACCTTAGATATTAATCTCGGGTCCCTGGCCCATTCCCGTTACCGTATTTAAGAAATATTTGATACCTGTGGGCTATGCAAATGTATATTTCCCGCGAGCTAATTGCTGAAGGGTGGCTTTCACGGGCTAAAGTAAGAATCTAAACGAAAAGTAAGACAAAGAGAATTAAGCAATTTGAATCAGGAAATTTATTAACATCTTTGTGATCTCAACGAAAAAATATGGTAGTAAGCAAAGGCCAAAAGAAACATAAATTACAACAAAACAAAATTCATAGACACAAAAAATATCTGAGTTGTTGTTTATGTCGTCTGTTCATTTCTCAATTAATATCATCACAGGCTGAATAATTTCGCCGTCGGCCTTTGTTCCGAATCATTTTATTAGTATGTCATGTTTAGATCGACAATAACAATATCGACATTCCAAACAATTTACAAATAAAAGTTGGTAAGAGACATTATGAAAGAAGAACAAAATAGAAAATTATTGCTCCAACCTTCCTTTTGCTAATCAAGCTACTTTGTTCATTGAATTGCATTTTTTAAACTCTCTTCAAAAAATATTACATTACTACTTATACGACTGGTAGATGTAAACATTAAAGATGACAGCGAATCGGGCGTTCTGACAACATAAAGACTGAAAGTTTTATGGTCATATTTTAGATTCTGTAACTAGTTGACTCTAAATTGCACCCCTACTTGGAAAAGCCTTTCTCCAAGTAGGGATGTGATTTAGAGACTTTTGCTTATTAATAAGCAGAGAATGATAATATGTGAATTGAAATAAAACACAATAAAAATAAGATGAAAGCGGTATTAGCAAAAAATATATACCGTAATTCTGTGTGTGTATAAACGCAGGGTTTTTTTTTATCCAAAATCGTGCCCAAATGTCTACAACGCCTTATACTTATTCTGGAACTCAATCCCTTTTCTAAAAGACTCAAAACGGAAAAAAAACAGTTTCAAATTGGATTTATTCGTTTATCGCAGAGATATAAATATCTATCTAATGGTGGATTGCAACAAAGGAAAATAAGTCTTTCATAATGTCCCGTACCAAACAAACAAGTTAATATTTATTCACTCTTTATACAAGCCTTACTATTTAAACCAAAGCTGTTAGGTGAAGATGTAGATTCATACCTTTCCCAAGAGTATTTGCACGTAAGTGAATATAACTAACCCGACTAGAATTCGAACTCGGCTCTCCGAATTTTCATTACTAATCGATAACCATTACACCACCCTTACAGCGCGGTCACATGTCTACGTGCTAACCAATTTCAACGTTGCTTATCTTCGGTGATTGGATGAGATGTTTCAAATTGATATGACCGTAAACTGTGTGTGTATAAGACGCGGGTACTTTTCATGCAAAATCGTCTCGAAAAGTCTGTTTCGTGTTATACTTTCGTTTAGAAGTCAAACCCATTTTCCAGGGCTCAAAAACGGACAAACTCTGGTCAAATTGGTTTTATTTATTTACCGGAAAGATAATATCTATGTAATGGCCTATTGCAACAAAGGGAGATAAATCTTTCATAATGCTTCTCTAAGTCCGGTACGGCTCTACGAGTTTGAAAATCATTTAAAAGGTAAACATAATATTTAATTTACTATAATAATACAGAATGATGCATAATTTCAAAATAAAAATCATCAAAAACATTTTTATTGAAAGGTAATTAATGACTGTTTCACAAAATACACCTTAAGCAACCAATTGCCGACTTTTCGGTCATGCTTACAAATCACAAAAGTAAACAAAATGTCCCGTTATTTTTTTTCTCTTTTTTTCCTCACGTATTGGCCATTTCCTTTCCTCTAAAATCAGGTGCGTTTTATACATGAAAATAAGCTTTTTGCCTGGAATTTCTCTGCTTTTTATGTTGTCTTTGTTTAGCGGCATATCAACCTCTATGGGTTATTTAATGCAGAAATCTAAATATAGACAGACTCTAAACATTTTTTGTACACAATTTTATTTTATTTTTGGATATAATAATGGTTTAGTGATACAAACCTTACTAATTAACCCGTAGCTAAGGGGGAAGAAGTAAATCCATACCCTTCCCAAGGCTATTTGCACAGAAGTGAATATAACGAACCCGACTGGAATTGAATCTCGGCTCTCCGATCACCAATGAGTCGTTATCCATTACACCACCCACACATCTAAGCTTACAGCATTTGGTATTTCCAAGCGGTCACCCATCTAGGTACTGACCAGGCTGGGCATTGCTGAACTTCGGTGATTGTACGGGAACCAGTGTTTCAATGCGATGTGGCCGTATGCACTTCTGTTTTTTTTAACTGCATCAACTAGCGATCTATATACAAAGGATGACAGTAGATATTCTCTTGAACTAAATTTAATACGATTGGTAGATGTAAACATTAAATATAACGGCAGGTAGATTTTTGTCGCCGGTTGACGAAATTATTAAAGAAATTATTAAGAATTTGAAAGCAAACAAAAAGGCCACTTATACTTGCTGAAGAGACAATTGATATTTCTGGGATAATGGGGAATGAAAAGCTTGGCGAATTTGATACTCACGACATAATAAATGGAATAGGGACAGTAGGAAACCTACCTAACGAACTTGTTTAAATGGATGCCAGAACGGGGAGCGGGAAGGAACGTAAAAAGACGAACATTGCTAAGAGCTACAAAGAATAGGAAGCTGTGGAGGGCCATGATCAACATACCTAACGAACTTGTTTAAATGGATGGCAGAACGGGGAGCGGGAAGGAACGTAAAAAGACGAACATTGCTAAGAGCTACAAAGAATAGGAAGCTGTGGAGGGCCATGATCAACATACCTAACGAACTTGTTTAAATGGATGGCAGAACGGGGAGCGGGAAGGAACGTAAAAAGACGAACATTGCTAAGAGCTACAAAGAATAGGAAGCTGTGGAGGGCCATGATCAACATACCTAACGAACTTGTTTAAATGGATGGCAGAACGGGGAGCGGGAAGGAACGTAAAAAGACGAACATTGCTAAGAGCTACAAAGAATAGGAAGCTGTGGAGGGCCATGATCAACATACCTAACGAACTTGTTTAAATGGATGGCAGAACGGGGAGCGGGAAGGAACGTAAGGAGACAAACATTGCTAAGAGTTACAAATAATAGGAAGCTGTGGAGAGCCATGATCAACATACCTAACGAACTTGTTTAAATGGATGGCAGAACGGGGAGCGGGAAGGAACGTAAAAAGACGAACATTGCTAAGAGCTACAAAGAATAGGAAGCTGTGGAGGGCCATGATCAACATACCTAACGAACTTGTTTAAATGGATGGCAGAACGGGGAGCGGGAAGGAACGTAAAAAGACGAACATTGCTAAGAGCTACAAAGAATAGGAAGCTGTGGAGGGCCATGATCAACATACCTAACGAACTTGTTTAAATGGATGCCAGAACGGGGAGCGGGAAGGAACGTAAAAAGACGAACATTGCTAAGAGCTACAAAGAATAGGAAGCTGTGGAGGGCCATGATCAACATACCTAACGAACTTGTTTAAATGGATGGCAGAACGGGGAGCGGGAAGGAACGTAAAAAGACGAACATTGCTAAGAGCTACAAAGAATAGGAAGCTGTGGAGGGCCATGATCAACATACCTAACGAACTTGTTTAAATGGATGGCAGAACGGGGAGCGGGAAGGAACGTAAGGAGACAAACATTGCTAAGAGTTACAAATAATAGGAAGCTGTGGAGGGCCATGATCAACATACCTAACGAACTTGTTTAAATGGATGGCAGAACGGGGAGCGGGAAGGAACGTAAAAAGACGAACATTGCTAAGAGCTACAAAGAATAGGAAGCTGTGGAGGGCCATGATCAACATACCTAACGAACTTGTTTAAATGGATGGCAGAACGGGGAGCGGGAAGGAACGTAAGGAGACAAACATTGCTAAGAGTTACAAATAATAGGAAGCTGTGGAGAGCCATGATCAACATACCTAACGAACTTGTTTAAATGGATGGCAGAACGGGGAGCGGGAAGGAACGTAAAAAGACGAACATTGCTAAGAGCTACAAAGAATAGGAAGCTGTGGAGGGCCATGATCAACATACCTAACGAACTTGTTTAAATGGATGGCAGAACGGGGAGCGGGAAGGAACGTAAGGAGACAAACATTGCTAAGAGTTACAAATAATAGGAAGCTGTGGAGAGCCATGATCAACATACCTAACGAACTTGTTTAAATGGATGGCAGAACGGGGAGCGGGAAGGAACGTAAAAAGACGAACATTGCTAAGAGCTACAAAGAATAGGAAGCTGTGGAGGGCCATGATCAACATACCTAACGAACTTGTTTAAATGGATGGCAGAACGGGGAGCGGGAAGGAACGTAAGGAGACAAACATTGCTAAGAGTTACAAATAATAGGAAGCTGTGGAGAGCCATGATCAACATACCTAACGAACTTGTTTAAATGGATGGCAGAACGGGGAGCGGGAAGGAACGTAAAAAGACGAACATTGCTAAGAGCTACAAAGAATAGGAAGCTGTGGAGGGCCATGATCAACATACCTAACGAACTTGTTTAAATGGATGGCAGAACGGGGAGCGGGAAGGAACGTAAGGAGACAAACATTGCTAAGAGTTACAAATAATAGGAAGCTGTGGAGAGCCATGATCAACATACCTAACGAACTTGTTTAAATGGATGGCAGAACGGGGAGCGGGAAGGAACGTAAAAAGACGAACATTGTTAAGAGCTACAAAGAATAGGAAGTTGTGGAAGGACATGATCAACATACCTAACGAGCTTCTGTCAATGGATGGCAGAACAGAGAGTAGAAAGAGTCATAAAAAGACGAACATTTCTAAGAGCTAGAAAGGATAGGAAGTTGTGGAGTGCCATGATCAACATATCTAACGAGCTTGTGTAAATGGATGGCTGAGCAGGGACTAGGATAGACTTGCTAAAAGAGACAGGAGTAAATGTGTAAATAGCTTTGTCATCCGAATAAATTCCTTTTTGAGAATTGATGACATCGGGAAGGTCGTTGATGATGATACAATCGTCCTGGATATGACGATATACTACATCCGGCAGCAAGGCCTCTGATTGGGAGATTATGAGGCGTGTGGCAACATCTCTTAATCGTTGTTGTTTCCAGGTCCACCCTGACCCGGCGTGGTACACCTGTTAGGCTCTTAGACAAGGGCAAAAAGTGAACTCCCCTAACCTGGGTCAAAATATTACGAAAGTATAAAAATACATTTTTGTAGTAAGAATTCCTGCAATACATTTTCATAGTAAAAAAAATTACCAGCAATATATATTTAGAAAAAAATACCAAAGCTCTGAAATAAATTAAATTTCGGCATTAAATGACCCATAAGGTGTTGATATGCCGAACCAAACCAAACCAAACCATAATGTTAAAAGCAACGTAGGTCCAAGGATACAGTTCGGGTAAACTCTTGCATTAATGTGAATTTTTTTTTTCTTTTTTTTAAGCGTATCACCTCAAGCAAGGCTGGAGGCCACTATCACGCAAGGGGTTATAGAAGGGTTGGAGGAAGAGCAGATAGGAGTGGTAAAGGAGAGGATGTGGTGAAAGAGAAAGACAGTGGGTCGATCAAGGCAAGGGGGTTACAGAAGATTTGGAGCGAGAGCAGATAGGAATGAAAGATGAAAGGATGTGGAGAAGGGAAGTGGATAGATCAAGGCAACTGGAGATGTCGATTGACGCTACACTTAAACCGTTTAAGATTGTATTTGTCAGGGAAACAGTAATAGGGAAGGGAGTTCCATAGGCGAGATGTGCGAGACATGAAGCTATTGGAGTAGAAGAGACGTCTACATCTAACAGTTTCAACGGTGTAGGGGTGGGAACGGGATGCCAGCCTCGTAGGACGTTTAAATTCACGAGGCCTAGGGACAAGCGAAAGCAGCTCCTCGGAGCAATTACCGTGAAAGTACTTGTAAAAAAGGCAGAGCGAGGCAACATCGCGTCTGTGAGAGAGCGACTGCAGACGAGATGACAGATCAGGGCCAATCACATTGCATATCCGTCTCTGGATCTTATCAAGAACCCTGAGGCAAACAGCAGGGGCCCCAGACCATATATGGCAGCAATACTCCATGCAAGGGCGAATGGTCGATTTATAGATTTGGAGGATCGATTCCGGGGAGAAAAATTTCCTGGCTCAGCACAGGGAACCAACTTTCCTTGCGGTGGATGATGCAACTGACTCGATGTATTTGTTCCATCTCAGATCAGCGGACAGCGTGAGACCGAGCAGCCGCAGAGAGGAGCTCTCGAGAAGTTGGTCTTCAGACATTCTAATGGGATGCAGGGATGGATCCTTGTGGTGGTTAATAGAGAGCAGTTTTGTTTTAGAGGCGTTAAAGTTAACCATCCATTTCTCACCCCAGTTCACAACCGATTGGAGGTCCTTTTCAATTTGAACTGCCAGGTTAACTTTGTCAGCATCACTAGATTTGTGTTTGAGGCAGGAGTAAATTAGTGTCGTCAGCGTAGATGTCGACTTGGGAATTTATGGCGTCAGGAAGGTCGTTTATAAATATGAGGAACAGAGTAGGGCCTAGGATGGAGCCTTGAGGAACACCTGCGTTAGTGGGATGGGAGCTGGAGATGAATCCACTGAGAATGACCTTCAAATCCCGGTTTGACAGGAATTATTGTATTAGGTCAAACAATCGACCTGTGATACCATAACCCTGGAGCTTGCGAAGAAGGCCGGCATGCCAAACTCTATCGAATGCTTTGGAGATGTCAAGGGTCACGGCACGAGCTTCATCGTTATTATGGATAGCTTGGTAGACAAAAATGAACCAGAAGCGTGTCGGTTCGGCA
The DNA here is from genome assembly GCA_964036315.1 of Acanthosepion esculentum. Classification (NCBI taxonomy): domain Eukaryota; kingdom Metazoa; phylum Mollusca; class Cephalopoda; order Sepiida; family Sepiidae; genus Acanthosepion; species Acanthosepion esculentum. Next base: position 15,674,923 of record OZ038513.1, read on the forward strand.
TGACCTTCGTTATAGGATTTGTTACGAACGATTGGATTAAGCAAAGAGGCAGCGTAGCTCTTGGGCTTCTAGGGAATGTCATTGAAATACAATTATAACAATCTTTAGCTCTGCGGAAGATCAAATCACGTTGAAATCACAGGTTCTCTTTCGATCACCGAAGTTGAGCAGCATCGATTCCGATCAGTACTTATATGAGAGACTGCTTTCAAACACTGAGTACTGTAAGTAACCTCCTATAATACGAAATATTTTTCGGCTTTAAATAACCTACAAAGGATTGACAAACCGTAAAATATCAATCATTCGCTTTGTTTAATAAAATTAAGCAGTTTAGACATTACAGATTCATGCAATTGAACAATGTCTTTATCAGTAAAATAAAACATAAATTTAATGCAGTAAATGAATGAAAGATGTTTTATTTAATTTTGTCAATAAAATAAAGCTTTTTAGGAATTCAATTATTTGTTAACGAAATATATTATTTTCTACGTCTTTACGGGTTTTAACTTTCCATAAATTATGTTGGCTTACAATTAAAGATCTCTTATAAACTGGTTTGACATTGACAAATATGGCGGATCTTCAAATGTCACTCTTGAAGTTTGAGGCCCAGAAAGGGGTTATGGCTATTTTACAAATTAACATTCAAAAGTTTTAATCAAATCGCAACTCCATTCATTTTTATGATAAGGCTAATCTCACGTGAATTCTTCATTAATAAAATCTCTTCAGGAAGAAAGAAGCAAGTAAGGGCATGAAACAAAGTCTGGAACGCCGATGTCTTCTCTACAGAAATAACTTTCTTCTTCACGAAGCAGTTTCTAAACGTTTTCACTTTCTTTTAAACTCACCCAAACCTTTCCTTCTGAGAAGAGTTATCCAATCAATATCATTTTTTATTTCTCTGTGGGTTTTGTCTCTCTTTCTCTCTCTCTCTCTCTTATATATATATATATATATATATATATATATATATATATATATATATATATATATATATATATATATATATAAAAGTCACCTCTGAGTGTTGACTTCAATGTTCACTTTTATATTTATATTTACATACGCTCTATCTGATATTGAGCACTTTATCCCATAAATATAGCACACCTTAAAACTATATTTCTTCATATATATATATATATATATATATATTGGTGAGATCGAGTAGAGGTGTACCACCGAAGCCTTGGTGGACATTTGGGCGATATCATTTTTCAAACATAATTGCTATGACTTAAATAACATGATCCAATAGAGAAATAAATAAATTTTCATCAATAATACTGATTAATTTACTGCTGACTTTGATCTATCTTAATGAAACACACTTTATGGAAAACTAGTCCTAAGTCTTTTGAGAGACTTCAGGGATAGTTACTTACTGATAGTTCCTGGCAATAAAGCGATTTCCAAAACACCATTGTAACTCCTTTAAAACAATGCGATAAGATAGCTTAACTTCACGATTGTCTTGACGTGTTGACATTTGATGAACTTCGGTTGAACATTTCCTGTGCTTTTTTCACATTTTTGCTTCCAATCTTGATATTGAAGGACGACTGCTTCTTTTATCTATCTATCACAGATCCCGTACCCATTAGCTTGAAATTACAATTTCTGGTGGGGTTTTTTTTGGCATCTACTGAAGAACGATGCCCAGGAACACTGTGCCACTATCTATGCACTTGTATCACGGACTGCCACATTTCATAATGGAATGCAGCGTCAGGCATTGTGCTATTCTGGGATACACTTTTCACTCTGAAATAAAAACAGAAATTAGCAATGAAATTCTACCATTTTATCATCATTTTTCTCCGTTTGACAGTGGCAAGAAGAGGTTCCTGGTGACCCACATAACTTTCAACCCTTTTTCGCACAAAGTCATTGTTTATTTGTTCCCACTAGAAGATGCCAAGGATTTTTCTCATGCATTTGTTCTCAAACGCTTGGATCCTTCTCTCTGTATCGTCCAACAGTGTCCATGTTCCACATCCATATAGGAGAACGGGGACCACCAGCGATTTGTACAGTCTGTACTTGGTTTGAAAGCTGATAATGTTCCTCCATATTCTTGTCAGGTTGACCATCGCTGCCATGGCGGCGGCAATCCGTATGCAGATTACCGAATTGCAGGCATCATCTTTAGACAAGATTGCTCCTAAGTATTTAAAACTGGACATTTCCGCCAGTGAATTCACGTTCATGGTAATGTTGACACACTACCACGATATATTTTGTTTCATGCAAATGTGGTGATATTAACAAAAGTTATACGTAATTTTAAATAAGGAGTTTATTTCTACCCACCCTGTACAGGGGTTGGACAAAATAATTGAAACAGTTGCAAATTCCACTCATATATTTCAAAGACCTATTATATTAAGAACTTTAACTAAAACTTCGTAATTGCAGGTTATATCTATTGTAAATACGTTTATTTGTCTAATTTACTGTCTTTGTCTTATTTATTTTTAGAATTTAGTAAAATTTAAGCTAAATGCATGCCCTCTCCAAGTTTGAAAAAGGGTAAATTGTTGGAGCTCACATGGCAGGAGCATCGATCAATAAGTTTGCTGAAATGTTTGGTTTTTCAAGAGCTACCATATCAATAACTATGACGCAATTCGAGAAACAGGGCAAAACCTCAAGCAACCGTAGCAATTCGGGCCGGACTTGTAAACTTACTGAGAGGGACCGACGTGCATTGAAACGCAATGTGGCAAAAAATCATCGGACTACTGCGGCCAAAGTGACTGCTGAGTTGAATAATCATCTGCATAGTCCAGTTTCTACTAAAACTGTTCGTCGTGAGCTCCATAAGACTGGATATCATGGAAGAGCCGCTGTGACGAAACATCTTCTCTCCTCTCGCAACATTCGGAAGAGGTTGAAGTGGTGCAGAGATCACAATGCCTGGTCGGCAGACCAATGGAAGCAAGTCATATTCTCAGACAAGTCCAGTTTTTCTCTTTTCTCAACTTTAGGGCGAGTTTATGTGTGGAGGCATCCCAAAGAAGCTTACAACCCTGACTGCCTTCTTCTAACAGTGAAGCATGGTGGTGGATCAGTGATAGTTTGGGCCGCCATATCATGGAAATGTCTCGGTTCAATAGTTGCCCTGCATGGTAGAATCAACAGCAAAGATTACCTGAACATTTTAGGAGATCATGTTCATCAAATGGCCCAGACTTTATTCCCTGATGGTGACTGCATCTTCCAAGACGATAATTCTCCAATACATACTGCTCAAGTGGTTAAGAATTGGTATGAAGAGCATGAAAGTGAGCTAGAACACATGGAGCGGCCTCCCCAATCACCAGATATCAATATTATTAAACATTTGTGGTGCATTTTGGAGCGACAAGTTAGGAGCCGCTATCCTCCACCGTCGTGTCTCAAAGAGCTGGGGCAGGTGTTAATGAAAGAATGGCTGAAAATTCCTCTGGATGAAGCCAGGAAGCTGTATGATTCCATTCCTAGACGTATTAAAGCTGTATGTGAGGCTAAAGCAGGACCAACTGTTTCATTTATTTTGTCCAATCCCTGTATATATTCAATAAATCAAGAGAAGATCAAGTGACTTATCTGGCTGACCGAAATGCTCATCGAAATGCTCAACAGGATTAGATGTTTGATAAATCTATTGATTTTTTATCTATACTCTTCGGAAAGAACCAACGCTAATTCTAATTTTCAAATTTCAAATTCTTAACGCGCTAGAGTTTCGTTAGTGTAGAGTAGAAATGGAAGGTCTTATTAGATAACGGGGGGACTTCTACAGGCAGACACTGGAGTATATAAGTTACCTCCTCCAGTGTTATATGGGCAGCTGAGTATTCAGGGTCTAGGTGTGTTTTTTGTATTTGTATCTCGTTGGTACGAGAATAAAGTAATTCAGAATTACTACTACTATTGTCGTTGTGGTTATTTTACTATTAGTAATGTCGTAATATTTCAATTTAGAGCCAATTATTCTTTAATATCACTATATATACGTATATATTCGACTTGAAACTCTTTTATCGCTTGTCAGATTATAAGAAATATAACCTGCTTGAATGTGTATCGTCTGTCGTTCAGCGAGAAAGCAGACGCTGCGTTAGACTCTTGCTTAATTTTTGAATTTTGAAAATATTTTTGGTACATTTCGATTTGTGGGAAAACAGCTGCGTTTGGTTTTGCATCCGAAATCAATAAAAGGCTTTCGATCCGAATTCTAAGAAATATATTTGGAGCCTACCTGTAAGTTATAAAAGTGGGTCTTGGAGTTAATTTTCGGAGTCGACGAACAGCTGCTGCAGAAACCCAGTTCGCCCTGGTCCAGGGAGAAATTTGATAACCACCAGACGAGAATTGAAAGAAATATCAAAATCACTTCCACATCAAGGAAAAGTCCTCGGCTGGTGTGATTGTTCTATTCTTCGCTGTTACCACGAAATTTGCTTCGAAAATTGTACCAATTCTTTGAAAACTATTAAAAGTGATATTTTCTTTCTTCATTTTATGTAGTTTTCTTTTCCGAGGACTTTATGCAGTATTGTAATTTTTAATGTAAAAGGGCATATTTCATTTTCAGTGATCATTTTTACATAAATGTTATTGACCATCATTTGGCACACAAGATACTTAATTTGTGTAATTCATTCATTTTTATGTGTTAACAATAAATTTATCGAATGTTTATTACATTCGGATCGTGTCGTCTGTCTTTGTTGTGTGCCCATATCAAAAATGAAATGCTTTCTCGAACATTTGTTTGAACTATTTTTTTCGTAGTTTTTTTAATAATAACAAATAAAAAAATCCTGCAATATAAGTCGCTTGAAGCTTTCTTGATTTATTGAATATTATTGCTCAAGTTATCGATTGATCGTGTTTAAAAAGTTTTCTTGAACAATACGTTAAATTCTCATAATTTTCAGTTGCTTTGTTATTATTATTACATGAGACAATTTCGAAAAATTTAATTTTGACATGTTTCACCGATCAAATAATGTCATCACAAAAACAAATTTTGTTTCAATAAAATCAAAACGGTATTTTTCCAGGTCCACATTGTGATCAATGTTCCGCTGTCATACAAATGTATTGCCTTTATTGTTTAGTTTCAAGTCTCTTTTATGTTCATGTATTCTCTTCTTTAAATTTCGCCAGTGTATGGAGTGGGGGGGCGTTGTTTACATTCTATTTGGTCGACTTCTGCTTCTGATGTCAATTTTATTGTTTCTTTTACTTTGATAAAGTTTTTGAAGTGCTTTTGATTCCGATGGATTCTCAGTGATATTTAAATCATATATGTATGTGTGTGTGTGTGTGTGTGTGTGTGTGTGTGTGTGTGTGTGTGTGTGTGTGTTTAAATACATGTCTGATACCACAAAACTTATAGATATTTTTAAACCGACAAAACCGCATATTTTCCCTTTAAAATGTAACCGTTTTTCAGCCAACACCTCATTTGAAGGAACGTTGGCGACTAGTATAATGTTAACGAGAATGCCGGGATAATAAACAAACTGAGAGAAAAGGAGGAACTACAATTAACTTACAATTTAATATTAAAAAGGAGGCTGAAAAAGAAATAAAAGACGGGGAAAATGACAAAAAGAAATAACAGAATAATTAGATCCAGTGAGTTTAAAAAGGAAAATATAGATTCACATGCCTCCCAGTAAAGAAAAAGAATGAATCAGATTCTCTTTCTGTCGCCACAAATTTATCGTATACTGCCTCTAAGGTGTGAAGATGTTTTGCCGGCCGTGCTTTGCCAAAAAATAGAAAACCACGAATCCATGTATTTATACGCACAATCTGTATTATCTAAAGGGTGTTGACCTATCGCGAAATACTGTGCCGTCTGCGTCAGATTTATATTACGGATACTAATACCCTGATATGAATAAAGACAAAAGGAAAACTATTCTTTACCAATGCGTTTCGTCATCTGATGGACTTTATCAAGGTAAATGTAAAGATTTCATTTTGCAATGAGTATTTATGAATGGAAGTAAATCATCGTTACGCTTTTAGAATTTCTTAAATTTAAGAATTCACAAAAATATTCTTAAGGCTGACTGTGAAAGTCAAGGAAAATATGGAGCATGCTAATTGATGTAATTTAATGCCAAATAAACCAAAATGATTAAATGTTGCAAAATAAAATCCTTACATTTGATAGAATACACCAGAGGACAAAGTGTTTATTCCTATTTTCTTTTTACACATAATTCTAATTATATCTGAATTTTACACTCCCACATATATATATATATATATATATATATATATATATATATATATATATATATATATATATATATATATATATATATATATATATATATATATATATATATATATACCTGCAAGTGCAACTAATGAAAGATCAATTAACGCTTAAAAACAACAGCTTTGGCTGCCATGTTTAAAGTATTTAAGCCCAGTGATGACATTTGTAGGATTCTCAAGAGATGGGGTTATTACTCGTTTCCGAAGCTATTCTGAAGAAATTCTCAAATTAGCCTCTGTTAGTAGGAAGCTGTACGATGTCTTTAGAGGGAATGGAAATTATATCAGAAAATAAAATTACTTTTCAGTTCTGTTGAGCTTGGTCATAAGTAGTTTTTTATACAATTTCTTTGAAAGAATTAATGTCTTTCCTCAGTGTCTTTCACTTTTTATCCTTGAATTCCTTCACGTTGACTTTTTTCATGATGAATGCATAAATGTGTAACGTTCTGAAAAAATCTTTGACATATTCAAGCATAGGTAAATATATTCTAGTATATATATATGTGTGTGTGTGTGTATTGGCAGCATGTAGTGCGGGTTCGTTAAAGACATCGAAAAAAGGAACGCGATATTCATGCTCAGAATGTTTATCAGAAAGAGCGATACAGATGCAGAAGGACGTGTACCCATGTTTCATAGACTATGCAAAGGCCTTCGACAAAGTACGCCACAAGGATTTGATGGAACTGCTCAGCAACTTTGATATATTCGGCAAAGATATCAGAATAATCAAGAACCTATACTGACAGCAAACGGCATGCATGCGCATAGGGAACGAGTTCAGCGAATATACAAAAATAAAAAGGGGCGTAAGGCAAGGATGTCTCTTCTCACCAGACTTATTCAACCTATACAGCGAGGCAACTCTGAGAGAACTGGAAACTCTACCGGGTTTCAATATCGGCGGCCAGAATCGTAACAACATGAGATACGCAGAAGACATAGTACTGATAGTAGACATGGAAAAGAAATTATGAAATCTCCTACAGAAGGTAGCGACGGAGAATGAGAAGAAAGGACCAATAAACTACAAGAAGACAGAATGCAATTTTGTGTTAGGAAAAAACAACATCATGATGATGACATTTTTCTAAATACTCGGAATAAATGAATATGCATCAACATCGTAATTTTCTCTCTTCCTTTAATAAGGATAGTAAGAAGCTTGAATATTAAAGCATCTTATTGAAAACTTGTCTAAATTATCCAATGGGATATGTCTTAAATATACGCAATACACACACATACACACACACACACACACACACACACACACACACACACACATATATATATATATATATATATATATATATATATATAATTATAATATATCGCACCTATAGTGCTTGTGTTAATAAAAACAGTGCTCAATGTAATATAACAGAGTTATTAAGTATATATTAATAAATATACACATTATCCATCACCGCTAGCACGACTCTGAGTTTCTGCACGACGCAATCTTAAGGTGCTAGCGGTGAGGGATAATGTGTATATTTATTAATATATTTCAAGATATGCTACATACGGACAAACATTTTTTCAAACTCACACACACACACACACACATATATATATATATATATATATATATATATATATATATATATATATATATATATATATATATATATATATAAATATATATATATATATATATATATATATATATATATAAATATATATATATATATATATATATATATATATATATATATATAGGATTAATAAAACATGAAATTTGTCTCTTAGCTGATTGATGTTATATTCAGCACCTCGACTCCAGATTTTCGTAGACGAACCTTTTTGTAATCGTTCGCTCCACTTGTCAGGAGCTTTCAGCAACTAACTGCTGATTTTCTCATTTCGTTATTTTATACTAGGTTAAAAATTAATTTATCCGCTCGTTATTGTTGGGACGCTGATTTATTTTTTCTCTCTTTATGTGTGTGTGTGTGTGTGTGTGCGCGCGCGCACGCGCGTCAGTGTATATGTGTGTATGTGGAATGTCGTGGCTATTTCACCTACATATCTATCTATCTATCTATATATATATATATATAAATATATATATATATATATATATATATATATATATATATATATATATATATATATATATATATATATATATATACAATGAAATATGCTCCAGTGGTGGTTCCGATTGCATTACTTTTAGTTTCTTTCAGAAATTCTTTCACACGTGATTAATGTTAAGAAGATTAACTTTCTGAATTGACATCAGAAATGGAATCTTCAGTGGACGTTGCATTTACAGAAGCCATATTGCAGTGTCAAAGATTTTAAGGCCACATTACCAACTCCTCATTCGCAAGAATTTCCATTAATATCAAGATGCTTGACAGTATTGCAATCAACAAGATAAATCTTGGATACATTTCCCATGCAGAATTACCTATTTGCATACTGTTAAAAAGTGTTTTGCCATTATACAGTATATATATATGTGTGTGTGTGTGTGTGCGTGTGTGTGTGCGTGTGTGTGTGCGTGTGTGTGTGCGTGTTATATCAAATATAACTAAAAAAATATGTGTAAAAGAACAATATGAATAAAAACAAAAGGAAAACTTATTTTCCGACGCCTTTCTTCCTCTGATAAACTTTGGCCTTTTGATAAAGTCCATCGGCTGACGAAATCTGGATAAAGAAAGCTTCTGCCCAAGAATGTTTGCTTTTAATTCCATTTTTCCGCGAATGTTTTGAATACACTACTTACGTTTATATACATACATATATATATATATATATATATATATATATATATATATATATATATATATATATATATATATATATATATATATATATATCAGAAACACTCACCTACTTTCAGTCATAGTTAGAAATCGTAGGTCCGTGTTTCTTATATTTTATGTTAATTTACCTACATTTCGTTCTATTAGTGAATATAATTTTTGACAAATATTGAAATTCATAATTATATATATATATATATATATATATATATATATATATATATATATATATATATATATATATATATATATATATATATATATATATATATATATATATATATATATATATATATATATATATATACACTACATAATACATAAATGTTCTGATCAATACTTACAGGTCTTCCATTGCGGAACACCTTATAAATAACCGCAATTTTGAAATTACAGTTTAGACTCCTTTTGCATCCTGAGTAGGTCCCACTCAAATTACCATCTTAAGATATTGGCGGCCATCTATGAAACCTTCACTCTGCATTCAGGATTTTATCCTTGGCCTCAACTTGATTTTCAATTAATTTTTCTCTTCTTCATTTACATTCCATCCCTTTTACAGATAATATTTATTAACCTTGATTTAGCTCTGCTGAGCTAGGTTCGAAACCGGCTAGCTAGCTCGTCTATCTTTTTTTCTTTATAATTATTATCATATGTGGTAATATTAAAAATAAAATTTGTCTATTTATGGCCGTGCTCTATATATATATATATATATATATATATATATATATATATATATATATATATATATATATATATATATATATATATATATATATATATATATATATATATATATATATATATATATATATATATATATATATATACACAGAAGTTTGATTTAAATGAAGTGACATGGTCAGTCTGTTTAATTTTTTATTGTCTTTCCAATTTTCGAATAAGACTTTGTGCTGGGAATTGTGGATAAAATGGCCAAAGTTCATGTTGTGATATTGTTTTGTTCAAGTAATTTAGAACATCTCAATCAATTTCATGAACCGATGTGGTGTCTGTGTGGCTGGCCGAATATATTTTGTCTATATTCTGGTATTCTTTGCGAAGCTTGTAGTTTGAAGTATTCCACGGTGAGTTCATGTGCACCGGTTATTGGGAACGAGGTCACTCAAAAAATGAATGCGATTGTTTTCAAATTAATATATATATATATGTCGGGGGGGGGGGCAAAAGAATGTGTGCGTGCGTTTTTCTCTATATCATAGGAAAATCACTTCAAATCCATTATATATCCTTTAGTAATATTTATTTATCACTAATTTTCTCCAGAACATTTCAAATCAATATTTCATTGTCCTACTGGGCAAGTCCTCCGATAATCTATCAATTATTACCAATTGTTCATAAAAATCAGTTAAAAACAATAATTGTATATATATTACCGAGAAATTATGAAAATTCACAGATATTAAAGAAACGAATTTGTGGAGAGCCATGATTGCCTAAACCATGAAGGGACATTGCATTTAAAAGGAAGTAGTGCAACCAGTTTTTCAATATGATATATAACGTCATTATGTCTCATAGAAAGCGACAAGTATAAGATAGATAGATAGATAGATAGATAGATAGATAGATAGATAGATAGATAGATAGATAGATAGATTCAACCCTACATCAGATGCCTAAAATTATTATTAAAAAAAAGCTTGCAATGTCATAAAATCTGTATAGGGGAAACCTCTAGAAATCTCAAAGCCCGCCTCTACGAACATAAGAGAGACGTATGTTGAGACAACCCTTTGAACTCGCTTGAAACAAAACAAGCCATAACTTCGGTTTAATAAAATTCCACCCTAATTAAAAAAAAAGAACATAATTTATTACGTAGAAAACACTTAGAAGGAACTCTGGTAAATATTTTCTCTTCAATAAACACAAGTCAAAGACACTTTATCACGTCAAATTTGAAAAAATCCATATTTAAAAAGTCTGAGATCTGTCTTTCTATAGACACAACTGGTGTAACTTAAATTCTTTCACAGTCACATCTCCCAATCAACATGCAGACGCTGCCAAACATAAATTAAGATGCTCATTAGACATTCAAACGCACACACACACACACACACACACACACACAATATCAACCAAATGTCACATAGCCCAATTGGAATTGCGATAAACAAACACAACAATTATTCACACGAACACTTCTTGATAGGTGAAGTTCACATGAAAAACAAGCAATACAAAAATAAAACAGAATTTTCTTTTCTCGTCTATATTACATTTTCTGATGAAACTTAAATAGAAGCGAAAATTTAAATTTATAAAAATTTACGATCCTCACACGCTTTGGATGAGAAAAGAAATAAATTATCAGAACACTGTATTTTTAAACTAAAGTTTACCCAGTGAATTTTCTCTCAAATATAACAGAAAAAAAACTACATGTTATAGAATAAGATGGAATTTGATCTGGGATCGCTCCTTTCGCACCGTTAACCGTTATGCAACCCGTACATTTCACTGGGTTAATTAATATATCGTTAATCATATTACTAATTGATGCTTAATAATAATGCATATGATCAACATCTAATATATCGATATATTTCATCAATATTCATAATCGCACCTGTTACGCTAGTTCGTACCATCTGAAATTGGCAATGATAAACTTTATTTTTTATGCATTTGAATCTCAAGAGATATATTTTGCATCAATTTAAAGTTATTAGATTTTTCTAAAGATTCTTATGTGTTTTCATGATGCATTTCTCGCAAATATATCTGAAAATAACTCCATGTTCTTTATGAGTTCTAAAAACAAAGTCAATCGTATTATACCTGGCAATTACATGAATATTTTAGGGTGTGACGATAAACTACATCCAGCAGCAAGGCCTCTGATCTGGAGATTGGCGGTTTTGAGGAGCGTAGAACCAATCCCTAATTGCTTTTTTCCCCAGATCCACCCTGACCCGGGGTAGTAGCACTTGTTTCGGTTTTTTTGGATATGACGATAAACTACATCCAGCAGCAAGGCCTCTGATCTGGAGATTGGAAATTTTGAGGAGCGTGGAACCACCACCTAATTGCTTTTGTTCCCAGATCAAACCTGACCCGGGGTAGTAGCCGCTGTTAGGGTTTTCTTGGGTATGACGATAAACTACATCCAGCAACAAGGCCTCTCATCTGGAGATTGGTGGTTTTGAGGAGCCAGGAACCAGATCAAGCCAGACCGGGGTAGTAACCGCTGTTAGGGTTGTCTTGGATATGACAATAAACTAGACCCAGCAGCAAAGCATCTGATCTGGAGATTAGAGGTTTTGAGAAGTCTGAAAGCACTTCCTAATTGCTTGTGATCCCAGATCCACCCTGACCCAGGGAAGTAGCACCTGTTAGGGTTGTTTGAGATGTGACGATAAACTACATCCAGCAGCAAGGCCTCTGATCTGGAGATTGGAGGTTTTGAGAAGTCTGGAACCAGCTCCAAATTGCTTTTGTTCACAGATCCACCCTGACCCGCGGTAGTAGCACCTTTTAGGGTTGTCTTGGGTATGACGATAAACTACATCCAGCAGCAAAGCCTCTGATCTGGAGATTGGAGATTTTGAGGGGCCTGTATGCAGCTCCTAATTGCGTTTGTTCCCAGATCCAGCTTGACACGCCTTGTAGCACCTGTTAGGGTCCCAACTATTAGAAAATAGTGAAGACACAAAGAAAAATCAAAATACTAGGAAGGTATAAATATACCTTTTTGTAGTAAAAATTCCAGCAATACTTTTTTATAAAAATATTACCAACAATACATTTTAGCGGAATTGACAGTAACACATTTTAAAAAAATCGTTACCAACAATACATTTTAGCGGAATTGACAGTAAGACATTTAAAAAAAAAATCATTACCAACAATACATTTTAGCGGAATTGACAGTAAGACATTTAAAAAAAATCATTACCAACAATACATTTTAGCGGAATTGACAGTAAGATATTTAAATAAAAAATCATTACCAACAATACATTTTAGCGGAATTGACAGTATGACATTTAAATAAAAAATCATTACCAACAATACATTTGAGCGGAATTGACAGTAAGACATTTAAATAAAAAATCATTACCAACAATACATTTGAGCGGAATTGACAGTAAGACATTTAAATAAAAAATCATTACCAACAATACATTTGAGCGGAATTGACAGTAAGACATTTAAATAAAAAATCATTACCAACAATACATTTTAGCGGAATTGACAGTAAGACATTTAAAAAAAAAATCATTACCAACAATACATTTTAGCGGAATTGACAGTAAGACATTTAAAAAAAATCATTACCAACAATACATTTTAGCGGAATTGACAGTAAGACATTTAAATAAAAAATCATTACCAACAATACATTTGAGCGGAATTGACAGTAAGACATTTAAATAAAAAATCATTACCAACAATACATTTCAGCGGAATTGACAGTAAGACATTTAAAAAAAAAATCATTACCAACAATACATTTTAGCGGAATTGACAGTAAGACATTTTAAAAAAATCATTACCAACAATACATTTGAGCGGAATTGACAGTAAGACATTTAAATAAAAAATCATTACCAACAATACATTTGAGCGGAATTGACAGTAAGACATTTAAATAAAAAATCATTACCAACAATACATTTTAGCGGAATTGACAGTAAGACATTTAAAAAAAAAATCATTACCAACAATACATTTTAGCGGAATTGACAGTAAGACATTTAAAAAAAATCATTACCAACAATACATTTTAGTGGAATTGACAGTAAGACATTTAAATAAAAAATCATTACCAACAATACATTTGAGCGGAATTGACAGTAAGACATTTAAATAAAAAATCATTACCAACAATACATTTTAGCGGAATTGACAGTAAGACATTTAAATAAAAAATCATTACCAACAATACATTTGAGCGGAATTGACAGTAAGACATTTAAATAAAAAATCATTACCAACAATAAATTTTAGCGGAATTGACAGTAAGACGTTTAAAAAAAATCATTACCAACAATACATTTTAGCGGAATTGACAGTAAGACATTTAAATAAAAAATCATTACCAACAATACATTTGAGCGGAATTGACAGTAAGACATTTAAATAAAAAATCATTACCAACAATACATTTTAGCGGAATTGACAGTAAGACATTTAAATAAAAAATCATTACCAACAATACATTTGAGCGGAATTGACAGTAAGACATTTAAATAAAAAATCATTACCAACAATAAATTTTAGCGGAATTGACAGTAAGACGTTTAAAAAAAATCATTACCAACAATACATTTTAGCGGAATTGACAGTAAGACATTTAAATAAAAAATCATTACCAACAATACATTTGAGCGGAATTGACAGTAAGACATTTAAATAAAAAATCATTACCAACAATACATTTTAGCGGAATTGACAGTAAGACATTTAAAAAAAAAATCATTACCAACAATACATTTTAGCGGAATTGACAGTAAGACATTTAAAAAAAATCATTACCAACAATACATTCTAGTGGAATTGACAGTAAGACATTTAAATAAAAAATCATTACCAACAATACATTTGAGCGGAATTGACAGTAAGACATTTAAATAAAAAATCATTACCAACAATAAATTTGAGCGGAATTGACAGTAAGACATTTAAATAAAAAATCATTACCAACAATACATTTTAGCGGAATTGACAGTAAGACATTTAAATAAAAAATCATTACCAACAATACATTTTAGCGGAATTGACAGTAAGACATTTAAAAAAAAAATCATTACCAACAATACATTTTAGCGGAATTGACAGTAAGACATTTAAAAAAATCATTACCAACAATACATTTTAGTGGAATTGACAGTAAGACATTTAAATAAAAAATCATTACCAACAATACATTTGAGCGGAATTGACAGTAAGACATTTAAATAAAAAATCATTACCAACAATACATTTTAGCGGAATTGACAGTAAGACATTTAAATAAAAAATCATTACCAACAATACATTTGAGCGGAATTGACAGTAAGACATTTAAATAAAAAATCATTACCAACAATACATTTTAGCGGAATTGACAGTAAGACATTTAAAAAAAAATCATTACCAACAATACATTTGAGCGGAATTGACAGTAAGACATTTAAAAAAAATCATTACCAACAATACATTTTAGCGGAATTGACAGTAAGACATTTAAATAAAAAATCATTACCAACAATACATTTGAGCGGAATTGACAGTAAGACATTTAAATAAAAAATCATTACCAACAATAAATTTTAGCGGAATTGACAGTAAGACGTTTAAAAAAAAACATTACCAACAATACATTTTAGCGGAATTGACAGTAAGACATTTAAATAAAAAATCATTACCAACAATACATTTGAGCGGAATTGACAGTAAGACATTTAAATAAAAAATCATTACCAACAATACATTTGAGCGGAATTGACAGTAAGACATTTAAAAAAAAAATCATTACCAACAATACATTTTAGCGGAATTGACAGTAAGACATTTAAAAAAAATCATTACCAACAATACATTTGAGCGGAATTGACAGTAAGACATTTAAATAAAAAATCATTACCAACAATACATTTGAGCGGAATTGACAGTAAGACATTTAAATAAAAAATCATTACCAACAATACATTTTAGCGGAATTGACAGTAAGACATTTAAAAAAAAAATCATTACCAACAATACATTTTAGCGGAATTGACAGTAAGACATTTAAAAAAAATCATTACCAACAATACATTTTAGTGGAATTGACAGTAAGACATTTAAATAAAAAATCATTACCAACAATACATTTGAGCGGAATTGACAGTAAGACATTTAAATAAAAAATCATTACCAACAATACATTTGAGCGGAATTGACAGTAAGACATTTAAATAAAAAATCATTACCAACAATACATTTGAGCGGAATTGACAGTAAGACATTTAAATAAAAAATCATTACCAACAATACATTTTAGCGGAATTGACAGTAAGACATTTAAAAAAAAAATCATTACCAACAATACATTTTAGCGGAATTGACAGTAAGACATTTAAAAAAAATCATTACCAACAATACATTTGAGCGGAATTGACAGTAAGACATTTAAATAAAAAATCATTACCAACAATACATTTTAGCGGAATTGACAGTAAGACATTTAAATAAAAAATCATTACCAACAATACATTTGAGCGGAATTGACAGTAAGACATTTAAAAAAAAAATCATTACCAACAATACATTTTAGCGGAATTGACAGTAAGACATTTAAAAAAAATCATTACCAACAATACATTTTAGTGGAATTGACAGTAAGACATTTAAATAAAAAATCATTACCAACAATACATTTGAGCGGAATTGACAGTAAGACATTTAAATAAAAAATCATTACCAACAATACATTTTAGCGGAATTGACAGTAAGACATTTAAATAAAAAATCATTACCAACAATACATTTGAGCGGAATTGACAGTAAGACATTTAAATAAAAAATCATTACCAACAATACATTTTAGCGGAATTGACAGTAAGACATTTAAAAAAAAATCATTACCAACAATACATTTGAGCGGAATTGACAGTAAGACATTTAAAAAAAATCATTACCAACAATACATTTTAGCGGAATTGACAGTAAGACATTTAAATAAAAAATCATTACCAACAATACATTTGAGCGGAATTGACAGTAAGACATTTAAATAAAAAATTATTACCAACAATAAATTTTAGCGGAATTGACAGTAAGACATTTAAAAAAAATCATTACCAACAATACATTTTAGCGGAATTGACAGTAAGACATTTAAATAAAAAATCATTACCAACAATACATTTGAGCGGAATTGACAGTAAGACATTTAAATAAAAAATCATTACCAACAATACATTTTAGCGGAATTGACAGTAAGACATTTAAAAAAAAATCATTACCAACAATACATTTGAGCGGAATTGACAGTAAGACATTTAAATAAAAAATCATTACCAACAATACATTTGAGCGGAATTGACAGTAAGACATTTAAATAAAAAATCATTACCAACAATACATTTTAGCGGAATTGACAGTAAGACATTTAAAAAAAAATCATTACCAACAATACATTTTAGCGGAATTGACAGTAAGACATTTAAAAAAAATCATTACCAACAATACATTTTAGTGGAATTGACAGTAAGACATTTAAATAAAAAATCATTACCAACAATACATTTGAGCGGAATTGACAGTAAGACATTTAAATAAAAAATCATTACCAACAATACATTTGAGCGGAATTGACAGTAAGACATTTAAATAAAAAATCATTACCAACAATACATTTTAGCGGAATTGACAGTAAGACATTTAAAAAAAAATCATTACCAACAATACATTTGAGCGGAATTGACAGTAAGACATTTTAAAAAAATCATTACTAACAATACATTTTAGCGGAATTGACAGTAAGACATTTAAAAAAAATCATTACCAACGATACATTTGAGCGGAATTGACAGTAAGACATTTAAAAAAAATGATTACCAACAATACATTTGAGCGGAATTGACAGTAAGACATTTAAAAAAAATCATTACCAACAATACATTTTAGCGGAATTGACAGTAAGACATTTAAATAAAAAATCATTACCAACAATACATTTGAGCGGAATTGACAGTAAGACATTTAAATAAAAGATCATTACCAACAATAAATTTTAGCGGAATTGACAGTAAGACATTTAAAAAAAATCATTACCAACAATACATTTGAGCGGAATTGACAGTAAGACATTTAAATAAAAAATCATTACCAACAATACATTTTAGCGGAATTGACAGTAAGACATTTAAAAAAAATCATTACCAACAATACATTTGAGCGGAATTGACAGTAAGATATTTAAATAAAAAATCATTACCAACAATACATTTTAGCGGAATTGACAGTAAGACATTTAAAAAAAATCATTACCAACAATACATTTGAGCGGAATTGACAGTAAGACATTTAAATAAAAAATCATTACCAACAATACATTTGAGCGGAATTGACAGTAAGACATTTAAATAAAAAATCATTACCAACAATACATTTGAGCGGAATTGACAGTAAGACATTTAAGTAAAAAATCATTACCAACAATACATTTGAGCGGAATTGACAGTAAGACATTTAAATAAAAAATCATTACCAACAATACATTTGAGCGGAATTGACAGTAAGACATTTAAATAAAAAATCATTACCAACAATACATTTTAGTGGAATTGACAGTAAGACATTTAAGTAAAAAATCATTACCAACAATACATTTGAGCGGAATTGACAGTAAGACATTTAAATAAAAAATCATTACCAACAATACATTTGAGCGGAATTGACAGTAAGACATTTAAGTAAAAAATCATTACCAACAATACATTTGAGCGGAATTGACAGTAAGACATTTAAATAAAAAATCATTACCAACAATACATTTGAGCGGAATTGACAGTAAGACATTTAAGTAAAAAATCATTACCAACAATACATTTGAGCGGAATTGACAGTAAGGCATTTTTAAAAAATTCATTTTTATAGAAAACCTACCAGCAATACGTTTTTTAGTAAAATTGTCAAAAAATTAGAATATAAACAATTTTCTATGAATAATCTCGTAAGGAGAAAAAAGTTTGAATTTAAAGATTATTTGGTAAAACGAAATGAAGCTAAATAATTATAATTTAATCATGAAAAAATGTCATTCCCTCGAATTAACAATGAACTTTGAATTTTCAGATTTAGATTTCTGTAATAAATAATCCAGATGCGGATTAAACAATAACATTGTGGTTTAAAATTAGATATGAACGTGATTGTTAGGATTTGAATTATTTGAGTTGCTGTTAAATCGACAAGAAAAAAATGTTCATTTTCTTATTTGCAAGTTTTCTTGTCGAATATCTTTTACTGATTGGAGATTGTCATCTTCTCAAGCATTTATAATCATTGTATCTAAATTCTAATGGTAATATTAGCCATTTCCCTACAAGGAAACAATTCAGATTCATTAACCGAGCAGCTAGTACTGCTTTCCGTTAAAATTTATAAAACTTTTCACTTCAAACAACGTTTCAGGGAAATAGGGTTCTCAAGTTGTTATCGTTCTCTCCGGTATTGATCAGAACACTTCCATCTGGGTTTCATTGATCTAAGATGATACTTAATTCTTGTTTCTGGCAAGACACTTTCTGTTTCCATAAATTTCGTGTGCCAGACATGGATGCTAACACGACTTAGTGGTTGTTTTAGATACTTTGTACTGTCATCCCGCTAGGTCTGTGTGTCCTATTTCGTCTTTGTGAACCAGGAAACACATTGCGCATTCTCCTGTTCTGCTGGCATTTTCATTAAAACTTATTATCAGAGATAAGTATTTTAACATCTACCAAAAATGATAAACAAAAGTGAATTAAAAAAACAAGCTAAATTAACCCCTTAATAATATTTAAATTAACCCCTTAATAATATTTAAATTAACCCTTTAATAATATTTAACATGCAAAGAAATATATTAATGGATCTTAACTCTAATAAACTGTGGAAGGTATACAGATAATTTAAGGACTCCCTTTATAAAAATAAATGAAATAAAGGAGATAATAATTGCGAATTATATTGCATGATTATATTTACTCTTAAGCAATATTTACGTTTCTTTCAGTTAAAATCCGTTCATTTTTTTTTTTGGAGCTTCAAAAAATGCGTCACCTTTTAATGAAAATACCAAAACACGAAAAAGCGCAGTGGTCAAATCGGACTGACTGGTCAAGTGGAATTATAATCATTAAAAAATATATGAAAACAAACTGCAATTAGTGGGACACAAAAGCTTTATAGAAACAGAAAATCTCTTGTAGAAAACAGGAATTAAGGATCATCTAGTTGTGTTACTGCGGGGAAAAATATGCCTCGTCAGTCATGTTTCGAAAGATACATGATCGCCTAACCGTGTATCACGCATGACACATAACTGACTGAGATGTGTTGATTGCAACCAATGAAGCCCATATGGAAGTGTTCGGATGTATTTAAATAAAACTTTTTCTACGTATGCTTTCAAATAAATCTTGTAAATTTATATTCATTTTGTCATTTTGGGGGGATTTTTTTTAAAATTTGGACAGATGATTTATGGACACCTTGTATATTATGATTGTTATATATATTTCTATTTATTTTACATATTGATTATTATTTCCTTCAACTTTTTCCACCAGTTTTTCAATATTATCATTTATTTGTTTTTGTACAACAATCCTCAAAATCATATCTTATTTTGACTTTCTGTTTTTGCTGACCGAAAGTTATATTTATCAACTTTGCCTTTTCCACTCTCATTTATTTTTTATGAATTGATAAAAAAATAATATAGATTATTTTTATCGTATGTTATCAATAATAACTTCATAATCTCAGAGTATTTTGGGATTAAATCCCAATTTATATTTCCATTTTTTCTCCTATCTTTTTCCACAGTTATCAAACTTTTCGATATTTTTGTTTATGTCTCTTTTGTAATTTTTCTTGCTTTGTAATGTATTTTTTTATCAAATGTTATATATATATATATATATATATATATATATATATGTGTGTGTGTGTGTGTGTGTGTGTGTGTGTGTGTGTGTGTGTGTGTGTGTGTGTGTGTCTTTAAAAAAGCTTCTAAAGCACGTAATGTATGTAATGTTTATATATGTCCATTATATGTGCTCCAGAGGCTGTCATAGCCAGGGTTGGTGGTAGAGACACGCTATCTATAAAATGTTTCTCATGGTATGCTTCTCAAATAACCTCTGGCAACTAATTCCGGCTCCAAGTCGGGGAAGGGGCGAAGGCAGACCACTGGAGCCTTATAAACCAGCTACTTCGACCACTAGAGCTAGTCCGTCTAGGGAAAGGAAAACCGTGATTTTAAACCTTCGTTTCCTTGCGGCCATATCCAAAAATCTATAGCAAGAAATCTAGGCAAGAAATCAGGAGTGGGAACCCGAAGAAGGTTGGATGTCAACACTGACAACGTTCTGGCAAATCCTGCAGCCAAGCCGATCGCAAATGTAATACTTCGTATACCATTAGACGTTGTATAATAAGATATTTTAAAATTTACACTAGAGGCATATGAATGCAACAGAAAAAGTACAAAATAGAATCTGTATTGATGTCCTCATCACGTTGTTAATATTGCTTTTGAAACCTGGTTCTTAGCGATAGGTGGGTGATATCGGTTCCTAGGGAATGCGAGGATACAAAATCATTAGGGTTGGTTTATTAAGGAAACTCTAGTGTAGTTTGATGATGACAGCGACATCAAGGAAGATATCAATGATCTGAGAAACAACCGTAGAATTCAACCGGACTTCACGGATGGTCGCCTGAAGCAACACTGGATTCTCAGTTGGAAACCTCATACTGTAGTGGCAAAAGAGCGTTCAGTTGGAAACGTCATCCTGTACTGGCAAAAAAGCTCTTTTGGAAACGTCATCCTGTACTGGCAAAAAAGTTCTCAGTTGAAAACGTCATCCAGTAATGGCAAATAAGATATCAGTTGGAAACATCATCCAGTAAAGGCAAAAAAAGCTCTCAGTTAGAAACCTCATCCTGTACTGTCAAAAGAGCACTGAGTTGGAAACAGCATTCTGTACAGTGAAAAAAGCTCCCAGCTGTAAACGTCATCCTGTACTGGCAAAAAAAGTGCTCAGTTGTAAACGATATCCCGTACTGGTATAAAAGCGCTCAGTTGTAATCGTCATCCTGTACTGTCAGAAAAGCTCTCAGTTGGCAACCTTACCCTGTACTGGCAAAAGAGATCTCAGTTGTAAACCTCATCCTGATAATGTACTGATAATAAACATCTCATTAAATACGTCACCGTCTAATGGCAAAAAAAGCTCTCAGTTAGAAACCTCATCATGTAATGGCAAAGAAGCTCTATTGGAAAAGGCATCCTGTACTGGTAAAAAAGTTCTCAGCTGGAAACTTCATCCTATACTGTCAAAAAAGCTATCAGTTCGAAACGTCATCCTGTACTGTCAAAAAAGCTCTCAGTTCGAAACGTCACCATGCACTGGCAAAAAAGCTCACAGCTGGAAACCTCATCTTGTACTGGCAAAAAAGCTCTGTTGGAAACATCATCCTGTACTGGCAAAAGAGGGCTGAGTTGGAAGCGTCATCCTGTACAGGGAAAAAGCGCCCAGTTGGAAACGTCATCCTGTAATGACAAAAAAGCTCTCAGTTGGAAACGTCCTCCTGTACTGGCAAAAAAGCTCGCATTTGAAAAAGTCATCATGTACTGGCAAATAAGAACTCAGTTGGAAACTTCATCCTATACTGGCAAAAAGTTTCTCTATTGGAAACTTCATCCTGTACTGGCAAAGATGCTCTCAATTGGAAACCTCATCCTATACTGGAAAAGAAATCACTGTCTTTTCTGGTGCCTTTCGCGACTACATAGATGTGCGAAACGGGATATTCCTGTCTGCTTCACATCTAAACGAAGAGCAGAAATCGACTGAATCCTCAACACGACATGCAACTATCATTCACCACGGAGACACCAAGATTTGATGTCAAAAAACAACAGCAAAAAAGTCGCCGAGTTTATTGCTCAACCATCATCATCATTCACGAGACACTGAGCACATCTTTACCGCCATTTTATTCTTTTGCTATTATGAAAGGAATCTGGGGTTTTGTAATGCATTATTTTGTTGTCAGTTATGGGAGACTTGCGAGAACTGGTTGGTGGTTTGAAAGGGGTGCGAGAACTGGTTGGCAGTTTGAAAGGATTGTGAGAAATGGTTGGTGGTTTGAAATGGGTGCAACAACTGGTTGTTGGTTTGAAAGGATTGCGAACAGGGAAAATGGTTAAGAATCACTGGCCTAGAACAAATGTTCGTGGTGTTTTTCAATAGGTACCTTTTGAATACATTATTTCATTTCACAGGTGACTGAATTTATGACATAAATATATAATCTGTAATATGGCAACGTGCATACCTCTTCGATTGATTGTGGATTTTATACGTGCTATTTATGGAGATGCCACCATAGGCGAGGAGTACTGTTCGTTAGAGGTCCGCTAGGTTCAGAAGTGGAACCGAGAAAGTTCTGGCAAGCTTACAGTCATTGATGATATCTAAATCGAAACACCGATTAAAATATTTAATTTATGGATAAGCAGTAATTATTGTCATCTGACATCACCAACTGTTGGCAATGATACCGCAAGCAGCCATGCAAATGAAATCACGAAACTTCTCGAGCTTTATTTTCATTTGTTGCAAATTTAACAGCAAGGCGAATATTCAAATCCTAACAATCAGGTTCATATCTAATTTTAAACCAGAAAGTTATGGGGAAAATGTTTAAGTAATTGCAAGATATTAACTTTTAAAGTTTATCGAGCCTCGCAAATGGTTTTGTAACTCAGAAAGAACATGGAGATATTTTCAGATATATTTGCGAGAAATGCGTTATGAAAGCACATAAGAACCTTTAGAAGAATCTAATAACTTTAAATTGATGCAAAATATATCTCTTGAGATTCAACTACATAAAAAATGGAGTTTATCATCGCCAATCTCAGATGGTACGAACTAGCGTAACAGGTGCGATTATGAATATTGATGAAATATATCGATATATTAGATGTTGATCATATGCATTATTATTAAGCATCAATTAGTAATATGATTAACGATATATTACTTAACCCAGTGAAATGTACGGGTTGCATAACGGTTAACGGTGCGAAAGGAGCGATCCCAGATCAAATTCCATCCTGGTATATTTGAGATAAATTGTACTGCGTGAACCTTTAAAAATACAGTGTTGTCATTACAAAATTACACAAAAATATCTTGAAATACATTTGTAAATTTGTTCAATAGAATCGCCATTGGCTTCAACCACGGTTTCCAGACGACTTCAGAATCTCCTGGGAAGGTCTCCTTGTATAATTTCGTGAATGCTGCTATAATCCTTTAACATCTTTGGTGTTACAAGTAGCGTTGTTGGTTTCTCGCTCAACTGTACCCCACATGTAATAATCAAGGGAGTTTCAGTCTAGAGAGTTAAGTGGCCAGATGTATGTGGTGCTGCGGTTGCAGAAATTGTCTGACAGCCATGACTGAGTTATCCTACTTGTGTTGCATGGTGCAGAGTTTTGTTGCCAGACATATGGTCTTCCAACAGCCACCCTCTTGACCCAGGCCAGCACTACCTCCTCAAGGTACTTGATGTAGGCCTCTGTGTTGATTCTGAGGCTATGTGGGAAGATGAGTGGAGGCATAACGTCGCTATCACTAGTGATCACTCTAAACATCATGATGTATCCTCCAACTCTTTCCGAATCCTCTGCACTGTCCTCAGATTGACCCCGAAGCACTCTGAA
Source organism: Acanthosepion esculentum (assembly GCA_964036315.1). Classification (NCBI taxonomy): domain Eukaryota; kingdom Metazoa; phylum Mollusca; class Cephalopoda; order Sepiida; family Sepiidae; genus Acanthosepion; species Acanthosepion esculentum. The sequence goes on from OZ038513.1 coordinate 15,699,469, forward strand.
ATGTTCGTATTGGAACTTCCGGCTCAAATACTAAGCAGGATAGCATGTCGTTTCCAAATTTCTGGCGGAGTTAATTGCATCATGCTTCTCTTTTTCTCACAGACGGTGCCCAACTGACCCTACTATAACGTTTACCTATCGTACCCTGTAGATATCAGGCATGAGCCTACTATACTGTTCAGTCGACAAAATGAAAAAAACAAGGCGCATGCGCGTAATTAAAAATATAAATTGGCAACGATTTACCCATCGCACCTTTTATATATAGGTGAACACTGATATCAACACAATTTTTATATTTACTTACGTCCCATACCTGATATTAAGCACTTGGTTTATGTTAGGCCAGGAATGTCGAAGACTCTTTTGAGTAGCGTCCCTTGATTCGGTTCTCCATGTCTTTTTCGGCAAATGTATTTCTGTAGGATGGACAATCGATTGCTTATGTCCAAACTCAACATCCAAACACGCAGACGACCACACGTCAAACAACCAGCAAAACGGAAATTTTGACACGCAATATATATATATATATATATATATATATATATATATATATATATATATATATATATTCACTATGTTTTTTAAAAATCTCTTTGCCAGAAGAGGTTTTTAATAAACATAGTGAATTTTATACTTCTGCCCTTAGCAATAGTTGTTATAAAGGTACCACTATTGAATATAGAAAACCTTTTAATGATGATCGTAATAAGAAAAGTAGATCTAGGAAGATCATCTGTTGCCCCCACTTTCAACTTAATGGTTAAAACCAAATTAGGACATCAATTTTTATTTCTTATCAAAAAACATTTTCCCCCCAAAACGAATCCGCTTAGTAAAATATTTAATAGAAATACTTTTAAATTAAGTTATTGTTGTGCGGATAATCTCGAGAAAATAATCAAATAACATAATAACAAAGTATTCAACAAGTGTAGGAATTCAAAGTACATGACAAATTGTAATGATGCGTTTAAGAATACGAGGTATAATAATATAAATACTAGCGGATATAATTGCAGGAACCCCATGCAGATTAATTGCCAAGCTAGTTCTCTAGTATATCTTAGTACTATTTCTAAACTTGAAAACCCAAATATTAAAAAATACATTGGAAGTACTAAAAATACGTTTAAAATACGTTGGTATCAACATGCGTTTTCCTTCAATAACAGTTCTCAAAAATATAGCACTTCATTGTCTAAGTACTTAAGGAGTTTAAAAGAGAAAAACAAAACTCATACTCTTAAATGGGAATTAATTAGAAGACTTCGAACCTGTAATTCTCTATATGCACTTATATGATCATTGCCTCATTGAAAACTCATTACATTTACAGACAGGATTAATTAATCTATTAAATCAAAGGAATGAACTGTTAACTGCAGGCATTGCACATCATTTACCTTGCAATCTGGATAGAAGTGTTATTGGGTTAAACATTAGAACGGTATTATCAGTTTGCCTTACATTTATTTTTTACTATTATTATTATTTTTATTTGTGATTTAATTATTTTATTTTTATTTTTATACTTGTACAGATATATATATATATATATATATATATATATATATATATATATATATATATATATATTAACTTGATGATTGCCATTAATTATTAACTATTCTTATTTGCTATTGATTTAACCTAACATAGATAATTAAGTTGATATTGAATAGTTGTGATCCTTAAGGCATTAATCCTGCATGGACTCCGGATTTATTAGGATTATCTTGATAGGAATGTGCGTATGTATGTTAGTATATTTGTTTTCTACTTCTATTTTAGATGGGTGTATTTTTCTAGGTGCATGGAATTGCGCGCGTGTGTGTCTAAGTAATAGTTTTTATGTCTATATATATGTTTATATGTGGGTGTTTATGTTTATACATTTGTAATTTGTTTATATAAGTATATATGTTGCTGTCTATATATATGTGTGTGTATGTATACATAGGCTTTCTTTATTTGTTTGTTTTTTACCTTTATTTGATCACCTCTCCCCCATATTTGATGTATATGTTTGTTCTTCTATGTAATTTTTGATGGGTAGTTCGTGTCATTTTATGTTTATATGCATGCATAAATCTTGGTGACTTTGCTTATTTGTATATCGGTACAGATGTATGATTGTTTGTATTTTGTTTTTACACGTTTCTTTCGGCTGTAATTTCCTTTTTACATCTTTTATCCGTTTCTTCTTTTTCCTTTCATCTTTAAATTTTGAATTTTATTTTCTTTTTTCCTTTTCACTTATTTGTTTTTCTTTCTCATTTTTTCTTTTCTTCATTTTCTTCTTCTATTCCCTGTGCCATTCTTATATTTGCGTGCAAATATGTTTAGTTTTATCAAGTGTCTGTGTTTAAGGATGTGAATGTGTTTGTCGTACCATCAGCCGACGTCCCGTTGGTTGAGATCTGTAGCGTTCATGAATACTTTTCCCATCAACGTTGATTTTATCGGATATATTGGCCTTTAAATAATAATAATAATAATAAATATATACATTTATATATTTCCCTTCCTCCATTCCATTTTTGAATAACTTTATAATATTTTGGATCTAATCACCGATTTAATTTGAAATTTGAAATTTCTGATTTTTAATTTTAATTTTATCGTAAATTAAAGGTAAATTATTTCATATTGATTTTTGGTTTGATCTACCATTAAATTTAATCAACTAACGGTTTGTGTTTAGAATATACCGTCATGTTTTTTGGAATTTTCATATGCTTGTATTCTGATTCGTCATCATAGGTTACGTATTGAGGGGGTTTGATTTGGTTTTGAATAAAAAAAAACACTTTTTTTCGCAATAAACATTATCAGTTGATAAGACACCAGAAGTGTCGAAACAAAATGGCTATTTTTGTAGTGATGTTATAACACGTTTATGTTATAATTTTTGAATAAATACTTTTTGCTCTACTCTGTATTGAGCACTCTTTTAAGAATAGTGTTTTTGGTTATTGGAATTTTATTCCGTCTGCACCAATCCTATACTTGTATATATATATATATATATATATATATATATATATATATATATATATATATATACACATGGTGGACTCTCCCGTCGTATTCGACGTATGAGGGTCAAGCAGCTCAGTTCCTAGGAACCGGCAGTCCAGATGCCAGCACATATGATTTGATTATAGTAGTGAAGGCTTTGTGCAGAGCTAACCAGACTTTTTGAAGGACCGAATACAAAGACCTGATGCACTACGTGACACAAGGTCCCCAAACGACCCTCCTCAGGTTTTGAATTCAGAGTTGTCCTTCTCCTAGACCAGTTGCTATCCAAGGCTATAGAACCCCAGTCTGTCTTGCTATTTACCCATGGCTGGAGGGAGAAGACGAGGAGGGGTAGTGGATAGCGGATCGAATTGAGGGATCGGAGAGCCGAGTTCGAATTCCTGTCGAATCCATTACATTCACTTACCTGCTAATACCCTTGAGTGTTGAAAAATATTGAAAGAGTTTCGTCATTTTGTTTAATAATAATAATAATAATAATATTGTAGATTCATAGATGGTTTTTAGATGTATACATGAAATAAACTTTGAATTAAAGGTCTGTATAAAACGAAATATTCACTCTGATATATAATATTAATATTAATAATGTAGTGCAGTTAGTGTTTTGATGTTTATACGAAATAAGCATTGAAGTAAATAATAATAATAATAATAATAATAATAATAACTTTATTCAATAATAAAGGAAGGCAACAAGTTCAAAATGGAGTTTCAAGTCGTTGAAGAAATGCAAGTAAAACATAACACTCCTAGTGAAGCTGCAAAAACCTTAAAAAGAAAGCAAAAGCAAATGCAATCGACCAGATATACAAACGATGGCATGATAAATCGCTTCGCAGTCAATATTCTGCCCGTACCAAACCGTGGCCACCGATTGGCGTCGGGAGAAATGTGACGTCATCATATTGAGTCGAAGCGTGTCGTTTGTTTTGTGTATCAGATTTTTTAAGGCGGCATTTTTAAATTATTTATTAATATTTTCTTTTAAATATTGAATTAATTTAAAACAAAAACAATGCCTTATAGATGCGTTGTACCAAATTGCAAAGGGAATTATAAAAACGGCCCTAAAGTACATGTATTTTCTTTCCCTAAAGATAAAGAATTATCTGATGTTTCGATTCGTACAATCAGAAGAGATCATTTTTCACCTACTAAATTCAGCAGAGTGAGTATTTTTTGCATTAAAAAAAAGTAAATTTTATTGAAACTTTAATGATCAAATTAATACCACGTCTTTGTAATTCATAACATAAAGTTAATAAGACAGAAATCTAGCGAGAAAGTTTAGATATTCATTCTCGTACGTGTTGCTTTTAAAATCTAAAACCTCAGTTTTTTAAGAAATAAACTTTAAAGAAATTTTCGACATAAATTCATTCATGAATTCCTAAAGGAATATTTTATAATATACATAAAAAATAATTAGAATTTTTTAGAATTGTTTTATTCGTGACTAAATGAAACTTTAATTGAATTTCATGTCTGTAATTCACAACACATTTTAAAACAAAGTTTTGTTTTAAAAAGTTATTAAACTCAATTGAAACTTTGAGCATTAAAATAATTTCATATCTTTATAATTCACAAAACATTAAAAAACAAAGTTGCGAAAGTTTTTAAAAGCTGAAATCTAATTTTTATACAAATAAACTTTAAAAAAATTTTCGATATAAATTCATAAAGGAATCTTTTTATAGGCATAAAAATAATTGTATTTTTTAGAATTATTATAATTCTAATAATTTAGCAATTTTTTAGAATTGTTTTATTCATAAGAATGAATAAACGTTAAAAATTCTCTTTTGTACATAGCTTCGTCACTAATAATCTTTTGTTGAATTCTCTCCACTTTTCCTAAAATTGTTAATGCTTCATATTACTGTAGATTTTTGCTGATTGATTTTCTTAGATTTTTACAAGAATTTAAAATAGGTTTGGTTTTTAAAATCTTTTTCGACCGGAGGATATAAGGAGAGAATGGACACAGAACAACAGCAAACTAAACCTCAAAATATGATTTTTATATTAAAATTGGTAATGTAATTTCTATTATTGGTGCAAGAAGAATCAAACAAACATTTTAATGCAATCAAATTTATATATGAGCAGCTAAATTTAATGAGACAAAATAAGCTTGATTATTCAACAGAAATGATGATATTTTCTTCATTGTTATATAACTGCTCCCCTAAAGGGTACAGATTGTTAAGAGACAGCAAAAATATAATTTTACCTAGCTATTCAACCATTAAAAGACTAACGTTATCAACATATATGAATCCTTTGATTGAGCAACATGATAACAATTTTCTTATGTATACTAAAAATAAATTTAAGCTCCTAGTGCAGAAGGACATCACAGTATCTTTACTTGTTGATGAAATTCATCTAAAACTTTATTTAGATTATAAGGGTGGTAATATTGTTGGCTTATCTGATAACAGCAGTGAAGCTGCAACAAGTGCTTTTGCTTTCATGATTAGCAATTTATTCTCACAATATAAAGATGTTGTGCATTTTATGCCAACTAAATGTCTTAAAGCTGATAAGTTATTTGACATAGTTAAACATATAATAATTGGTTTAGAGGAGATAGGCTTTCAAGTATTATCAATCATAACAGATAATAATGATATAAATAAAAAAGCTATATCTTTCTTTTGCAGTCCTCCAAAGCTTTCCATTGCATATTCACACACAGTTATAAAGTCTTGACCACTTTCCTTCCTTTTTGACTCAGTCCATATATTAAAATGCATTAGAAACAATTGGTTTGTTCAAAAAGATGCAAATAAATGCATGCTGTTCCCCAAATTTTGTCATGATGGAAATCATGAATTAGATAGTATCCAAAGTGCCCCATTTTCTACCTTACAGAAACTTCATGCCTTAGAATCTCAGTCAATTTTGAAATACTGTTATAAATTGACATCAAAGGCACTCTCTCCTACTAATCTTGAAAGGCAAAATGTTAATTTAGTTCTGCAAATTTTTAATGAATACACTATTCAAAGATTATTGACCTTAGGAAAACAGAAATATTTGCCTAATTTTACAGGAGTTGCAGAATATATAAACATATTTTATATTTGGTGGACAATAATGAATGTTAAAACGCCATATAAAGGTTATCGGCTTAGAAATAAATACTGCAATCCACTTAGAATGAATGAAGAAAATTTTAGATTCTCTCTGTAATCTGTGACTGGTTAGAATCTTGGAATAGCATTTCTGGAAGAAATGGCAAATTAACAAAGGAAACCTTCACTGCTTTGCATCATACAACCTATGCATTTCTAGAACTGACCAAGTATTGCATAGAAGAACTGAAAATGCTGTACATATTACCAGGCAAATTTCAAACTGATCACCTTGAAGCAAGGTTTGGCCAATACCGGCAACTTAGTGGGGATCAGTATAATATCTCGATACGGCAAGTGTTTGAATGTGAAAAAAAAATTAGAATGCAATCAGTTTTAAAATTGAGCTTACCATTTAATCAGCAATGCATTAAAATTGATTTAAAGAGTTTACAAGAACCAAACTGGGAGGAAATGACAGATGAGGAAAAGTTAGATATGTATAAATATAGAATTAATTTTAAAGAGGATGATGTTAATAATTGTAGAGAGGTTCTACCTGTAATACTATGCTTAGCAGGTTATTGCTGTAATGCAGTTTTTAAGAAAATTAAATGCAATAGTTGCAAAGATTTAATATCTGGAAGTGTAAGAGATAGTGTGGAAGAAATACCTCTCTCTTATATCCTAATGATAAAACTATAAATTTTGTTCTGTATAATTATATAGTCATTGATAAGCTGATAAAAAATCAGTCTTTTCTTCATTCAGTAAATCAAAGAAAATTAGCCATGCATATAACATTGAATGTTTTGGCAGATGATGAGCTTCTTTTTGATGTTGACACTTGTGATGAGGGTCACAATATGGAAAAAATACAAAGAATGTTTGTCTGGATCTCTACAAATGCTCTTTTAAATAATTTTTGTTCTAGGAGAAATAATAATGTAACAAGTTAAGCAAAAAAAGAAAACTTCAAACATTCAGCTAAATTTTGTAACAGTAACCTATTTTTCTGAAAATATTATTTGATTTTTAAATCTATCTATTGTCTGTATCTAATTTATTTGCTTGTTTGTATTTATTTGTTTCTTATTTATGTTTGTTTTATTTATTCATCATAATTATTTTATTTATTCATCATTTAATTATAATTTGTTTATTTAATTATTGTTTGTTCCCTAATTCATAATTCAGTTGTTAGTGTATTTGAGTAATAATCTCTTAATGATTACAAAAATTGTAACTTTACAGAATAATTATTAAAATTGAAATAAAAACATGCAAATTAAAACAATGCTGATTATGATTTATAAAAATTTTTCAAATGTGAAACAATTAAAACCATGAACGAATTTCAGTCTTAAAATTGTCTGTCTGTAACCTACTTTCTATAAGTATTATTTGAATTTTAAATCTCTTTTTTGTATCAAATTTATTTACTTTCATATATTTAGTTTATTTCTTTCTTATTTATATTTAATTCGTTTATTTATCATTTACTTGTAATTTGCTCGTCTGTTTATTTAATTGTTTGTTTGTTTCCTAATTGAGTTGTTGCTGTCCGAGTGTATAAGAATAATAATCATTAATAATTATGATATTGTAACTTTACAGAATAATTACTAAAATTAAGATAAAAACATGCAAATTAAAACAATACTGATTATGATTTCAAAAATGTTTTCAAATTTGAAACAAATAAAATAATGAACGAATTTTAGTTTTTAAAATTTAATGAAATGTAACATGATGTTTAATTTAATTTCTTTACAGTATTTACATTAGTCGGACTATTGTCCTCATCTTTGTCGCCATATTTGTCACAACGTTTCGGCCGTTGTACGCTCCGGCCTTCTTCAGGTGGTTGGAATTTCGAACCGAACCCTTTATTTCGATCACTGGGGTAGACTGTTCTAATTCCACGATCCATGTTTGATGGATGTCAGTTATCAGTTATCTCCTGGTAATTTATAACTGATAACTGACATCCATCAAACATGGCTCGTGGAACTAGAACAGTCTACCCCAGTGATCGAAATAAAGGGTTCGGTTCGAAATTTCAACCACCTGAAGAAGGCCGGAGCGTACAACGGCCGAAACGTTGTGACCAATATGGCGACAAAGATGAGGACAATAGTCCGACTAATGTAAATACTGTACATAATACCTCATCTCAGAAATATAGACAGACTCTTAATTTCTTTACTTTAAAACTTTTTTTTCTTATGTTATTTTTTAAAAATTAATATGAAATAAAGTTCCGTATAAAATCCAATTCTGTTTCTTTCTTCTATAAATGTATTTTTTAAAAGTTTTCTAAAACCAATTTTTTCTTACAATTATTTGTTACATTCTGATTACTGTCTGTTTCACTGCACGGACTACATTTGTGACGTCACGTCACTATCGAGCAGGCCTTCTCTATCGGTGGCCACGACCAAATCCCGTACCCATCAGTGGCTACATTGTGCAGCGTTAGAAGCTGAAACCGAAGGTCCTATTCTTGTTGCACAGGACCATTGCTTGCTAAATAGAAATTACCAAGCAGCCAAAATTCAGATTCTGTGATAAATATTCAGAAACAATTGACTATCTTGTATCAGGGTGCGCGGTCTTGGCACCCACTGAATATGAAACCCGGAATGACAGAGTGGGCCAATATCTGCATTGGGAAATCTGTAACTTTTTACGGAAAGGAAACTGCAAGACATTGGTATGAACACCACCCAGATCTGGTTACAGCGATAGAACCTGTAACAATTTTATGGGATTTTACAATACACACAGACAGAACAAAGCTAATCGCTCAGACATTGTGATCAGAGACCGCAAAAGCAAAATGTCTCTTCTTATTGACATGCCAGTCGATGGAGACTGTAATATATTTTTTAACGTGTTCAAAAAGCTACCAAAATACAAAGACTTTGAAAGAAAAATCTCAAAAATGTGGTACCTGTGGACGTGAACAATTCCAGTTGTTGTTGGAGCGTCGGGTTGATTGGAAAAGGCTCAGATAGACTCATTGAAGTGATTCCTGGAAGACCATGCCTTAAAGAAATACATGTGTACTCACAAGTACAGCTCACACCTTACGAATGTCTTTATCTATCTAAAATATGTGATCTTAGAATTTCTGTTTGTTTGTTTTTTCTAAAATGCTCAGTGGAAAATGCCATGATGTCATTTCTCACCTTAGGTCTCTTATTGGGACCCGGATAGAAATGAGTATACAACAGAAATCAAAATAATAATAATAATAATAATAATAATAATAATAATAATATTTGCAAGAAACAAGCTTGGGAGAGTAAAAACCTGTAAAAACAAAATTGTTATACACCCCATTATATAATAATAATAATACTAATATAGAGAAAAGTTGAGTAAGCTTTGAGGTAAAGGTTTATATAAATGAAAATTCTTTTGATATACCCTAATATTTCTTCAATGAATTGTAGATATTAAATAATCCAAACAGAATGCTATCCCGACCGTGACAAAGTTAAAGTAACTGTCCAACCACATTAGAAATCCTTTCCACAATGATACTTTTAGTTATCGACTTAGCTTGAAGTTTTTCATTCGGTATCCACATGACTGATATTGCTTTTTGTCAAGAATCGCACCTCAGATGTTCACCATTAGCAGACGACAATTAATAGCCAACGGCGGTAGCACGGAACCTCAGAGGAATTGAGGATTTGGTAAATATCGAACAGAAGGCCGAGGCAAAAGCATTCACTTGGCTTCTAGTAAAATTAGTCGATATTTTTTTCCTATGATTTTAATTTGAAGTTCACCCATTGTCTCATGAAGACAGCAATCTCGACACAAGCCTAACAGCCATCCGAAAACCGATTTAAGCACTGAACCAAACCATTATTGTTTCTTCATATTCGGCAAATGAAAGAAAAAGTAGTTGAAAAATAATCAACAAAATTCACGTCTCGGAATTGATTTGTAATTTTCTCGGATTTCCAGATCCAGAAACGAAGCCAGGAATTCAAAGAGCGGCCATTTGCATCTGCTTTGCAATTCATTAAAAGCAAATGAAAGAAAATCATTTGCCCAAATTGTATTTACAATATCTATTGTAATTTATTCATCGAAACTTGATATGGTTTTATTTGTTTTGTCAGTGTATTCGAAAACATGGCGTCACATTCATCTTCCTAGGAATTTATTTAGGAACATAAGTGATCTAAACAGCACATTTCTATATTCCATACTCTCTAAATTGGAACAGACAGAAAAATGAATAATTTATAGAATCGTAATCAGTTATACGACAGAACGTGTAACATAAAAATCTGAAATCACGTCGAGATAGCAAAAGATGCTTTTCAGAAACTTGGCAAGGTATTAAGAGGTTGTAAAATGTACTTCGCAACAAAGAAAATAATCCTGGACTGCGATTTAATATCTAATTTGCTGTATGGCAGTGAATGGTGTACAGTTTCCACGCAAATGAAGAAAAGACTTGAAGCAACAAAGATGTGTTTTTTACCGACAAATACCGAGGACACTATGGACAGAGAATGTTAGAAGTTTTGAAGAGAATATTAACTAATACATCGGGAAATAAAGGAAATAGCGAGTAACCTATTCGATGTGTAACAAAGATCATAAAAATAAAGAGGGGTCAAAAAATGAGTAAGGATTATAATAAAAGACGTAATGTTGTGAAGAGTCATGTCCTGTGGGGGTTCAGAAAGAGAGAAAGATTTGGTCCTTAAGCTAAAAGCTTTGTATAATACGTAGAAAAAGTACTCTATTGAGCAGAATATTTTCGTGCGCACATAATACGTAACAGCCAAACTGCGTACAACCTCAAATCAAACTTAAAAAATAAAAAATAGAGAAATCAGATCTTGTGCAATATTGTTAACGTTCCATAAATACGAAACAATATGACAAATCGTAAGAAAAACTTTATTTATACATTAAATTTTTTAAATAAAAGAACATATTTGAAAAGTACAAAATATATTTTAAAATATTAAAAGTCGCAAATGTCGCTGTAACAAATTTGACAAGAACTCAAACTGAAATGTAGATTAAAAAAAAAAGAAAAACTCTTTGATACAATAACGAGGAAAGGAATTTACAAAAGCAAAAATAAATAACAAATATAAACTTGTCCAAAAAATAATCAGCAGCTATTTGGAGAGTTGTGCAATATTCCATTGAACATCCCAATTTCTTTCGGGCGCGTGAAACGTTCTTCAAATTCATTGAAATATATCTTTGAACAAAAAAAGTACAAACGCGAATTATTTTTGTTTGAATTTCTGGATGAGGAGTTTTCAGTATTGCTGGTATAACAAAAATTAACTCTTCCCGCATCAATCTCTATAGCGACTCTGGGCCTTGTCTAAACCTCTGGAGAAGTTGGGTTCAAATTCTTGGAATCAGAAAATCTGGTGGCAGCTGACGTGGATTTCACTTCCACATTACTCTTCTCTTTTTCTATCTCTTTACCAGTTTATATTTCATTTTTGGACATAACCAATGTTTAACCACATTACAGCCTCAGTTTCATACCGGAAACCATCTTTCGCTATACCGTAGCGGCTTCGGGCCTCTACGCCACATGTTCTGATGGCTGTCACGACACTATCCAAACAGTTAAACTCCTGCACCTACTTGATTCGAAATAACAACGATATTGGAAAAAAAGGGCGTGTGATTGGCACAGCACCAACATACCAGTTGAATTGTACATGATCACTTTTTATTTAACACTGGAATAGTAATGGTCCCTACAAGGAAATATTTGGCATTCATTGATCGAGCAGGCAGTACTGCTTTCGGTTTAAATTTATAAAATATTTTTCTTAAAACAATTTTTCAGGAAGAAAAACTTCTAAAGTCCAGTAGCTGTTATCGCTCTTTCTAGTATTATTGGGGGATTTCCTTCCTAACCTTTTATTTGAAGTAATGTGGAACATTAACATCTTCGTTATGTCATTGTTTTCTCTTCGAGTTACATGTGATATCCATTTTATTTGTTAGGAGTCCTCGAGTGATGTTCTTTCTGGTATTTGGTAGAGTTCTTTGTAAATAATTTTGACAAAAGTATCATGTACTTTCAGTCGTCGTGTGATAAAAATATTTTTCATAATTTAGACAAACTAGTTCCCCAGGTCTCTTCCAATTTCTTTGTAAAATAAGAAGAGATAAATGAAGAATGACTTATATTGGAATTCAAAATTTATGAAACCTTTAAAATGGAAACTTTGAAAACAATTTTCTGGAAAAACAAAAGTGAATCTGATGTGATCAAAATCACTTGATCGATCGAATTTCTTTTTCTTGTGGAATGTGAAAGATGGTTTCTGGCGATGACGTGTATTATTTCATCAGAATGTTTTCTATTAAAACAAGAAACATTGGATGATTTACACAAAATTGATATGAACTCTAAAAAATGTTCATTTTTCAACCCTCTTCCAGATAACAGACTTTTCGCTCGACCAAAAAAAACAAAGATATGTTAAAGATTAGACCATAAAAATGGTGGAATAATTCAGTGAGTGAAAGCATAATGAAAGTAATTCAGTGCGTAAAAGTGAAAGTGAAACTGATTTAGATAGTGAAAAAAGGAAAGTGAAATTGATTTAGAGCGTAGACCAACCGTGGGTGAATCGTAAATATCATTGAGTTATAGTTATGCATTAAATGTTTTCGTGTTTATTTCTCTTCTGTTTTACTATATCAGAATAATTGACTTTGTAAGAATAAAGGTCAGTCACAGGACAAAAATTAGTTTTGGACAAGAAAACTTTCCTTCTAGCTGGACTAGCGAGAGATGAGTTACAGTTTTTTTAATTTATAGATATAGATATATACATTCAGGCCGGTAAATGCAGTTAATACACTTTATTATAAACAGAGCATTTACTTAAATATTTGTATCTATAAAAATAACGTATAAATAGAAAATATATATATATGTTTGTGTGTGTGTGCTTGTGTGACTGTGTTATACACAAACACACACACACACACACACACACACACACACACACACATATATATATATATATATATATATATAGTTAAGGTAATAAATTTTTATGAATGAAAGTTCTCTAAGTGAGAACTCTTTAATGTGGCCGGCTGATCTGAGAGAAGAGGTCTTCGTTCGAGCTTTCGCTGGTAGGCGCCAAAATTTAGCGAGTAAGCTATGGAAGTCAGTTGTTGTAAAAATCGCTTTCTACCGTTCGCTGACTGTACATGTAAAAGTATGCTAAAAAAAAATCAGCAGCTCCCGACTGAAGTTACTTTGAAGTATTTTTAACCTCTTGGCGGTGAGCCTTTATATTTTTCCTGTTAAAGCCACTGACCAAATGACTAAAATTTAAATAATATCACTTTTGTTTACTATAACAAACTTACTTGGTCTTTTGTCGTTCCCGTTACTTCTCTTTATCTTACTTCTTTTGTAGCACACGTGACAATATATATATATATATATATATATATATATATATATATATATATATATAATAAAGGTAAAAAATCCATTGGTATACAATACAAGTGGATCCTAGTAATATAAAATATTAAAACTGATCCACAAAAAAGTGAACGATGTATTTATTAATATAATTAATAAACAAATAAATTCAAAATTACCTCATATGGGGAATAGACTATTTCAGCAGACGATAATATCGGTTGTCTGTCTTATTAACCCCGGTGGGGAATGAGTTCATGTCTATAAAATTAGATGAGGCAGGAAGTAGAATTTAACAGAACTTCGAATATGAATATAAATACGTTGCAAATTATGATCACTTACTCTTCTGCAAAAGTCATTTTCTTGTGTGAGCACAATTGTCGGGCGGGTCGTGTTGTAAATATTTCAAAGCATAACGTTCATGTTCACGCTATGCCGCCTTCTTATCAGGATGAGTAAAAATAAAAGCAACTTCCATCTCATTCTACTGATAACACTTTCGATTTTTTGCAAAGAAAAAGTCGTTTTTCATTAAATAAGTAAAATGAAAACATTCCATAACCAAGGAAGATATAAGAGCAGAAAATATAACGAAAACATTTACTTCGTACTTCGTTTAAATGTTGTCGACTAAAAAAAGCTAAGCGTATATAAATGTTTTGCACAAAAAGCGAACACGTTTTTTAATCATTTCACTCCAAGCAAAGACATATGATGGGAGTTACTGTGTGTGAAAGAAGAAAAACATGATTAAGGAACGAGAACAATAAAAGGATATGAATTAAGAAGATGGAAGACAAAGATTGACATTGCATTTACATTTTTGAAGATCAAACTTGACTGGACAGGAAGAAACCGAAAAAGAGCTACATAAACGGGAAGGGCTAGAAAAGAAACTATTATCATAGGACTTGCGGTTACATCTAGACATTTCCACTGTAAAATGATGGGAACTTGCATCCAATATAGTACTGTGCTTAAATTCATAAAGTCTAGGTACCATAGAGCAATTGTTCCTAACCATTTTTAGCTCATGGCCCACTTTGAACTCAAAATAAAAATCACTTCCATAGAATATATACAATAAAGATACAACTATGTCTATTTGTTGGACACACCCAATTTCAAAAGCATCTAAAATATTTCGCATCTTCAACTTATTTATTTATTTTTACAGTTTTTCTTATATAGGGCACAAATCAAACAATTTTCACAAGCAAAAAAAATGAAAACTTAAAGAAACAATTCTTTAGCTTCAATTTCAAAATAAGAATAGCTATAAGAAAGAAAATTAGTTTCAAATATATTTATTCAATGAGGTTCTTGTCCATGATGGATCTTTACAAGATTTTCTATATGACGATCCATGTATGTAAAAGACAGACGCATATCTCCTCTTATAATTTGGAAACGGTTTCTAACTTTTGATACACTCTACTAAATCCTGATTCTAGATAAATTGTTGCAAAGACAATCATATATAATTTAACTTTCTCTCAGAGCAATGGAAAATTAACTGTAATTTCGTTACTTGCCCACAAATTCTGGAGTTCATGTTTAAATCTATCTCTATCAGTTTGATTACTCTGCAACGCAATCAAATTTTCTCGCAGTATGATGTCGACATCAGCTCCATTTGTCTGAAATCGGTCTACCACCTAGCTTGGAATGTCCATTTCTAGGAAATCTTTGAACCTTATTTCCATATCATCATGCAAATTTTCAAAGGATCGATGAAAATTAAAATATCATCTTCATGCAGCTCCTCAAGAGTGGCAAGATGGTAAAATGTAGCAATTTCCTTATATTAATCCTGAACAAACGATGTTTTCCAAGAAAAGCACTAATTGCCTGTTTGCAATTTCTTTGTAACTGCTTGTTCAGCTTATTTAGTTTCTCAAATCTGAAAGGTAGAAAATGTCGGATTTAGTAGCTATGATTTCTTCTCCAAGCTCCGTACCATTCAGAAATAATTCAGCACTTTGCCATAGTTAAAAAAAACGACCCAGACAATTACCTTTCGAAAGTCATCTAACTTCTGTCTGCAAAATTAAGTTTTTAAACTCTTCATTATCAGCACAAAGGAAATGACGATCTTGGAGAGGATTTAACTTGATATGGTTGCCAACCTTTATTACATTATCAAGAACATTTTTCAAACGCCCACCCAAATTTTGTGCACGTAAATGTTCTCGATGAACCACAAAGTGTATGCAAAAGACATTAGAGACAGTTTCTTTTAAATATGCCATAAAATCTCCCTGTGTCTACCTACCATAACAGCAGCACCATCAGTTGCACATGCTATGATGTTAACCGTAGAAATATTTTTTTTCTTTTTGGAAATAGTCTGATCCTTCTTTAAAATTTGTTGCTTCTTTAGATTGTATCACAAAACTACGAGCAAAAAGCATTTTCTCTCTGAGTTCAATTTTGTCATCTAAAAACCTAACATACATCATAAGAATGACTTGATTATTATTAGATAAAAGGGTTTCATCAATCTGTAATGCGAAATTCCTTGTAAAAGTGCAAGTAGTTGATTTTCAATATCTCTTGTCATTTCATCGATACGTCTTGAAACTCTATTATTACTCAACGGAATACAATCAGTAATTTATTAAGGACTCTGTTGCCTAATAGTAGAGATTGCCACAGATTATCCACTTATAAAGCATACAGTGGCCTAACAAAAGTTTTTAGCCAAGAGAAATATATTACACCCAATTTCAAAGTTTGATTACATAATCCCAACTCAACATAAATAAACAGTATTTGGAACTAGTATGGAGTAGGTCCTCCATTTGCTAGTTTCAATGCTTGTATTCGACTTTTCGTGGATTTGATCAAGTTATCAACAATCGTCTGATGCATATTCTGCCATTCCTTTATCAACGTTTCTTTAAGGGTTGCCACTGATGTGATTTTGGTTGCACGCTCTTGATGTCTTCGGTCAAGGTGCACCCAAACGTGCTCTATTACATTCATGTCAGGATTTTGGGCTACCCATCGCAGTGGCTTGATTCCTTGCGATTCCTTCCGAGTGTTTAATACTTTGCACGTATGATATGGCCCTACATCTTCTTGAAAAAGATAGACATTCACGTCAACCTGATTGGTTTCAAATAGTGGGAGTAGTCCTTTCTCTAATATATTCAACCGCTTGTCAACAAGAATCAGCTCAGATTTCCCTCCAAACCAGACAGCGCCCCAAACCATTACTCCAATCCCTCCATGTCTCACGGTCGCCTGCAGACATTCAGTGTTCCAAGTCTCATTCTGATTTCTCCAAATATAAACCAATCTTGAATTAGAATATTGGCAGAATTTACTTTCATCTGACCAAATAACAGACTGCCAAAATTCATAATCTTTACTCTCGAATTCTCTAGCCCAGTTCATAGAAAGGTTCTTGAAATCAAGGGCTTCTTTGTTGCAACTCTTCTTTGATAGTCTAGCTCTTTCAGAGTCTTTCTTACCGCGTATGATGACATTTCCATGCTGTTGGCGACATCTTTGACGCTCTGACGACGGTTTCTGATGACTTCCCAATTCAGTACCATTTTCGTTCACTCAGATACGATGATTGGTCTTCCTGAACGTTGTTCCACACGTCAATGGCCTTTTTCATTAAATTCCTTGAGAATATTATTAACCGTTTGATGATTTACCTGGAAAAACTCAGCAATTTCTCTATTTGACTTGCCACTCTGATGTCATCCTATTATTTGCCCTTGTTGGAATTCACCAATTTCCTTACTTCCGCGAACTTTCATTGCAAAATATAAGTCAACTATCGTTCATAAATGAGAGTAGCTTGATACTAACACGGTATTGTCTGAAAAAAAAAAAGAGACGTTATTACACAAGCCAAAATTGCTGTAATCCAGGGTGGCTAAAAACTTATCACAGCCCATTGTATGGTAGTAGTTCCAGAAGGCGGTTTTCCGGTTTGGGCTATTAGTTTCGAAATTTTATAAGCTGCGATTAAACTTTTTGTCTTTTATATCCTAACGTTTGCTGAATAACGAATTAAGGAGGCTTCTTCTTTGGAAATCACCTCATACTTTTTAGAAATCATCTAATGATTTGTCTTTCTTATCCTGGTGCTTACTCTCCAGATGATATTCAAGCTCACTTGAGCGCATGCTATCATTAGAAAGTTCTGTCATACATAAGAGACACATTGGCTTTGTTATATTGTTTGGAGACTCTATAAACCCGCATGCTAAAAACTTGCTTATTTATTGTAGTCATGTTTTTTTCTTATCAGCCATGGGCTAATCTGTCAGAAAAAATAAATTAATGACTACCTAATATCTAAATAAATGTATATTTTCTCTTGAACATAATTAAAATATCAATGAAATACTAATAAGCCAGTAATAAGTGTTTATGGAAATACTCACTTATAAATATATAGTAGTATATTCACAAAATCAGAGTAACACAGTTATAGCTGTAATGAACAAGATTTTCACAAAACTGACATGCCTGACGAATTAAAAGTTATTAAAACACTAAATAATTAGTAAATGTTCATAATCTAAATATATTAAAACTATTTACATACATTTAATTTCATTAATTTAAGGACTAGCAATCAATAAAAGCTCTATGGACCATTCAATAAACTGTGGGCCATATATTAGCCCGGTAGCCGAGTAAATTATAAAGTTTATGTGGCCCACCTGAAATCTGCCATGGACCATTTTGGCTATAGGTTGGGAAACTCTGCCATAGAGGAAAGTTCATCAGAACAATTACCATGAAAGTATTTATAGAAAAGACAGAGGGAGGCTACGTTTCGCCGGTGGGAAACACAATAAAATGCTGCTCGATATATAATACAGATCTTTGATGGTAATAATAAATCCTTTCCAAATTACTACTCCAAATCTCTCCGCTTAACGTAACATTACAGATGAGGTAGTTTTCCAAAATGCCACCCATGAAGAGAATGAAAATTAATGCAAAAGATACACTTGGCAGAGTTCTTTGCGATTTTGTAGCACGAATCCTCATGGTTCAAAAAAAGAATGGTCTCCTCTAAGACCTACAGGCTTCATTTGCTTGAAGCCATTTTTAATCATCGATCTGAGAAAGCGATTCTATTGAGATATTTCGGAACGAATTTGGCGTCATGAAGGGAAATCAATATGAAGTCTCGATCTGACGAAGCTATTTGAAAACATGACTCGAGTTTTAGGTTAGTGTTTTGCTTTTGTAACAATTTGAGATTTTATGCAAAACTACACCAAGTGCCTATTTGCTTCACATACATCCTTATTGTCATTCTATTGAAGAAATTATCAGTTGAAGTGACTTTCTCTCTCTATTCGCCAATGCAAAATAAGAAATAAATGAACTGAAATACTGAGTTACTGAAAAGTTCTAGGGCCATCCCTGTTCCCAAAACCAGACCAAATATGAGAATTTAAAAAAAAAACCTTCTTAGTTGGTATGACGAGATTTCAGTATCGTAAATTTGCAGGATGAAGTGAACAGAAATGTAAAGTGCAGATAAAAGTTACCTTCCGAGCATGTAAAGGTAAATAGATAATCCCTGTTGAAAACGCCTGCTCTGGCATTTTGAGGTGTTGGATAGTCACAAAACCAACCTGTGAACTATGCCGAACAGTCTTTGATTTGTTTCTGACGTATTATCAAACGTGGGTTATTTAAAGTCGAAATATAAGTGACTCAAGTTTTTCTCCTTATCCCACTAACAATGTCAGATTCGTGTAGTAACTTTCTAATGTTCGCATGTGATCTTAGCATGTGTATATATGTATATATTATGAGACAACACTAGAATATACAAGGTAACCAAAAAAGTTCTGTCCGTTTTTTTATTAGTCATTGAATGAAGTTGAAATATATACGAAATGCGTGTAGCAATTGTTTTCAAATTCGGACAGCCGGAAGTAGGAACATCAGACGTTATAAAAAACACGTGCACCGTGCCCGGCCATCAGTTATAAGCTGGACAGAAGGATGGAAGTGTCTAGAGATCTCGTTCGGGGCTTTTTGCTTTACGACTTCAAAGTGGGCTTATCAGCAGCTGCATCAAATTGCCGCATATGTCAAGCGTTTGGGGATAGTGCTGTGGATAAACGTACTGCAAGGCGTTGGTCTCGAAAATTCAAGTCTGGAGATTTGTCTCTCCATGATGAGCCTCGCAGTGGACGACCACAGGTCTTGAATGACGGAGTCCTGGAGGCGGCCATTGAAGAAGACAGTAGTCTAACGTGTAGTGAAATTACAAGACAATTCAACGTTTCCGATGAAACAGTTAGACTTCACCTGCACCGCCTAGGTAAGACGTACAAACTGAGCAAGTGGGTTCCGCAAACGCTGTTGGAGGTCCACAAGGGACAATGAGTGTCAGCCTGCGTATCGCTGCTATCTCGCCACCGTACCGCATCCTTATTCAATCGAGTGCTTACCAGTGATGAAAAGTGGGTTCTGTACGAAACTCCCAAGCGTTCCAGACATTGGTTGTCTCCTCAGGATGCTGTCCCTCACACCGCAAGACCGCCTATGCACCCACGCAAGATTATGCTTTGTGTCTGGTGGACAGGTCGTCAAGTGGTTCATTATGAACTGCTACCAATGGGCCAAACGGTCACTGGAGACCTATACTCGCAGCAATTGAAACGTGTGCAAAAGGTATTGCGCCAGAAGGAGCCAGCACTGGTGAATCGCAAAGGTGTGCTTTTCCTCCATGACAACGGCAAGCCGCATGTCGCGCGAGTGTTCAGGGATACCATACAGCAACTTGGGTCGCAGACTTTGTGCCATCCACCTTATTCACCTGACCTTGCGCCATTCGATTACCACCTCTTCCACTCCCTTGATAATCATCTTCGTGGGAAATCCTTCACCAATGAAGCAGACTTGCGCAAAGCCCTCGCGGACTTCTTTGCGTCAAAACCCCCCGAGTCCTACCGCAAGGGCATTGAACAGCTGGAGGCACGTTGACAGAAGGTGCTGGATGCCGATGGCGATTACTTCGAAGACTAAATATAAGTTACACATACTGTGAAGCGTTTTCTTTTTTTCCTTTAAAAACGGACAGAACTTTTTTGATTACCTTGTATTTATTTGTGAGCACCTCAGTCATATTTCATGTTTTTAACATTATGTATAAATGGATTAAGTCAGTAACAAAAGTTAAAGACCATCTCGTAATTTTAATCTAAAGTTAAAAACAACACAATAACAAGTAGTTTATGAGAGATTGACTCAATTTGATTCACAAAGTCGTACATGGCGACGTTCTTTATTTATTTCAAGCAAAATAGTCCATCGGTCAGTATTTTGCAAGACCAACTCAACTTTTGGTTACAGCCTGGACACAACAGGACATACTGAGATTTCTTTTGTCCAGAATTCTTCAGTAACCTCTCACAGTGCTTCGCTACTTGAATGTTGTTTTTTGGCAAATATCTTTTGGCAATTTCCCATAAATTTTCAATTGGTTTCAGATCTGGGCTGTTCCCCGGTCAGTCTAGTGTTGATCCTATTGAAAACATTCTGAACGACCTTTGACTAGTGACATCGAGTTCCATTATGCATATATATTGTGCACTAATTAATGTGCATATTCAGTTCCAGTTTCTCCTGTAGTAGTTCCACATACCTTGCACCATCTATCTTGAAAGCAAGAAGTAATGTCGCAAATCATGTGGCCTGGTGGGTGCTTCGTAATCGGAATTGTATACTTTTCATCAAATCTTCTACCAAGGTATCTTAAAATGTTTCTTTTACACATAAAGAACTTTGCAGAATAGATTAATCTGCAAAAAATAGCTTTGCTGCAGTCTTCAGCTGTCCAGGTTTTATGTTGCCAGATGCTTAGATTCCATATCTGCAGTTAGTCGGTTTGAAGGATTTCAAATGAAATCTTAGGTGACTTGAAACTGTCATAGAACTGAAATTTGTACCAGTTTCAAGGAGAGTAACAAGTATTTTCATACAAGAACTTATTCGAGATTGTGTAGCGATGTGCTTCGTCAAATAGTGCATCTCCAGCAATGGTTGTCCTTGGACGCCCACTTCTCTGCTTTTTGCTAGATGTCCCTGATATTTAGAAATTCGCGATACTATAAACAACTGTTTCACTACAACCTACATTTACACTAATTTCACGTTCAGAATAGCCTTCATCGCGTAGAACAAATTTTGGGCAATTCGTGTGGGTGGAAGTGAGGATTTTTTCGTCCATTTTCTAAGCCTAATTCACTACAGGGATATTCTGTCTCAATGATTACTAATTTGGCAATGGTAATGATAAAAGAATCATAAATCATGTGTGAATAATGGCTAATGCAATAATAAAAAGTTATTCTATCATGCAATCTCATGATAGGAGGTAATATCAAAAAATGAAAATAACCTTGTTACACCTAAGGGGTCTCAAACTTTTGTTAATGACTGTAATTTCATTTCTTTGGCCTCACTCATATTCTAAAAATCATTGTAATTAGTTGAAACATCAATAATGCAACATTGTTTGGAATAAATCTAAATGCATTGCAAAAAGAATCCATTTTTATTGCTATCTTTAATGCACGTATAACATACATCTCCAGATGACACATGACCGGCGCCTGAACTGAGAAAAATTAAGACAAGTAATTATCTTTTCACGTTGGGAGAATGTCTATAATTTATGTCTAGTTGGGAGAATGTCTATAATTTCGTCTAGCCGAAAACTTTTCGGCTTGATGGTCGAACTCTCTGCCTCTGAGCAGAGAGGAACCCGGACGAGGCTCAGTCGAAGGGCAGAGTCTCGTTCGGGGAGGTTGACCAACCCGATCCCGTTATGCGGGTTCTACGGGCATTTTTTGGCCGAGCTTACGGGCTCGGAAAACCCACGTTAAACCCGGCCTTGTGCCACATGCAACCCTTGTGGGGCGTGGCTAAATATCGTCTATAATTTATGTGTATTCCATTTTATGGGAAATGGTGTGCTTCATACCACATTTCCGTATTTTTAAGAGAGACGATATCAATTTTCTATTCGGGAATGGTCATCAATTGAAAAGTAGAAAATGCAGCGATAAAACATTTATTCATAAATCCGTTTATTTTTTATGAGTCCTGTTTATTAAATATTAAAATGAACATAGACACACTTGAAGTAAATTTTCTTCTCTAGTCTAAAATGTGATGTTATCATTCTTTCTGCTTTTAATAACGATAAATTTAAATTTCAAAACCTCACGATTGAATAAGGAAATATGTCTAAAATCATTTTATTTTTGGTGTTTCCAGTAGGTTTTTGTGAAGGTGAAGACATACACAAGTGCTGAAGTAGGACTTTGAAACCAGAGTATGCAGACCATGATTACCGTTAATGGTTACGAGAGATATCTGACAAAATAATACAATTAATAAATCATAATAGATTTAAAAGTTAGTTATTTTTAAATGAATTCAATTCTTAGTTTCTTTTTAGCAAATTCATCGATCATTTTGTTGTAAAAGTATCAGCACCGCCCTCTATCTTCTTCAAAAGGAAGATGCGCGGCAAGGTCTCATCAATTTATCCAGATGTAAACGTAAGTTCTGTGATAACCACCGCACTTCTCGCTTGTAGAACTCCTTTCTGGCTTCTTGTTTTCCAGCCAGCTTTGATCTTCAAAACTTGAAATGCAATGTCAATCGTTATCTACTGTATTATTGATTCCTCTTCTTTTATTGTTCTCGCTTCTTAATAATGTTGTTTTTTCTTTTTCTTATTCTTTCAGACTCACTGCCCTACTGCCTTGCTTGCGATGAAATTATTTTTTTAAATTCAAAGATTTTCCTTCTTCTTTTTTTAACTCACTCGCCTTCACTCAGTTTTCCCACGTTCTGAGCCTGTTTATGGAACTGGTGCGGGATTGGTATCCGGAAGTAGCGATTTTCTATATTTACACTACTAACGTCGCTTCTTTACAATTTATCCTTAGCAAAAAAAGGATTGGGGGATTGTTTTTAAAATAATATCACGAGGATAGTAATAATTATCAATAATTAATTTTTATTAAACAAAAAATTATTTATCGTGGGAAAAAGCAGAAGCATGCAATGCTAGGACGGTGAGTCATTTCCTTGCTCAACATCCACCGATCCTAACGATGAGCGAACCTTAGTTGTAGTTTGTGGGAGAGATATTTTCAAGCCTTGATAAACCAATGGCATCTTTACTTTTAGACATAACACGTTCAGCAAAATAAATATATATAAATATATATATGTGTGTGTGTGTGTGTGTGTGTGTGTGTATACCAATTAACATAATACCTACCAACCTGATCAATCGAAAATATTATTAAAGAAAAAGTACCGAGAAAGAAAGAAAAAGATGTCTACACCAACCTGTAGCAACTAAATACAATGCCAATAACACACACACACACACACACACACACACACACACACACACACACACACATATATATATATATATATATATATATATATATATATATATATATATATATATATATATATATTTAGTTTACGAAAAACTAGGTAATCCGTATGGGAAGACCCAATGAGGATAGAATCCAGAGAGCTCAATGTAAATCAGAGCTAATAATTTAAATAAAAACAGATTGCTTTAAGGTTACATATAATAAATTATTTCACCACAGCCCTTTTAAAGGACAGTGGATCATCAGATTTATTTCCAAATGTTGAAATGAAAAAATGAAAATAAATTTACTCATTTATGACGGGCAATAATAAGGAAACTCACGAAGTGGGGGCAGTGTAGGGGGTAGAGAGACAGCATTGAGTTAGATGTAACATTTCTATTGTTTCAAATTTAAATTTTCGCTGAAATCTAGACACTGACACTTTAAATCTGTTAACGGAAGTTATATCTTGATATAGGAAGTAGGATGGACAAAGAAGTATATAAAGAAAAAAAGAAAAAAGAAAAAGAGAGAAAAAAAGAGAAAGAAGTTGTAAAAAAGTGTCATTAACTTCTATTGGAATAGGCGTTGTTTTTTTCTTTACTTTGAGATTTCGTAAATTTTTCAGTTTAAACAGTCTAAGCCATTTAATTATATGTTAAAGTTTTTTAAAAAAAACCTTATTACGGACATTTTTGGGATTTAATGTGAAATAGTCGATTCAAAAAATATAGAGTTTACATTAAAACACTAGAAACTTTTTCTCAAATATAAGTTTACATCTAGTAGTAAGTGATTATTAAGGTGATATCTTTATCAGTTTGAATTTTATTTATGAGATTGATTAGTGACTATTTTTACATTTGTAAATTCTATTACTTAAGATTTAGTATTAATTTAATATGGAGTGGCATTTTAACGCAGTATTAGAGATCATGCTCCATCATATAATATATGATGGAGCATGGATAAATTACACATAAATATTTTGAAATACTAAAGAGTAAATTTATTCAATAAAATCGTCATCGGTTTCAACCTCCAGACAACTTCGGTATCTCCTGCAACTGTTCTGGATGGTATCCTTAAGTTGGTGAATGCTGCCATAATCCTTGCCTTCTGTTCATCTTTGGTCTCACAAGGAGTTTTCCTGGCCTCCCGCTCAACTGCGACCCTCACATAATAATCAAGGGGGTTGCAGTCTGGAGAGTTAGGTGACCAGATGTAAGGTGTGATGTACCCGCAGCCATGCCCGGGTTCTTCTGCTTGTGTGACATGGTGTAGAGTTCTGTTGCCAGATATCGGGCCTTCCAGCAGCCACCCTATTGACCCACGAACGCACCACCTCCTCAAAGAACTAGATGTAGGCTTCCGTGTTGAGTCGGAAGCACTGTGGCAAGATGAATAAAGTTCTTTTCTCATCAGAATGATCAGAGTGAGTTTTCCGACCTGTCGTACCTTCGTAATCACCATTAAACTCTTTCCGGATCTTCTGCACTGTTCTCAGATTGACACCTATACACTTTGAAATGTTCGTATTGATACTTCCGGCATGAATGCCAAGCAGTACAGCATGCTGTTTCTAAATTTCTGGCGGAGTGAATTGCGACATGGTGCTCTTTTTCTCACAGACGGTGCCCAACTGACCTTACTATAGTGGACATTGAACAAAATCCAAAACAAACAACGCACATGTGCGAAATTTAAATTAAATTTGCCCTCTAAATATAGCAAGAGAAAAGGAAGATGTGAGGATTGTACGCGAGTAAAAAAGAAAAAGACAGATGTAGACATAACATCATAGATGTGAATGTTTTCTCTATCCGAAGTGAAAGCCATCTTGTGCTCGTAACAGTTTGAAGATGCAAAGCCTTGTAATCCGAGGAATTCAGTGTCGGATGAAACGTAAATAAGGATTCTTTCCAATTAATTTTCTTTTCCCATTGGATAGCATCATTTCCTTTTATTGTAAAATTTTCAATTTAGACATCTTTGATGCAATAATATTCATTTCTCGCAATATTTCTTCAAATTTGGTTTCTTCTTTGAGACTCCGAAAGACAATATTCTTGATCTAAGATGAAATTAATATTTGTAGAATATATTACTTTCATTAATGAGTTATTGCTGGCAAAACATGAAAGTTTGTCAAAGTCTAGTAAGTTGGAAACATTGCATATTGCAATGAGAGCTCATAAATTGTGGTCTTGTGCCAGTCTATACTGTGTTTATCTGATACCCAGAAGTCTATTCAATACTAGGAATTTTTGATCTGATATTTGTCATCTTTAATAAAATCTTACGTTTTATTTATTTTGTTTATTTGTTTATTTAGATTTTTTGTTTATTTTGTTTTATTTTTTTTTTTTCGGGGGTTGGTTACTTCATTTGTTAATTTTAAATTATTGGCTTTGTATAAAGTATGTTACATTATATAGTGCATATATTTGCATTTTTCATTGTTGTATTTTACAAGGCATTCGTTATTGATGTTTGATTTTCAATTAACATAGTGAAGATTTGTTTTCGTGTCTGCATTTTGAGATGAGTTCTGATTGTTTATTTAGTAATTTTTATTGATCTGTGAAGTTGATCATAGCTATTTTCTCCTCCAGTTTGCAGTTTTTATTATTTTAAGCTGATGCTGTTTTTCTTATTTTCTATAATATTTTTGGTGTAATTTGGCTTTGGTTTTTAATTTCCATATATGTTTAGGAGGTATTGTGCTGTTTTTACTGTTTGTAAAGGTATGTTTTGTGTGTGTGATTTCTGTTTCCAGGGTCTTTCAGTTATATATAGTTTTTGCTTAGTTATCTGCTGATTTTACAGTGACTTGGTATATTATATTGTTTTGCAAGCAATTGCCATTTATGTGACAATCATTCTTTGTTCTGCAGGTACAGGTGGGTTTGGTTTGTGCACATGGTTTGTTGGTTGTTTTTCTGTTGTATTATTTTTTTATGTTATGTTCTCAGTGCAACTGTAGCCTATTCTTCAGTGTTTCTGTCGAATATCTTGTGGAGAGTGCTTGATGAAGGGAAGTGTTTGTGTAGGAGTTTAATGAAGATCTTTCCTATGTTTGTTTTTACTTTCTTTGTTATACTTTTTTTGTTATACTTTTTTTGTTTGAATCACATTTAATTTTATGTTGGCTTTTCTGAACCTTGTGGTGTGTATGTTAATGTTACCAAAAATCCACTATCTTTTAGGACAGTTTTCATAATCATTTTTGGCTTGGTTGAAGATGGTTTCATTGGAAGAGCTGTCAGGTAACCTGCGCGTATGTAAAGTGTTTTTGTTGTCAGGTTTTTCTAAAAGGCTGATATGTACCTTTCCTTAGGTTGAGTGTGACATCTCTGAAATCTACTTCTGTTAAGTTTGTCTTTATGTCTATGTCGAATCATTTATTTTTGAAAATTTGTATGATTATTTTTCTGGTTTTGTTTGTTTATTGTCTGCTACTCTTTCTGAGGATTATGAGACAGTCATCCCTGTAGAGAACTAGATCATTTTTATCAATTATTCTACTTCGTTCATGTAGTAAATATATTATAAGCTTGCAGTTTTATGCATCGTCAAAACTTCCCATTGTAATGTCAAATGTTCCTTCTTTCATTAGCCACGCATCTTTGTTGCTGAGTAATAGTGATTTTCGGCAGTACTTAATTATTTTTACTTTGTTTGTGCCTATTTTTATATGTTTTTGAGCTAAGGAGATGAGTTCTGTTATAGAAAAGTGCAAATCTTTTGTATCTAGTTGGGTAAATTTCCAATTATGTTTTCTTTAAGTTTTATTGAGTTTGCAGACCGGAAGACATAATATGCACTTTTGAAAAAACGGGATGTCTACCAAAACAGGGGTATCTTCTTTTTTTAATCGGCATCACGCCAGGCAAGGCAGTAATGCCACTAAAACACAAGGGGTTACAGGGTGTGGAAAAATTAGGAACAGAAACATTAATGATGAGCAGAAAAAGAGAGAGTGATCAGGTGGACAGTAGATAGCGATTGACACTGGATTTAAATTTTTGCAGATTAAAGATGGCTGGAAAGCGTGGATCCAGAAGGGACTTCTGCAAAGTGCAAGAGAAGAAACCGTTAGCATAGAATTTACGGTTACATCGTCGCCAGCTCAACTGTAAATTGATGAGATCCCGACGCCAAAATTTATTTAAAAAAAGTCTAAGTAACATAGCGAAGAGCTCATCCAAACAATTACCATGAAAGTACTTATAGAAAAGACACACAGAGGCAACCTTACGTTGCGAAAATGACTGGAGCTGAGCCGCCCGCTCAGGACCAATAATATTGCCAATTCTTCGTTAGATCTTATCGAGGAGATCAAGGTAAATAGCTGGGGCAACGGACTATATCTGTCAGCAATAGTATAAGCATGGACGAATGATAGACAAAGATTGTATGATAGATCATAGAGAGAAAAATTGTCTACTATAAATGTTTTGAATTTTAAAAAAATGAATATCTATACACACACACACACACACACACACACACACACACACATATATATATATATATATATATATATATATATATATATATATATATATATATATATATGTGTGTGTATCCCAAGTTTTGTTAAATAATAACTACACACAAAACATTTCTTGAAAATGCATGTAGCAACATTCGAAAGTACTCCGTAAAAAATAATATATCCATATCATTTAATAAACACGCTTGAAAGATTTCTTGCCGCCTAAATACACCTTATTTAAACTATATGATCCTGCAACGAACAAGGACACTAACACAGCAAAATTTCGACGTCCAAACGTAAAAACTTCGGAATTTAAAAAAATAGTTGCATAACTTACACCAAACAATCCTGAAAAAAGAATGTAGCAATATTCGAAAGTACTCGACAAAAAATAATGTCCATATTATTTAATAATATATATATATATATATATGTGTGTGTGTGTGTGTGTGTGTGTTTTGTATGTATATGTGCGCGTGTGTGTGTGTAGTGTAATGGGGCAGCAGATCATTATTTAAACATATATTGTCAAATATAACAGACAATGGATGTCTATTATGTTTGATCATGAGCCGTTCTAAACTTTGTATGGTTGCTTTAATTTCGAGTGAAAACAAAGATAATTTTTTTTTTGGTTTTCAATTTGCTGGATATGTCTTTTATTGAACAAAGTAACTAATAATAACAAAACAAAAGTCATTGAAACAAAGCAAGTTCAGTCGACCATTGATGACAATTCCAGAACAACGTAACTATAAACAATTTTTTCTATCCTCTGCCAGCCGCAATGGTGGAGAAAGCATTACCTCGAACCATCGCCAGTGAGACACGCTGCAAGAGCCACTCCGTTTCGCGAGGCTCGTTCCTTAATCGAGACGCAATTGCGTCAATCCTCCGAAGGAACGCCATCGAATGAGGGCCAATAACCCCTGAAGTCTCCACTGCCACAGGAGTAAAAAAAAATCTATCAGCAAGAGACGAATATTTAACTATTTTTTTTTCATCTCAGCCTCTCGGGCGACGGACCCCGGCTCAACCGCAGACCTGATCAAATTACCGGCCGAAAATATATCTGCACGAGTCACATCCCAAATCAACGACTTACCCATTTTAAAAGGGAAGACGGTAATGCCATCCGACCGCTTTCAATCACCACGGTCGTAGCCTACGGGTTTGATTTGGGAAGGAAACCCAGCTGCATCCAAACCTCTTTTGATGATGTCGTTAATTGCTGCATACCGTGAAAAGCGGCCTGCACTACGACGACAGGAGAGAGGATGCAAACCAAACTCATCGATGGAGGCTCCACATCTGCATCTGTGACGCTCACATAATTTGAGCCCAAGACGGATCGCGACTCCGACCCGAGTGCACTCATCATCTAGAAGGGTACCGGTAGATGAAGAGAGCACTGCGTTGAGCCAGGCGCCACTACTCGGTTGTGAAGCAGATAGTAGACAGTCGAGGCGGTGCTGATCCAGAGAGCCTCAAATTAGTAAAATTGGCCTCGCATTTTATTTTATCCCAGCTTTTTTGTTTTGATGTGCCTAGTGGGATAGAAAGTAATTCTTGGGTCCAGACGCTGCAAGCTTGTTCGAAAGAACTACCCGAGAAACACTGAGACGATCCACTGAGTATCTCATCAATTAATTGGCGACTCGACGAAAGCGAAGAAAGATATGCCGGAAGGGCCAAATCTACCGCTGATCGAAGGCCCAGGCCTTCGAAACTCAAAGGGGGCTTTGCCTGCCTCCAGCCTGTG
Source organism: Acanthosepion esculentum (assembly GCA_964036315.1). Taxonomy (NCBI): domain Eukaryota; kingdom Metazoa; phylum Mollusca; class Cephalopoda; order Sepiida; family Sepiidae; genus Acanthosepion; species Acanthosepion esculentum. The sequence goes on from OZ038513.1 coordinate 15,729,752, forward strand.
TCGTCGAAATTGACGTTGCAAATTAGCTCCGCGCATCTCTTAACTGTGATATCTATCTCATTTAAGAAATCCTGTTCGATGTAGCAAGGGGCACTTCGGAGAGTGTAGAGGAAACTCGGTAGCGAAAAACTGTTCTTCAAGAGGAAGAGGGCAGGATGTGCATCAATTAGTTGCAATTTCTCAGTCATTCTTGTTAGAATGACATGTTTAGTATCCAAACACTCTCGAATGGCCATTGGAAAGACTGGAGAACCAAGAATGTGTAATTCCACCTTAGGTGTTATTTTTATATCCTCAAAGATGAGTCTGATATCCCGGATAGCACTCTCGAAATCATCTACACTATAATTCAAGTTTATTATCTCTGACTTGGACGAGTTAATCTCAAGTCCAAGCAGAGATAAAGCAGGAATAACTCGTCGGAGATCAGCAGCTACGGCCTCGATGGATCCTCCCAAAATTGCATCGTCAAGATACCATATATTGAAAGGAGAAGCGATGGAACGAGCTACCCCGTCAATAGCCATCGCAAATAGTAGCGGGCCAAGTGGATCACCTTGCTGGATTCCAGTAGCAGAAGAGATAATATTATCGGAGGAGATCAACATTTGGATATTTTTATTAAGCTGAAGTGACTTAGCTCAAGTAACAGCTTTGTTACAACCAAGGTTGTTACAACCAGCAGTTTAACAAGCCAATCTCGAACTCTCGGTGATTCTATCGGCAAACCCTTTAAACGAAGGAGGAATGAGACAAGTGGATGCAGCAGGGAGATTTTGCTACCATTTCTTCTGGGCGAAGGGAACGGACCGACGGTTGACCAAGTAATCATGTTGGTGAAGAATTTGTGGGGGAAAAATAAGAATTGATGTAGTAATTAAGCCATTTAAGAAGTGTGTTATCAGTAACGCAATGACATTCATTTTTATTGGATCCAATGATGGATTAAGCCTAAGAGCCACTCTTTCTGCCTACAAAGAGATGGCTAGTAGGACTTAATATAAACAGACTCTGAAAATTGAAGCCGAAAATCAGTGATTCTTCCCTAGTACCGAGAACATGTCTTGGTTATATGATCTGGCATATTGTTAATTGTTTAATAGACGTTCAGTTATCGCCGACCCAGATGTGTTATGTGTTTTGAAAAATTGTTTTATTTGTCAAATTTCAAATAACAAAACATTCTGTTTATACTATCAAACCAGGAAAATGCTGCACACACTATATATGACTAATTTGAACTCTGATGACGAAAACTATATTGAAAATATTTTAAATCCTTCACTATCGTACTTATTTCATATACGAAAGGAAAAGCGTACAAAATCCACTAAACTAAAATAAGAAAGTATAAACAACACACAAACTAAAAGTTCTATTGACAAACTTCATAACTAATAAACTTGAAAGAAACGCTTCACAAATAGTTAATTTAATCAAATTAAAACAGAAAGCAAGTTTTACATCAAGAGCCGAACAAATAGAACATAAACAATGGCCCCAAAAATACATCGGAGAAATACCCCATGATTTAAAGAAAAAATATATAAGCAGAAATTTACCATCAACTCTACTATCATATACAGCAAATACTTTCTGTTTTTTGGTCGTCAGATTTGATAAAGTAATTTAATTTATTGCCCCTCTTATTCTAAAAAATCGCAACGTATTTTCCTTACACACAGTTTTGTCTTTCATTCTGACCTGAAGAAAGTGAAATCAACAGACGTTCGACGAAACATATCCTTTATATCTCTTCAACCAACCGGGCCACAGCATTTATAACATCTTTTTCTTTTAGAGCCAACAAGAACGACGTAAATCGGAGTTAAATCATATTTTCAAAATAGAATAACATATTAAAGGATTAAACATGGACTTAGTTTTACTCAGCGAATACAGTTACTGCAGAGAGCCTCCTACAAACACTCCACAACCCTAACTGTGGCAAACTTGTAGGTCAAAATCGACTTTCTTACAACATAGTAAATTTTAAAAAAACACACAAGAATCAAATTCCTCGGAAGAGTGAATCCCACTTTATTGTTTATTTATTGTTGAAAAAGGACACAGTCGTATCCGAAAATTCCGACTTGAAAATCTTTCTCTTCGTGCTTTGGTTTAGTCAAAACTCTTACTAATATGTAATAAATATCATTGGTCTTATTGACAATATTTTTATTTTCCTCACACACACACACACACACACACACACACACACACACACACACACACGCACGCGCGCACGCACACACACACACACACACACAAACAAACACACACACACACAAAAAAAAAACACACAAACATATATATATACATGTTGCGATGGATAAATTGTCGCCATTTTATAGTTTTAATTTCGCACATGCGTGTTGTTTGTTTTAGATTGTATCCACTGCACAGTATAGTAGGGTCAGTTGTTCACTGTCTGTGAGAAAAAGAGCACCATGATGCAAATCACTCGGTCAGAAATTTGGAAAAGATACGCTGTACTGATTGATATTCGCGCCGGAAGCTTCATTACGAACATTTCAGAGTGTTTGGTTGTCAATCTATGGGCATTGCAGAGAATTTAGAAAAAGTCAGGTGAGTCTAATGGTGATTACGAAGGTTAACAGCTCGGAAAACTCACTCTAATCGTTCTGATAAGAAAAGAACTCCCGAATTTGTTGGTGAGCATCTGAGACTCAACAAGAGTTCGAAAGTACTTGGGTATGAAAAAACTACAGCGCATTACTTGATGAATTTCATCTTAACATCAAAAATCTGATAAGAGAACTTGAAAGGATCAGAATAAAAATAGACAGAATATTTCTGCATTATTCAATGAAACATGTTTGAATGAAGATATGCTGCCTAAATATGCTGTTAAATATTATATATATATATATCGAGAGAGAGAAAGAAAGAAAGAAAGAAAGTGAGAGATATTTTGAGTGTTATGCCTTTAAATATTTGGATGTTTTCTATAGACGCTTTCGTTTCTTACAGTCTATAGAAAACATCCAAAGTTGCATCCAAAGTTTCGTAGATTTTTTTACGTTTTATTTAAAAGTTGGTTTTGACTGAGAAAAACCGTTCAAATCCGATTCCACTAATCAAATTAAACGACGTGTGCAAAAACCCTGATTGGCCATTGGTTGAAACTCCGATGAAGAAAACCATGTTTACATGAACTTTAAGCACGCACGTACACGGGCCACGCTGCTCGACACCAGTTTTCTCATTAGACAGTCAATATCACCGAAGTACTAAACATTGTGCAGATACGTCTATGCATATACAAGACTTAATAGAGATTAGTTGTTCGTTCAAGTAGTTGCTTACCTCCAGTCGGTATCATTGTTCGCTGCTCAAACACAGATAAAAGCCTAAATTTCCAATGCTTATTCTTAAGGCCCGTCTTCGCGGGTTATCAGAGCATGACAATCCCCTCGATCTAAATTTAGTTTAATTAACGGACGTCTCGGTGTGGGTTTAGCGAGCGTTTTTTTTTCTTGTTAATCAATTCACCCCAAGCAAGGCAATAATGCCACTAGGATGCAAAAGGCTACTGGGAGTGAAAGAGAGGTTGTGGAACTCCTTTCTGTCTCTATGCTTTCCGGACAACTTTAACCTGCAAAAATTTAAATGCAATGTCAATCGCTATATACTGTCCTCCTGATTACTCTTTTCTCTTCACGCTCATTATTAATACTCCTGTTGCTAATTCTTCCACACCCTGTAACCCCTTGTGTCTTCGTGGCTTTACTGCCTTGCATGGGGTGATGGATGATTAAAGAAAAAAGAAAGAACCGATAACGCAATCCTAAACAGAAAACAAGAAAACCTCTACTCCTGTTCAAAAGACTTGGGAGGAGTGTGAACCGGACGATAGGTGAATCTTTCTACTCATATTTGAATCTATCTCAAGTCTGATTCACTACAAGTAGTGAGTTTGATCCACACTGGTTGTTACATGCTTTTGGCTTTATACTAAGCTAAGTTCAGTAAATAACCAAACCGCAGTTCTTATGCGCGTTTTTTAATATACTTGGCTCCAGGGTGTCATTTTCCTCACCCTCAAGAGGTTAATAAGCCGTAAAAACAAATCAATTTAATCAAACCCTCACCTCCAAGTATCCGCAATTTCACTAAAAGGTCAAAAATCGTCAGGGTCGATGCCGGAAGTGTCCTAATGAGGAATTGTGGAGAAAGATTACCTATTTTTGTCTCCAATCACATGTATATATGAAACTCCGGGTTTCGACTCAGTTGTATGGAGATAAATTTAACCAATAACGGCATTTCTTAAATAGACTGGTCCACTAGTAAAAAAATGTTTTTCGATGAATAATTTTTGTAGATAAGCATTCATTAGGCCTTCAAGCCGCGACATTTTTCAGAATCGAAAAATATTGATTTTTATCAATATTGTTTCTTGTTCCAGTGTAAAATCGATCCATGACTTTTTATAAATGTCAACTTTGAATCTATGCTGATGTCATCGATATCTGCATATTTTTTTCTTTTTTCTTTTCTTTTTCTTAATCATTTGGGGCGGTCGGGGTTATTTTTTTCAGGTGACAATAAATATTTATCTTAAATGAATAAAGGGACATATATTTTTATTAATCTATGTCATTTTTTATTCCTTAATTTAAAATGTATATTGTTCTGTATTTAAAATAAATCTATTTGTAAAAGAATGTTTGTTTTTGTACGCAGAACAGATCAAGGCAGATAACTCAATGATTTTACATATTATCAATATTATAAACAGGACGTCCTTTTAATATGATAATAAATCAGCAGTTTTCGATTCTGACAAATGAATGTTCATCTCCAAAAATGATTCTCTGAAAATATTTCCCTTCTTTTTTACGAATCAACCAGTCTATTTAAGTAGATCCTTAATAACTGAAAAATGTAAATGGTGATCGATGATCATATTTTGCGATTGTCACACCCTGCAGCTGTTCTGAAAGATCAAGAATAACATTTAGACAGTATCGTTTTTCGTCAAAGTTTCTATGACTGTCAATTAAGATCGAGCAGGCCATTCGAAAATTTTAATAGTATCGTTTATAAAAATACATAACCACGTGACTTTTGAACAAACGTGAAACAGGAAAATATTAATTTAAAAAAGCTTATTGAATTAACAAATTCTTCCCTGTAATGAAATTTTCTGGTCGATTGGCTTACAAAATAACAAAGTTACGTTTAATAATTGAATTTTAAAAACTGGAAATAAAATGATTTTGTTTAAATCAAAATGACCGTCGCCATATTTGCTATATTTTGTTCTTAGCATTTACGAAACGGATGTCAGTCACGAAAGGTTTTCTTGAATTTAGATCAACTTAGATGATTTAGAAACAGAGACATTTCGTTAAAAACAAAGAAAAGAGCACTGAAATATTATGTAATATCAGTCCTCCTATATGGCAATGAATGCTGGACAATCTCCTCATAGATGAAAAGACTTGAAGCAACATGAACAAAGAAAAGAGTACTGAACTGTTATATAATATCAGTCCTCCTATATGACAGTGAATACTGGACAATCACCTCACAGATGAAGAAGAGAATTGAAGCAACAGAAATATGGTTCTACAGAAGACTGCTAAGAATAACATAGACTGAGCATGTAAGCATCGATAAGGTTTTAGAAAAAATGGCAGCAACGCTGACGTTCATTGTGCATGATGGACGTTGGCACTACGAGAAAGTCACCGATAACCCGACCATGCGGCAGGCAGGAATTGGTTACATGGTACCAGTAGCGCACGTAGAATGACCTGACATAAATGTGCAGACTTGATTCTCTCTCTCACTCTCTCTCTCTCTCTCTCTCTCTCTCTCTCTCTCTCTCTCTCTCTCTCTCTCTCTCTCTCTCTCTCTCTCTCTCTCTCTCTTGCTCGCTTACGCGCACACACGACACTAGCTAGATAAAGACAACATTGCCACTAATATCTTATACGGAATGCATTTCATGGGGATATATGTGGGAAGCATTTCTACCGCACGCACATAGATAGATAGATGTAGAAATGATCTAAATAAAGAGATATGATTAACCAATATATGTCAGCGGTTACACATACAGGTGAACAAATAACTATTTGTTTAATCAATGCTGTAGTCAAAACAGAGCTATAAAGTATATATTAATAATTACACATATACCTACGTTTACAGTACTACTCAGAGTTCCATCGTCTTCCCATGCATAAGGTACAAAAAAGCATTTTCAGATTCTAAGGACACATGAGATCAACGCTACATTGAATGTGGATTCAAAGTTCATGATTATTATAAATATAATTTAACATTGGGTTATAAATTCAAAATAGAACTTTCAGAGGGAAATTAACAGGAGATAACTGATAACTGACATCCATTAAACATGGCACGTGGAACTAGAACAGTCTACCCCAGTGAGCGAAATAAAGTGTTCAGTTCGACATCCCAGCCACCTGAAGAAGGCCGATGCGTACAACGGCCGAAACGTTGTAATAAATATGGCGACAAATATGAGGACAATAGTCCGAATAATGTAAATAATGTACATAATACCTCATCTCAGAAATATAGAGAGATACTGATAGGGTGTTTGTCAGAAGACATCAATGCCGACCAAATAAACGGTACAAAGACATAATCAAAACTAACCTTACTGGTACAAGTCAAGAGCAAAGTTGCTACCGATTTTTCGTGTTGTTATACCATTGTCCACCACACGTTCGAAATAGACCGGCGTGAAAAAATCAATATTCAAAGAGAACAGCGCCACCGTGCAACTTTGGCAATGGTAATAACCGCCGACTTCCAGTGTCTACACTGCTCCAGACTCTGCGTCTACAGACTTGGTTCATGGCGCCGCTTCCAAATCCACTGATGAATTGCAAGAATGGCAAACATGAAATACATGGAGTCAAAGTGTGTCTTCGGATTGCGTGGGTAGGTCTAAAATTGAATTCAACTATAAGAAACCCAAACGATTTTACATATATTCTTCTTCCTTTATGTGTCGTGTCCATTCAGAACGCAGGCGGTCGTGGCCCTCCACGCCCTCTTGTCCCTTGTAGTTCTTTTTCATTTTTGTCTTTTTGTTATTTCTCCCAGACACTGTTCTGCCATCCATTTGCTCAGGCCCATTGTCACGCGTTGCTTTCCCCTGTCCCTCATTCCTTCTACCCCTCCTGTGAGTATCAGATTTTCCAAGCCCTCCTTCCTCATTACGTGTGCCAGAAATTTCAACTTCCTCTTCCTGATATTAAGTATAAGTTTCCTCTTTGTTTCCATTCTCTCCAAAATCTCGTCGTTGCTCACACGTTCGACCCATGATATCCTCAGCATCCTGATGTAGAACCACACATCTGTTGCTTCGAGTGCCATACAGGAGGACAGATATCACGTAACAGTTCAGTACACTTTCTTTCTTTTTTGCCAGCGAAATTTTCCTGTCTCTTAATACTCTGCTTAGCTTCTGGAATGCGTTTTTGGCCATCCCAATACATCTTCTGATCTCAGTGTTGCACTTTGATTCCTATGTATGGAGCAAAAATGTATTTAATGAACTGTTTAAACAGATTTGGAGGATGATATTTTGTCATCAGCTTATTTTTAAAATTACATTAGGTGCTTCATACTTGTATCCTTGTGTCAAATCAGGCAATTTAAATATCAACAAGTCATTAGATAGATTAGTTTTATTTATTAGCTATGATAACGCTCACGTAAAGTAGCGAAACATCAACATGAAAATAAAAATTTCAACATTCAACTGGTTTTCACATATTCTATCTCTACTTACAATGTCCAGATTGTACTTTTGGAGACGCAATAAAACCTTGTACAAATATAGCACAAGTTTAATGTATTTGCTAGGAATATCGTCCCAACTTCTCACAATAAAAACTCCTACCCTCAGACTATTTTTATGGTTATAGAAGGTATACCTATATATAATCTGCCATTTTTGACAAAATAATAAAAAATTGTATCTACATCCTCGTCAAATTTACCTCCATAACATATTGGTGAACATTTAGTGTGATTTGCTATTTTTCGTCTCTTAAGAAATCTTAAAATAATGCAAAAACAATTTATAGCAGATTTTTTATTGTCAACAACTTGAGCAAATAAAGAAAAATACCGCAAATATCTCCAAAGAAACTGTAATTTTCAGAATAACAAGCAAAATCAACACAGGCAACCATGACATATTTGAGAAGAATAATAGAATTATCTAGAACTTATATCGACTGCAAAATACCTGCATATATTCAGTAAATATACAAAAATAGAAAAAGGCTCTAAGGCAATAATGTGTTGTTTTTTTTTTTCACCGAAATAATTCAACCTTTACAGAGAGACGATTCTGAGAAAAACAGAAGTCCTACCAGGATTCATTATTGGCAGCCACAATCTTAACAACATAAGATATGCAGATGCCACATTGTTGATAGTAGAAATGGAAAGGAAACTATAAGAACTCCTACAGAAGATAGTGAAGGAAAGCGAGAAGAAAGGACTAAACCTCTATTGCAAGAAGATAGGATGCATTGTTGTTAGCAAAAGGGGTGGCCCAACATACAAATTACAAATTGGAGATACTTTAATTAAACAAGTACAACGATTTAAATGTCTGGGAAGTGTTTTAACAGAGAACGGAAAATGCAAGACTGAAATCGGAAAGTGCGCACTGGGATAGCGAAAGAAGCCTTCCAAAAGATACGCTAGGTATTAAAAAACTGAATAAAATCATTAGAAACAAAGAAAAGAGTATTGAATTGTTATTTAATATCAGTCCTCCTATATGGCAATGAATGCTGGACAATTTCCGCACAGATGATAACGAAACTTGAAGAAACAGGCGTGTGGTTCTACAGAAAAATACTGAGAATATTATTGACCGAACATGTGAGCAACGATAAAGTTTTAGAGAAAACTGAAACAAAATGACGCTTATACTTAACATCAGGAAGAGACATAATGAGGAAAGACAGCTTGGAGAATCTGATACTCACGGAGCAGATTGAAAGCAAGAGAGACGGATGAAAACAACACATCACCTACCTAGCGAGCTTGAATAACTAAATGTCGGAACAAGTTCTGGGAGAGATAACAAGACAAAATTTATTAAGAACTACAAAGAAGAAGAAATTGTGGAGGGCCATTATCGTTGAGATCCTGAAGAAACACATATTTTACTGAAATTTCCGAACTCAAATATATTTGTATCTTAAGAATCTGGTCTTTTAATCAAATCACTGGGACATTTTCTCCATATAATTAAGGAAGTGTGATCACTGTATAATTAAGGAAGTGTAATTTTCTGTATAAAAATAATTTTTTTCGTTCAAAAACTCATTTTTTTTCTGTTTTTGACAAAAGTTCAGATTTTTTACACTTGAACATGATTTTATTTTATTTTTAAAATAAAAATTTTATGATAACCTAATGTTACATTTCTATATTGCTCACAACGTAATACTTATGCAAATGTCGTCACATTTTTACTCCCCCTGTTACTCTTTGTTCTGCTTTCACTTTCTCGATTTTTAGATATTTTTTGACCAATGGAAATTGTCAGGGCAAAAACACGCTTAGCTTTGGTTTAAAATCATTTTGTTCGATACGCAAAAATATTGAAAAGGACAAATATTAATTAAAATTTGATCGGGAATGATGAAATCTGAAGATTTTTTAAGTATTTTTTCATAGCAGAAATTTTCACTTGACAAAACAATTACATTTATTTTTCTCAGATTCTTTCTGAAAAAAGTTGCTCAGGCAGATGTAATTAATTAATCTTATTTTGGTTTGATATTTTTTTTTAGAAAATGCTGTTTGGGTAAGACGCAGAAAGGAAGTAATTTCTGAACTCGAATTGATGGTTCTTGTGCTAAAAGAATCATTATAATTTTGCTTGCCCCTCTCTTAGCACGACTATTATGTCCTGCCAATACCACGTAAATAATGGTCTATTCAGTTTTGATCGATTGGAAAGATGGAAGACATATCAGCGACGGTACTTGGTTTCAGAGAGAAAAAGAAAGAAAAGGCGATAACACACTCATATTATTTACACTGTTCGGACTGTTGTCCTCAACTTTATTTCCATATTCCCGACGTTTCGACCGTTGTACGCTCCGGCCTTCTTCAGGTGATTGGAATTTTGAACTGAACCCTTTATTTTGTTCTAGTTCCACGTGCCATGCCTCTTCCGGATGTCTCAGTTATCTCCCTTTAACTCAACTGTCCAAGTTTTTTTCATCTGTATCCCCTTACTTCTTTAAATAACGACCAACATTCATATTTATAATTGTTATTGCATTATTTTTTAAAGCTGTTAAGCTCAAATATTTAACAATGCGATAGGAGAATTTCTACGGGTATTTTATTGTCGCAGAACTCGCTATGAGTTTATCCAATCATTAACTTTTAAGATTCATCAGAAAATTCGAATAGAAAAACCGGGAAATTTTCACGGGTATTTCTAGTAATATATAATACCCCTATTGATTTTTACTTGTAATTTTTTGTGCGGGAGTTATCGTCTCTGAAGTGGCGACGCTAGGTGGCAGTATCTTTTATTACTAAGGTAAACTGTTACAAAATGTTTATGAAGTTAGAAGATGAAAGAAAAACAAAGCTTTTTTTACTAAATGTTCACCCAAAAACAAAGCCCGAGCCAGTTAAGGGAGGGGGGTTACTGAGATTGTTGTCTACGAGGATGAAGTGAGTGAAAATTATGAGGATATGTAGGATAGATAACTTTTGTCCCCAAACTTGAAGAGTTTATGTTAGCAGTGATCGGGAGGGGCCTCCTCTCGGCGTTTCTTAAGAAGAAGCTGTTTGAGTGGAATTTCCTCCTCGCCAATAGAATATGAAGGAATTCCTTGAAAGAATTGAGTACAATAATAAAAACTGGAAAAATATACAGAAAATGATTTTATTTTGACAGTGGTTTATATATACAATGAACAAATAAGAAATCATCGATTTTAGAAGGATATTAGAATAATGCAGGAAATCATGGATATAGAAATGAATTCAGTAAATATACAAAAATAGAAAGGGGTGTAAGACAATGATACATCTTCTCGCCGGATTTATTCAATTTATACAGCGAGGCGATTCTGAGAAAATTAGAAGTTCTACCCAGATTTCTTATTGGCAGCTACAATCTTAAAAATATATGCAGATGACACAGCGTTGATAACACATACAGAAGTGAAACTAAAAGAATTTCTACAAAAGATATTGAAGGAAAGCGAGAATAAAAGACTAAACATCAATTATAAGAAGACAGAAAACATGGATCTTAGCAAAAGGAATTGCTCAACATGTAAATTACTAATTGAATAAACCAAACCAATTTAAATATCTGCGAACCTGTTCCAATGACATCCGAAAGTGCATTGGGATAACGAAAGATGTCTCCTAAAAGCTAAGCAAAACGTTAAGAAAAAGAAAAAAAATTCTAGAACACATAATGAGGAAAGACGGTTTGGAAAATCTGATACTCACAGGACAGATTGAAGGCAAGTAGGACAGAGGAACACAACGCATGACATACTTAGCGATTTTAAGTAAATGGATAGCGGGACAAGGTTTAGAAGAGATAACTAAAAAATAAAAAAGAGCTACAAGTTCGGATTCATTCACATTGCAGGCAGCCATTACGGCCGTTGTTTGCATACATTCGCTGCAGAATAGCTATCAGTGCAGGTATAATTGAGCAAACTGAGCGTGTCTACGTAAATAGTTCTCGTGCGCAGTAATTGAGATAAATTCAGACAAGCAAGATCAATTTCCGAACTTAGCATTCCGTAGTCTTCCACACTTAGCTTTCTGCAGCGAATGTATACAAACAACGCGAGTAATGGCTGCAGCCAACAACGCGATTGAATCCCAAATTTCACTGTCGATAACTCCAAAACGGTAGATTTTATCAAATTTATCCAGCCAGATTCGAATCGAGCATGTACAATTACACATAAATCTAAGTATTTTGGAAATTTTTAATGCGAACTGAGCGCGGGTGTTACACTGCAAATTAACCGAAATTTCAACTCTCTTTTCCTGATGTTAATTATAAGTGTCCTTTTTGTTTCCTTTTTTATTAGCTTCGTCTTTGTTCACATGTTCCGTCCATGGTATTCTCAGCATCATTCTGTAGAACCACATCTCTGTTGCTTCAAGCCTCTTCTTCATTTACAGGAATATATTATTTTAAATATTAATGCAAATATCACTTGACGTAAACATTTGCATGAAGATTTATTTGCGAGATTTCAACGTAATCTGCAGAAAGTCGATTAATTATTCGATAATTTGATAGGCTGATTGCTGGATTTAGAATAAAAGACTAAATATTTAATTCTCAAATAGAAATTTCATACTTCGCTTAGATATGAATCTATTAATTGACTTTTTCCTACCTCGTCGCCATTGGAGCAAGCAATTCAATAAAAGAGAAACAGGCGGGATTTTGACTCGGTGAACTCTTAAAATATTTTCAAATAATATCGATTGGATATTTGTCTGAATTTCTAGAATGAAGATTTATCATTTTTTACATTATTTATATTCAGACTATTGTCCTCATCTTTGTGCCCTCCGGCCTTCCTCAGATGTATATCGATTTGGGTAACCTAGAGGGAATTCTGAACTGAACCTTTTAACTGTTCTCGTTCCACTGATAATGTCCCAGGATATCGTTTAGTTCTTATTTTTATTTAGTACAGTTTAGTTAGTGCAACCCAGGAATTGAACTAACAATCAGTATTTTATTTACTATTTCGTCAAATTCACAAAGCAACGCTTTCATCCACTAGCCCCGTAGAACAATTTGCTGTAGTGAACTTGGAGCCTTAAACCTAACCTGCCTGCTGATTAGAGTTCAGTCGGTCATGTTTTCAATGAGGAAGGCCAACCATTATTATCAAAAAATTATTTATCTAAATATATTTCTGGCTTTAAATAACCTGCAATGGGCTGATAAGCTGTAAAACCGAATCGATCAATCAATATAATATTTATTTCACCTAAATTTTGAATTCCCTCTTAACGATAGAAGCAACAGAGAAAAACGTTATTCAGATTTTGTATTACTTGTAATAATTGATTATTACTTATAATAATTGATTTAAGCAAGTTTTATCACAAGACACAATCTACGATCAAACAATGACTTCCGAGCTAAAGAGCTGACTGAACACTTGACTGAAAAACTTTTGCATCTTTGACTGAATTTCCAATACACTAATTGAAATTAACGACTAAAAGTGCATACGCTCAAACACGAACAGCTTTGCTATATGAACCAATCAGAAGGCGCCCAGCGTTTTTCTTACCCTCTTCACTCAAAATGACTGAAACCGGAAATCGTTTTTTCATATTCAATTGTTTCTTTTATATACATCCATTATCTTTTTCTCCGCTAATTTTCCAGTGTTTTTCTTTTATATTGGAATGCCATCTTTGAGATCCAGTCTGCATACAATTACCTTTTCTGCGAAAAGTGAAACAGATCTTTCTTTTTCTTAATCATTTACTCGTTTTCATTTAATCATTTTTCTCTTCGTTTTATCACTCGACATTAACCTGGCGTCAGTTTAAACTAACATCCTTTTCAGTTTATATTTAAACCACTTATTTTATCCTATAACTTTGGAGAATATAATTTTCACTTTTTTCAAAGTTTTCATCAGAATTCAAGAAAATAGGAACTTCAGCAAAATGGTTACAACATATGAATAAAAGAAGCTGTCAGTTTAAACTGACACCCGGAGTCTGTAACGAGAGAGAGCTATGGTAGAAAGATTTATTCTCTCATTTGAATTTCCCCCGTTATTAGCATTATTATATACGTGATATAATAACACCGTAGTTCACGGACGGAACGGAATGGTTAAAGAGAAAATGAATGACAAACATGCTTTGTTCTCAGAGAGACTTTTATATCACTAAGACATACACAAAACTATATATACATATATACACGTGTCCCTCGCACAAAATAATATATCACATAAATCAACACAGCAAAGCAGAGTGTAAGGATAAACAAAAAGGAAGGGCCTTAAATATAATATGTATCTGGAGAAGCCATCTTTAGGACTCCAGAATCAAACATGTCGGATTCATCTACTATGTCCCAAGTGAGGACATATTCCACGTACATGAAACAGCGAGTCTTGATTTTTCCTAAATTGAGGACTGCGGGCTGGAGTTTCTTTCTATATATAGGAAAGATATATTCCCAAAGAGAAACGGCACCATGGACCTGTAAGCTGCTGGGGTTGCAGATTTAGCCTCTGCCCGGCCCATGGGAGGATCCAGAGTAAAGAAAGCAACCTTTCGGTTTACTGCTGTAAAACGAACTGAATTTGACTGCTGTTTTCGTCACTGTATCGAGTGACGTCACTAAGTGGTCTGTCAGGTGACCCATGTGACTTATCTCCACCGAAGGGAGATAATCACCTTCTGTATTCTTACAATGGTATGAGTTAAACGTTTTACGTAATTATATTCTTATTTCTGACTTCATTAGATCTTGTTAGTTTAGTGCCGATCACTTAAAATGGCTATCTTCCTTCCTCAAACCGTTTTAAACTTTGCTGTTTCTCTTCTGTTTTCAAAATTTCAGTCGCGTTTGTGGTTAACTTGGTCGAAATTCGACTAATTAATTTATATTTCCTGCTTCTAAAAGTTACTTAATAAATAAAACATTTGAGAATGGAGGCAACAAACTAGATTTCATTTTGACCGCTTCATTTTTTTGCTGTTAGTTCACCTAATACAAGGCCCAAAGGCCACTTAAAGTAGAGCGTTACTTGGTGAGATTGCTGAAAGAGAGGGGAGGGAGAGAAACAGGGAAGTAAGAGAGTATTCTGGGGACGTGTAGAACAGATATCGGTTGGAACTGCACTTGAAGAAGCCAACGTTGTAGTTCTCTCGGGAGTTGCGCAAATAGTTCTTGGGAATAAGCTGCTTGGGTGGAACTTGCTTTTTATCAAAGGAACATGAATGGAACGGGGATGGCTTACCATGGTAAACACGGCGCGGCCGGTCCTAGCGTGAATGTCTGAGATGATGGCACTAAGTAATTTAATTCGTCCGAACATAGTAATAGCGATATAGTAGTGATAGGCTAGCAACATTTTGACTATGGAATAAGGGTCACAGGGTGGAGAATAATTCATCGCCCACAAGGCTATGTTAACACTTTCGAACTATTTCGAAGCTGGACAGTGAAGATTGGGCAGCACCAGCCCAGATATGATAGCAACACTCTATTTTTGGTCCTGATCTTACTTATAAATATATAAAGCATGGTAGGAATTAGACATTTTCTGGGGTGATTCAAAGAACCGATTATGCTTCCAGCATCTTTTGCGATGGCATCGAATATTAGGGGTCAAACAGAGGGTTCAAATATTTAGAAACATAAGCTTCCTTTTCAAATTCTGACCCAGGCTTTGCGTTCGTTTTACAATAATACCCTTTGGCAAGTGATGAATCCACCTCTCTTTCTCCAACCCCATCTATGGATAAAATAGTAAGGTAAACAGAGCCTTTAGCTTTGGTTAGGGTAACCAGTCTAGGAGAAGGAAAACAATGCTTGCAAAATATATATTAACACGTCATGTGTTGTGTGATAGTGTAAGGCTCATTACTCTCAATATATGACAAAACAAGGCTGGAGTCCTGTAGTAGACTTAAGAATTGGTTAAGAAATAAATATAAATATATATTTATGTATGTGTAAGTGTGCGCGCGTGCGTGTCCGTGTGCGTATGTGTGTGCGTATATGTTATTGTGGGGTATGACTTATATTCCACCCTGCTACTTCTTTCCTCGCAGACGCAATGCGGCAAGATTACCGCTACTTCCATTTTTGCTGCCATCAAATCAGAGCTTTACAACTAAAACCCACCTTTCTATGTGCACAGTGTTGAAACAATCTCCTTCTCTCCATGTTCCATTGGTAGGGAAGAAGTTCCACTGAGACAACTTCTTTCCAACAACTGCTACTTTATGGAAGTGAATCCCGTGTTGATGCTTTCCCAAACACTACAATCTCTTAACGTCTTCAAGAGCAGAGTCAATTGATATCTAATCCTACATATACTCATAACCTTCATCTCCTATTTCCTCGTCGTAGATTCTTGTAATACACACCTTGTTATTCAGTAACCTTCTCTTTAGGGAAACCACGCCAATAGACGATGGAAAAGAAGGATACAGGTTCGATTTTTGTCAAGCGAAACATGAGAAGTACAATTTCTCGATTGCGGCTGGTTTATATTAATTTCACTGCTTAGAAAATAAAAAGAGACGTCTATTCAACCAAGCGGTAAAGATTAAAAATAACGCTTAGAGTAACAAGAAATGGAGTCGGATTAATAAAAAATGCATCCATTTAAAACTTAATGTTTAAGTTTCGGATACGAAAATGAAGCTAGTAGGTAAGGTTCGAAAGAATTCCAATAAGAGATGAGCATTTCTTAAAGAGGTCATTTTGCTTTGCTTGATCAAGATGGTCTCCTATGGTCAAATTGGTGACATCATACTTCAGCTATACGACTGGTTTCATTGATGGAAAAAGGAAATTCAGTTTCTATTCCGCATTTTCTTCAGTAACATTTTCTCACACTTCTCGCTTGATTTTCCTGCTCCATGATTTTCATCCAACTTTAATCTGCAAAAATTGAAATGCAATGTCAACCGCTACCTGCTATCCTCATGAGTACTCCTCCCTCTTCCTGCTCATTATTTATGTTTCTGTTCCTAATTCTACTAGCCACTTGTGTCAATAGTGGCTTTACTGCCATGCATGTGGTGATAACTATTTTTAAAAAAAAGGACTTCTCGATCTAGGCCGGTTGATATTAATTCCACTATTGGAGAAAATAAAAATAAACAGATGTCAACTCAAGCACAAGAAGCCAATAAAAATAACATTTATAGTTAAAAGAAATAATGTCGGATTTTTTAAAAATCCATTTAAAAATGATCGAGATTTACTGATCTCACTTGTGTTTATATATATATATATTGTATCTCTCTCTCTCTCTCTCTCTCTCTCTCTCTCTCTCTCTCAGTTTGTTCATACCTATCGCAGCAAGTTTGCTATCTCCGAAAGCAAATAAATCCGTAGCCTAACACGAAGTTATTAGCTAAATTTTGATGAGAAATATTGACTGTTTTACGCCTGACCTATGTTATTAATATCCACTCGTGAATTAAGTGCATTGAAAAGGAAGGAGATTACGTTGAAAAGCACTTTTCTATAAAATAAATTAATTTTTCGTCATTAGGATGCGATACTATTGATAAAATATTTCTTATGTCTTTGTAGATTTTATTTTTCTCGGGTTTTGGGAAATTATTGATGACTCGACAAATTGTTACTCTTTTAGCTGAGCTGATTCAATGCGTTTCACATTTCATTGCGACAAAATTTGATGAGAAAATGATCTGAAAAGAAAACACTTCTCTATTTTCTATGATTTCAAAATGGTCCGAGTTAGATTTCTTTTCTCGTTTTAGTCATTTTCACCTCATTCTTATAGCTTTGAAATCGACATTTTTGTCGGCAATAGAAAAAAAGAAATATATCCTCCTTAATTACATTTCAAAAGCATAATTATTCAATGAAAGATAGACAGAGCGACAGAAAAAAACAATTTTCACCACGGAAATAAGATAAAAGATAACGAACCTTTTGCTTCATTTAAAGATCAAAGGTTGAACGAGTTAAATTAACATTCAACTGTTTTATTTGCTTTTTCTATTAAAAAAGCAAAGACGAAAGTTTGTTGCTTTAAACGGTTTTTAAATAAGAACTTTTGCGTCTAATTAAAGTATCACGCAATTTTTTTCAAAGCTAATTATTTATATTTTAATTTAATAAAACGATTATTATAACTCAAAACAAGATGTATTATTTTGTTCAGAAATTTTCGTACAAATGTCCTAAATATTTCAAACCTCTAAGTAAATTATACACGCTCTCCTACACATAGTTACAGCAAATATTTGTACGTAAATCGGATCAAAATTTTACGACACGTTTTAATGATGCCACGAATCGTGGTTGTCCACATTTTCCTGCTGTAGTGCCTTAATAAATATAGTATCAGCAGCTGCCGTTAATAAAATAGTATCGGCAACAGCCCTGAGAGTATACAAACAACGCGAATCATTAAAGTAATTCTGTTCAAGTTTTTCCTCCTTTCGAAGTGGATGCTATGAACTTTTCACACCAAAGCCAAAAGGGCGGTGGATGCTTCACACACAAACACACATAGACAGTCAGGTCACGTTCAAATATATTCATTAATAATTTTCCTTGTGCATGCAATTTACATCTAGGAAAAGAAACTCTTAAACTTTCTTTTTTTTGTTAATTTTGTTTTGCAAATCAATCGGTGTCTGTTATTTTGTGCATGTTTCTTTTTCACCACCATTATTTCATGTTTAGTAAAATATTCTCGTAAGAAACCTTATACATTAATTATAGAAGTATCAAACGCATTAAACTACCTTCAGTTGCTGTTCGCAATACTTCATGACGACCTTTTTTTTCTTTTGGATGTATTTGACCTTTCATCTATTTGCTCAAAATTATGAAGTAGCAAGGTTTCATTATTTTGCAGTTGAAATAGTTAGATGTAACCGCAAGTTCTATGATAACAGTTTCTTCCATCGCACTTCTCGCTTGAGGAACTCTCATCTGGCTTTTTGCTTTCTACTTAACTTTGATCAAAAATTTAAATGCAATGCTAATCGTTATCTTTTTCTCATATTTTACCACGCGCAGTAAACCCTTTGCGTCTTAGTGGCTTTATTGCCTTACTTGGGATGAAACGACTATAAAAAAAATTGGTTATTCACTACTTCCCTCTGACTTTTTTGACCTGTGAGTTTTGAATTCTCCAAGCCTATTTTCCTCGTTGTGTCACACAAATTTCATGACGAAAAAATGTTTCTGTTATGAAGGAAAAACTTTAAAGTGATTAACAAATGAGTTGCAAATAACATTTCTTTCTGTTTTTCCTTCGTGCCCCAAAATATCTTACACTCAGAGAAAAGGAACGAAAATTTAGTTCACAAAATGACTTAAAGGCGAAATTTTTAAAAAAACTTGAGAACCAATGAGAATAAGTGAATAAGCAATAAATGACATGGTTTGTTGGAGGCGTGATCTTTGTATCAAATGATCCTTTAAAGTATAGCAGCTGTTATCTCCTTTATAGCTCAAATGAAGCTCCAGGATTTCTCCAGGATTTTCGTGCTTTCAGAATTTTTTTACGTTAATAAAACCACCGGAAATTATTATCATATTGTCTGCCACTGACGCGATGTACACATGTATCGATTCGCTTATTCCTTTTAAAACCTCGATAGAAAGAAAGAAAAGAGTGACAAATTGATATGTAATATCTAATCTCCTATAGGCTAGTGACTGCTGGACAATTTCGTCACATAAAAACAAGAGGGCTGAAGTAACAAAAAAGTTGTTCTACAGACGGATACTAAGAATACTGTGGATAGATCATATGTGCAAGGAGGAAGTCTTTAGGAACAAAAAGGACACTTATATTTAGAATCAAAAAGAGTTCATTGAAATGTCTGGGACATATATTGAAGAAAGGGGGTTTGGAGAATTTAGCACTCAAAGGAGAGAGAAGTAGGAGGATTGGTTTGGTTTGGATTTTTTATTTTACGGCATATCAACAGCTCAATGGGTTATTTAATGTCGACGAAACTTTTACGATAGATTCGTATGAATAGAATATATATTCTTTGCAAGAAATCAGTTTGTAGATCAGGTTTCATTGACCAATTTTTGTAAAGAGGGTTTTTGTCGAGCGTCAAATGTATTACTGGTAATATTTTTTTTTCAAAAATGTATGGCTGGTATTTTTACTATAAATATCATTTTTTATGCTTTCATAGTGTTTCGACCCCAGTTTGGAGGTTAACTATTTGCCCATAGCTGGACCCCTAACAGGCGCTACCACCCTGGGTCAGGGTGGACCTGGTCACAACAGCAATTAAGAGGTTGTTCTACGCTCCTCAAAACATCCCAATCTGAGGCCTTGCTGCCGGATGTAATTTATCGTCATACCCAGGACGCAGAAGTAGGAGGAATCAGAGAGGAAGCTACTAAAGAATTTGCGTGAATGCAGGACAAGAACAAAAAGAGGATGGTAACGGATCAAAAATGTAATAATTAATAGGAAGTTATAGAGAATCACGATACCCTACGTCACGAAACAATTTGGCAAGTAAAAGAAGAACTCTATTGTTACTATTGTCAATATGAAATCGGCAGGCCTGTCTGGTGGTTGAGATAGTTATGTATTTACTACTTGTGCAAGCGAAATCGATGTCTAAGCCAACAAAAAGCCACAATTTCGAATGATGATTTTCAAGGCGACAAGAGAAGATGCTGAAAAGTTCCCTAACGAGAAGGGATTCCAATTTTCAGGTTTGGTTGTGTGGTTAGGATTTTGCAAAGTGGATCGGGTCAAGAACTTCTCAGCACAGAATATTTCAAGAACATTTCAAGAATTTTTGATCTCTCTAATTCGTAGCTCCCACCTTGTCTCTTTTGCTGGTGATCATATATTCTACCTTCGTCTGGTTCATAGTCCTTTCTTATCGCTTTACTTTATTACCTTATTCTTTCACGTTCCTCCATGCTTAATCAGCACAGGATATTTCAAGAACGTTGCAAGAACCTTTAAACACTCTATTTCGTGTATATATATATATATATATATATATATATATATATATATATATATATATATATATATATATATAAAGGGCTCAAACACTGATATTTCATGGTTATAATTTGTTACATTGGAATCGTAATCACGATCCAATTCATCAGACCTACAAATTCAAAAAGAAGTCGGAAAATATTTAAATGTTTGAGCCTTTTAGATTATATTCTAGCTCTGTCCTGGACATTGAGTTCTACCTCGATTCTATATATATACATTGACCACTAATATTATCAATATATATATAAGGGAGAGTTATAGTTGTTCTAATGAAAAAAAAGTGTATATTTTAAAGAGAAAAGAGAAGCCGCAAACGTTTTTGTTTATAATGTGGATTTATATATATATACATATATATATATATATATATATATATATATATATATATAATACTTTATTCTCCATATTTTTCTACACGTGTTTCATGTCTGGTGACCTTCATCAGACGAAGAATGGTTATTTCCTCATATTATTTAATGGAATTATTTTCTTATGTTTTCTTATGTTTAGTCTAAGAAGAATTTGGATTACCACACACAAATAACAATGGTTAAACATGTGGACACCCAGAGGCGACAGTCTGTTTTATGCTAAACGCAATCGTTATGGCTTGGCGATTGCGTTTAGCATGAAACAGACTGTCGCCTCTGGGTGTTGACTTCAATGTCCACTTTTATATTTACATACGCTCTATCCCTGATATTGAGCACTTTAACCCATAAATATAGAATAACTTAAGACTATAGTTCAATGAAGTCCCCTTTGTTTTACAATTTTCCTCTCTCTCACACACACACACACGCACACACGCACACACACACATACATATATATATATATATATATATATATAGTTTTCAAGAAGTCACATTGTAATTTTAAAATCTAGTATTATCTAAATTGTTTTTATTATTCATAGTTCTAGAATGAAATTTAAACACTGGATATATATTCCTATTGTATTGTGGAAAATCATACGATGCAAATATCCTCCATTTTTTGCTTCACTTTCAATAGCATTCGCCATGGCTGTAGGTCTCAAATCCTTGCACAAATGTTAGCCTTCAGTTGCCGAATTGTATGTAGCTTATTGATGTATACACGCTGCTTAAGGTGACCTCAAAGAAAACTGAGACGTCAGACCAGGAGAACGTGGTGGCCATAAACTTTTGGAGTTTCTTGAAATTATCCAGTGATCAAAAGTTTGCCTCAGAAGCTCTATCGTTACCCGGGTCGTGTATGCAGTGGCGCCATCTTGTTGAAACATCTCAGTTTTGTTCTGCACTACTGGACGCAAAAAGTCTCGATCATCACTCGATTCCGTTCACTAGTGATTTTCATTGCATTGCCATTTTCATCTAAAATGAAAAAGAACTTTTTAATGCATAATATATACTTTTGGAGTTTCATGAAATTATCCAGTGATCAAAAGTTTGCCTCAGAAGCTCCATCGTTACCCGGGTCGTGTATGCAGTGGCGCCATCTTGTTGAAACATCTCAGTTTTGTTCTGCACTACTGGACGCAAAAAGTCTCGATCATCACTCGATTCCGTTCACTAGTGATTTTCATTGCATTGCCATTTTCATCTAAAATGAAAAAGAACTTTTTAATGCATAATATATACTTTTGGAGTTTCATGAAATTATCCAGTGATCAAAAGTTTGCCTCAGAAGCTCCATCGTTACCCGGGTCGTGTATGCAGTGGCGCCATCTTGTTGAAACATCTCAGTTTTGTTCTGCACTACTGGACGCAAAAAGTCTCGATCATCACTCGATTCCGTTCACTAGTGATTTTCATTGCATTGCCATTTTCATCTAAAATGAAAAAGAACTTTTTAATGCATAATATATACTTTTGGAGTTTCATGAAATTATCCAGTGATCAAAAGTTTGCCTCAGAAGCTCCATCGTTACCCGGGTCGTGTATGCAGTGGCGCCATCTTGTTGAAACATCTCAGTTTTGTTCTGCACTACTGGACGCAAAAAGTCTCGATCATCACTCGATTCCGTTCACTAGTGATTTTCATTGCATTGCCATTTTCATCTAAAATGAAAAATCTATTATTTCGATTATTTGTTTTTTCCATGGGCTATCCCCTTTTATTAATAAGTTTTGAAATAAATGAATAAAACATACGAAAAATTTGACAGGCTATGCCTTTTTTTAAACACCTACAAGACTTTTTGGATACCATATATATATGTGTGTGTGTGTGTGTGTGTGTGTGTGTGTGTGTGTGTGTGTGTGTGTGTGTGTGTGTGTGTGTGTGCACTTTTTTCAAACAGGCAGATAAGGGATGGAGACAGGGAGACATGGACGTTCTTTGCGGTTGGAAAACAAGAAACAAGTGAAATGTTGAAATGCTGCTGGAAAAGAAATGGCATAAAACCTGCATTGCGTTAAAATTAGCTATGGCGGGTTAGTGCCAAAGAAAAGATAAAAGAGGCGATGTAGTAGAAAATATTTGTATATTCCTTATTCTTTTTCTGCATATGAAATTGGTATTTGGATAGCATTGAATGGTATACAAATCATGAACAGACAACGGAGTAGATAAGGTAAGGAATGATAAAATACCCGCAAAGTGTAAGAAAAAAGCAGGGACATATATATATATATATATATATATATATATATATATATATATATATATATATATATATATATATATATATATAATTTTGTTTTTAAATATGTTTTCTTCGCTGCATAAGAGTTGTCATGTTTCAAAAACAAGAGCCAAAAACCTAATTACAATTATTTACGCATTTTTATAAGCATGTTCATTAGTTTTACGGATGTACATGCTTATAAAGATGCGTAAATTTCAAGATTGGTTATTCATAAATTTTCGCTTGAGGATGAAACAGAGCTTGATACTTTAATTCAATTTAATTTTAATAATTATAATTAGGTTTTTGGCTCTTGTTTTTGAAACATGACAAACTCTTATGCAGCGAAGGAAACATTTTTTTTTTTAAATAATTATAATTTAATTTTTACTTTTGTATGGAGCACTGTTTTATTAAAAATAAAAACAATAAAGAAACTCAGGATTATTTATCTAACGTGTGCTTTCCTATTTTTCTATATATTTGCACACACACACACACACACAAACATATATATATATATATATATATATATATATATATATATATGTGTGTGTGTGTGTGTGTGTGTGTGTGTGTGTGTGTGTTTATATATATATATATATATATATATATATATATATATATAGTTAAAACAAAAGATGGTACATGAGTGCTTCTTATAATAAGTAGATTTAATAGACCGCTTAATGAAATTTAAGGAATAAAAAGACGAAGGGATGCATTCTAACCAATAACATTCCTCGGAAGAGTGAATGCCACTTCTTTGTTTATTCCTCGTCTCGTTGAAAAGGTCAGAGGCGTGTCCGAAAGTTCCTATTTTAAAATCTTTCTCTTCGTGCTCAATTTAGTCAAAAGGCTAATATATAAAAAATATCATCAATCGTATTGCTAATATTGTTATATTATATTGTCTTTTTATTTCTCAAATTTCTTTAACCGGCCTATTATATATATATATATATATATATATATATATATATATATATATATATCATGTCCCTGCCCCAAAATTTACATACCAACTCATAATAAAATATTGCATTCCTTGACGTCGATCTCGAATCCACAGTATTTACCCACCATTTCGAACTCTTGCTTTTTCAATTGATAACCAATGCCTGGATAGGTATAAAACAGCAGTGATAAAAAAAAATTTCCTAAATAGAGCACATCAAAATTTCTCTTGCCAGAGAATATTTTTGAGTGAACTAAAACCCATAAAAGAAACATTGGTCAACAATAATTTTCAAAAATAAAATTATTCTTACAAAAAATACATGATACCAGTAAAAAAAGAAAAAGAAAGACCATAGAACAAAAGATGAACATATTTTACTGCAACCAGATGCACAGTAATTATAAGCAGGGTGAATTCGCTATAGGAAGAATCATTCAACCCCATATTTTTGCCGTAAATTCCGGAAAACATGCAAAAACTTAAAATATAATACAGAAAACGGAAAACCGCAAACAGTAAGAACAATTTTTGCACTCCCTTTCTCCCACCAAATGGGGAATTGTACGATTGCTGGACAAATTAAATAAAAAAATTAATTTTTCTTTAAAAATAAATTCAATCTGAACAGGTTAATGGAATTATAAGAAATATTAAAAATATATAATTGCAAAACTTCCTGTTGGTCTCAAGGATAATAAAGAGTTT
The DNA here is from genome assembly GCA_964036315.1 of Acanthosepion esculentum. Taxonomy (NCBI): domain Eukaryota; kingdom Metazoa; phylum Mollusca; class Cephalopoda; order Sepiida; family Sepiidae; genus Acanthosepion; species Acanthosepion esculentum. The sequence continues at coordinate 15,754,838 of OZ038513.1, forward strand.
TGACCATTGCATTTGTTTTTAGAATTCTTTTCTTAGTGAAGTAGTTATTATTTTTGCCAATTTTTTAGTGTATCGTTTGTAACCGATCTGTTCTTCAATAAAAAAAAAAAACAGAATAGAGAAAAAAAAGAAGCAACTTGCACCGAGGCTCGAACCTGCATACCAGGACTTCATCCACAACTTGACCTAATAAGCCCATCGACATCAGATCTCGGTGTCGTTTCTATTCTTTCAGCAAGCGTCTCTTTCCTGCAACTTTAGCAGCAGCAGCAGCAGTAATGCTTTTAAGTTGCTTAGAATCTCGTAGTAAAGATGCAGTTGTATTCTCATGGGGGCAAATATTTCACCTTTAAGTAATATACGATAGTCTACTGAATATGACAACGGCAAACAAACTTACTTAAAATTCCTGACATATTGCTCTAATAGAATTAAGAAGGACGGAAATCCATATTCTCTTTGTCATACAGATAGTCATGTGATCATTGCTGAGCTGTTGCGAAGTATAAACAGTACAGTAAAAGTGACACTTTGAAATTTCCGCCCGTCTAATCCAAATCAACCAACAATTTTGAAAGAGAAATTAAGTCGTATTCGGAAACACGTGACAATATTTCTCTGTCTCTGTCAATTACAGTCAGTACCTTCGTTCACTAAAATCTGCAGTAATCAAAGTGAATTAATACCGAGATGGTTTTGTATTCAATAAGCAGACGTTTGGAAAAGAAATACAAACATCTTACAGCAGAAGATCAAAATTGGCATGTGGTTTAAACTCAAGCCAAAACGTCCCGAGTGCTATGTGAGGGGAAAGCCGAGACGCCAAGTTTAAATCGATTAGGACAACAAATCGATCTGTCAAACATGTAACAGTGGTCTATGCATACACATGCATATTTTCAAATATAGACATAGTTATATGGGTAATTATATTTAAGCGTGTGTTTTTCTAGAAAAAGCACAGAAAACTTACAGGTACTTAGGCAAAGAAACACGTAGGCAAGCACATTTACATATATACAGCAATATATAGACGTATATATATACTGACATGTTCAGGCTCACATATCCAAACATTAAAATAATCGCATACACTCGAATACATACGAAGGGTGCTGAAAAATCTCCGCTCGAGCCATTTACCAAAATCTAACCAAATTACCAATCATCGGGAATTTTTCAGCACAAACTCTTAAAATTGTATCACCGTAATTTTTTTCTCTCTTTTTTTTTACAATAATGTTCATGTACAAGGCCCAGGTGCCACTCGAAGTAGAGTTTTTGATTGAATGATTCATTTTCTACGGCTTATCAACCCTTAGTGGGTTATTTAAGCGGTTATTAAGAGGTGGGGAAAGAAGTGGATTCATGCCTTTCCCAATAGTATTTGCACGTAAATGAATATAACGAACCCAAGTAGAATTTGAACTTGGCTCGTCGATTTCAAATTCCGAGCTGTTATCAATTACACCAATTGCACATTTAAGCTTACAGCATCTGGTAGTTCTAAGCAATCACCCATCTCGTTACTGATCAGGTTCGACGTTGCTTAACTTCAGTGATCGTTCGGCAATCGATGATTCAACGTGATGTGGCCGAAAACCGTCGAGGTAGGGAGAGGGTTATGCAGAGTAAGACATGCAGTTCATGGTGATATGTGAAGATAACGGTTAACCCTAGACTTGAACAGCTTAAGAGTGTAGTGATCAGGGAAGCAGTCTCTTGGGAGTCGCTTCCACAAAGCGGTTCGTTGAAGCTGTTTAATACGAAGTGAATGAGGGTGATTTAATTTATTATAATAATACTAGATAGATTAGCTTGATAACCACGACAAAGTTTTCTCTCTCTCACACACACACACACACCCACACCCACAGACATACACACACACAGACAATCACTATGTCATCGAATCCAATCAATAATAACACAATCCACAGAGATAACCAATAATATATTTTATTTCGCTATACTGTGCGTGACATAGCATGGTTTTGCTGTGAAGCTTAGAATTGGTGGAACTAGAAAACTGGAAATAGCAATAAATTAGCAATAGACTTGCCACGTTTCATCTGTGGGAAAGAGGTTGCAGGGAGGAAAATCATTTGTCACACACAAGCACACGTAGACGCTTTTGAGCAATATCAAGACAGAAAAGCGAAGGCACTGCATCTCCCTAAGAGAACACCCGTTCATCGCGATAGATGAAAATTTATATATATATATATATATATATATATATATATATATATATATATATATATATATATATATATATATATATATATATATATATATATATATATATATATGTGGTACAATGGGTAAATTGTCACTATTTTTGATTTCACGCATGCACGTTGTTTGTTTTTCTCGACTACACAGTATAGTAGGGTCAGTTGGGCACCGTCCGCGAGAAAAAGAGCTCCATAACGCAATTCACTCTGCCAAAAATTTGGAAACGTTATGCTGTACTGCTTGGCATTCGCGCCGGCAACTTCGATTCGAACATTTCAGAATGTTTGGGTGTCAATGCACAGGATTCGGGAAGAGTTGGATGAATCTAATGGTGATTACGGTGGTGCGGAAGCTCGGAAAACTCACTCTGATTGTTCTGAAAAAAAGAATTCCATTCATATTCCACAGGGCTTCAGACTCAATACAGAAGCCTTGAGGAGTTAGTGCTGCCCTGGTTCAAGAGGGTGGCAGCTGGAAGACCCTATGTCTGGGAACAGGATTCTGCATCATACCACTCAAACAGGAGAACCCAGTCATGACTGACAGACAATTTCTATAACCACATCACGCCTTGCATCTGGCCACCTTAACCCCCCAGATTTCCACCCCCGTGATTATCATGTGTGGGATGCAATTGAGCGAGAGACCAAGAAAACTCCTTGGTAACACCAAAGATGAACCGAAGGCAAGGATTATGGCAGCATTCACCAACTTAAACAAGGAGAGAGTCCAGAAGAGATGCAGGAGATTCCGAAGTCGTCTGGAGGCCTTTCAACCAATTAGACGACAATTTATCCATCGCATTCTCTATACGTATATAACATTTAGGATAAACGCCAATGAAAGTTATTGTTTAGGGTTTTTTTCCTAAATTTCAGGTCATTTTCTTGGTTTCAGGTACATATTTAATGTTGTGTTTGCCGTATTAAAAATGGAATAAAAGAAAGAAGATGTGTGGAAACGAGTAAAATGGACAGAGAAAGATAATACATGAACTTATTGAAAAAAGAGTCATCTTTATTATAACTTATCTTACGAAAGAGTAAAATGTAGAGGAGATAATAGTCCGAGTTATCGAATTTGGTCACATTTTTCTCAACATCTAAATATTCAGTGGGGGGACACAAATTTTTAATTTATTGTATTTCCAAATGATGAATAAACATAATTTTCATATAATTAACTGTACACAGATGCATAATAACTAAATATGCATAGAAAGCAGAAAAAATTGATTTAATAGAAATAAATTCCATTTATCCATTTTAATGGGTTAAAAATGGATATATCGGTTTGTACATCCATGCTTCAGAAATTCTACACGTAATCACACATGCAAAAACAAATCCAAATTCTTTTTAAAATATTCGGGGTCGTCAAATAAGCTTTACAACCTATGATTATTAAATATGATTTTACTTAATAACAATATTTCCTAAGAATTATCACATTGAAAATGAATTTTAAAAGATTTTAAAACTTTATAAATTACTCAATTTAAAATTGTAAAAAAATGAAAATAAATTCTTTTCTCCGGACAATATTGTCTTTAATATATGTTATTCATAAAAGCAATTAAAAACTTCTCTAATTAAATAATGCCTTAATTTTATTGCGTTTTTTTTTCATTTTCGATTCAGAACAGATTTTCGGTAAGACCGAATCCGATTTTGCAAAAAAATTTGGTTATTTAAATTCTTCAAAGAATTCTGCTTTTAACTAAAAATTATCTCGTTGAATTTCTCAAGTTTTCATAAAATTAAGTAAGAGGCTGAAACATATGTAAAAATAATGTTTTTACCAAGATTTTCTAACTTTACCTACGAACTAAATCAAAAAATAAATTTTATCAAGGCATATTTGCCTTGATAAAGTCCCTCAGAAGATAAAACGCGTCGGCTAAAATAAGTTTTCCTTTTGTCTTTATTTATACTGTTCTTTTACAGATTACGATGCATGGCTGCCTGACAAATGAGTTCTTAGGATAGAACCGCTAGACTACCAGCATGTAAGATTTGTTTATAGTGCTGCCGACTTGGTGCAGAATAAACCGAAAAAACTGATAACAGAGAAATAGTGCAACGAAGTCTCCAAACAAACCTCTTCAGGTTATTGAATTCAGCGTTGGCATTCTTTTAGATTGGTTGCCAACCAAGGCTAATTCTACCTCCTAAGTTGCCAATCTGGGGTGGGGATAGAAGAGTACTTTTTCACAATGAGTTTCGCTTTGTACAAGACCCAAGAGCAACTCGAGGTAGAGGGTTACAGAGTAAGAGGCAACACCCCAAATAAGGTGATAATACCACCAAGACGCAAGAAGCCGTTGGAAGTGAAATAGAAGAAAAAGACATTAGAAGGAGACGGAAACACAATCCTAAACAGGTAACAAGTGATAAACCTGTACTTCTGTTCAAAAGGCCTAGGAGGTGTGTGAACCGGGTGATAGGCAAACCTATCTACTCCTATTGAGGAACAAAGTAAATAAATTGTAAATAAAGGTTCAGAGTTTTTTTCAGACGTAAAAAGAACGGAGTTGAAGTAGACTTTAAAAGGAACCAGAAACCCAATCCTAAACAGGAAACAAAGGATAAAGCTCTACTCCTGTTCAAAAGAGCAAGGAGGAGTGTGAACTGGATGATAAGCGAACCTGTCTATTCCTATTGAGGAAAAAAAAGTAAATAAAAGTTCATAGTTTTAGCGGGAGATATGAGAAAAGTGAATGTACCGAACTTAATCGGGTTTCGAACTCGGATCGACGATTTTGCATTCCGAGCCGATAACTATTACGCTACAAAGCACATTGAGCACACGGCACTACATACAAATATAAATACGAGCGATGGTGAAAATTTCTCGGGCCAAAATCTGATCAAATGGCCAAACATAAGGTTCTGGGCGGGAAGGTGTAGAAATTCCCTCTTGTCTGGGCTGTGAATACATGCATTGATATATTCCCAGTGAAAGCTGTGATATTGGTCTAATGATCATTAGGCATTTGTATTTTGGCATTTGTCACCAGAGTCTTTCTCCAATACTAAAGTAGTGAAGGAATTTTCGTGCGTTCAAGCAACAAATATGCTAAGAGGTCACCTGAGTGCAGCGAATTAAAGTCGGCAATATGACAGACGTGATATACGTGTGGCGTTTACGATGCGGGATTATTTTTAGAATAGATATTATTTGAACTGCGCACACACGTGAGTGTACACAGCCTCAAGAAGAAGAAACTCAAATCAGAGATCTCTGATATTCGATTATAGGACCCTCCATAGAGAGACGGTATATGACACAAGGCCATTTTATAAAGGAGTTTTCATGTATCTTAAGCAGAAAAACTACTCAACTTAGACATTTTACAATAACGCTAATCAAGCATCAGGGATTAATCTTTAACTTCTCCTTTGAGGTAAAATGGCAAGATACTGCTATAACCCGACCCCTGGGCGTAATCACCAGACATAAGGCGTATTTATGCTGGTCACCAAATACAACACACCTCTCGACGTTTTGAATATCGTACCAAGCAGGAGGAGGGGTCTACACTTAGGTGAAAATGACTTGCGTTCGATGCATTCAATTTCACGGGAATTCGTATCGTCTATAGATGTCGAACGTTATGTACCCGCTAGGAAATAAACAGGCCGTGGCTTTGTTGATCTTGGCGAGATTTCGATCGTACTGTTTCTTCAGCGTCCAGCGATCTTACTATAAATGGTGTAAACGTGCCAACAGAAGAAATAACACTGTTGAAAATTTATCAATAATTTAATAAAAGATGAAATTTTTTAAAAATCGAACAACAGCTTTGGGGCTCTTTCGTCCCAATCACTCTTTTCTACTCTTGAAACATCGAGAGATGTCTATTTGTTAAGAAATGTGGAAGTACTAACGTCTTAGCAGCGAATAAATTAAACGGCGGGGCTGCCGGTTTTCTTGTGAGCGTTCAACTGCGAGGCCCGCACTCTGAAGATATCTGGGTAATTCTCTCAAATAGATTTCTGCAAGCGCGTATTTCGTTTATATAGACTTTTGTCCGGAATAGACATGATTAATGAGCTTCTCAAACAACCAACCTCCTGTTATATAACCCAGATGGCTGTGCCATAGAGTGCTTATCAGTTTCGGCCTGGATTTCTAAGTTTCCAAAATTTACATTTAAATTAATGCGCATATGCCTTTTCTACCCTTGAGGCATTGAAAGGCGCGTATATTTGTTAAGTAATGTTGGTAATGCTCATGTCTTAGCAGTGAATTAACTTCTCAAGGAAAGAACACCCTGTTATATAACCCAGATGACCGTCTATAAAATGCTTCTCAATTTGGGCCTAGGTTTTTAAGTTTACAAAACTTACAACGTGAATATGCCAGATAGGTTGCCAGATAGATTGCTAAAAAATAAAACCCTAAAATTACCAAAACTTATTATTCATGTCATGCTAACTTCCTTGGGGTTATGGAGAGTTGGGCCGGTTGTATCAGTTAGGTTGGATCTTACTAGATCTTCAGTTATGTGGCATGCGTGATACACGTGTTTTTTCCCGCAGTAGGTTGCCATTTCTTTCTGCAGTAGACCAGTTGCCACTCAAGGCTATACAACCCTGCTATTTACCCATAGGTGTGGGGAGAAGAGGATTCATACCTTTCTCTAGGGTATTAGCATGCAAGCGGATGTAATGGATTCGACTGGAATTCGGACTCGGCTTTCCGATCCCTTAAACCATGCCTCCTTCTGAGTTCAAACTCTTACGGGGCCCTCCTTATAAGTATTTTATGGGTTTAAATTAGTGTTTTTAAACCGTACTTTTTCATCCAATTTGATTAACCACTCTCCCATATTTTTCACCTGCTAATTTCTCTACTCCTTCGCTCAGAATTTCTAAGTCTCTCAATACGTCAAGTCACAAAGCACTTTGCATGCACTAGTATGAGTCAAACAGAAAACTCTCCCTCTCTCTGTCTCTCTGTCTCTGTCTCTGTCTCTCTGTCTCTGTCTCTCTCTCTCTCTCTCTCTCTCTCTCTCTCTCTTGTCGACCGCGAATGGATGAACGAGCATCACTTCTGCTTTCTGGATCAAACTAAACACAACGTGGGCAGGATGCAGGATTAAACCAGTGGACCGGTCGAATGATCTACGGATGCTCAGGGGACCTACAGTCACTCCCTTAAGTTCGGTTAGGACCGAGTAGGCACCTCAACCCAGAGAGTAAGACGTTGGAGGTTGAGGGGCGAAAGTGTTAGAAATTAGTTGTCTTATATAATGCTGATATCTCGATTTTGTTTTCTTTGTTGATCAGCTTTTGCTCATATTTTGAAGATAACAATTCCGTTTGGTTAATGAATAAAATAAAAATATTGAACATGCAAATATTGATAAGGTTTTATTTGACTTTGTAACCAAAATGAGTGTTTACTACTTTAAATAATTATTTTGGAGAGCAGGGCTTTGAAATGCTGCCAAAAGAGAAAACATGATTGAACGAACACCGATAAAATCAAAAGAAAAGCCAGTCATAAACAGCGGTATCTTTTCTCCTACGCAAACTTCTAAGTACAACAAAACTGAAATAGGCTCAGTTATTTTCAAATAAATGTTTTATACTACATTTTTATTTAAAACAATTTAATTATAAAAATATATTTATATGTATATATAAAAATATTTATTTTATATATAAAAACAAAGGTGATGGAAATAAAAACAATATAGATGAATTTGGCTAGATTACAAAAAAAAATTATTTTTTAAATTTCTTTCAAAAGCTTTAAAACTACCAGCGCCTCTCGTTCATACGCATCAACGTCAACAGACCAAGTCCGATGAAGTCCTAACGGATGAAACGCGTCAAAAGTAAACTTTACCATTTTGTCTTACAATTTCCTCAATACATTTCTTGATATATAAAAATATATATCGTTATCTCATATATATATATATATATATATATATATATATATATATGATGAAAAATATGGAAAAGACAAAACAAAATCCGAATATGAAAGTTTACTGTTTTAATGTTGTTTTACTGTCGACGTCAGACGTTTCGGTCTAGTAGACCATCTTCAGGACAGTAAAGCAACATTAAAACAGTAAACTTGCATATTCGGATTTTGTTTTGTCTTTTCCATATTTTTCATCATACCGTCGGATCTACATCCACATATTTGCTTACATATATACATATATATATATATATATATATATATATATATATATATAGTAATGTAGTATAAAGCTATATACATATATATATATATATATATATATATATATATATATATAGTAATGTAGTATAAAGCTATATATATATATATATATATATATATATATATATATATATATATATATATAGCTTTATACTACATTACTATTTATAGAATTCTTAATTTAATTATATAAAAAGGGAGACTACTCTGTAATTAAGGAAACTGAAACTACTTTTGAAATTTAAAGTTAACTTTACTTGTACACCAACTAATCCATAATCAATAGGAATCTAGTATCAATTTTTGAAGACATAAAAAACTAATTTTTTAATAAAGTGGAAATGTTCAAGATGGAAGAGAAAAATAAAAATGTATATAATTTTTGCATGTAGTAATGATACACATGAAATGATGACACGTTTATGTTGCCCAAGTTCTTTCTTCTATAAAAATTTTCAACAAAAATATTTTTGTTGTTTTTCATTTAATGTTTTTTATTTTGTTTTTGCTTTTTTTTTTTTTACAAAATCATTATTTCAGGGCAGCATTATTTCACAGGAACCATTATTTCATGGGTATCCTTATTTTGAGGTTATCATTATTTCACAGGTTTCATTATTTCATAGCTATCTCTATTTGGAGGATATCATTATTTCATGAGTATCACTATTCTAAGGATATCATTATCTCACAGGTATCATTATTTTATACGTTTCATTATTTTCAAACCGTTATTATAATATTGATATCAATATTTTATGAATATCTTTTCTTTATGGGTGTCATGATTTCATGCAGCAATTAGGAATGTTTTCATTTTCTTTATTTTTCTCTTCCAATGTTGATATGATTTTTTGTCTAATGAAATCGAAATAACCAAATACAGACCCCACACTATTACTATTAAGTTGGAAATTAGAGAAAAACTTTTTTATTATTCAAGTTAGAGTATTTTAATTGTACTGCCCTAATAAAAATCTTGCTACGATTAGCTTTTTTGCTGCATAGCGATAACAAACAAATACACTCATAGTGGATATCTCAAATTACCCTCGTCCACAGTGGGAAAATGTGTCAAAATGGTGTAATTTCCTTTCATGTCAACTGCTGATATCTCACTTATATCCGGGGCTATTTTGATACAATTATATGTAGACAAACTCTACTCTTTCTAAAGATACAAGTATTTCTCATGTGTGATGAACAGCTTACATTTCACGTCTATTTAAATTGGGTCACCATTTTAATGACGGTCGGTGCTTTTTTTCCATTTTGACAGTTTCATAATTGTGTTTTTAAAATTTATTGCGCTTCGAGTTCTGTCTAACTTCTTCTATGTACCAAGTCCTTTCAGGAGATTGTCGAACATGGTTCTCCACAACTTCCTCTTCTTTGTAGCTCTCAATTAATTTTGTCTTTTTGCAATTTCTCCCAAACCCTACTACGCCATTCATTCACTCAAGCTCGTCAGATTGGTTACACGTTGTTTTCTTCTGTCTCTCTTGCCTTCAATCTATCCTGTGAGTATCAAATTTTCCAAGCCCTCTTTCCTCATTATATACCCTAGAAATTTCAACTGTATCTTCCGAATATGCAAGTTTACTGTTTTAATGTTGTTTTACTGTCAACGTCAGACGTTTCGGTCTAGTAGACCATCTTCAGGACAGTAAAACAACATTAAAACAGTATATGTATCCTTTTTTTGTTTCCATTGTTTCTAGAACATTGTCGTTAATCACATGTTCATGGTATTCTCAGCATCCTTCTGTAGAAAAATAATTCAAGTCCCTTCATCTGTGGGGAGATTATCCAGCATTCACTATCATATAGAAGGACTAATATTATATTATAGTGTATCAGTACACTTTTCTTTTTTTCTAACGATATTTTTCTGTTTCGTAATACTTTCCTTAGCTTTTGGAAGGCATGTTTCGCTATCCCAAGGCACCTTCGGATTTTAGTGTCACATTTTCCGTTCCCTGTTAAAAACACTTCACATGTATTTAAATTGTTGTACTTGTTTGATATAAGTATGTCCAAATTGTAATTTGCCTGTTGTGACACCCCTTTTTCTTGCAACAGATGTTTAGTCCTTTCTTCTCGTTTGTCTTCACGAACTTCTGTGGGAGTTTTTGTAGTTTCATTTCTGTGTCTGCCATCAACACTGTTTCATCTGCAGATCTTATATTGTTAAGACTGTGGCCGCTAATAATAAATCCTGGTAGAACTTGTAATTCTCTCAGAATTGCCTCGCTGTAAAGGTTGAATAAGTCTGGCGAGAAGACACATCCTTGTCTTACACCCTATTTCTATTTTTGTTTATTTACTGAACTCGGTTTCTACATGTATGCATTCGGTTTTCTGCCAGGACAGGTTCTGGGTTGTTGTAATATCCTTCCCAAATATGTCAAGGTTACCTAGAAGTTCCAACAGTTATTTGTGACGTTCACATGCTTTTGAATAATCTATAAAACACAGGTGGACATCCTTCTGTCCTTAGCAGTAATAAGTCAGAACTTGACGTGATATCCCTAGACAGTGATCTCAAATCACTTTTCCCTTCTTTGAATCCCAGGTCACATTCCTCCTCTCCTCTTGAGTCTCCGGTCACTTTTCCCTCCTTACTTCCATCTATTGCGATCCCAAGTCACTTTTACTCTCATGGGATCCTTGGTCATCTTACTGCCCTCGAGAATTATTCTAATATCTCTAATGCTTCTACTTAGGTCTTCCGGTATGGCACCACAGTTGTGTGACATTGTGTGAGCATTAACCAGAAGAAAGAAAAAGAAGAGGAAAGAGACTGCTATCTGGATGATAGGTGTTGAAATACCCAGGAAAGTGAATAGAAAAGTTGAAAAGAAAATTAAAAACGAAATGCGTTAAAAACTATGTCTTAATAAAATGAAAATCAAGAACAGTTCCAAGGAGAATCGAACCCAAAATGTAACTGGACGAAATTCAGTTAGATTGAGCAAAGCCAAGACTACAAGTTCTTCCTCACTTTCCGCCGATAAGAAAGAGTCAATTAATATATCATCGAAGATGTCAATCCTGGAAAATATAAAAAGATATGTTGTCGGTAAAGAAAACGGGTGGTCACGGAAATAACATCTAAACTGTTCTAGACAAAGAGCCAGGAAAAACATCTGGTTTGTGTTAGCCACCCAGAAGAAAAATATCCTTACAAAAATAAAGATTAGCGCCTAGGATTGGGGACGTGTTCGTTTATTTCAATTTCTGTGACAATCGTAAAAATTGTTATAGCCGACATTATTTTGGATTTTTTTCACAAAAAATCTATAAAATCTATAAAAATCTATAAGTTGAAAATTTTGTGGATGAAACGCAACGCTTAAAAACTGAAAATTACATCTCCTTATCGAATAATGTCTCATTTTTAATAATCAGTTGGTTTCATATCTCTGCACCCATACAACTCAAGGCGCACATAAATCAAAAAGAGGATATACTATATTTATTCCATGTAAAACAGTTGTGTCTGACGCATTGACATTTGTATTAATAACCAAGTTATAAACATCACCAGCTGAACCCCATTTTAAATCAGCCATGTTTCAAAAATGGATATTATGCTGTTTAAAACTTTTTCTTATATTTGCGTTAATGGTGCATTTTAAAATACTTACACTGTATAAAGTACTTATTCATTGTATTTTGTCCAAACTGTCATACTTAATTTACTTTTGCCTCAGCTGTTATTTTTATGCATTTTCTTAAAAAACACTAAACAGAATTCCTATTATAAAATGGAAAAAAGAAATATATAAACTGGATATATTCTTAGTTCTTTAAACTTCATCCACACGTTTGTCCATAAAAAATGAAATTTTGTAAATTTCCTTTCAGCTCCTTTTTTTCTTTCTTTCTCTTTCTGATTGCTTTTCTGTTTCTTTCGTCGCCTTTTTCAGAAACATCTCGCGGGCATTCGCCTGTAAACGCCCAAATCCTTCCGATCTTTAGACCAATTCACTTCTTAAATAACTATAACCCGGCTTCAAGTTTGAATCATAATTTTTAATTTGTGGAGCTTAACTGATTTTCCCCGGTAAGAAAAACAAATTGTATCTTTTTAAATGACGCCTGTTCACCAATATTATTTTGGCGGGTTTTTAAACCATAAGATTTGAGCCTCGTTTTTTACAAATTTGAAACACAAATTTTACACATATCTTTTTCATAAATCTTCAGCTTTCCTTTTGACGATATTTATCACATCAAATCTGGGCTTCGCGTAAACAAAGTTTTTTTTATTAACTGTTTGGCTTTCTTTTTATGATTATTTTTTAAACACTCTTCTCAAAAGAAAGTGCAACAAACCGAGTTTATTGTGTTATTATTTTCCCCCTTTTAATTAATATTTTATATAATTTATATTGTTATTATATAAACTTTTACATGGGTTCTTTGTAAATTTTCTAAGTGGCATACACTGTGACCGAAAGGAAAACTTGTGCGAGAGTACCGTTTTATGTTTACATCATAAAATAAAACATTTTTATATAATACTGCAAACATTTTTGTTGTGATTTTATATAAACATTTTTTCATTTTCTAGGATGAGACTTATATAACTCGAGCCCTGAATATAACCACCAAAAATAATCCGTAATTGTGCTGGTCACCAAATACAACACACCTGTTTAGGTTTTCGAATATCACATGTAGGGAGTGGCTACTTGGTGAGATTTCGATATGTACTGTTTCTTCAGCGTCCGGCGATCTTGCTGAAAAAAGTGTAAACGTGCCAACAGAAGTGATGACACTGTTGAAATAATATCAAGAATTTAATCAAAGGTGGAATGTAAAAATAGTACAACAGCAATGAGTCTTTTCGTCCAATCACTCTTTTCTACCCTTGAGGTACTGAGAGACGTCAATTTGTTAAATAATGCCGGTGGTGTTAAAGTCTTAGTAATTGTTGTGAGACCAATACTTCCCTACATCATGGACTCTCCCAGTACTATATTATTATGTGAATGGTAGTATCATGGGAGGAGTAGCACCAGTAATGCGCAGCCGCGTACGATACCAATACCGGACACCACTGGATAGTAAGCTCTGCTTACACTATTCTTTGTAACTTTTCTGTTTAATAAATCTTTCATGCCTCTAACCTGTGTTTTCCTTCCGTCGCCCCTACTTCGGGTCCACATCAGTAATGAATTAGCATTTCAAACAAATAATCTATTATATAACCTAGATGGTCGTCTAAGTGGTTTTCGATTTCGGACTGAATTTCTAAGTTCCCAAATTTTCATTGAAATCAACTTGAATCGATTGAATGGATTGCTAAAAACCCTAAAGTTACCGAAAATCCTGCAAACTTTCGGCAAACTCATTAGTCACATCATGCCAACTTCTTTGGCGTTATGAAGAATTGGTCGAGTGGTGTCAGTTATGCTGAATCTTGGTAAATCTAGTTCGTTTAATTTGAGTTGAAACAATTCCAATGCCCTTTTTATAAGTATTTTATGGATGTTAATAGCAGACACGGAAAGAAAACTACAAAAGCTCCTACAGAAGGAAGGCGAGAAGAAATGAATAAAAATAAACTGCAAGAAGACAGAGTTCACGGTTGTTAACAAAAGGATGAACCAAAAATACAAATTACAAATCGGAGATACCAAAATCAAACAAGTACGAAAATTTAAATATTTGGGAAGAAGACGGAAAGTGCGACACTGAAATTCGGAGACGCATTGGAATAGCCAAAGTTGCTTTCCAAAGCTAAGCAAAGTATTAACAAACAGAAAATTTAGTTAGAAACAAAGAAAAAAGTACTAAACTGTAACGTGATATCTGTTCTCCTATATGGCTGTGAATGCTGGACAATCTCCTTAATAAAATGAAGAGACTTGAAACAATATAAATGGGGTTCTACAGAAGGATGCTGAGGATACCAGTGACCAAACTTGTGAGCAAAGTTGTTTTAGAGAAAATGGAAACAAAAAGGAAATTTACACTTAACATCAGGAAAAGGCAGTTGAAATTTCCGTGGTTTATAATGAGGAAGGAAAGCTTGGAAGATCTGTTATTCACAGGACAGATTGAGAAGAAGGACAGAGGAAAACATTGCATAACATACTTGATGAGCTTAGATCTAGAAGAAAATAACAAAAAAGACAAAATTTATTAAGAGCTACAAGGGGCAGGGAAATAAGGAGAGGCATGATCGCCTACATCATGAAGGGTCACGGCATGTAAAGAAAATGGGTTTAAATGAATATTTTCAAATCGGACATTTTTCGTCAGACTCCAGTCCAATATTTTTCTCTTTGTAATATCTTTACTTCTTTGAATTATCTAGTTTCTCAATACCTTAAGTCACTAACCACTTGCCATGCACTGGTATGATTCAACCTAGGCAACTGTCTTTTCTGCATATATATATATATATATATATATATATATATATATATATATATATATATATATATAAGATTTATATGTTTGACACTACACTTTGAAAAGCAGTATTGATAGCTAAGCATTTTAATTTTTCCATTTTACCAAATAATAGAATTATCGTCTGCTTAAAAAAGATGACTATCACTTACTAATTTGAATAAAAAAAATTAACTAAATGGAATAAGACTGGCTAAAATAGTGATGCAATCTCATCAAAATATTTTGCCAAGCCTTATTGAAAAATCGGATTATCATAATTGAACTATTGTTGCTATTTTAACTACTGTTAATATTGAATATTAATTGCTTATAGAAAGCATATTTCGTACAATAACAATATTTAAATTATTAGTTTTTATTCTTGAGTTTCCTTGGAATTCATTCTTCGTCACCATAATTATCAGCACTTGAGTGTTTATCAATTCCATTTAGATAACTGTTTTATTACTCAAGTCTTTCTCCGGAACCGTGTGCTCTGTAAACGGTAATCAAGCCCCCGACCTATACACCATTTTTCCAATACAGGCGAATTATCAGCGGAAAAAAAATGAAAATGAAACCTGATTTATCCTGTCAATTAACTGCAATTTTAGATAAACAATTCAGTTTAACAGAACAGGCCAAATTTAGTTTTCTGTCTAATTCTCAATTACAGCAAAATATTTCAGCCCACCATAGTGCTGTTCATGTCCCATAAAAAAAGAAAATCACTTAAAATTGATCCCCTCTATGAAAGCCAAAACATACGATAGAAACAGTAACCTACTTGATAGGTTTTTGTAAGTAGATGGCAGAATAGGAACCAAAAGATTTCATAGTGAAAAATGATGTAACAAAAAACTGGAAAATGTAGAGCCGACATTCTAACACGGGGGTTGGGTTACCGACATTTTTTTTTTCCATCGCACCACTTTCCAATGAAAAAATTTTCTACTGTCCACCTTTATAGTAAATATTCAAAAACATACCAAAATTGTTTGCTACTGTTTCATAAATCGACTTTATGGTGTAGTAAGATGCCAAAGGCAGGTAACAAATAATGCTGACTTATGTGGTGACTACTACTGTATTAAAGTACAAATGAAAGAAAACTTGACCATTGAAAACTATATATATATATATATATATATATATATATATATATATAAAATCTTGTTTTATGGTCAGGCTTAGCATTGCAAGCATTGATGAAAAATTAAATGATTTTTGCTCATAATAAAATTAAAAATATGACACGGCTAGCAACTAATTTTTATCATAATTCAGTGAATTCCTTTTGTTGTTCTTGGGCTTCCCTTATCTGATTTATAGTGTAACCCGGATATAAGAGAAACTCGGATATAAGAGAGATATTCTGTGGTCCCAAATTAGAGCCTGTGTTAATGTATATATAATAGACCAAACCCGGATATAAGAGACTTCTTCTCCGGTCCCGACAACTCTCTTATATCCGGGTTACACTGTATATGAAAAGAAAATGTTATTTCATCTGAAGAACTATTCAAATGTTAATCACCTTTCTCAAAACTACAAAAAATATTTGTTGTCCCCAGCGATATTCATATCTTGTCTAACAATGTGACCCAGTTATTCCTAATTAGTCACCTGTTTTTTAGGTGTATGTGTGTGTGGTGGTGGGGGAATACAGGTTTTTGCTTATCTCCTTTGAGTATTTTCTCCTAGTAGCATATGTTGAAATACATTTTTAATACTCAAAATCCTGTATCACCCACCAAAATTTCCAATTGATGGCCATTTCCTGTTCAGAAGCTGATCACCCACCCAATAGTTGAAATTGCCCACTGGTGGGTCTTATCACTTAGGTTGAGAAACATTGTTCTAACAGGACTTGACACATAAAAGATGTTAATTTTTAGACCAACAACTTTATTGCTGCTTTTATTAAAAACACTGCTAAAAGTTAAAATTTTATGTAAAAGAATCATTTCACAGAGAAATATCTTTGGTGAAATTCTTGAAACGTGAAAATAAAAATATTTTTTCATGAAAAAAAAAAAAAACAATAAGAAAGCCACAATTCAGAATTGTAAATAATTCTTTAATACTAAAATATTTAAATTTTTCAGCATTTTCTTTCTCAATGGCAAACAAAAAAACATGATACAGCAAATTTCTACACATCTGATTATTTTTTAATCTCGTGTCATTTGTACACATAAATTCTAAAAAAAAGAAGTTAAAACACAAGTCAAATAAAATAAATCTCAACATTTAGTGTAACACATTTAACTGCTGTCTAAAAAAGACAATGACCATGAATAATGGCAGCTCAATTAAGAGCCATCAATAATGTTCAGAAAATAATGATGGCTGATTTACAAGAAGCCACTCATCACTTAATGACCAAGATCTGTTCAAGTAACCTGGTCCCTAAACTAGCGGGTCATTGAGTTTTACATGACTACTATTTCAGGTATAATACACATGTAATAGGTTTTGTGTCAACCTGCTTCAGATAGATTACATTTCACTTTATAAAATTTCTAAAGGTTTAATCGGGAATATTAAATGTAATAAACAAATGGAAACTATTTCAAGCATAGGTACACAGGTAATAGATTTCTCATGGTCATAAATTTTAATGACATCTTATATGTCTAATTTATTTCTCAATGTTTCTACAGTAATGTACTGAAGAGTAAACATAATGAACAAATTCAAAAATCAGCTCCGTCTCCTGGACATTAATCCAGTTTGCATACTGTTGTAGATACAAGTCAATCTGAGTACCTCGAGGCGGTGTAATTGTTAGCAAGCTTGTCTCATTAGAACAATTACAACTGTGTAGATGAGCCCCATACTTTTGCCTTTGTGCCGCATCTAAGCTACACTTTGAAAATCACTATATAAGTGCACATCAACATGGTGCAATGGCTAGCAAGCTTGCTTCACTAAATCTATTATGACTGAAAAGTGAGTTCGATCTCCACTGGGTGCTCCACACATTTGGCCGTGTGCCAGATCTAAACTACGCTTAGAAAATCATTTTGGGCACCTCGAGGTGGGGGTAATAGCAAGCTTGTCTCGCTAGAACTATTATGACTGGGTAGTGAGTTCAATCCTCACTGGATGCCCCATACTTTCGGCCTTGTGCCACATCTAAGCTATGCTTGGAAAATCACTAGATACAAGTCAATTTTTATTTATTTTTTATTTTATTTATTATGATTCCTTTTGAAGAAAGTGAAAACAATTATGATTAATGTCTTCATAAAATGTATAATACCAAATGAGATTTTAACTTAGAGCTGGCCATAAGTTGGGGTCGTTAAACAGAGTAAGTCGTAAGTGACAAGTGTCAGTAAAACATTTAGTTACATGCTGTTACTAAATAAAAAGTTATTTTACTTCTCTTGATGTTTGACTTTTCAATGAACTCAGTTTTATTTACAATGGATACAACAATCCTACAATAGAAGCAGTTACATCACAGAAACATTAAACAGGGTTTATTTGATAAAATGTAACACTGATTTTTTTATTAGTATTTCTCTCATCTAATCCTGTTTATTATTTATCCCAACTCTCAGCCTGTCCTTCTACAGCTATTAGTAAGCTGCCTTCCCAATTAAGCTATGGAGATCACTGGCTGGAGTTATTCAAATCTGACCATATTAATGTTTTTTTTTTCTTTTACTTGATAGATATATGGTTAAATGTGAATCAGTGCAGCCAGATCTCCATGGCCTAATCAATAAATTAGCTGATGTGTTAAGACAAGCTTTCTAAACAGGGATGCATGTTTGATTTTCACTTACAAACCACATTACTAATTCATGACTGTAGAATGACAATATAAAAGTTGCAATAAAATGCAGATGAAATCAAGATGAAAGAAATACTATATAAAAAAAATAATTTACAATAATTTATGCAATATATATATATATATATATATATATCTATATCTATCATCAGAAATCAGATAAGAATAATCAGAAAGAACATTAAGATTTATAATCTGGTGTTCTTAGCAATTATTTTTATTTTTAAAAAAAATGGTGCTCACTCCAAACAGTAGCGCAAAATATTTTAATTATTTTCTTTTTAAAAATATGATTCCATTGCGACACAGAAAATTTTCATGTTTCAAAACTGAAACTAAATTTATAAATCTAATTATAAAAATTAAACTTAAAATCCAGTCTTGTTCCATTGTCAAGCGATGATAGGAATCCAACAATGGATTTTAAGTTTAATTTTTATAATTAGATTTATAAATTTAGTTTCAGTTTTGAAACATGGAAATTTTCTGTGTCGCAATGGAATCATATTTTTAAAAAGAAAATAATTATATATATATATATATGAAATAGCTCACAATAATTGCTGGTAATAAAATGGTGTTCCATGTAAAATAACAGCCCACACCATTCAATGATACTCCAAGTTTCATGCACATTGCCATCACCAGGCATAAACTAAAATTGTCAGTCCTAACATTTTTTGGTTTAATAGCTACTGGAAAGATAATGGAGATCATATGAAAAATAAATAAATAAAAAAGAATTGTGTAACAACTGTGTATGTGTGTGTGCAAGTTTATAAATATCGACATGGACATAGCAATCAACACTTCATGGAGTCTGTCAGTTTCCAGTTTCAGTGGGATCTTTATACTAAAATTTGGTCTGAAGATGGCATTGAAACATGAAATTGACTCACCAGGCACTGTTGATTTCTATGCTCACACAAAAATACAAAAAGAAAAAAAAACTTCACTTTGTGCTCCCTTAAAAATGTTGTTCTTTTCTGCTCCCTGATGATTGTGAGTAGAATAAGAAACTCGTGGCAATGGAGAAACCTTAAGAGAGTGCAAAGTCTATAAATATTTTTTATATTATCTATGATTTCTATTTTATGTTTTACATTGGACACGGCTTTCTATAAAGTTGGCATCTTTGGCGCAAATTCTATTCACTAATAATTTGTATTGTCATATCTACTAAAAGTCCACAGCAGTAACATAAATTGGCATCTTTGACATAAATTTTATTCTTGTATTTTCAGGAAGGCATTTTTTATTTAAGCAAACATATTTTTAATTCATTTGTTTAAACATTATTTTTTAATGGATACTCATATTCAAGTAGATGCTGTTTTTACTTATTTATTAAACAATATATTTATTTATTTCCATCTACTGGTCTTTTCATTAAATCTGACTAGCTTCTCATCCCCAATAGAACCTCCTGATCAAAGGAAGGTTTCCCCTAGCAGACACAGGTTCAAATCCTGGCAGAGGGCACATTCTAATAAGATTTCTCAAAATATTCAGGCCAGTAGATGGAAATAAATAAATATACTGTTTTATACATAAATAAAAACAGAGCATCTACTCAAATATGAGTATCCATTAAAAAATAAAATTTTTATATATATATATATATATATATATATATATATATATATATATATATATATATACAGAAAAATTGCTTAACTGTAAATATCAATTTCTGATATTTCCCAAGTTTCTTGGAATTATCCATTCTTCAAGGGGTCTGTTTTTTGAATAAGTTTATTTCCAATTTTTTTTTTTAACTCTTGTGTACATGCACAAATTCATGAGTTTTACATTTTTTACACACATACATTCATGAATTTTTGCTTTTGTTTATGTGTTTGTTCGTAAATGTTATAATTTTTCCAATTGTAAATTTTTCTTTCAAATTAGAATTATTTTCCATTATAATTTTTTATATGTATGGTTTGTATTGAAGTTGTGATGCTATGTTATATTATTAATTAAATTATAATATTATTTTTGTATTATGTTATATTATTATTAAAGTAATAAAATAAATATTTGTTAAAATGTTGTCATTGAACCATTATCTCATTCTTCTTATTTAATAATTTAATTTGGTTATTGAATGTTAATATTAATAATTTTTCTCTAAACAAAGTCTACAATTCCTATTGGTAATATTATATGGGAGTACTGCTTTTATAATTTCCTATTTAAGTAGATATATTCTTTTCATTTTGACTCCATATATATTTTTGATAATCTACGATTTGTTTGTTTGTTTGGGGTTTTATGGCATATCAACCACTATGGGTTATTTAATGCCAGATCCAGTATTTACTAGATATATCAAAAACGTATAGCTGGCAACATCATTGTTTCAAAAAAATGTATCCCTGGCAACATCATTGTTTCAAAACGTATAGCTGGCAACATCATTGTTTCCCATCACATTTTAGGGGTAAGGTGTTAGTATATTTAGTGTAGGGTTTGGGAGGGAAAGTTAATTGTAAGTTGTAGTTGTTTTGGGATGGGTTAGATGTGATGGGGCATGACATGACCAGCCGATTGATCAGATCGACGGCCTTTTGGTTGGATGTAGTTTATCGTCATACCCGGGATGCGGATGTAGTTTATCGTCGTACCCGGGACGTGGATGTAGTTTATCGTCGTACCCAGGACGTTCTACTATATGTGTATTTATCTATTTTAAATATCTTATGATTATTAAATCTTTCTTTAAAAGTGGTTTCGGTCACACCTATGTAATTTTTTTCTTCTGTGTTATTATTATTTGATACAGTTGCTTTATATATTATATTATTAGTTAAACATTTATTATTAGGTGGACAATTGTTTTTATTTTGACAATTACAATTATTATTGCTATTTTGTGGATGCGTGTTATTATAATTGTTATTGTTTTTATTTAATATTTTTATTGTTTATTATTTTCTCCATATTATTCATACAACTATAACTGATTTTGATTGTATTTTTGTTATATATAGTGATATGTATTATTGCTGTTTACATTTGAGTTTCAAATAAATGGGGTGATTGGAATATATTTTATAATTCTTATTAATGAAATATTTTTCTGAGAATACTCCTGGCCTAAATTCTAGAAACTTCTTGAATATTTAATGAAAAAGGATGCTTAAAATAAGAGAATAGATTCTTCTATAACAAAATAATAACCATACAAGTGTGTCTATTCAAAATTCAAGGTTAAACCCTCTAATTTATATAAATGGAAGTGAGGTAAACCCCAGGACTCTTGTGTTCAAGATATTAAAAGTAGGAACTGTTTTAACTCCAATGCTAGTGGATCCTTTGGCCATAAAAAAGCTTATGAATTTTTTGTATAAGCTGCTGATGATTTCCTTATTTGCATATAAATATGGTCACTATCAGGAATTCTGCCTTCTTTCTGCCTTAAATAGACAATATGTTTTATTTAATACATTTATTTGTAGCTGTTTCATGAGAACTTGTTTGTTTGTTTGGGGTTTTATGGCATATCAACCACTATGGGTTATTTAATGCCAGATTCAGTATTTACTAGATATATCAAAAACGTATAGTTGGCAACATCATTGTTTCAAAAACGTATAGCTGGCAACATCATTGTTTCAAAAACGTATAGCTGGCAACATCATTGTTTCAAAAACGTATAGCTGACAACATCATTGTTTCAAAAAAACGTATAGCTGACAACATCATTGTTTCAAAAAAACGTATAGCTGACAACATCATTGTTTCAAAAACGTATAGCTGGCAACATCATTGTTTCAAAAAAATGTACCCTGGCAACATCATTGTTTCAAAAAAATGTACCCTGACAACATCATTGTTTCAAAAAAACGTATAGCTGACAACATCATTGTTTCAAAAATGTATAGCTGGCAACATCATTGTTTCAAAAAAATGTATCCCTGGCAACATCATTGTTTCAAAAAAATGTATCCCTGGCAACATCATTGTTTCAAAAAAACGTATAGCTGACATCATTGTTTCAAAAACGTATAGCTGACATCAGTTTCAAAAACGTACAATTGGCAACATCATTGTTTCAAAACGTATAGCTGGCAACATCGTTGTTTCCCATCACATTTTAGGGGTAAGGTGTTAGTATATTTAGTGTAGGGTTTGGGAAGGAAAGTTAATTGTAAGTTGTAGTTGTTTTGGGATGGGTTAGATGTGATGGGGCATGACATGACCAGCCGATTGATCGGATCGACGGCCTTTTGGTTGGACGTAGTTTATCGTCATACCCAGGACGTGGACACACCTTGGGATTTCACTATTTTCCCATAGCTCGGACTCTAACTGAACTTATATGGGTATCATATATAGTCACGTATACTGCAAGTTTATATGATCATTTTCTTTTATACAATAAATAGGGGGGTCACACTATGCACAGGTTAAAAATCAAGCATTTTTGGTGACTGGCTGCACTATATTTATAGATGGTATTTGTTGATTTTAAGTGGCATACATCGTGAAGGAGGTTTTGCTCTTCATGTACAGACAAAAGGGAAGAAACTTAGGCTACATCGGAAGCAGGCCCAGGGTAAAGGAGCTACCGTAGCTGGACATGAGTAAAAACAAAAGTACGGTATCTAAATCTTCGTATCAGATATTTTCCAGTAAGTGGTACTTTGTCACCAGCTATTTTATTTGGGAGGGGGGGTGCTTTCTACAAAAAAGAATGAAGACCATTTATTTGCTATAAAATATGTTCAGGATAATGCCTACTACTGCAATATTTGACTACAGTAGGCTTACTAGTATTGTTCACATTATACACAAGCTATATGAAAAAATTCAAGCTATTCACAAAGAAATTCAGGGGTCACACTATACATGATGCAAGTTTATACACAAGTACAGTGTAACCCGGATATAAGAGAAACCCGGATATAAGAGAGATTTTCTCTGGTCCCAAATTAGAGCCTGTGTTAATGTATATATAATGGACCAAACCCGGATATAAGAGACTTCTTCTCAGGTCCCAACAACTCTCTTATATCCGGGTTACACTGTATATACAATAGATGAAAATTTTTTTAAAATTAGTTTCTGAAATTAAAGTCTTTAGAAATCTAACATGAACAACATTTTGTTTCACAAATGGAGATTTTATTCTGGTGAAATAGAATTCTTTTTTTGATGACACCAGATTATTTTTTTTAATCGTCTTACATATTTATTATTCTGAAATTAATATGTCTCTCCCTTATTAAATCTATTCACATATAAAATTAAATGTACAGATAAATTTGATTAGTTTTATATTAAAGGAAAGTAAAAATCTTCCTCATCAAAAGCATTCTTCTGAAAAGTAACTTTCAGGAGTTATGGCTATTCAGTTTATTACCAACACAAAAACATTTCCTTTTTCCTTTTTTTAACAGCTAAGAAGTTTAAATGCTATTGTACAGACCATTACTAGTATTAAGCTTCTTCAGCATTTACAAATTCACTGACAGTTAATCTAAAGGTAACATAATTATATTGGGTTGTCCAGAAAGTTCATACTTACTTATGAAGCATCCAAATCTGTCCCAGATACCAGTTTTGAATCAAAGAACTGTAAACAAGCTTCCTTCACTTCATCAAGTGTTGAATCACTGGTTACAAAGGAAGCTGTGCCATTGAGCAGAATATGTCATATCATTTGAAGCATCATCATGACTGAATAGTGGATGTGGAAGAATCTCAACACCATCCATCTATTTGAACTTCTTAGTCAACCAGGCAGTGTGTGGCCTCACATTATCTTACTAAAACAAAGCCGGACCTCAATTGACCAAAGCAGGATACTCCTTTAGTTTCTCATACACACGGTCTAGCTGCTGGCAATAGAGTTTAATGTTGATGGCACAACCATGTGGAATAAGCTCAAAATGTAGTACTCCTGAGAGATTCCTCAAGACAGAGATCAAGATTTGTTGTTTTCTTTCCGCTTCCTAGGGGAGTCAGGGCTTTCTGGCCAACCTAGTATATTCAACATAATTCAGCTGAGCATCTTGATTGTTAGAGTCCCATTTCCGTTACTCCACTCTCCAATTTGTCTCCAAGTTTCTATGTTCAGAAATCAATATGGCAACTCAATTACAAAAGGAAATGGACAAATCGCAAGTTCAAACTCAAAGATCCAGGAGGCGGGAAGAAATGTCGAAATCACAAATCAAATACTCAGTTACTCACAAGCCATCTTACACATCTACAAACGCCCTTCCCAGGGATTAAACTCATGATTACATTCAATTCAGTCATTGGGCTGCAGTAGAATGAGCTAAAATTTTCAAACTTCAGGTAACAATATACAAGGTGTCTCAAAAAATGTATGCACAATATTACAGTGTATGGCTCAAGTCAACTTGATTTCTTTTCACATTTACACGTTAGTATTACTAATGTCATCCAGGCGTAATTTTGAACAAAGAAAGTTTATTCCAAAATGTTACTGGCAGTACCAAATGCAGTTAAGTTCAAAGGCGGTATCGAAGAGAGATTCATTTAGATCCACCCACATAGATTACAAACACACAAATCAGTGATAAGTTTGAAGTTGATGGTACTGTACACAATGTGCCGAAGAACCGTTCTAGAAGACAACATATATCAGTGAGCCCTCTGAAGCAAGAAAGGGTGATGGAAAGTTTTCACAGAAGTCCAAAGAACCTATCAAAATGTTAACTGCTGCTTATCAGCAATGTCTGGATCATAATTGACATCAATTTGAAAACATGCCGTGACAAAAATACTTGTATTTATAAATACTGTCATCATATCCGTGATTTAGTTGTTGGTTCTAGTTGCCTGAATAATTTCTTAGGAAAGATTCAAAATATGGATACATTTTTTCAGACACCCTATATATGTGCACAATGGCTGATGTTTATCAAAAAGGAAAAAAGCAAATTAGAAATCGTACATACCAAGTTAAAGTCGTATTCTTTAAGGATTAAATACAGAAATTCTCTCCCAAAAAGTCTATTTCTCTCTCCTTGGCTAAAACATAAAGCAATTTCATGATTTATCCTCAAAAGGAGTTACAGCTGCCTTGAGGCAGATAGTCTTAGATCTTGTCAGAAATGCTTCTTACTGGGTGAATTATACGCATGAAGAAAGTGGGGAAAAGGTGTTGTAGTGATAGTTGTTTTGTGAACTGTGGACACCCACATAGATTGGTTTTGTTGATTTTATTTATTTATCAACCTCAAACATAATTTTATGGCTTCAACTAAATGTGTTTTGAACAAAATTCTATGTATTCAACTACAAATAATTTCTACATAATTTTGTTTTATAGATCTATAGTTTGTAGATAATCTATTGTAGGTGTTACATATTTTGGATAAACTTATTTGTTTAAGGTAGGACATGATGTTGAGTATTTTGAAATAAAACATGGCCAAGAGGATAAAAGCGTTGATTGGCGTAATCTAGTGACTTGACCCCAAAAATTTGTTGAGTTAAATACCTGGCTGCAACAGAGGTGGTCAAAAACTTGGAGAGTTGAGTTACTAAAGGTAATTAACTGAAACTAAGATATCCAGAAAAGGCATGGCACATGGAACTAGAACAATCTACCCCAGTGGGTGAAATAATGATTTTGATTCAAAATCCCAACATATATCATCTGAAGAAGGCTGGGGCATACAATGACCGAAATGTTGTGAATATGACAAAGATTAGGACAACAGTTCAAAAAGTGTAGATAGTCAAATCTCAGAAATATAGACAGATATTTTGAAATAATTGTCTTATGTTGGTTTCCTTGTAGCATTTATGTCTTACAGGTACAACGTGAGTACCTTCAGTTAAAATGTGTTTCACCATGAGTGCAGCTTGGCACTTTATACATTGGCTGTTCTTCATTCTTCGGAAAGTATAAATGGGTGAGGTATGTGTGCCATATGCACTGTCAAGTCAACATTACTTCAACCTTTCTTCCCTTGCTAGACATCTGCCTCCATTGACCCAGGCAGGACCAGTTTGATTGTGGGAGGCTTTCATTTAGAGCAGACATCGTACCTGGATCTGCTTTAGTCATTTCCACTCGTTACCATGCAGTTTGGAATCCAGCATTCCATTTGTTAATTAATCCAAACTTCATAGGAACTTTACCAGCATTGTGTTATCAATTTTTTATTTTTTTTTATTTCTGATAATGAGTCAAAGAATATTACATATTTTTTTATTTTATCTCTAGAGGTGGAGTTGAGTCTATTTCTCTATTGCACAAATCTCTGCACTGAAAATTAAATTTCTTCTGAAAGATTTTTTTTATTTTCTTGTTATACACTGTTGCATATCCTGTTTTATTTTTGTATTTGGTCCACCCGTGAAGATTTATGAACGCCTAGGATAAATGATTTTGATTTTTGTTAATTCCTCTTGCAGTATAAGTTAATGCATATTGTTGTGTTGTCGTCTCTGGATCCCCACACTACTACATAAAGCGGTATCAACAAAAAGGACCATTTCTTTTTGTTATTCATTTTATTAGGAGAGAATGGTGTCAGCTTGGTTCTAAGAGTCAGTAGGAGGAATGACATGAGATGAACGCATGTTACACGTTGGTTCAGCATACCTCTTCAGGTGGACTTAGCCATTCACTAATCCGAGAGCTTCGGAATTCTTGAGGCTCTCTGTTGAATTCGTGCCATTTTGGACTTATGTCCAAAATCCAGACAATGGGAATGCATCATTGTCAGAATGTCATGCCCACGAGGCACTCCAGCCAATTGCTGACCATTCTGGCCCTGGCCTTCGCATTCTGTAACAATATTTGTTTTATGACATTTACAGAGTTTTAGATTTATTTTCACATCCACATAGAAGATTAACACATTATCTCAATCTCAAGTAGTTCTCCATCAATAATGTTTGGGTTAGGGGTTTGTCTATATATTGCATAAAACTGCTGCATCTGCCCACTTCATGAGTTTTTCAATGTCCTCTTAAAAGTGTCAACGACCTGTCAATTTGACCTAGGGGTGGTATGGTGGAGTGGTTATGTGTTCAATCATTTGTAGAATTCTTTGAAATCTGCTGAAGTAAACTGTGACCATTACTGTGTCTGGGATCCAAAATCTAGAAAACAATTCCTGCAAGATGGTTATTGGCCCGGGAGTGTTGCTTTCCTGCATTTCACACCTTCTGGCCACTTTGTAAAACTATCTACTATTATGAGATAATAAAAATCCTTTTCTCATCCTCAGCAGTCTATGAGATGAACGCATGTTACACGTTGGTTCAGCATACCTCTTCAGGTGGACTTAGCCATTCACTAATCCGAGAGCTTCGGAATTCTTGAGGCTCTCTGTTGAATTCGTGCCATTTTGGACTTATGTCCAAAATCCAGACAATGGGAATGCATCATTGTCAGAATGTCATGCCCACGAGGCACTCCAGCCAATTGCTGACCATTCTGGCCCTGGCCTTCGCATTCTGTAACAATATTTGTTTTATGACATTTACAGAGTTTTAGATTTATTTTCACATCCACATAGAAGATTAACACATTATCTCAATCTCAAGTAGTTCTCCATCAATAATGTTTGGGTTAGGGGTTTGTCTATATATTGCATAAAACTGCTGCATCTGCCCACTTCATGAGTTTTTCAATGTCCTCTTAAAAGTGTCAACGACCTGTCAATTTGACCTAGGGGTGGTATGGTGGAGTGGTTATGTGTTCAATCATTTGTAGAATTCTTTGAAATCTGCTGAAGTAAACTGTGACCATTACTGTGTCTGGGATCCAAAATCTAGAAAACAATTCCTGCAAGATGGTTATTGGCCCGGGAGTGTTGCTTTCCTGCATTTCACACCTTCTGGCCACTTTGTAAAACTATCTACTATTATGAGATAATAAAAATCCTTTTCTCATCCTCAGCAGTCTATGAGATGAACGCATGTTACACGTTGGTTCAGCATACCTCTTCAGGTGGACTTAGCCATTCACTAATCCGAGAGCTTCGGAATTCTTGAGGCTCTCTGTTGAATTCGTGCCATTTTGGACTTACTCGTTTTTGGCCACGACTGAATTTTTACTGCCAGTGATTTTTCTGTCAACACACAATCTTGGTAAGATTTTACCAATTCTTCAATATCACAGTCCATTCTTGGCCAGTAAACATAACTCCTCATTAGTGCCTTCGTGCGAGATATTCCAGAGTGTCGGGTGTGACATTGTTTAATGTGTACTGTTTGCAAAGTCAGACAATCATCACATACTGAAAAGCAGGATTGTTGAGTTTTTAAATATTTTTTTTAAAATCAAATTTTTGTTTAAATCAGATTCTTGGAATTTAAATTGGAATTTTTCATTTTTGCCCATAAAGAAAACAAAAGAAAGAGCAAAGCTTTTTTGTTCCTGTCCTCAAATTTGTATAACAATACAGCTCCGATCCTAAATTGACAAGTGTCTGATGCTACTAATATGTCTAAGGAGAGATCAAAATTTGTTAGCAATAGTTCTGAAGTAAGTATTTTTTTATTAATATCTTCAAATGACTTCTAACAGGCAACCAATTCCATTTGCTATTCATTTTTGTAGCTTATTAAATGCAGCTCTTAGTTTGTGCATTTTAGGTACATACAGGTTATAATAATTTACCATTCCCAAAAACGATTGCAATGTTGCTATGTCCATAGGTACTAGTATATATTTTATAGCCTTTATTTTTTCATAGTTTGGTCTGACTATTTTTTATCCATAATTTACCCAAAATATTTAATAAATAATTCACTTGTTTTCACTAACTTTAAACCCATATTCTTTTACATGCTCAAGGGCTTTCAACAAGTATTGGACATGTTTGTCCATTCTTTTACATGCTCAAGCACCTTCAATAAGTGTTGAACATGTTTGTCCATTCTTTTACATGCTCAAGCACTTTCAACAAGTGTCGGACATGTTTGTCCATTCTTATACATGCTCAAGCACATTCAACAAGTGTTGAACATGTTCATCCATGGTTTTACTTGAAATTAAAATACCGTCCAAATATGCAACTACAAAATCAAGTTCACCCAACAAAGTGTCAATCAGCTGAAAAATTTCAGGGGTAACCTTTACGGCAAAAGGTAATTTATTAACTTGGTATAAACCACAATGTATGTTAATCATAAGGAATTTTTTACTTCCTTCCTCCATCTCCACTTGCAAATATGCATCAGATTACCTCCATTTAATTTAGCAAACACATCTTCCACTGTTGGGAGTGGGTATTTATTATCTTGTAAGTACATCATTCAACCATGTTGAAAAATCTGTACAAACTCTTAATTTATCAGAACTTTTCTTTACAATTACGACCAACTTGAAAAACTGTTCAATTTGAAGAGTCCAGTGGCTAGATGACTTCAAGATTTTGTAGTATATCCAATTCTTTATTTATCATTTCAGTGGCAGAAAAGGGAACACGTCTTTTTTGCCTAAAAATCAGCCTGACATTTTCTTTCCCATTTAATGCAGCCTTTGCCTTGGGGCACATATCTAAAACAATTCTTCATAATCCTGTTTCATTTTATTTTTATAATACACATTTTTTATCGAGGAGTTCAACCAACTGACAGATAGAATAGATTCTTCCCAGTAAATCGAATATTTGTAATCACTCTCCCATTAATAAATTTAATGACTTTCCTTGAATAACATAGGCATAAACTTTAGCATTATTTTCCACAGAATAAAGCATCACAATTAATTACACCCTTTATTTCCAATTTTGCCTTTCTATGAGTTTGTTGCTCAGAGATGTGCCAGAGGCCATAATACCATACCTGATTAAAAGTGTTTCTTGAAATCTATGAAATTATGGAACAGGTTCCTCTGGTTTTGCAGATGTTTCTTAATGAGGACCCTACAATTCCACTGTGCTCCGCCTGACTCTAAACCTGCCTGCTCTTCTAACTAGTTCTTCAGTCTTGGTTTTCCAATGGCTTAGGATAATACAGAGCATGGCCTTGCTGGGATGACTGATCAGGTTTATTGTTCAATAATTCTAGCATTGCTTGAGATCATCCCTTCTTTGGTATGGGTGTCATCAGTGACTGAGTCTACACTTTTGGTCATTTCTTTTCCAAAATCTGCTGGCATAGAACTTTTATAGCCTTGACAGCTTTTTCACCCGCTCAGAGTGTACATTGTCCACTCCAGGTAACTAGCCAGGTTTTCAGGCTCCTTATTTCTGCTTCTACCTCTTCCTTCAGTACTGGCAGACTGTCTTCACTTTCTGTGGGGTATTAGTTGGCTTGCAAGTAAAGAGGATTTGGATGGAGCTTGTAATTGTACAGGTCATTGCAATATCCGGTCCACCTATTTAGAATTTACACCCTATCTTTGTCAAATAGGACAGGTACTCTTGATTGGCTAATCCTAGTGAGGGATTTGAGGGTACTGTAGGCCATCCATCACCTGATTTTATGCCCTTCTCAATAGCATTGCAGTGCTCCTCTATCCACTCCTCTTTAGCTGCTTGTAAATTCTTTCTGACCTCTCTGTGCACATTTTGGTACTGCATCCAAGCTTCATCACTTGAGTGCTTCTTTCCTCTTAGCTCTTGCCTCTTGTCACACAAATTCAGGACTTCTTTCATGATCTACGAATGAATTTTCTTTTGTGACATTCCCAGAACTTCTTCAGTTGTTGAGAGTCAGACTTCTTTGATGTTGAATGTGGGAGTGTCTATCATACTGTCAAACATGTCGAGGGCTGCAAACTTGCTCAGACTTGAGTCTGAAAAACTTCTGCAACTTCAGCTTCTCAAAATCAAAGTAGATGTAGGGTCTCTTACAGCAATGCTTCATTTTCAGCTTCAGCTTGAAGGTTGTCATCACAAGGTCATGATCACTACCAATGTGTGTGCCAGGTAATGTCCTTGTTTCCACCTTGTTGATGCTGGACTTGAAGTGGTGTGGAGCTAGAATGAAGCCAATCTGGGTGTGGACTTGTCCATTAGGTGAGTGTCATGTTGTGGTCAGAGACAGCTTATTGGGGTGTAGAGTGTTGGCCAAGGTGGGGTAGTGGTTTCTGGCAAACTCAAGCAGTCTAAGACCCCTGTCATTGGTCTCCCGATGCCAAATCACCCAACTATTCCTGCCCAGTTCTCGTATGCACCTGAGCCTACTTTGGCATTCCAATCCCTTCATACAATGGTGATGTCTTTCTTGAGGATTTTTGCTACGGTGAAGTTGGAATATAAACCTGGACAATGCTCATCTTATGCAGTTTGAATGATACATAGATGGAAGTGCAGCTGATGACATTTTCTGCAATATCTTTCCTGACAAAGAATGCCACCCCATACTGATGCTTCTTCTCCTCTTCAGAGAACCCGATTTTATCTATCCTCAGTTGACATTTCACCAATGTCAGTCCCTCTGACTTTTAACTGCCAATGATGTCCCAGTGATAGAGTCTCAGTTTGTGAGAGAGTTCTTGAATTCTGCCACAAGCACGGAGAGTGCAAATATTCCACATTCCAATGATTGTACCCTGTGCTGGTAGCTTTATGGTGTTTATTGCTCCAGTTGTCACACCCATCCTTGAGTGAATCAATGGAATGTGTGACCATTGTTAATCCAGGCCTCGACAGATCCGGCATGGTGCTGCTTTGCCTCTTCTTCCTCGTGATCCTTTCAGATAGTTTGGTGGCACCCTCTCCAAGCTCTTGGCAGACAGCCAAAGACCACAGAATATAGTGTAGGTCACCCTCAGTCTGTATACTAGGCTGTTGAGTCCTTCTGCAGCTCTTCCATGCAGTGATACTACTCCCTCATGTATTTCTAGCCCACCTGCTGAAGTGGTTGCCCAAGGGTGTGGCGCATGTAACCAGCATACATAAAAAAAAAGTTAAAAACATAAAACTAAATAAACTAGATAAATAACTATTCAGTATTATTGATGTTGTTTTCATATTGTTTGGTAATATACAAATTGAATAAAACAAGTTAAAATACAATAAAAAAAAATGTTTATTAAAGCATATGTTAAAAATTAGGCATTAGACGTAATGGCACATCTCTTCTAAAAAGTGAAAATTTTATTTCCATTACTTTATCATATAAAAAAAACAAATGTTAAATTATAAGTCAGTTATCATTCACTTGTGTTAAATTTAAATTCAGCTTAGCTGATATGATATATAATAATATGAATCAGTAAGTAATTAAATAATAATATTTAAGTTACATTTATGCAGTTGATGCCAACAAATACGGTAAGTAAACATTAATATAAATATTAAATAGATATATATATCATTCAAAATATCCAATTATATAAACTTATACATAAATAATATAAGAAAAATAAGAAATAATATATAATACAGGGTGTCCCCCAAAAAATGACATCATTTAAAATGTGAATATCTGAGTAAGTACATGTTCCAGGCAAACAAAACTAAACAGGATTCATGTTGAACAATAAACGATTTATTTATCAAAATTCGCTCAAGATATTCAAACAGATGTAAATTTTGTAACCGATTTCACTAATGTTCAATGTGCGCACTATGACATGATACACATCAAGTTGGTAGTCCAACTCCTGCCACACACACTATAGCAGGTCTTGAATAACATTCGCCAGTACCTCAATAATTCTCTGCTTAAGTTCCTCTCGGCTGGTTGGAAGTGGGGGAATATAAACATATATATTTCACATAGCTCTCCTAGAAAAAGAAAATCACAAGGTGTCAAGCCAGGTGAACATGGTGGCCATTTCAACATCACATTATCATTATCCTGGTAGATTCTTGTTAGGTCCACACAGCCAACTTAGTTTTTACACATTTTGTTAAATTGCAATCATTTGAGTGAGAATTGGCTTTGTTATTAGCCAACAAAATTATGTCAATTTGGGGGGGGGGGGGTCACCCTGCATAATAATTTGGTGAGGGGGGGTCACCCTGCATAATAATAAATAATAATTACTTTCCTTTAATGTTTTCTTTGAATCCATTTTTCCTTTAAGGAGAGATAAAAAAACACATCCATTTTCTTTAGCAGTTGGAGTTCTTTTAATTAAAATTAAGCTAACACCAAGGAAAAATTGACAAACAAGTGAGGGGAAAAAAGAGGGAGAGAAGGGGAGAGGAGAGGGGAAGAAGAGAAAGAGGGAGTAAGAGAGGGGGGAGTAAGGGAGAGAGAGGGGGAGGAAGGAAGAGAGAGAAAGAGGAAGAGAGAAAGAAGGATGTCACTGTATTGGGCTGGTGCAAGGGGATTAAATCCTGATAGGAATCCATCATTCATTTTGCATCAGTCTTGTGGCAAATGCCATATTCTTGGAGAGTAAAACAAAAGAAGAGTTGCTGTACCCTTGCTTAGAAAAGAAGCTTATACCTACCCTCAATTTCTGGTTGGGCAATGCACAAAGTAGGTTGGAACACATCAGTCACCTTTGAATTTCCAGTTTTTTTTATATACAATATGAAGTCTTTGTTTTTTTTTTCTTTCAGTATTTTACGATGTTTGTAGAAACGGAAATAGATTATATTTGCAAGCATCAGTCGATTCTTAGAGTTGTCTTTACCAGGGAACAAAACATTAAGTGCAATCACAGTGAAATACTTGACCCATGCAAGGACACACAAAAAAAATATAAATACAAGAAAAACAAAAAAACAAAAAAAAAAAAAATGTATATCTTGGATACCAAATTTATATTATTGTAGACAAGCAGAAAAGAAAGTTGTTTGCAATGAAATGAAGGTAATGCAAAGGTACAAGCCTAGTTTTAAAAAAACACATACAAAAATAGGAGTAAAACAGCCGACCCTACCAGGATACGTATTGTCAGTTGTAACCACCCTTTGATCATATAACGTTTTCCTTGACATTGAATAGACAAAAATAAGAAGTAAAAATGAAACAAAGATTTGAAAACTCATCTATGAAATCCAAGGCAGATCTTCCAAAACCAGACTCAAATGTTCTGAAAGAACAAAATGCTGAAAAAATGTTAAGACTTCAAAGGAAAAGAAATAACAAGAAAACAAATTCATATGTAAGTTTTATGGCAGAAATTCAATTCACAAGGATTAAACTTAAGGAAGACTGCTTAAAAACAGATTTGACTATTGTCCTCATCTTTGTCGCCATGTTCATCACGTTTTGGCTGTTGTTCGCCCCGGCCTTCTTCAGGTGGTTGGAATGTCGAATTGAACCCTTTATTTCGTTTACTAGGGTAGACTATTCTAGTACCACGTACCATGTCTAATGGATGTCAGTTATCTCCTGTTAATTCCCAGGTATTGAACTCACACTCTTTAGGTTCTGTCACTGGATCTAACTAACGCCTTTATCCACTGTGCCATGTGTCCTTGAGGACATCTGTGTATGATTTTCTGTGTATTATAAACCTAATGTCTTCAAGCAATCATTTTTTACCAGTGCTCTTATTGCAATTTTTGCTGAAGATATTAGATTTATAATCATATATAATTATATATCATAGAAAATAAGGAAAACAGCATCAGCTTAAAATAATAAAAACTGTAAACTGGAGGAGGAAATAGCTATGATCAACTTCACAGATCAATAAAAATTACTAAATGAACGACCAGAACTCATCTCAAAATGCAGACACGAAAACAAATCTTCACTATGTTAATTGAAAATCAAACATCAATAACGAATGCCTTGTAAAATACAACAATGAAAAATGCAAATATATGCACTATATAATATAGCATACTTTATACAAAGCCAATAATTTAAAATTAACAAATGAAGTAATCAACCCCGAAAAAAAATAAAATAAAACAAAATAAACAAAAAATATAAATAAATTAAACAAACAAAAACAAAATAAATAAAACGTAAGATTTTATTAAAAATGACAAATATCAGATCAAAAATTCCTAGTATTGAATAGACTTCTGGGTATCAGATAAACACAGTATAGACTGGCACAAGACCACAATTTATGAGCTCTCATTGCAATATGCAATGTTTCCAACTTACTAGACTTTGACAAACTTTCATGTTTTGCCAGCAGTAACTCATTAATGAAAGTAATATATTCTACAAATATTAATTTCATCTTAGATCAAGAATATTGTCTTTCGGAGTCTCAAAGAAGAAACCAAATTTGAAGAAATATTGTGAGAAATGAATATTATTGCATCAAAGATGTCTAAATTGAAAATTTTACAATAAAAGGAAATGATGCTATCCAATGGGAAAAGAAAATTAATTGGAAAGAATCCTTATTTACGTTTCATCCGACACTGAATTCCTCGGATTACAAGGCTTTGCATCTTCAAACTGTTACGAGCACAAGATGGCTTTCACTTCGGATAGAGAAAACATTCACATCTATGATGTTATGTCTACATCTGTCTTTTTCTTTTTTACTCGCGTACAATCCTCACATCTTCCTTTTCTCTTGCTATATTTAGAGGGCAAATTTAATTTAAATTTCGCACATGTGCGTTGTTTGTTTTGGATTTTGTTCAATGTACACTATAGTAAGGTCAGTTGGGCACCATCTGTGAGAAAAAGAGCACCATGTCGCAATTCACTCCGCCAGAAATTTAGAAACAGCATGCTGTACTGCTTGGCATTCATGCCGGAAGTATCAATACAAACATTTCAGAGAGTATAGGTGTCAATCTGAGGACAGTGCAGAAGATTCAGAAAGAGTTGGATGAATTTAATGGTGATTACAAAGGTAAGGCAGCTTGGAAAACTCAATTCATCTTCCCATCGGGCCTCAGACTCGATATGAAAGCCTATATCGAGTGCTTTGAAGAGGTAGTGCATTCCTGGGTCAAGAGGGTGGCTGCTGAAAGACCCGATGTCTGGCAACAGGATTTTGCACCATGCCACACAAGCAGGAGAACCCAGTCATGGTGTCAAGACAATTTCTTGCAACCACATCACCCCTTACATCTGGCCACCTAACTCCCCAGACTGCAATCCCCTCGTTTATCATGTGAGGAGTGCAGTTGAGCAAGAAACCAAGAAAACCTGCGAGACCAAAGATAAACTGAAAGCAAGGATTATGGCAGCATTCACCAACTTAAACAAGGAGAGCGTCCAGAAGAATTACACAAAATTCCAAAGTCATCTGGATGCCATGTTTGAAGCCAATGGCAATTTTATTAAATTTACTCTTTAGTATTTCAAGATTTGTGTAATTTTGGTAAATATATCTGTTAAAATGAGATGTCAGTTTTATTTTCATTTTTGCATCATTTAGACACCAATTTATCCATCCCACCCTGTACAAGAACAGACCTGTGCTACACTATAACCAACTTATCACAACACATGTCAAACCCCACTAATTCCCATCTAAACATGACTAAATATACATTAATGTATCTCAAAGGAACAATGAATGATAATTTAAAATTTCAAAAATATAATTCTCCATTATGGTTAATGAAATTTTGTGATGCTGATTGGGGATCATATGAAGACAGGAAAAATATATCTAGATACAGTTTCTAATTATCCAAGAAATCACAAACTATAGCACTGTCAACATGTGAAGCCAAATAGATGGCGATGATAGAGGCCATACAAGAATTAATATTCCTCAGCCAATTACTAAGTGACATGAAAGGCAGCAATATGGATGAAAGTGAAAATTCTATGACGATATATATGGTTAACCAAAGTGCTATAGCTCTGGTTAAAAACCCAGTTAAACACCAGAGGTCAAAACAGACATAAAATATGATCTCATCAAACAGGAAATACAAAAAGTAGTTATCAAATTATTGTATATGCCTTCACAACAAAACACATACATATTCACCAAACAGGATTCTAAAAGAAAACAGTGGCTTTCTCGACTTAAACAAAGATGCGATTTGAGTTTCTGGCAGAGAGGTAAACATAAAACTTTGGACTTACAATAAAGAGGAAATGACCCTTATAAATTAATTCACTTTTACTGACAATTTTTTATAACTCTTTATTTCTGAAAATAAACTTACTCCACTCCTCCTCCTGTTTTTAGAATATAATAAAGATTTACTGCAATCTATTGTATCTTATCATTCTGTTATCTATTTCTGCTATAGTTTCCACCATGATGTTAACTTTTGAAATGGTCTACAAAATTTTTCACTGAATAAAATTAAAGATTCCACTAGATTGTTTTAATTTTGAATACATCAAGTCAAAATAGTAAAAATTGCATCACAATTTGTTAATGTTAAGCAATTTTATCAATACTCAAAAATATACACAAATCAGGATCATTGGTAAGGCAAAACAATCCCACTGGGAGCGAACAGATTATGGCTTCAGTCAGTTTACATAGAAAAATAAATTTCCCAGGATTCATCTGTTTATACTTATTTAGCATGTGCAGTAACATGTACACAAACTTCACAGGAAATGTATGATCTCATATAGGTTTGTACAAAATGTTCTCCATAAAATTGTGGAAACAATAAAATAATTGATGACGAAATCAAAATGTTGATTAAAAAATAATCTCAGTTGCATGATGCAGAACGATAAAAAGAATCAATTACATTTTGCTGTCAAGAACCATCACTTTCATTCTAAAAAAAATTACAAACTCCTTCCAACCATAGTTTTTAACACACTGACTGCAAGTTATCTTGTGCTTGACGTTTTCCGATACATTTATATCTGCGGGTGCCAACGAAGAGTTTATTTGCAGTGATACTTTTAGTGTGGAAACAATTTACGTCTTCAGTCAAAGCTATAAATCAACACATAAAAATCTATTATTACCTAGTTGGCATTTAAAAGTCAGATTTTGTAATTGACCTCTACAAGTCAATGTGTTAAATATGTGACAACCCAATGTCAGTACCCCCCCCCAACCTCTTCATCCCCATGAATTGCAAGTAGTTGTTAAAAATTGCATATTTTTTACTTTGACATAAATGATATCGATGAGTTTTTTTACTTGGAGTGGACATGTGGCTTTTACCAAAATGGGAGTCAAATGAAAGTTACTTACTTCTGTTTGGCAATTATGTCTCCATATGGAAATACCAACAAAAATCCAAGAGAAAAATCAACAACATTCATTCCTTCATACCATTTTGCATTATACAAAAATTTGAAAGAAAAAATTCTTGAAAAAAAAAAAAAAAAAAAAAAACAATTTTTTTAATGAAAAAAATCCTTAAAAAACAAAATCTTAAAGAAATAATTTTTAAAGGGAAAAAAATCCAACATTAACTTGTTTTAAATTTGTTCTTTTTAAAGACATTACTGTATGACAATATAATTTGAAAACTGTTTGGTTATGTATATAATTTTTATATAATGTAAGTTGAAAACCAATTTTAAGTTAATTATTAATACAGTCAAGCATTTTAAGTTAGTTCTATGCTAATCGTTTCTTCTATCAAAAATGAAAAAAAATTATATTTGGATGGGACAAAAGTTTGTATTATTTTTTGCAATACAGTGGGCTATAAGTTTTTAGCCACCCTTGATTACAGCAATTATGGCTTGTTTAATAACGTCTCCACTTTTTTTTTTCAGACAATACCGTGTTAGTATGAAGCTACTCTCATCTATGAACAATAGTTGACTTATATCTTGCAATGAAAGTTCATGGAAGTAAGTGAATTTCAAGAAGGGCAAATAATAGGATGGCATCAGTGTGGCAAGTCAAATAGAGAAATTGCTAGGTTTTTCCAGGTTAATCATCAAACAGTTAATATTGTCAAGAAGTTTAATGAAGAAGGCCATTGTCATGTGGAACAACATTCAGGAAGACCAAGCATCATGTCGAAGCGAATGAAAAGGGCACTGAATATGGAAGTCATCAGAAACTATCGTCAGATCATCAAAGATGTCGCCAACAGTATGGAAATGTCGCCATATACAGTGAGAAAGACTCTGAAAGAGCTAGGCTATCAAAGAAGAGTTACAAGAAAGAAGCCCTTGATTGCAGAGGTTAACAGGAACCTTTCTATGGACTGGGCGAGAGAATTCGAGAGTAAAGATTATGAATTTTGGCAGTCTGTAATTTGGTCAGATGAAAGTAAATTCTGCCAATATTCTAATTCGAGATTGGTTTATATTTGGAGAAATCAGAATGAAAAATTGGATCATTGAATGTCTGCAGGCAACCATGAAACAGAGGGATTGGAGTAATGGTTTGGGGCGCTGTCTGGTTTGGAGGGAAATCTGAGCTGATTCTTGTTGACAAGCGGTTGAATGGTCCAAAATACTGTCAAATATTAGAGAAAGGACTACTCCCACTATTTGAAACCAATCAGATTGACAAGAATGTCTACCTTTTTCAAGAAGATGGAGCGCCATGTCATACAAGCAAAGCAGCAAAGGCCTGGAAAAAATTGCAAGGAATCAAGTCACTGCCATGGGTAGACCAAAATCCTGACATGAATCCAATAGAGCACATTTGGGTACACCTTGACCAAAGACTTCGAGGGCGTGCAACCAAAATCACATCAGTGGCAACTTTTAAAGAAACATTGCTAAAGGAGTGGCAAAATATGGATCAGACGATTGTTGATAACTTTATCAAATCCATGAAAAATCGAATACAAGCACTAAAACTAGCAAATGGAGGACCTACTCTATACTAGTTCCAAATACTGTTTATTTATGTTGAGTTGGGATTACGTAATTAAATGTTGAAATTGGATGTAGTTTATTTCTCCTGGCTAAAAACTTTTCTTAGGCCACTGTATGTGCCATTTGAACATGTGATTTCATTTGATTTCATGTGATTTGTTGACTGATATTATGTCATATATACATATCCTGAAAAAAAAAAACATCTTATTAAACATCTTTCAATATGATTCATGTTTGGATTGTTTTTAAATAGTTTAGTTAAAAAATGTTGCACAAACAGCAAAAAAAAAAGCCTATGTGCGGTCAATGAAGATGGTGTCATAGTTAAGAGGGTACCATTTATAAATGGTTTGCTTGGTTGAAAAGTGGAAATTTTGATCGGGAAGACTGAGAATGTTCATTGATAATTATCATATCAAAACGTTCATTAAAGTAATCCAAATCACATGAAACAAGAAATCACAAAATTACTTCACATATTTCATCAGTATCTTAACGCATTTGAAAACACATGGCTATGTGAATCCCTATGATTTTTGGGAGCCTCAGGATTTAATGGGCAAAATTTAATAGACTGGATTTCTATCTATAATTCTCTGTGCAAATATGACAAAAGAAATTGGTTTTTGATAAGAAAAATCACAAATGATCAGAATTGCATTGTTTACAAAAATGTGGAGTGAAAAAGTTAATGTCATTGAAATTAATTTTTAAAAAAGGGACTACAAACTTTTGTCCGGTCTTGTTTACTGGATATTAGATTATTTGGATTACCTATATATTTATGAATTTTTGTTATATTTATATTATCATATTTGAATTCAGAGTTGGATTTTGACAAAAATACATTAAAATTTTAAAATACATAAAGTTTTATATATATAACACAATATAAACAATTAAGTGAAATTCAGCGGAATGTAATTTCAGTTAAATAGTTGTTTTGCATAGTGCCCAGTATCCTAAAGATGGAGCTACTTACAGTGTACTATATGTTATGGTCCAGGTTAGGACCAAGGAAGAACAACACGAACACAAGAGTAGAAATAACGAAGATATATTACATGGAATAATAATACAAGATGTGGAAGGTGTTAGTATGACTTTCAGTCTGCTTTGGAGTGAACTACTATCGACTTGACTCGATTCGTCCCTCTCTCTTGAGAGGTGTAGTATACATAGTGTTAGGAAGAGTTCATTCTGTAGTTATAGGTAAGGACCCATAACACTATATATATATATATATATATATAGTGTAACCTTGACTTATGAACACCTCCACTTACAAAAAACTCGCTATACAAAAATGTGAGAAAATCCGTTTCCGCTTACAAAATTAAGAATGGGCTTCCCGCCACTGATTTTTAAAATGATATAAATTTACCACAAAATACTTTTTAATCTTATCAAAATATACTGTATATTATATTTTTATGTTTTATATATATTATTACATATTTTATATATAATATAATACAGTATTACAATACCTTATTATATTGTATTTTTATTTGCAGATATATTTTATACTGTATTTTTTATTCCTATATTTTTATGTTTTATATAGTATACATGATTACATTATATTTTATATACAGTATTATATTATACAGTACATATTTCTGCAGTTCCATTACACTAGATGTAGCGTGATGCTTCAAGCATTGCATCATCCCACTTTGTTACCTTGTAGAATAAACATTTGTAGTTTACATATATTTGCAATTATATTAGTATAAGTGTAAAAAGAAAATTAATAATGTGCAAAAATGTATGTATAGTAATGAATACAGTACATGTACTTTACTGTACAGTACAATAACATGTAAATTTTATTAAAATTTATTGAATTAAAAGTAGGTAAAATGTGACAATGCTGAGTTTGTTTGGTTTAATCTCCATGTAATGTAAAGTGTGTTTTAGTTTAATATGCAGTATATAATCATTGAATTTGAAATTGATATCAATACAGTACAGTAGAAAAACATAAAAAAATATATAAAGTTTAATTAGAGTAAAATAAAATGTATAAAATGCAGGTACAGCACGTAAACTACGCATCCAGTTCAGGTTGATTTGTACAGTACGTTTAATCACTGCAGTTTGTTGCTTTACATTTTTCCATAGAGTTATTGCACTGTACAGTTTAGTGTGTTACTTTAAATATTACTGTACATGTACAATCAATTTTAAATTTTAGTGGGTAATTTTTTGATAATTCTTGTAGCCCACGAGGTCACCCAAAAAGCTGGTTGCTAAGAAGAGGGGAAAATATCCATGCAAATGAAGGAGATCATTCAGAAACATGAAGAAGTGTTTCTGACCTTGCCGATCTATATGGACATTCAACATCAACAATTTGCACTATCCTAAAGAACAAGACAGAAATAAAAAAGCTTGATGTAGCCAAGGGAGTTAGCATAATTACCAAGCATCGTCCAGTCCAAAAGCCCTGAAGATGTTGAGAAGCTGTTGTTGATGTGGATGAATGAGAGGTAGCTATGAGGTGATTCTGTATCTGAAGACATTATATGTGCAAAAGCAAGAGCACTTTACATGGATATTAATCACAAAAATACCAGTCATGTCTTCAAGACGAAAATGCATTTAAGACAAGTCGAGGATGGTTTGAAAAATTTTAAAAGAGAACCTGCATCCATAGTGTAGTGTGATATGGAGAGGCTGCAAGCTCTGATAAAGCTGCCTTGTTTCAGAGGTGTTTTGAAGTGAGCGAAAATAAAAACCTGACCCTAAGAGAATTTTGGATGTATCACGTCAATTGATTTTTGTTACAATTACGTTTGTTACAACAATGCAAAAAGAGCCGTTACAAATTTATCTAAGCTTAACATAAAATGTTTTAGAACTTTTTTAAATCATTTCACCCCAAGCAAGGCAACAAAGACACTAAGATGCACAGGTTGAAGAGTGTGAGAGAATATGAAGTAAAGTGATGTAATGGAATAACATGTCACCCCCATGAGTGACTATACTATAGGTAGTAGCTACTTATAAGTATCTATAAGTCAATGGACCACAGAGTCCAGCTGGGATCTGTTGAGTATGACTCAGACTTACGCGAGAACTACTGACCTTCTAATGCTAAAACTCAACACTGTATTGACTTGCGACAACCTTGTGCATAACTGTTACCTTTATTCTTACTGTACTGATTTTTTACAATAAATCTTTACTTATTTTATCCACTTTGTTTTTCAAGTATATATTCCTATTAGCATGGAATATAACAGAAAGAACATATTAAGGAGTGGGAACAAAAAAAAACGATTAAAAAACAGTAGATAACGATTGACATTGAATTTAAATCTTTAAGAATCAATATGGACTGGAAAGCAAGAAGACAGAAAAGTGCAAGAGCAGAAACTGTTAGCAAAGAACATACAGTTACCTGTAGCCATTTCAACTGTAAAATGCTGAGACCTTGCTGCTAATATTTTAGCATGTCTAAATTCATAAAGTCTAAGTACCAAAGAGGCAATGCTCATCAGAACAGTTACCATGAAAATATTTATAGAAAAGGCACAAAGAAGCTATGTTATTGTGATGGGAAAGTCACTGAAGATCCCAGGCCAGGACCAATAACATTACAGATTCTTCTTTGTATTTTTTTCAA
Organism: Acanthosepion esculentum; assembly: GCA_964036315.1. Lineage (NCBI taxonomy): Eukaryota > Metazoa > Mollusca > Cephalopoda > Sepiida > Sepiidae > Acanthosepion > Acanthosepion esculentum. The sequence goes on from OZ038513.1 coordinate 15,798,703, forward strand.
GAATCTCTCAATACATAGCAGTCACACCAGACTAGATGTGGCAGTAATATTCAATACATGGTAGACTTATAAATGTGTAAGATGGATTCTGGCGAGAAAAATTATCTAGCCCAACACAGTGAACCAACTTTCCAAGCAGCAAAGCTAAAAATAGATTCAATATAATCTGTCCACTTCATGTCAGTGGAAAATGTTAACCTGATAAGGTGCAAGGAATCACTCTCCTGGAAGTTAGCATCAGCCATGCTAATGGAAGGCAAAAAGGGTTCTCTCAGACGATTAAAAGATTTTTGGAGGCATTAAAATTAACAAGCTATTTCTTGTCACAGTTAACAATTTGAGCTTGTCAAAACAACCAGACTTACCATTAAGCTAGGAGTAACTAGATGTAACATCAGCATAGATGCAGTTGAGAACTGATTACATCAGGAACGTCAGTGATAAAAATGGGAAAATGGTGTGATTTGCCAGAGTAAAATGTATATATAATAGTTCTGTTCTATCAGTAACACTTTTATTCCAGACAACTGACAACACCTTTCTTCCTAATTTCATGTTCAAAATTAACAAATTCAGAATTAAATTTTACTTCTACTGCCCCCAAAATTATTTAATTTCTTAGAAGAGAAAATAATTAACACTGACTGAGAGAGTAGGGGGAGTAAAGGTAAAGTCAGTGGGGAAATGACAAGAAAAGTCAACATGTCAGTTTCAGTTTTTTGTTTTCTGTAAGTCACTCATATGGAGTTTTGTTTCTGTTACCTCCAGTTAGTAATTACACCTTCTTGGCTATTATCTTGTCGACCTTGTGTATATTCACTGGACACATGTATCAGTTGATTTAGTTCAACATATGTTCATTTCATGACTTATTAAAAACACTGTCGAATAAAAGTTGTATAGGACAAATTAAAAAATAAATGAATGGTTAAGGATTGGTTTTGTTTTTTTACAGTTTATCAACCCTCCATTCTTTATTTAAACCCAAATCATATTTTGGATTGTAGCAACAATGTTTTGCAAGTATATTTTTCATTAACAATATTTTTAAGAATATCAATGATTTTTCCAGAAAACAAGTTCTACTAATTGACCCAAAATTGGAAGGAGATACATACAACTTTTTTTTAGACACTCGTGCAGTCCGCACAGCTGAGAGCAAGTTAGTCAATTGTGTTATCCACACCACGAGGAGCAAGTTAGTCGCTCATGCCATCCACACCGCGGGGATCAAGTTAGTCGGTCATGACATCCACACCGCGGGGATCAAGTTAGTCGGTCATGACATCCACACCGCGTGGAGCAAGTTAGTCACTTGTGTCGTTCGCACCACAGGAAGTAAGTTAGTCACTTATAATGTCTACACTGTGATAAGCAGTGTAGGCAATAGTTCCATATGCACTTCAGGGAGCCAAGTAGATACTGGAAGAATGTGCACCACAGGGGAGCAAAGTAGAGGCAGGTCTAGTTAAATCTATCTTGCTCCCAGTGGTATTCATTGTATTCTATAGTCAGAAACCAGGCATAAGTCTTATTGTCAATAGAGTCTGAAAGGTAAACAATCATTCCGTTCATAGCCAACAGTGCAAATATCTAATGCTGAGGCGGTCTCTTTTATTCTATAGTAATCCATCTCATAATTAATCCGTCTTGCAATTTTGTTTTGTTATTACCAATTTACGCCAATATATGTTTTTTGTTACTCCACTTTGTTGCTATGGATTTCCTTTTAATATCTGTTTTTGTGGCTCTAATAACCACTGCAAAATGTTTAAAGTCTTCTTTTATATTTAATGTCAATCTTGTGTATATTAAGTGGAGAGAATGTAGTCACAGGAACAGTCTTCACTGACGGGGAGCAAAGGAGGCACTGGTCAAGTCTGCATCACAGGGAACAAATTAGTCACTTGTACCATCTGCAGCGCAGAGAGCAGTGTAGGAAATAGTTCCATATGCACCACAGGGAGCAAGGTAAGCACTGGAAGAGTGTGCACAGCAGGGAGCAATGTAGATACTGGTCTAGTTAATACCACTGGGAGCAAGGCAGATATAGGTGTATTTAGTCAAAAACACAGGCATAAGTCTTGTTGTCAATACTGTCTGAAAGGTAAACACTGGAACATTTAAATGTATTCCTGTAGCAAACTTTATACATATCTTTACCCATTCAGACAAATGGTCGTCTATCTTATGTTCAAATCTCTGACTGGTTATGTCATATTCCTTATTACTCATTTGTTTTTGTGTTATTCAGACTAACTACCCATATATGTTATTTCTTTTTCTAGTTTTACCATTTTGGCTTTTAATAAACCTGCTGATGAACAAGACTTCATCTTCAGAGTATTAATTACCTGAATGGGCTAATCTGGCTGCCTTGAGTTTACGCACATATGACACAGATGTGTACTCTGAGGGACAGAAGATCAATAAAAAAGCCTTTTTATTGATGTTGATGTTTTCTGACTCACAAAATTAAAGAATAGTAATATTTTACAAGACATTACTAGTATTAAGACATTACTAGTATTAAGACATTACTAGTATTAAGACATTACTAGTATTAAAAGACATAATTCACTACAAATGGAATTTGACTTACATAAGAATTTAAAACTCAGAATTGAACTGCATTGCTGTAAATAAAGTTTTACAAATTTAATAATAATTTATTGCTAAAACACTGATAGATAAACATTGGCTTCATTTATAGAGGATTAAAAAGTTGTATCCTAGAACCCCATCGAAGCGGGGAATAATCAAGGACAACTTTTATCATTTTCAAAAAGAAATGCTTTTCAGTTCAACGGTCTTTCTACTTTACATAAATGATCTACTGAAGAGTATACTCTGATCTTTTGTGAATATCTATGCTGATGATATAACGGTATATATAGGTGCACCTCCAAAACTATAGATGACCAGAGATTGGCAGCTGATCTCTCCTCTGACCTAGCTCTAACTTTTCAGCTTGGGGACAAGCTAGTCAAATTCAATGCCTTGAAAACCACATTAATGACATATCATCATCACCGAGCAGACTGAATTTTTGCCTATCACAATGAATGGCTGTTCTCACAGGGAGACCCTATGCCTTGAGCACTTATTGGGTGCTAAGTTCAACCTAGAACTCAGCTGGAATTCAGGCATATGATCTATTACTAAAGATGCTGGAAAAATTTAGTTCCCTGTAACACTCCAGCAAGTATTTTCCACCCTACAACTAGTTTCCCTAGAGATGAAATGTTGCGAGCTTCTCACTACTCTATCAGAACTAACTTAAAACTATGTGGCTAGAATGGAACTATACTCCTACAACGAAAACTTGGTGAGTTTAATGATGAGTTGTTGGGTTATTTAATACTTAACTGCCAGAGTCAATAGGAAAACATTGTTCTAGTTTATACTGGATTGAAAAATTGCATTCTCGGCCTATTGATAGGGTGTATAATCAACAACTAAGAGTATAGTCACTGGAAAGAAAGTGTTTTGATTTGTTTAAAAATATCCAACTATAATATGGGTGACTAGTTAAAATAGAAATGCTTAAGTTTATAGTAAACCTTTTATTATTGTTTATATAGGGTGCTGCAAAAGGTGTTAGAAAACAATATATAAATAGTGAAATAAAATTATTAATGGCGCTAACATTAACTGCATTGCACCAAAGTAGCCAACAATTGTTTCTAGAATGTGTTATAAATCAAATTTTCAATCTTTTAATCCTAAGTGCTCAAGAGCATCCAGCTCTGATATCTTGAAACATCTCAATTGCAAATACACTTGTAAACACTCTTTCTGGGTTTGAATTAGCATTTATAAGGATTGTTTCTGTTGATACCGTCCATTGTTTTCAATGCCTCATCGCTGTATGAGGATTAATCAATGTACTATATTGATGCCAATATGATCACATAAATAAATCGAATGGAAATAATAGAAATGAAGATTATTTAAGCGACAAAGTGAATCAGCACTGCACTGAATATCATTGATCAGGAACTGAATTTTCATCAAATACATAAAGAAATGAAAAATGTACACAAGACATACATCTGCTACAAGCAACTGGTTTGAAATGTCTAAGAAAATGAATGAACAAAACAATGAAATAATAGACTGTTCTACACATCTAGCTGCAGACAATTCATTGTAAATGGAATGAATAAAACAGAAGGCATACATAACTTATCTATAGATCTGCTTGTAGTCCAGAGATTAAAAAAATCTTATAGAAAATGAATGGATAATAAAAAAAATATACATTATCTATAGTTCCATAAGTATTACACAGTTTGAAAATCTCATAGAAACTAAAAAGATACTTACCAGATCAATAGACTTGCAGGTAACCCATTTTTTGGAAAACCATATAGAATATGAAGGGTTAATGAAAAGAGATAAGGAGTTTATCAGAAAATATATTACACATGACAGAAGATTTAAACAAACTGAAATGATATAAAACGAAAGACTTACATTATCAACGGATCTATTCGACATACAAGTGCAGAAATCTGACCGAAATTGAAAGGATGATGAAATACAGAACATATCTACAGATCCAGGGAAGATGATGTTAAAAATAGAAAACATATTCAAGTACATCACACATTACTGGATATGTTGCAAATAATACTGAGGAAATCTAGCTGAAGTAAAAAGAATAAAGAAATAACATATCGATAGATGTATTCAACACAATATGGAAATGTATACAAATGCAATGAAGAAATGACACACTAGCGTGGTCAATAGATCGAAACATTTCATATTCTCTTCATCTAAAGAAAATAGAAAAAAGGATATCCTTAATTACACAATAGATTTGTTAAAGCAAGTACTTTCGTAAATAGAAATACGATTCGAGAAGGAGATACTTACATAAAAAATGAATCTGTTGAACTTAATACTTTGTTAATCTAATAGAAATTGAGTAGAAGATAAACTTCGTAATCATATCTATTCAAAGCTGAGAGTTTGGTAGTCCAACAGAAACACAAAAGTACATACTTACCTAGTCAATACATATATAGAAGTTAATAGTTTCTTAAACTAAAAGAAATAAAAAAAGCGAACAAGGAGATGCCTTCCTACTCAGTAGAACTATTGAACCTAATATTTGTTTTATCTAACAAAAATAAAACAGGAAGAGATACTTATCTAATCAATACAGCTATTCAACCTAATACTTGGCTAAACGCAAAGAAACGTGAAATGAGGAGATAGACCTATTGACACTAATAGATTGTTAATCTAATTGACAAAGAAAGAAGCAGAAGGAGATACTTACTTAATCAACAGATCTATGGAACCAAATATTTTCTTAATCTGATAGAAAGAAGCAGAAGGAGGATATACTTACGTAATCAATACATCTACTGAACCAAAAAGTTTATAAATCTAATAGAAAGAAACAGAAGATGGAGATACTTACGTAAACAATACATCTTTTCAACCTAATATTTTGTTAATCTAATGGAAATATAAAAAAGAGGAAGAAAGGGATATGTAACCGAATAGTTTGTTTATCTCATAGAAAGAGAAAGAAGCAGGAGATACGTTCCTAAACAATACATCTACTGAACCTACTACTTCATCAGAAAGAAAGAAGGGGATACTTATCTGATCAACAGATTTAAGGAACCTACTAGTTTATAGATCTAACAGAAAGAAGCAGGAGATACTTATATAATCAATACATCCGTTAAACCTAATATTTTGTTAATTTAATACAAAAGGAAACAAACAGAAGAAGGAGATATTTACCTAATCAATAGATCTATGGAACCTAATAGTTTCCTAATCTAAGAGAAATAGAAAGACGCAGAAGTAGGTGATAATTACCTATTCAGTAGATTTATTGAACCTAGTATTTTCTAAATCTAATAGAAACAGAGAGAAGCAGGATATACTTACCTAATCAGTAGATTTATTGAACCTAACAGATTGTTAATCTAATAGAAACAGAGAGAAGCAGGATATACTTACCTAATCAGTAGATTTATTGAACCTAACAGATTGTTAATCTAATACAAATAGAAAGAAGAAGATACTTGCTTAATCAATAGATCTACAGAACTTAACAGATTATTAATGTAATAGAAATAGAAAGAAACAGAAGATACTTACCTAATCAATCGATCTACTGAACCTAACAGATTGTTAATGTAATAGAAATAGAAAGAAGAAGAAGATACTTACCTAATCAATCGATCTACTGAACCTAACAGATTGTTAATGTAATAGAAATAGAAAGAAACAGAAGATACTTACCTAATCAATAGATCTACTGAACCTAACAGATTATTAATGTAATAGAAATAGAAAGAAGAAGAAGATACTTACCTAATCAATAGATCTACTGAACCTAACAGATTGTTAATCTACTAGAAATAGAAAGAAGAAGATACTTACCTAATCAATAGATCTACTGAACCTAACAGATTGTTAATCTACTAGAAATAGAAAGAAGAAGATACTTACCTAATCAATAGATCTACTGAACCTAACAGATTGTTAATGTAATAGAAATAGAAAGAAGTAGAAGATACTTACATAATCAATAGATCTACTGAACCTAACAGATTGTCAATGTAATAGCAATAGAAAGAAGCAGAAGATACTTACATAATCAATCCATCTACTGAGCCTAACAGATTATTAATGTAATGGAAATAGAAAGAAACAGAAGATACTTACCTAATCAATCGATCTACTGAACCTAACAGATTGTTAATGTAATAGAAAGAAGCAGAAGAAGATACTTACCTAATCAATAGATCGACTGAACCTAACAGATTGTTAATGTAATAGAAAAAGAAAGAAGCAGAAGATACTTACCTAATCAATAGATCTACTGAACCTAACAGATTGTTAATGTAATAGAAATAGAAAGAAGCAGAAGATACTTACCTAATCAGTAGATCTACTGAACCTAACAGATTGTTAATGTAATAGAAATAGAAAGAAGATACTTAGCTAATAAGTAGATCTACTGAACCTAACAGATTGTTAATGTAATAGAAATAGAAAGAAGATACTTACCTAATCAGTAGATCTACTGAACCTAACAGATTGTTAATCTAATAGAAATAGAAAGAAGGAGAAGATACTTGCCTAATCAGTAGATTTATTGAACCTAAAAGTTTGTTAATGTAATAGAAATAGAAAGAAGCAGAAGATACTTACCTAATCAGTAGATCTACTGAACCTAACAGATTGTTAATGTAATAGAAATAGAAAGAAACACAAGATACTTACCTACTCAATAGATCTACTGAACCTAACAGATTGTTAATCTAATAGAAATAGAAAGAAGAAGAAGATACTTACCTAATCAATAGATCTAATGAGCCTAACAGATTATTAATGTAATAGAAATAGAAAGAAACAGAAGATACTTACCTAATCAATCGATCTACTGAACCTAACAGATTCTTAATGTAATAGAAATAGAAAGAAATGGGAGATACTTACCTAATCAACAGATCTACTGAACCTAACAGATTGTTAATCTAATAGAAATAGAAAGAAGCAGAAGATACTTACCTAATCAATAGATCTACTGAACCTAACAGATTGTTAATCTAATAGAAAGAAGCAGAAGATACTTACCTAATCAATAGATCTACTGAACCTAACAGATTGTTAATGTAATAGAAATAGAAAGAAACAGAAGATACTTACCTAATCAGTAGATCTACTGAACCTAACAGATTGTTAATCTAATAGAAATAGAAAGAAGAAGAAGATACTTACCTAATCAATAGATCTACTGAACCTAACAGATTGTTAATGTAATAGAAATAGAAAGAAGCAGACGATACTTACCTAATCAGTAGATCTACTGAACCTAACAGATTGTTAATCTAATAGAAAGAAGCAGAAGATACTTACCTAGTCAATAGATCTACTGAACCTAACAGATTGTTAATGTAATAGAAATAGAAAGAAGCAGAAGATACTTACCTAATCAATAGATCTACTGAACCTAACAGATTGTTAATGTAATAGAAATAGAAAGAAGCGGAAGATACTTACCTAATCAATCGATCTACTGAACCTAACAGATTGTTAATGTAATAGAAATAGAAAGAAGCAGAAGATACTTACCTAATCAATAGATCTACTGAGCCTAACAGATTGTTAATGTAATAGAAATAGAAAGAAGCAGAAGATACTTACCTAATCAATAGATCTACTGAACCTAAAAAGTTGTTAATGTAATAGAAATAGAAAGAAACTGAAGATACTTACCTAATCAGTAGATCTACTGAGCCTAACAGATTGTTGATCTAATAGAAATAGAAAGAAGCAGAAGATACTTAACTAATCAATAGATCTACTGAACCTAACAGATTGTTAATGTAATAGAAAGAAGCAGAAGATACTTACCTAATCAATAGATCTACTGAACCTAAAAGATTGTTAATCTAATAGAAATAGAAAGAAGATACTTACCTAATCAGTAGATCTACTGAACCTAACAGATTGTTAATCTAATAGAAATAGAAAGAAGCAGAAGATACTTGCCTAATCAATAGTTCTACTGAACCTAACAGATAGTTAATCTAATAGAAATAGAAAGAAGCAGAAGATACTTACCTAATCAATAGATCTACTGAACCTAACAGATGGTTAATCTAATAGAAATAGAAAGAAGATACTTACCTAATCAATAGATCTACTGAACCTAACAGATTGTTAATCTAATAGAAATAGAAAGAAACAGAAGATACTTACCTAATCAATAGATCTACTGAGCCTAACAGATTGTTAATGTAATAGAAATAGAAAGAAACAGAAGATATTTACCTAATCAGTAGATCTACTGAGCCTAACAGATTGTTGATCGAATAGAAATAGAAAGAAGCAGAAGATACTTACCTAATCAATAGATCTACTGAACCTAACAGATTGTTAATCTAATAGAAATAGAAAGAAGCAGAAGATACTTACCTAATCAATAGATCTACTGAACCTAACAGATTGTTAATGTAATAGAAATAGAAAGAAACAGAAGATACTTACCTAATCAGTAGATCTACTGAACCTAACAGATTGTTAATGTAATAGAAATAGAAAGAAACAGAAGATACTTACCTAATCAGTAGACCTACTGAACCTAACAGATTGTTAATCTAATAGAAATAAAAAGAAGAAGATACTTACCTAATCAATAGATCTACTGAACCTAACAGATTGTTAATGTAATAGAAATAGAAAAAAAAAGAAGATACTTACCTAATCAATAGATCTACTGAGCCTAACAGATTTTTAATCTAATAGAAATAGAAAGAAGCAGAAGATACTTACCTAATCAATAGTACTACTGAGCCTAACAGATTGTTAATGTAATAGAAATAGAAAGAAACAGAAGATACTTACCTAATCAATAGATCTACTAAGCCTAACAGATTGTTAATGTAATAGAAATAGAAAGAAGCAGAAGATACTTACCTAATCAATAGATCTACTGAACCTAACAGATTGTTGATCTAATAGAAATAGAAAGAAGCAGAAGATACTTACCTAATCAATAGATCTACTGAACCTAACAGATTGTTAATGTAATAGAAATAGAAAGAAAGAGAAAATACTTACCTAATCAATAGATCTGCTGAGCCTAACAGATTGTTAATCTAATAGAAATAGAAAGAAGCAGAAGATACTGACATAATCAGTAGATCTACTGAACTTAAAAGATTGTTAATGTAATAGAAATAGAAAGAAACAGAAGATACTTACCTAATCAGTAGATCTGCTGAACCTAACACATTGTTAATCTAATAGAAATAGAAAGAAGATACTTACCTAATCAATAGATCTACTGAACCTAACAGATTGTTAATGTAATAGAAATAGAAAGAAACAGAAGATACTTACCTAATCAATAGATCTACTGAGGCTAACAGATTGTTAATGTAATAGAAATAGAAAGAAACAGAAGATACTTACCTAATCAGTAGATCTACTGAACCTAACAGATTGTTAATCTAATATAAATAGAAAGAAGAAGATACTTACCTAATCAATAGATCTAACAGATTGTTAATGTACTAGAAAGAAGAAGAAACTTACCTAATCAATCGATCTACTGAACCTAACAAATTGTTAATGTAATATAAAGAAGCAGAAGATACTTACCTAATCAATCGATCTACTGAACCTAACAGATTGTAAATGTAATAGAAAGAAGCAGAAGACACTTACCTAATCAATCGATCTACTGAACCTAACAGATTGTTAATGTAATAGAAATAGAAAGAAGCAGAAGACACTTACCTAATCAATCGATCTACTGAACCTAACAGATTGTTAATGTAATAGAAATAGAAAGAAGCAGAAGACACTTACCTAATCAATAGATCTACTGAACCTAACAGATTGTTAATGTAATAGAAATAGAAAGAATCAGAAGATACTTACCTAATCAATAGATCTACTGAGCCTAACAGATTGTTAATGTAATAGAAAGAAACAGAAGATACTTACCTAATCAATAGATATGCTGAGCCTAACAGATTGTTAATCTAATAGAAATAGAAAGAAGCAGTAGATACTTACCTAATCAATAGATCTACTGAACCTAACAGATTGTTAATCTAATAGAAATAGAAAGAAGCAGAAGATACTTACCTAATCAATAGATCTAACAGATTGTGAATGTAATAGAAATAGAAAGAAGCAGAAAATACTTACCTAATCAATAGATCTACTGAACCTAACAGATTGTTAATCTAATAGAAAGAAGCAGAAGATACTTACCTAATCAATAGATCTACTGAACCTAAAAGATTGTTAATCTAATAGAAATAGAAGATACTTACCTAATCAGTAGATCTACTAAACCTAACAGATTGTTAATCTAATAGAAATAGAAAGAAGCAGAAGATACTTGCCTAATCAGTAGATTTATTGAACCTAAAAGTTTGTTAATGTAATAGAAATAGAAAGAACCAGAAGATACTTACCTAATCAATAGATCTACTGAACCTAACAGATTGTTAATGTAATAGAAATAGAAAGAACCAGAAGATACTTACCTAATCAATAGATCTACTGAACCTAACAGATTGTTAATGTAATAGAAATAGAAAGAAACAGAAGATACTTACCTAATCAGTAGATCTACTGAACCTAACAGATTGTTAATGTAATAGAAATAGAAAGAAGCAGAAGATACTTACCTAATCAATAGATCTACTGAACCTAACAGATTGTTAATGTAATAGAAATAGAAAGAAGCAGAAGATACTTACCTAATCAATAGATCTACTGAACCTAACAGATTGTTAATCTAATAGAAATAGAAAGAAGCAGAAGATACTTACCTAATCAATAGATCTACTGAACCTAACAGATTGTTAATGTAATAGAAATAGAAAGAAGCAGAAGATACTTACCTAATCAATAGATCTACTGAGCCTAACAGATTGTTAATGTAATAGAAATAGAAAGAAGCAGAAGATACTTAGCTAATCAATAGATCTACTGAGCCTAACAGATTGTTAATGTAATAGAAATAGAAAGAAGCAGAAGATACTTAGCTAATCAATAGATCTACTGAACCTAACAAATTGTTAATGTAATAGAAATAGAAAGAAGCAGAAGATACTTACCTAATCAATAGATCTAACAGATTGTTAATGTAATAGAAATAGAAAGAAACAGAAGATACTTACCTAATCAATAGATCTAACAGATTGTTAATGTAATAGAAAGAAGCAGAAGAAACTTACCTAATCAATCGATCTACTGAACCTAACAAATTGTTAATGTAATATAAAGAAGCAGAAGATACTTACCTAATCAATCGATCTACTGAACCTAACAGATTGTAAATGTAATAGAAAGAAGCAGAAGACACTTACCTAATCAATCGATCTACTGAACCGAACAGATTGTTAATGTAATAGAAATAGAAAGAAGCAGAAGACACTTACCTAATCAATCGATCTACCGAACCTAACAGATTGTTAATGTAATAGAAATAGAAAGAAGCAGAAGACACTTACCTAATCAATAAATCTACTGAACCTAACAGATTGTTAATGTAATAGAAATAGAAAGAAGCAGAAGATACTTACGTAATCAATAGATCTACTGAGCCTCACAGATTGTTAATGTAATAGAAATAGAAAGAAGCAGAAGATACTTACCTAATCAATAGATCTACTGAGCCTCACAGATTGTTAATGTAATAGAAATAGAAAGAAGCAGAAGATACTTACCTAATCAATAGATCTACTGAGCCTAACAGATTGTTAATGTAATAGAAATAGAAAGAAGCAGAAGATACTTACCTAATCAATAGATCTACTGAACCTAACAGATTGTTAATGTAATAGAAATAGAAAGAAGCAGAATATACTTACCTAATCAATAGATCTACTGAGCCTAACAGATTGTTAATGTAATAGAAATAGAAAGAAGAAGAAGATACTTACCTAATCAATAGACCTAACAGATTGTTAATCTAATAGAAATAGAAAGAAGCAGAAGATACTTACGTAATCAATAGTACTACTGAGCCTAACAGATTGTTAATGTAATAGAAATAGAAAGAAACAGAAGATACTTACCTAATCAATAGATCTGCTGAGCCTAACAGATTGTTAATCTAATAGAAATAGAAAGAAGCAGAAGATACTGACCTAATCAGTAGATCTACTGAACCTAACAGATTGTTAATGTAATAGAAATAGAAAGAAACAGAAGATACTTACCTAATCAGTAGATCTGCTGAACCTAACAGATTGTTAATCTAATAGAAATAGAAAGAAGATACTTACCTAATCAATAGATCTACTGAACCTAACAGATTGTTAATGTAATAGAAATAGAAAGAAGCAGAAGATACTTACCTAATCAATAGATCTACTGAACCTAACAGACTGTTAATCTAATAGAAATAGAAAGAAGCAGAGGATACTTACCTAATCAATAGATCTACTGAACCTAACTGATTGTTAATGTAATAGAAATAGAAAGAAACAGAAGATACTTACCTAATCAATAGATCTGTTGAGCCTAACAGATTGTTAATGTAATAGAAATAGAAAGAAGCAGAAGATACTTACCTAATCAATAGATCTAATGAACCTAACAGATTGTTAATCTAATAGAAATAGAAAGAAGCAGAAGATACTTGCCTAATCAATAGATCTACTGAACCGAACAGATTGTTGATCTAATAGAAATAGAAAGAAGCAGAAGATACTTACCTAATCAATAGATCTACTGAACCTAACAGATTGTTAATGTAATAGAAATAGAAAGAAAGAGAAAGAAAGAGAAAATACTTACCTAATCAATAGATCTACTGAGCCTAACAGATTGTTAATCTAATAGAAATAGAAAGAAGTAGAAGATACTTACCTAATCAATAGTTCTACTGAGCCTAACAGATTGTTAATGTAATAGAAATAGAAAGAAACAGAAGATACTTACCTAATCAATAGATCTAACAGATTGTTAATGTAACAGAAATAGAAAGAAGCAGAAGATACTTACCTAATCAATAGATCTAACAGATTGTGAATGTAATAGAAATAGAAAGAAGAAGAAGATACTTACCTAATCAATAGATCTACTGAACCTAACAGATTGTTAATCTAATAGAAATAGAAAGAAGCAGAAGATACTTACTTAATCAATAGATCTACTGAACCTAACAGATTGTTAATCTAATAGAAAGAAGCAGAAGATACTTACCTAATCAATCGATCTACTGAGCCTAACAGATTGTTAATCTAATAGAAATAGAAAGAAGCAGAGGATACTTACCTAATCAATAGATCTACTGAACCTAAAGGATTGTTAATGTAATAGAAATAGAAAGAAACAGAAGATACTTACCTAATCAGTAGATCTGCTGAACCTAACAGATTGTTAATGTAATAGAAAGAAACAGAAGATACTTACCTAATCAATAGATCTGTTGAGCCTAACAGATTGTTAATGTAATAGAAAGAAACAGAAGATACTTACCTAATCAATAGATATGCTGAGCCTAACAGATTGTTAATCTAATAGAAATAGAAAGAAGCAGAAGATACTTGCCTAGTCAATAGATCTACTGAACCGAACAGATTGTTGATCTAATAGAAATAGAAAGAAGTAGAAGATACTTACCTAATCAATAGATCTACTGAGCCTAACAGATTGTTAATGTAATAGAAAGAAACAGAAGATACTTACCTAATCAATAGATATGCTGAGCCTAACAGATTGTTAATCTAATAGAAATAGAAAGAAGCAGTAGATACTTACCTAATCAATAGATCTACTGAACCTAACAGATTGTTAATCTAATAGAAATAGAAAGAAGCAGAAGATACTTACCTAATCAATAGATCTAACAGATTGTGAATGTAATAGAAATAGAAAGAAGCAGAAGATACTTACCTAATCAATAGATCTACTGAACCTAACAGATTGTTAATCTAATAGAAATAGAAAGAAGCAGAAGATACTTACCTAATCAATAGATCTAACAGATTGTTAATGTAATAGAAATAGAAAGAAGCAGAAGATACTTACCTAATCAATAGATCTAACAGATTGTGAATGTAATAGAAATAGAAAGAAGCAGAAGATACTTACCTAATCAATAGATCTACTGAACCTAACAGATTGTTAATCTAATAGAAAGAAGCAGAAGATACTTACCTAATCAATCGATCTACTGAACCTAACAGATTGTTAATGTAATAGAAATAGAAAAAAGAAAAAGATACTTACCTAATCAATAGATCTACTGAACCTAACAGATTGTTAATCTAATAGAAATAGAAAGAAGCAGAAGATACTTACCTAATCAATAGATCTACTGAGCCTAACAGATTGTTAATGTAATAGAAATAGAAAGAAGCAGAAGATACTTACCTAATCAATCGATCTACTGAACCTAACAGATTGTTAATGTAATAGAAATAGAAAGAAGCAGAAGATACTTACCTAATCAATAGATCTACTGAGCCTAACAGATTGTTAATGTAATAGAAATAGAAAGAAACTGAAGATACTTACCTAATCAGTAGATCTACTGAGCCTAACAGATTGTTGATCTAATAGAAATAGAAAGAAGCAGAAGATACTTACCTAATCAATAGATCTACTGAACCTAAAAGATTGTTAATCTAATAGAAATAGAAAGAACCAGAAGATACTTACCTAATCAATAGATCTACTGAACCTAACAGATTGTTAATGTAATAGAAATAGAAAGAACCAGAAGATACTTACCTAATCAATAGATCTACTGAACCTAACAGATTGTTAATGTAATAGAAATAGAAAGAAACAGAAGATACTTACCTAATCAGTAGATCTACTGAACCTAACAGATTGTTAATGTAATAGAAATAGAAAGAAGCAGAAGATACTTACCTAATCAATAGATCTACTGAACCTAACAGATTGTTAATGTAATAGAAATAGAAAGAAGCAGAAGATACTTACCTAATCAATAGATCTACTGAACCTAACAGATTGTTAATGTAATAGAAATAGAAAGAAGCAGAAGATACTTACCTAATCAATAGATCTACTGAGCCTAACAGATTGTTAATGTAATAGAAATAGAAAGAAGCAGAAGATACTTAGCTAATCAATAGATCTACTGAACCTAACAAATTGTTAATGTAATAGAAATAGAAATAAGCAGAAGATACTTACCTAATCAATAGATCTACTGAACCTAACAGATTGTTAATGTAATAGAAATAGAAAGAAACAGAAGATACTTACCTAATCAGTAGATCTACTGAACCTAACAGATTGTTAATCTAATAGAAATAGAAAGAAAAAGAAGATACTTACCTAATCAATAGATCTAATGAACCTAACAGATTGTTAATCTAATAGAAATAGAAAGAAGCAGAAGATACTTACGTAATCAATAGTACTACTGAGCCTAACAGATTGTTAATGTAATAGAAATAGAAAGAAACAGAAGATACTTACCTAATCAATAGATCTGCTGAGCTTAACAGATTGTTAATCTAATAGAAATAGAAAGAAGCAGAAGATACTGACCTAATCAGTAGATCTACTGAACCTAACAGATTGTTAATGTAATAGAAATAGAAAGAAACAGAAGATACTTACCTAATCAGTAGATCTGCTGAACCTAACAGATTGTTAATCTAATAGAAATAGAAAGAAGATACTTACCTAATCAATAGATCTACTGAACCTAACAGATTGTTAATGTAATAGAAATAGAAAGAAACAGAAGATACTTACCTAATCAATAGATCTACTGAGCCTAACAGATTGTTAATGTAATAGAAATAGAAAGAAACAGAAGATACTTACCTAATCAGTAGATCTACTGAACCTAACAGATTGTTAATCTAATATAAATAGAAAGCAGAAGATACTTACCTAATCAATAGATCTACTGAACCTAACAGATTGTTAATGTAATAGAAATAGAAAGAAGCAGAAGATACTTACCTAATCAATAGATCTACTGAACCTAACAGACTGTTAATCTAATAGAAATAGAAAGAAGCAGAGGATACTTACCTAATCAATAGATCTACTGAACCTAACAGATTGTTAATGTAATAGAAATAGAAAGAAACAGAAGATACTTACCTAATCAATAGATCTGTTGAGCCTAACAGATTGTTAATGTAATAGAAATAGAAAGAAGCAGAAGATACTTACCTAATCAATAGATCTAATGAACCTAACAGATTGTTAATCTAATAGAAATAGAAAGAAGCAGAAGATACTGACCTAATCAGTAGATCTACTGAACCTAACAGATTGTTAATGTAATAGAAATAGAAAGAAACAGAAGATACTTACCTAATCAGTAGATATGCTGAACCTAACAGATTGTTAATCTAATAGAAATAGAAAGAAGATACTTACCTAATCAATAGATCTACTGAACCTAACAGATTGTTAATGTAATAGAAATAGAAAGAAACAGAAGATACTTACCTAATCAATAGATCTACTGAGCCAAACAGATTGTTAATGTAATAGAAATAGAAAGAAACAGAAGATACTTACCTAATCAGTAGATCTACTGAACCTAACAGATTGTTAATCTAATATAAATAGAAAGCAGAAGATACTTACCTAATCAATAGATCTACTGAACCTAACAGATTGTTAATGTAATAGAAATAGAAAGAAGCAGAAGATACTTACCTAATCAATAGATCTACTGAACCTAACAGACTGTTAATCTAATAGAAATAGAAAGAAGCAGAGGATACTTACCTAATCAATAGATCTACTGAACCTAACAGATTGTTAATGTAATAGAAATAGAAAGAAACAGAAGATACTTACCTAATCAATAGATCTGTTGAGCCTAACAGATTGTTAATGTAATAGAAATAGAAAGAAGCAGAAGATACTTACCTAATCAATAGATCTAACAGATTGTGAATGTAATAGAAATAGAAAGAAGAAGAAGATACTTACCTAATCAATAGATCTACTGAACCTAACAGATTGTTAATGTAATAGAAATAGAAAGAAGCAGAAGATACTTACCTAATCAATAGATCTACTGAACCTAACAGATTGTTAATCTAATAGAAAGAAGCAGAAGATACTTACCTAATCAATCGATCTACTGAGCCTAACAGATTGTTAATGTAATAGAAATAGAAAGAAGCAGAAGATACTTAGCTAATCAATAGATCTACTGAACCTAACAAATTGTTAATGTAATAGAAATAGAAAGAAGCAGAAGATACTTACCTAATCAATAGATCTAACAGATTGTTAATGTAATAGAAATAGAAAGAAACAGAAGATACTTACCTAATCAATAGATCTAACAGATTGTTAATGTAATAGAAAGAAGCAGAAGAAACTTACCTAATCAATCGATCTACTGAACCTAACCAATTGTTAATGTAATATAAAGAAGCAGAAGATACTTACCTAATCAATCGATCTACTGAACCTAACAGATTGTAAATGTAATAGAAAGAAGCAGAAGACACTTACCTAATCAATCGATCTACTGAGCCTCACAGATTGTTAATGTAATAGAAATAGAAATAAGCAGAAGATACTTACCTAATCAATAGATCTACTGAGCCTCACAGATTGTTAATGTAATAGAAATAGAAAGAAGCAGAAGATACTTACCTAATCAATAGATCTACTGAGCCTAACAGATTGTTAATGTAATAGAAATAGAAAGAAGCAGAAGACACTTACCTAATCAATAGATCTACTGAACCTAACAGATTGTTAATGTAATAGAAATAGAAAGAAGCAGAAGATACTTACCTAATCAATAGATCTACTGAGCCTCACAGATTGTTAATGTAATAGAAATAGAAAGAAGCAGAAGATATTTACCTAATCAATAGATCTACTGAACCTAACAGATTGTTAATGTAATAGAAATAGAAAGAAGCAGAAGATACTTACCTAATCAATAGATCTAACAGATTGTGAATGTAATAGAAATAGAAAGAAGAAGAAGATACTTACCTAATCAATAGATCTAACAGATTGTGAATGTAATAGAAATAGAAAGAAGCAGAAGATACTTACCTAATCAATAGATCTACTGAACCTAACAGATTGTTAATGTAATAGAAATAGAAAGAAACAGAAGATACTTACCTAATCAATAGATCTACTGAGCCAAACAGAT
The DNA here is from genome assembly GCA_964036315.1 of Acanthosepion esculentum. Taxonomy (NCBI): domain Eukaryota; kingdom Metazoa; phylum Mollusca; class Cephalopoda; order Sepiida; family Sepiidae; genus Acanthosepion; species Acanthosepion esculentum. The sequence goes on from OZ038513.1 coordinate 15,817,355, forward strand.
TGTTAATGTAATAGAAAAAGAAAGAAACAGAAGATACTTACCTAATCAATAGATCTGTTGAGCCTAACAGATTGTTAATGTAATAGAAATAGAAAGAAGCAGAAGATACTTACCTAATCAATAGATCTAATGAACCTAACAGATTGTTAATCTAATATAAATAGAAAGAAGCAGAGGATACTTACCTAATCAATAGATCTACTGAACCTAACAGATTGTTAATGTAATAGAAATAGAAAGAAGCAGAAGATACTTACCTAATCAATAGATCTACTGAACCTAACAGACTGTTAATCTAATAGAAATAGAAAGAAGCAGAGGATACTTACCTAATCAATAGATCTACTGAACCTAACAGATTGTTAATGTAATAGAAATAGAAAGAAACAGAAGATACTTACCTAATCAATAGATCTGTTGAGCCTAACAGATTGTTAATGTAATAGAAATAGAAAGAAGCAGAAGATACTTACCTAATCAATAGATCTAATGAACCTAACAGATTGTTAATCTAATAGAAATAGAAAGAAGCAGAAGATACTGACCTAATCAGTAGATCTACTGAACCTAACAGATTGTTAATGTAATAGAAATAGAAAGAAACAGAAGATACTTACCTAATCAGTAGATATGCTGAACCTAACAGATTGTTAATCTAATAGAAATAGAAAGAAGATACTTACCTAATCAATAGATCTACTGAACCTAACAGATTGTTAATGTAATAGAAATAGAAAGAAACAGAAGATACTTACCTAATCAATAGATCTACTGAGCCAAACAGATTGTTAATGTAATAGAAATAGAAAGAAACAGAAGATACTTACCTAATCAGTAGATCTACTGAACCTAACAGATTGTTAATCTAATATAAATAGAAAGCAGAAGATACTTACCTAATCAATAGATCTACTGAACCTAACAGATTGTTAATGTAATAGAAATAGAAAGAAGCAGAAGATACTTACCTAATCAATAGATCTACTGAACCTAACAGACTGTTAATCTAATAGAAATAGAAAGAAGCAGAGGATACTTACCTAATCAATAGATCTACTGAACCTAACAGATTGTTAATGTAATAGAAATAGAAAGAAACAGAAGATACTTACCTAATCAATAGATCTGTTGAGCCTAACAGATTGTTAATGTAATAGAAATAGAAAGAAGCAGAAGATACTTACCTAATCAATAGATCTAACAGATTGTGAATGTAATAGAAATAGAAAGAAGAAGAAGATACTTACCTAATCAATAGATCTACTGAACCTAACAGATTGTTAATGTAATAGAAATAGAAAGAAGCAGAAGATACTTACCTAATCAATAGATCTACTGAACCTAACAGATTGTTAATCTAATAGAAAGAAGCAGAAGATACTTACCTAATCAATCGATCTACTGAGCCTAACAGATTGTTAATGTAATAGAAATAGAAAGAAGCAGAAGATACTTAGCTAATCAATAGATCTACTGAACCTAACAAATTGTTAATGTAATAGAAATAGAAAGAAGCAGAAGATACTTACCTAATCAATAGATCTAACAGATTGTTAATGTAATAGAAATAGAAAGAAACAGAAGATACTTACCTAATCAATAGATCTAACAGATTGTTAATGTAATAGAAAGAAGCAGAAGAAACTTACCTAATCAATCGATCTACTGAACCTAACCAATTGTTAATGTAATATAAAGAAGCAGAAGATACTTACCTAATCAATCGATCTACTGAACCTAACAGATTGTAAATGTAATAGAAAGAAGCAGAAGACACTTACCTAATCAATCGATCTACTGAGCCTCACAGATTGTTAATGTAATAGAAATAGAAATAAGCAGAAGATACTTACCTAATCAATAGATCTACTGAGCCTCACAGATTGTTAATGTAATAGAAATAGAAAGAAGCAGAAGATACTTACCTAATCAATAGATCTACTGAGCCTAACAGATTGTTAATGTAATAGAAATAGAAAGAAGCAGAAGACACTTACCTAATCAATAGATCTACTGAACCTAACAGATTGTTAATGTAATAGAAATAGAAAGAAGCAGAAGATACTTACCTAATCAATAGATCTACTGAGCCTCACAGATTGTTAATGTAATAGAAATAGAAAGAAGCAGAAGATATTTACCTAATCAATAGATCTACTGAACCTAACAGATTGTTAATGTAATAGAAATAGAAAGAAGCAGAAGATACTTACCTAATCAATAGATCTAACAGATTGTGAATGTAATAGAAATAGAAAGAAGAAGAAGATACTTACCTAATCAATAGATCTAACAGATTGTGAATGTAATAGAAATAGAAAGAAGCAGAAGATACTTACCTAATCAATAGATCTACTGAACCTAACAGATTGTTAATGTAATAGAAATAGAAAGAAACAGAAGATACTTACCTAATCAATAGATCTACTGAGCCAAACAGATTGTTAATGTAATAGAAATAGAAAGAAACAGAAGATACTTACCTAATCAGTAGATCTACTGAACCTAACAGATTGTTAATCTAATATAAATAGAAAGCAGAAGATACTTACCTAATCAATAGATCTACTGAACCTAACAGATTGTTAATGTAATAGAAATAGAAAGAAGCAGAAGATACTTACCTAATCAATAGATCTACTGAACCTAACAGACTGTTAATCTAATAGAAATAGAAAGAAGCAGAGGATACTTACCTAATCAATAGATCTACTGAACCTAACAGATTGTTAATGTAATAGAAATAGAAAGAAACAGAAGATACTTACCTAATCAATAGATCTGTTGAGCCTAACAGATTGTTAATGTAATAGAAATAGAAAGAAGCAGAAGATACTTACCTAATCAATAGATCTAACAGATTGTGAATGTAATAGAAATAGAAAGAAGAAGAAGATACTTACCTAATCAATAGATCTACTGAACCTAACAGATTGTTAATGTAATAGAAATAGAAAGAAGCAGAAGATACTTACCTAATCAATAGATCTACTGAACCTAACAGATTGTTAATCTAATAGAAAGAAGCAGAAGATACTTACCTAATCAATCGATCTACTGAGCCTAACAGATTGTTAATGTAATAGAAATAGAAAGAAGCAGAAGATACTTAGCTAATCAATAGATCTACTGAACCTAACAAATTGTTAATGTAATAGAAATAGAAAGAAGCAGAAGATACTTACCTAATCAATAGATCTAACAGATTGTTAATGTAATAGAAATAGAAAGAAACAGAAGATACTTACCTAATCAATAGATCTAACAGATTGTTAATGTAATAGAAAGAAGCAGAAGAAACTTACCTAATCAATCGATCTACTGAACCTAACCAATTGTTAATGTAATATAAAGAAGCAGAAGATACTTACCTAATCAATCGATCTACTGAACCTAACAGATTGTAAATGTAATAGAAAGAAGCAGAAGACACTTACCTAATCAATCGATCTACTGAGCCTCACAGATTGTTAATGTAATAGAAATAGAAATAAGCAGAAGATACTTACCTAATCAATAGATCTACTGAGCCTCACAGATTGTTAATGTAATAGAAATAGAAAGAAGCAGAAGATACTTACCTAATCAATAGATCTACTGAGCCTAACAGATTGTTAATGTAATAGAAATAGAAAGAAGCAGAAGACACTTACCTAATCAATAGATCTACTGAACCTAACAGATTGTTAATGTAATAGAAATAGAAAGAAGCAGAAGATACTTACCTAATCAATAGATCTACTGAGCCTCACAGATTGTTAATGTAATAGAAATAGAAAGAAGCAGAAGATATTTACCTAATCAATAGATCTACTGAACCTAACAGATTGTTAATGTAATAGAAATAGAAAGAAGCAGAAGATACTTACCTAATCAATAGATCTAACAGATTGTGAATGTAATAGAAATAGAAAGAAGAAGAAGATACTTACCTAATCAATAGATCTAACAGATTGTGAATGTAATAGAAATAGAAAGAAGCAGAAGATACTTACCTAATCAATAGATCTACTGAACCTAACAGATTGTTAATGTAATAGAAATAGAAAGAAACAGAAGATACTTACCTAATCAATAGATCTACTGAGCCAAACAGATTGTTAATGTAATAGAAATAGAAAGAAACAGAAGATACTTACCTAATCAGTAGATCTACTGAACCTAACAGATTGTTAATCTAATATAAATAGAAAGCAGAAGATACTTACCTAATCAATAGATCTACTGAACCTAACAGATTGTTAATGTAATAGAAATAGAAAGAAGCAGAAGATACTTACCTAATCAATAGATCTACTGAACCTAACAGACTGTTAATCTAATAGAAATAGAAAGAAGCAGAGGATACTTACCTAATCAATAGATCTACTGAACCTAACAGATTGTTAATGTAATAGAAATAGAAAGAAACAGAAGATACTTACCTAATCAATAGATCTGTTGAGCCTAACAGATTGTTAATGTAATAGAAATAGAAAGAAGCAGAAGATACTTACCTAATCAATAGATCTAACAGATTGTGAATGTAATAGAAATAGAAAGAAGAAGAAGATACTTACCTAATCAATAGATCTACTGAACCTAACAGATTGTTAATGTAATAGAAATAGAAAGAAGCAGAAGATACTTACCTAATCAATAGATCTACTGAACCTAACAGATTGTTAATCTAATAGAAAGAAGCAGAAGATACTTACCTAATCAATCGATCTACTGAGCCTAACAGATTGTTAATGTAATAGAAATAGAAAGAAGCAGAAGATACTTAGCTAATCAATAGATCTACTGAACCTAACAAATTGTTAATGTAATAGAAATAGAAAGAAGCAGAAGATACTTACCTAATCAATAGATCTAACAGATTGTTAATGTAATAGAAATAGAAAGAAACAGAAGATACTTACCTAATCAATAGATCTAACAGATTGTTAATGTAATAGAAAGAAGCAGAAGAAACTTACCTAATCAATCGATCTACTGAACCTAACCAATTGTTAATGTAATATAAAGAAGCAGAAGATACTTACCTAATCAATCGATCTACTGAACCTAACAGATTGTAAATGTAATAGAAAGAAGCAGAAGACACTTACCTAATCAATCGATCTACTGAGCCTCACAGATTGTTAATGTAATAGAAATAGAAATAAGCAGAAGATACTTACCTAATCAATAGATCTACTGAGCCTCACAGATTGTTAATGTAATAGAAATAGAAAGAAGCAGAAGATACTTACCTAATCAATAGATCTACTGAGCCTAACAGATTGTTAATGTAATAGAAATAGAAAGAAGCAGAAGACACTTACCTAATCAATAGATCTACTGAACCTAACAGATTGTTAATGTAATAGAAATAGAAAGAAGCAGAAGATACTTACCTAATCAATAGATCTACTGAGCCTCACAGATTGTTAATGTAATAGAAATAGAAAGAAGCAGAAGATATTTACCTAATCAATAGATCTACTGAACCTAACAGATTGTTAATGTAATAGAAATAGAAAGAAGCAGAAGATACTTACCTAATCAATAGATCTAACAGATTGTGAATGTAATAGAAATAGAAAGAAGAAGAAGATACTTACCTAATCAATAGATCTAACAGATTGTGAATGTAATAGAAATAGAAAGAAGCAGAAGATACTTACCTAATCAATAGATCTACTGAACCTAACAGATTGTTAATGTAATAGAAATAGAAAGAAACAGAAGATACTTACCTAATCAATAGATCTACTGAGCCAAACAGATTGTTAATGTAATAGAAAAAGAAAGAAACAGAAGATACTTACCTAATCAATAGATCTGTTGAGCCTAACAGATTGTTAATGTAATAGAAATAGAAAGAAGCAGAAGATACTTACCTAATCAATAGATCTAATGAACCTAACAGATTGTTAATCTAATATAAATAGAAAGAAGCAGAGGATACTTACCTAATCAATAGATCTACTGAACCTAACAGATTGTTAATGTAATAGAAATAGAAAGAAGCAGAAGATACTTACCTAATCAATAGATCTACTGAACCTAACAGACTGTTAATCTAATAGAAATAGAAAGAAGCAGAGGATACTTACCTAATCAATAGATCTACTGAACCTAACAGATTGTTAATGTAATAGAAATAGAAAGAAACAGAAGATACTTACCTAATCAATAGATCTGTTGAGCCTAACAGATTGTTAATGTAATAGAAATAGAAAGAAGCAGAAGATACTTACCTAATCAATAGATCTAATGAACCTAACAGATTGTTAATCTAATAGAAATAGAAAGAAGCAGAAGATACTGACCTAATCAGTAGATCTACTGAACCTAACAGATTGTTAATGTAATAGAAATAGAAAGAAACAGAAGATACTTACCTAATCAGTAGATATGCTGAACCTAACAGATTGTTAATCTAATAGAAATAGAAAGAAGATACTTACCTAATCAATAGATCTACTGAACCTAACAGATTGTTAATGTAATAGAAATAGAAAGAAACAGAAGATACTTACCTAATCAATAGATCTACTGAGCCAAACAGATTGTTAATGTAATAGAAATAGAAAGAAACAGAAGATACTTACCTAATCAGTAGATCTACTGAACCTAACAGATTGTTAATCTAATATAAATAGAAAGCAGAAGATACTTACCTAATCAATAGATCTACTGAACCTAACAGATTGTTAATGTAATAGAAATAGAAAGAAGCAGAAGATACTTACCTAATCAATAGATCTACTGAACCTAACAGACTGTTAATCTAATAGAAATAGAAAGAAGCAGAGGATACTTACCTAATCAATAGATCTACTGAACCTAACAGATTGTTAATGTAATAGAAATAGAAAGAAACAGAAGATACTTACCTAATCAATAGATCTGTTGAGCCTAACAGATTGTTAATGTAATAGAAATAGAAAGAAGCAGAAGATACTTACCTAATCAATAGATCTAACAGATTGTGAATGTAATAGAAATAGAAAGAAGAAGAAGATACTTACCTAATCAATAGATCTACTGAACCTAACAGATTGTTAATGTAATAGAAATAGAAAGAAGCAGAAGATACTTACCTAATCAATAGATCTACTGAACCTAACAGATTGTTAATCTAATAGAAAGAAGCAGAAGATACTTACCTAATCAATCGATCTACTGAGCCTAACAGATTGTTAATGTAATAGAAATAGAAAGAAGCAGAAGATACTTAGCTAATCAATAGATCTACTGAACCTAACAAATTGTTAATGTAATAGAAATAGAAAGAAGCAGAAGATACTTACCTAATCAATAGATCTAACAGATTGTTAATGTAATAGAAATAGAAAGAAACAGAAGATACTTACCTAATCAATAGATCTAACAGATTGTTAATGTAATAGAAAGAAGCAGAAGAAACTTACCTAATCAATCGATCTACTGAACCTAACCAATTGTTAATGTAATATAAAGAAGCAGAAGATACTTACCTAATCAATCGATCTACTGAACCTAACAGATTGTAAATGTAATAGAAAGAAGCAGAAGACACTTACCTAATCAATCGATCTACTGAGCCTCACAGATTGTTAATGTAATAGAAATAGAAATAAGCAGAAGATACTTACCTAATCAATAGATCTACTGAGCCTCACAGATTGTTAATGTAATAGAAATAGAAAGAAGCAGAAGATACTTACCTAATCAATAGATCTACTGAGCCTAACAGATTGTTAATGTAATAGAAATAGAAAGAAGCAGAAGACACTTACCTAATCAATAGATCTACTGAACCTAACAGATTGTTAATGTAATAGAAATAGAAAGAAGCAGAAGATACTTACCTAATCAATAGATCTACTGAGCCTCACAGATTGTTAATGTAATAGAAATAGAAAGAAGCAGAAGATATTTACCTAATCAATAGATCTACTGAACCTAACAGATTGTTAATGTAATAGAAATAGAAAGAAGCAGAAGATACTTACCTAATCAATAGATCTAACAGATTGTGAATGTAATAGAAATAGAAAGAAGAAGAAGATACTTACCTAATCAATAGATCTAACAGATTGTGAATGTAATAGAAATAGAAAGAAGCAGAAGATACTTACCTAATCAATAGATCTACTGAACCTAACAGATTGTTAATGTAATAGAAATAGAAAGAAACAGAAGATACTTACCTAATCAATAGATCTACTGAGCCAAACAGATTGTTAATGTAATAGAAATAGAAAGAAACAGAAGATACTTACCTAATCAGTAGATCTACTGAACCTAACAGATTGTTAATCTAATATAAATAGAAAGCAGAAGATACTTACCTAATCAATAGATCTACTGAACCTAACAGATTGTTAATGTAATAGAAATAGAAAGAAGCAGAAGATACTTACCTAATCAATAGATCTACTGAACCTAACAGACTGTTAATCTAATAGAAATAGAAAGAAGCAGAGGATACTTACCTAATCAATAGATCTACTGAACCTAACAGATTGTTAATGTAATAGAAATAGAAAGAAACAGAAGATACTTACCTAATCAATAGATCTGTTGAGCCTAACAGATTGTTAATGTAATAGAAATAGAAAGAAGCAGAAGATACTTACCTAATCAATAGATCTAACAGATTGTGAATGTAATAGAAATAGAAAGAAGAAGAAGATACTTACCTAATCAATAGATCTACTGAACCTAACAGATTGTTAATGTAATAGAAATAGAAAGAAGCAGAAGATACTTACCTAATCAATAGATCTACTGAACCTAACAGATTGTTAATCTAATAGAAAGAAGCAGAAGATACTTACCTAATCAATCGATCTACTGAGCCTAACAGATTGTTAATGTAATAGAAATAGAAAGAAGCAGAAGATACTTAGCTAATCAATAGATCTACTGAACCTAACAAATTGTTAATGTAATAGAAATAGAAAGAAGCAGAAGATACTTACCTAATCAATAGATCTAACAGATTGTTAATGTAATAGAAATAGAAAGAAACAGAAGATACTTACCTAATCAATAGATCTAACAGATTGTTAATGTAATAGAAAGAAGCAGAAGAAACTTACCTAATCAATCGATCTACTGAACCTAACCAATTGTTAATGTAATATAAAGAAGCAGAAGATACTTACCTAATCAATCGATCTACTGAACCTAACAGATTGTAAATGTAATAGAAAGAAGCAGAAGACACTTACCTAATCAATCGATCTACTGAGCCTCACAGATTGTTAATGTAATAGAAATAGAAATAAGCAGAAGATACTTACCTAATCAATAGATCTACTGAGCCTCACAGATTGTTAATGTAATAGAAATAGAAAGAAGCAGAAGATACTTACCTAATCAATAGATCTACTGAGCCTAACAGATTGTTAATGTAATAGAAATAGAAAGAAGCAGAAGACACTTACCTAATCAATAGATCTACTGAACCTAACAGATTGTTAATGTAATAGAAATAGAAAGAAGCAGAAGATACTTACCTAATCAATAGATCTACTGAGCCTCACAGATTGTTAATGTAATAGAAATAGAAAGAAGCAGAAGATATTTACCTAATCAATAGATCTACTGAACCTAACAGATTGTTAATGTAATAGAAATAGAAAGAAGCAGAAGATACTTACCTAATCAATAGATCTAACAGATTGTGAATGTAATAGAAATAGAAAGAAGAAGAAGATACTTACCTAATCAATAGATCTAACAGATTGTGAATGTAATAGAAATAGAAAGAAGCAGAAGATACGTACCTAATCAATAGATCTACTGAACCTAACAGATTGTTAATGTAATAGAAATAGAAAGAAACAGAAGATACTTACCTAATCAGTAGATCTACTGAACCTAACAGATTGTTAATCTAATAGAAATAGAAAGAAGAAGAAGATACTTACCTAATCAATAGATCTAACAGATTGTGAATGTAATAGAAATAGAAAGAAGCAGAAGATGCGTACCTAATCAATAGATCTACTGAGCCTAACAGATTGTTAATGTAATAGAAATAGAAATAAGCAGAAGATACTTACCTAATCAATAGATCTACTGAACCTAACAGATTGTTAATGTAATAGAAATAGAAAGAAACAGAAGATACTTACCTAATCAGTAGATCTACTGAACCTAACAGATTGTTAATCTAATAGAAATAGAAAGAAAAAGAAGATACTTACCTAATCAATAGATCTAATGAACCTAACAGATTGTTAATCTAATAGAAATAGAAAGAAGCAGAAGATACTTACGTAATCAATAGTACTACTGAGCCTAACAGATTGTTAATGTAATAGAAATAGAAAGAAACAGAAGATACTTACCTAATCAATAGATCTGCTGAGCCTAACAGATTGTTAATCTAATAGAAATAGAAAGAAGCAGAAGATACTGACCTAATCAGTAGATCTACTGAACCTAACAGATTGTTAATGTAATAGAAATAGAAAGAAACAGAAGATACTTACCTAATCAGTAGATCTGCTGAACCTAACAGATTGTTAATCTAATAGAAATAGAAAGAAGAAGATACTTACCTAATCAATAGATCTACTGAACCTAACAGATTGTTAATGTAATAGAAATAGAAAGAAACAGAAGATACTTACCTAATCAATAGATCTACTGAGCCTAACAGATTGTTAATGTAATAGAAATAGAAAGAAACAGAAGATACTTACCTAATCAGTAGATCTACTGAACCTAACAGATTGTTAATCTAATATAAATAGAAAGCAGAAGATACTTACCTAATCAATAGATCTACTGAACCTAACAGATTGTTAATGTAATAGAAATAGAAAGAAACAGAAGATACTTACCTAATCAATAGATCTGTTGAGCCTAACAGATTGTTAATGTAATAGAAATAGAAAGAAGCAGAAGATACTTACCTAATCAATAGATCTAATGAACCTAACAGATTGTTAATCTAATAGAAATAGAAAGAAGCAGAAGATACTTGCCTAATCAATAGATCTACTGAACCGAACAGATTGTTGATCTAATAGAAATAGAAAGAAGCAGAAGATACTTACCTAATCAATAGATCTACTGAACCTAACAGATTGTTAATGTAATAGAAATAGAAAGAAAGAGAAAATACTTACCTAATCAATAGATCTACTGAGCCTAACAGATTGTTAATCTAATAGAAATAGAAAGAAGTAGAAGATACTTACCTAATCAATAGTTCTACTGAGCCTAACAGATTGTTAATGTAATAGAAATAGAAAGAAACAGAAGATACTTACCTAATCAATAGATCTACTGAGCCTAACAGATTGTTAATGTAATAGAAATAGAAAGAAGCAGAAGATACTTACCTAATCAATAGATCTAACAGATTGTTAATGTAATAGAAATAGAAAGAAGCAGAAGATACTTACCTAATCAATCGATCTACTGAACCTAACTGATTGTTAATGTAATAGAAATAGAAAGAAGCAGAAGATACTTACCTAATCAATAGATCTAACAGATTGTTAATGTAATAGAAATAGAAAGAAGCAGAAGATACTTACCTAATCAATAGATCTAACAGATTGTGAATGTAATAGAAATAGAAAGAAGATACTTAGCTAATAAGTAGATCTACTGAACCTAACAGATTGTTAATGTAATAGAAATAGAAAGAAGATACTTACCTAATCAGTAGATCTACTGAACCTAACAGATTGTTAATCTAATAGAAATAGAAAGAAGGAGAAGATACTTGCCTAATCAGTAGATTTATTGAACCTAAAAGTTTGTTAATGTAATAGAAATAGAAAGAAGCAGAAGATACTTACCTAATCAGTAGATCTACTGAACCTAACAGATTGTTAATGTAATAGAAATAGAAAGAAACACAAGATACTTACCTACTCAATAGATCTACTGAACCTAACAGATTGTTAATCTAATAGAAATAGAAAGAAGAAGAAGATACTTACCTAATCAATAGATCTAATGAGCCTAACAGATTATTAATGTAATAGAAATAGAAAGAAACAGAAGATACTTACCTAATCAATCGATCTACTGAACCTAACAGATTCTTAATGTAATAGAAATAGAAAGAAATGGGAGATACTTACCTAATCAACAGATCTACTGAACCTAACAGATTGTTAATCTAATAGAAATAGAAAGAAGCAGAAGATACTTACCTAATCAATAGATCTACTGAACCTAACAGATTGTTAATCTAATAGAAAGAAGCAGAAGATACTTACCTAATCAATAGATCTACTGAACCTAACAGATTGTTAATGTAATAGAAATAGAAAGAAACAGAAGATACTTACCTAATCAGTAGATCTACTGAACCTAACAGATTGTTAATCTAATAGAAATAGAAAGAAGAAGAAGATACTTACCTAATCAATAGATCTACTGAACCTAACAGATTGTTAATGTAATAGAAATAGAAAGAAGCAGACGATACTTACCTAATCAGTAGATCTACTGAACCTAACAGATTGTTAATCTAATAGAAAGAAGCAGAAGATACTTACCTAGTCAATAGATCTACTGAACCTAACAGATTGTTAATGTAATAGAAATAGAAAGAAGCAGAAGATACTTACCTAATCAATAGATCTACTGAACCTAACAGATTGTTAATGTAATAGAAATAGAAAGAAGCGGAAGATACTTACCTAATCAATCGATCTACTGAACCTAACAGATTGTTAATGTAATAGAAATAGAAAGAAACTGAAGATACTTACCTAATCAGTAGATCTACTGAGCCTAACACATTGTTGATCTAATAGAAATAGAAAGAAGCAGAAGATACTTAACTAATCAATAGATCTACTGAACCTAACAGATTGTTAATGTAATAGAAAGAAGCAGAAGATACTTACCTAATCAATAGATCTACTGAACCTAAAAGATTGTTAATCTAATAGAAATAGAAAGAAGATACTTACCTAATCAGTAGATCTACTGAACCTAACAGATTGTTAATCTAATAGAAATAGAAAGAAGCAGAAGATACTTGCCTAATCAATAGTTCTACTGAACCTAACAGATAGTTAATCTAATAGAAATAGAAAGAAGCAGAAGATACTTACCTAATCAATAGATCTACTGAACCTAACAGATGGTTAATCTAATAGAAATAGAAAGAAGATACTTACCTAATCAATAGATCTACTGAACCTAACAGATTGTTAATCTAATAGAAATAGAAAGAAACAGAAGATACTTACCTAATCAATAGATCTACTGAGCCTAACAGATTGTTAATGTAATAGAAATAGAAAGAAACAGAAGATATTTACCTAATCAGTAGATCTACTGAGCCTAACAGATTGTTGATCGAATAGAAATAGAAAGAAGCAGAAGATACTTACCTAATCAATAGATCTACTGAACCTAACAGATTGTTAATCTAATAGAAATAGAAAGAAGCAGAAGATACTTACCTAATCAATAGATCTACTGAACCTAACAGATTGTTAATGTAATAGAAATAGAAAGAAACAGAAGATACTTACCTAATCAGTAGACCTACTGAACCTAACAGATTGTTAATGTAATAGAAATAGAAAGAAACAGAAGATACTTACCTAATCAATAGATCGACTGAGCCTAACAGATTGTTAATCTAATAGAAATGGAAAGGAGCAGAAGATACTTACCTAATCAATAGATCTACTGAACCTAACAGATTGTTAATGTAATAGAAATAGAAAGAAACAGAAGATACTTACCTAATCAGTAGACCTACTGAACCTAACAGATTGTTAATCTAATAGAAATAAAAAGAAGAAGATACTTACCTAATCAATAGATCTGCTGAACCTAACAGATTGTTAATGTAAGAGAAATAGAAAGAAACAGAAGATACTTACCTAATCAGTAGATCTACTGAACCTAACAGATTGTTAATGTAATAGAAATAGAAAGAAACAGAAGATACTTACCTAATCAGTAGACCTACTGAACCTAACAGATTGTTAATTTAATAGAAATAAAAAGAAGAAGATACTTACCTAATCAATAGATCTGCTGAACCTAACAGATTGTTAATGTAATAGAAATAGAAAGAAACAGAAGATACTTACCTAATCAGTAGATCTACTGAACCTAACAGATTGTTAATGTAATAGAAATAGAAAGAAACAGAAGATACTTACCTAATCAGTAGACCTACTGAACCTAACAGATTGTTAATCTAATAGAAATAAAAAGAAGAAGATACTTACCTAATCAATAGATCTGCTGAACCTAACAGATTGTTAATGTAATAGAAATAGAAAGAAACAGAAGATACTTACCTAATCAGTAGATCTACTGAGCCTAACAGATTGTAAATCTAATAGAAATAGAAAGAAGCAGAAGATACTTACATAATCAATAGATCTACTGAACCTAACAGATTGTTAATGTAATAGAAATAGAAAGAAACAGAAGATACTTACCTAATCAGTAGATCTACTGAACCTAACAGATTGTTAATGTAATAGAAATAGAAAGAAACAGAAGATACTTACCTAATCAGTAGACCTACTGAACCTAACAGATTGTTAATGTAATAGAAATAGAAAGAAACAGAAGATACTTACCTAATCAATAGATCGACTGAGCCTAACAGATTGTTAATCTAATAGAAATGGAAAGGAGCAGAAGATACTTACCTAATCAATAGATCTACTGAACCTAACAGATTGTTAATGTAATAGAAATAGAAAGAAACAGAAGATACTTACCTAATCAGTAGACCTACTGAACCTAACAGATTGTTAATCTAATAGAAATAAAAAGAAGAAGATACTTACCTAATCAATAGATCTGCTGAACCTAACAGATTGTTAATGTAATAGAAATAGAAAGAAACAGAAGATACTTACCTAATCAGTAGATCTACTGAACCTAACAGATTGTTAATGTAATAGAAATAGAAAGAAACAGAAGATACTTACCTAATCAGTAGACCTACTGAACCTAACAGATTGTTAATCTAATAGAAATAAAAAGAAGAAGATACTTACCTAATCAATAGATCTGCTGAACCTAACAGATTGTTAATGTAATAGAAATAGAAAGAAACAGAAGATACTTACCTAATCAGTAGATCTACTGAGCCTAAGAGATTGTAAATCTAATAGAAATAGAAAGAAGCAGAAGATACTTACCTAATCAATAGATCTACTGAACCTAACAGATTGTTAATCTAATAGAAATGGAAAAGAGCAGAAGATGCTTACCTAATCAATAGATCTACTGAACCTAACAGATTGTTAATGTAATAGAAATAGAAAGAAACAGAAGATACTTACCTAATCAGTAGATCTACTGAACCTAACAGATTGTTAATGTAATAGAAATAGAAAGAAACAGAAGATACTTACCTAATCAGTAGACCTACTGAACCTAACAGATTGTTAATCTAATAGAAATAAAAAGAAGATACTTACCTAATCAATAGATCTGCTGAACCTAACAGATTGTTAATGTAATAGAAATAGAAAGAAACAGAAGATACTTACCTAATCAATAGATCTACTGAGCCTAACAGATTGTTAATCTAATAGAAATAGAAAGAAGCAGAAGATACTTACCTAATCAATAGATCTACTGAACCTAACAGATTGTTAATCTAATAGAAAGAAACAGAAGATACTTACCTAATCAATAGATCAACTGAACCTAACAGATTGTTAATCTATTAGAAATAGAAAGAAGCAGAAGATACTTACGTAATCAATAGTACTACTGAGCCTAACAGATTGTTAATGTAATAGAAATAGAAAGAAACAGAAGATACTTACCTAATCAATAGATCTGCTGAGCCTAACAGATTGTTAATCTAATAGAAATAGAAAGAAGCAGAAGATACTGACCTAATCAGTAGATCTACTGAACCTAACAGATTGTTAATGTAATAGAAATAGAAAGAAACAAAAGATACTTACCTAATCAGTAGATCTGCTGAACCTAACAGATTGTTAATCTAATAGAAATAGAAAGAAGAAGATACTTACCTAATCAATAGATCTACTGAACCTAACAGATTGTTAATGTAATAGAAATAGAAAGAAGCAGAAGATACTTACCTAATCAATAGTTCTACTGAGCCTAACAGATTGTTAATGTAATAGAAATAGAAAGAAGCAGAAGATACTTACCTAATCAATAGATCTAACAGACTGTTAATGTAATAGAAATAGAAAGAAGCAGAAGATACTTACCTAATCAATAGATCTAACAGATTGTTAATGTAATAGAAATAGAAAGAAGCAGAAGATACTCATCTAATCAATAGATCTAACAGATTGTTAATTTAATAGAAATAGAAAGAAGAAGAAGATACTTACCTAATCAATAGATCTACTGAACCTAACAGATTGTTAATGTAATAGAAATAGAAAGAAGCAGAAGATACTTACGTAATCAATAGATCTACTGAACCTAACAGATTGTTAATCTAATAGAAATGGAAAGGAGCAGAAGATACTTACCTAATCA
Organism: Acanthosepion esculentum; assembly: GCA_964036315.1. Taxonomy (NCBI): domain Eukaryota; kingdom Metazoa; phylum Mollusca; class Cephalopoda; order Sepiida; family Sepiidae; genus Acanthosepion; species Acanthosepion esculentum. The sequence continues at coordinate 15,833,810 of OZ038513.1, forward strand.
ATAGATCTACTGAACCTAACAGATTGTTAATGTAATAGAAATAGAAAGAAACAGAAGATACTTACCTAATCAGTAGATCTACTGAACCTAACAGATTGTTAATGTAATAGAAATAGAAAGAAACAGAAGATACTTACCTAATCAGTAGACCTACTGAACCTAACAGATTGTTAATGTAATAGAAATAGAAAGAAACAGAAGATACTTACCTAATCAATAGATCGACTGAGCCTAACAGATTGTTAATCTAATAGAAATGGAAAGGAGCAGAAGATACTTACCTAATCAATAGATCTACTGAACCTAACAGATTGTTAATGTAATAGAAATAGAAAGAAACAGAAGATACTTACCTAATCAGTAGACCTACTGAACCTAACAGATTGTTAATCTAATAGAAATAAAAAGAAGAAGATACTTACCTAATCAATAGATCTGCTGAACCTAACAGATTGTTAATGTAATAGAAATAGAAAGAAACAGAAGATACTTACCTAATCAGTAGATCTACTGAACCTAACAGATTGTTAATGTAATAGAAATAGAAAGAAACAGAAGATACTTACCTAATCAGTAGACCTACTGAACCTAACAGATTGTTAATCTAATAGAAATAAAAAGAAGAAGATACTTACCTAATCAATAGATCTGCTGAACCTAACAGATTGTTAATGTAATAGAAATAGAAAGAAACAGAAGATACTTACCTAATCAGTAGATCTACTGAGCCTAAGAGATTGTAAATCTAATAGAAATAGAAAGAAGCAGAAGATACTTACCTAATCAATAGATCTACTGAACCTAACAGATTGTTAATCTAATAGAAATGGAAAAGAGCAGAAGATACTTACCTAATCAATAGATCTACTGAACCTAACAGATTGTTAATGTAATAGAAATAGAAAGAAACAGAAGATACTTACCTAATCAGTAGATCTACTGAACCTAACAGATTGTTAATGTAATAGAAATAGAAAGAAACAGAAGATACTTACCTAATCAGTAGACCTACTGAACCTAACAGATTGTTAATCTAATAGAAATAAAAAGAAGATACTTCCCTAATCAATAGATCTGCTGAACCTAACAGATTGTTAATGTAATAGAAATAGAAAGAAACAGAAGATACTTACCTAATCAATAGATCTACTGAGCCTAACAGATTGTTAATCTAATAGAAATAGAAAGAAGCAGAAGATACTTACCTAATCAATAGATCTACTGAACCTAACAGATTGTTAATCTAATAGAAAGAAACAGAAGATACTTACCTAATCAATAGATCAACTGAACCTAACAGATTGTTAATCTATTAGAAATAGAAAGAAGCAGAAGATACTTACGTAATCAATAGTACTACTGAGCCTAACAGATTGTTAATGTAATAGAAATAGAAAGAAACAGAAGATACTTACCTAATCAATAGATCTGCTGAGCCTAACAGATTGTTAATGTAATAGAAATAGAAAGAAACAGAAGATACTTACCTAATCAGTAGATCTGCTGAACCTAACAGATTGTTAATCTAATAGAAATAGAAAGAAGAAGATACTTACCTAATCAATAGATCTACTGAACCTAACAGATTGTTAATGTAATAGAAATAGAAAGAAGCAGAAGATACTTACCTAATCAATAGATCTAACAGATTGTTAATGTAATAGAAAGAAGCAGAAGAAACTTACCTAATCAAACGATCTACTGAACCTAACAAATTGTTAATGTAATATAAAGAAGCAGAAGATACTTACCTAATCAAACGATCTACTGAACCTAACAAATTGTTAATGTAATATAAAGAAGCAGAAGATACTTACCTAATCAATCGATCTACTGAACCTAACAGAGTGTAAATGTAATAGAAAGAAGCAGAAGACACTTACCTAATCAATCGATCTACTGAACCTAACAGATTGTTAATGTAATAGAAATAGAAAGAAGCAGAAGACACTTACCTCATCAATAGATCTACTGAACCTAACAGATTGTTAATCTAATAGAAATACAAAGAAGCAGAAGATACTTACCTAATCAATAGATCTACTGAGCCTAACAGATTGTTAATGTAATAGAAATAGAAAGAAGCAGAAGATACTTACCTAATCAATAGTTCTACTGAGCCTAACAGATTGTTAATGTAATAGAAATAGAAAGAAGCAGAAGATACTTATCTAATCAATAGATCTACTGTGCCTAACAGATTGTTAATGTAATAGAAATAGAAAGAAGCAGAAGATACTTATCTAATCAATAGATCTACTGAGCCTAACAGATTGTTAATGTAATAGAAATAGAAAGAAGCAGAAGACACTTACCTAATCAATAGATCTACTGAACCTAACAGATTGTTAATCTAATAGAAAGAAGCAGAAGATACTTACCTAATCAATCGATCTACTGAACCTAACAGATTGTTAATGTAATAGAAATAGAAAAAAGAAAAAGATACTTACCTAATCAATAGATCTACCGAACCTAACAGATTGTTAATGTAATAGAAAGAAGCAGAAGATACTTACCTAATCAATAGATCTACTCAGCCTAACAGATTGTTAATGTAATAGAAATAGAAAGAAGCAGAAGATACTTACCTAATCAATAGATCTACTGAGCCTAACAGATTGTTAATGTAATAGAAATAGAAAGAAGCAGAAGATACTTACCTAATCAATAGATCTACTGAACCTAACAGATTGCTAATCTAATAGAAAGAAGCAGAAGATACTTACCTAATCAATAGATCTACTGAACCTAACAGATTGTTAATGTAATAGAAATAGAAAGAAGCAGAAGATACTTACCTCATCAATAGATCTACTGAACCTAACAGATTGTTAATATAATAGAAATAGAAAGAAGCAGAAGATACTTACCTAATCAATAGATCTAACAGATTGTTAATGTAATAGAAATAGAAAGAAGCAGAAGATACTTACCTAATCAATAGATCTACTGAGCCTAACAGATTGTTAATGTAATAGAAATAGAAAGAAGCAGAAGACACTTACCTAATCAATAGATCTAACAGATTGTTAATGTAATAGAAATAGAAAGAAGCAGAAGACACTTACCTAATCAATAGATCTAACAGATTGTTAATGTAATAGAAATAGAAAAAGATACTTACCTAATCAATAGATCTACTGAGCCTAACAGATTGTTAATGTAATAGAAATAGAAAGAAGCAGAAGATACTTACCTAATCAATAGATCTACTGAACCTAACAGATTGTTAATGTAATAGAAATAGAAAGAAGCAGAAGATACTTACCTAATCAATAGATCTACTGAGCCTAACATATTGTTAATGTAATAGAAATAGAAAGAAGCAGAAGACACTTACCTAATGAATAGATCTAACAGATTGTTAATGTAATAGAAATAGAAAGAAGCAGAAGATACTTACCTAATCAATAGATCTACTGAACCTAACAGATTGTTAATCTAATAGAAAGAAGCAGAAGATACTTACCTAATCAATCGATCTACTGAACCTAACAGATTGTTAATGTAATAGAAATAGAAAAAAGAAAAAGATACTTACCTAATCAATAGATCTACCGAACCTAACAGATTGTTAATGTAATAGAAATAGAAAGAAGCAGAAGATACTTACCTAATCAATAGATCTACTGAACCTAACAGATTGCTAATCTAATAGAAAGAAGCAGAAGATACTTACCTAATCAATAGATCTACTGAACCTAACAGATTGTTAATGTAATAGAAATAGAAAGAAGCAGAAGATACTTAGCTCATCAATAGATCTACTGAACCTAACAGATTGTTAATATAATAGAAATAGAAAGAAGCAGAAGACACTTACCTAATCAATAGATCTACTGAACCTAACAGATTGTTAATGTAATAGAAAGAAGCAGAAGATACTTACCTAATCAATAGATCTAACAGATTGTTAATGTAATAGAAATAGAAAGAAGCAGAAGATACTTACCTAATCAATAGATCTAACAGATTGTTAATGTAATAGAAATAGAAAGAAGCAGAAGATACTTACCTAATCAATAGATCTACTGAGCCTAACAGATTGTTAATGTAATAGAAATAGAAAGAAGCAGAAGATACTTACCTAATCAATAGATCTACTGAACCTAACAGATTGTTAATGTAATAGAAATAGAAAGAAGCAGAAGATACTTACCTAATCAATAGATCTACTGAGCCTAACAGATTGTTAATGTAATAGAAATAGAAAGAAGCAGAAGATACTTACCTAATCAATAGATCTACTGAGCCTAACAGATTGTTAATGTAATAGAAATAGAAAGAAGCAGAAGATACTTACCTAATCAATAGATCTAACAGATTGTTAATGTAATAGAAATAGAAAAAAGCAGAAGATACTTACCTAATCAATAGATCTAACAGATTGTTAATGTAATAGAAATAGAAAGAAGCAGAAGATACTTACCTAATCAATAGATCTACTGAACCTAACAGATTGTTAATGTAATAGAAATAGAAAGAAGCAGAAGATACTTACCTAATCAATAGATCTACTGAACCTAACAGATTGTTAATGTAATAGAAATAGAAAGAAGCAGAAGACACTTACCTAATCAATAGATCTACTGAACCTAACAGATTGTTAATGTAATAGAAATAGAAAGAAGCAGAAGACACTTACCTAATCAATAGATCTACTGAACCTAACAGATTGTTAATGTAATAGAAATAGAAAGAAGCAGAAGACACTTACCTAATCAATAGATCTACTGAACCTAACAGATTGTTAATGTAATAGAAATAGAAAGAAGCAGAAGACACTTATCTAATCAATAGATCTAACAGATTGTTAATGTAATAGAAATAGAAAGAAGCAGAAGACACTTACCTAATCAATAGATCTACTGAACGTAACAGATTGTTAATCTAGTAGAAAGAAGCAGAAGATACTTACCTAATCAATCGATCTACTGAACCTAACAGATTCTTAATGTAATAGAAATAGAAAGAAGCAGAAGACACTTACCTAATCAATAGATCTACTGAGCCTAACAGATTGTTAATGTAATAGAAATAGAAAGAAGCAGAAGATGCTTACCTAATCAATCGATCTACTGAACCTAACAGATTGTTAATGTAATAGAAATAGAAAGAAACAGAAGGTACTTACCTAATCAATCGATCTACTGAGCCTAACAGATTGTTAATGTAATAGAAATAGAAAGAAGCAGAAGCTACTTACCTAATCAATAGATCTACTGAACCTAACAGATTGTTAATCTAATAGAAAGAAGCAGAAGATACTTACCTAATCAATAGATCTACTGAGCCTAACAGATTGTTAATGTAATAGAAATAGAAAGAAGCAGAAGATACTTACATAATCAATAGATCTACTGAGGCTAACAGATTGTTAATGTAATAGAAATAGAAAGAAGCAGAAGACACTTACCTAATCAATAGATCTAACAGATTATTAATGTAATAGAAATAGAAAGAAGCAGAAGACACTTACCTAATCAATAGATCTACTGAACCTAACAGATTGTTAATGTAATAGAAAGAAGCAGAAGATACTTACCTAATCAATAGATCTAACAGATTGTTAATGTAATAGAAATAGAAAGAAGCAGAAGATACTTACCTAATCAATAGATCTAACAGATTTTTAATGTAATAGAAATAGAAAGAAGCAGAAGACACTTACCTTATCAATAGATCTACTGAACCTAACGGATTGTTAATCTAATAGAAAGAAGCAGAAGATACTTACCTAATCAATCGATCTACTGAACCTAACTGATTGTTAATGTAATAGAAATAGAAAAAAGAAAAAGATACTTACCTAATCAATAGATCTAACAGATTGTTAATGTAATAGAAATAGAAAGAAGCAGAAGATACTTACCTAATCAATAGATCTAACAGATTATTAATGTAATAGAAATAGAAAGAAGCAGAAGATACTTACTTAATCAATAGATCTAACAGATTGTTAATGTAATAGAAATAGAAAGAAGCAGAAGATACTTACCTAATCAATAGATCTACTCAGCCTAACAGATTGTTCATGTAATAGAAATAGAAAGAAGCAGAAGATACTTACCTAATCAATAGATCTACTGAGCCTAACAGATTGTTAATGTAATAGAAATAGAAAGAAGCAGAAGATACTTACCTAATCAATAGATCTACTGAGCCTAACAGATTGTTAATGTAATAGAAATAGAAAGAAGCAGAAGATACTTACCTAATCAATAGATCTAACAGATTGTTAATGTAATAGAAATAGAAAGAAGCAGAAGATACTTACCTAATCAATAGATCTAACAGATTGTTAATGTAATAGAAATAGAAAGAAGCAGAAGATATTTACCTAATCAATAGATCTACTGAGCCTAACAGATTGTTAATGTAATAGAAATAGAAAGAAGCAGAAGATACTTACCTAATCAATAGATCTACTGAGCCTAACAGATTGTTAATGTAATAGAAATAGAAAGAAGCAGAAGACACTTACCTAATCAATAGATCTAACAGATTATTAATGTAATAGAAATAGAAAGAAGCAGAAGACACTTACCTAATCAATAGATCTACTGAACCTAACAGATTGTTAATCTAATAGAAAGAAGCAGAAGATACTTACCTAATCAATCGATCTACTGAACCTAACAGATTGTTAATGTAATAGAAATAGAAAAAAGAAAAAGATACTTACCTAATCAATCGATCTACTGAACCTAACAGATTGTTAATGTAATAGAAATAGAAAAAAGAAAAAGATACTTACCTAATCAATATATCTACGGAACCTAACAGATTGTTAATGTAATAGAAATAGAAAGAAGCAGAAGATACTTACCTAATCAATAGATCTACTGAGCCTAACAGATTGTTAATGTAATAGAAATAGAAAGAAGCAGAAGATACTTACCTAATCAATAGATCTACTGAGCCTAACAGATTGTTAATGTAATAGAAATAGAAAGAAGCAGAAGATACTTACCTAATCAATAGATCTACTGAGCCTAACAGATTGTTAATGTAATAGAAATAGAAAGAAGCAGAAGATACTTACCTAATCAATAGATCTAACAGATTGTTAATGTAATAGAACTAGAAAGAAGCAGAAGATACTTACCTAATCAATAGATCTAACAGATTGTTAATGTAATAGAAATAGAAAGAAGCAGAAGATACTTACCTAATCAATAGATCTACTGAGCCTAACAGATTGTTAATGTAATAGAAATAGAAAGAAGCAGAAGATACTTACCTAATCAATAGATCTACTGAGCCTAACAGATTGTTAATGTAATAGAAATAGAAAGAAGCAGAAGACACTTACCTAATCAATAGATCTAACAGATTGTTAATGTAATAGAAATAGAAAGAAGCAGAAGACACTTACCTAATCAATAGATCTAACAGATTGTTAATGTAATAGAAATAGAAAAAGATACTTACCTAATCAATAGATCTACCGAACCTAACAGATTGTTAATGTAATAGAAATAGAAAGAAGTAGAAGATACTTACCTAATCAATAGATCTACTGAGCCTAACAGATTGTTAATGTAATAGAAATAGAAAGAAGCAGAAGATACTTACCTAATCAATAGATCTACTGAACCTAACAGATTGTTAATCTAATAGAAAGAAGCAGAAGATACTTACCTAATCAATCGATCTACTGAACCTAACAGATTGTTAATGTAATAGAAATAGAAAAAAGAAAAAGATACTTACCTAATCAATAGATCTACCGAACCTAACAGATTGTTAATGTAATAGAAATAGAAAGAAGCAGAAGATACTTACCTAATCAATAGATCTACTGAACCTAACAGATTGCTAATCTAATAGAAAGAAGCAGAAGATACTTACCTAATCAATAGATCTACTGAACCTAACAGATTGTTAATGTAATAGAAATAGAAAGAAGCAGAAGATACTTAGCTCATCAATAGATCTACTGAACCTAACAGATTGTTAATATAATAGAAATAGAAAGAAGCAGAAGACACTTACCTAATCAATAGATCTACTGAACCTAACAGATTGTTAATGTAATAGAAAGAAGCAGAAGATACTTACCTAATCAATAGATCTAACAGATTGTTAATGTAATAGAAATAGAAAGAAGCAGAAGATACTTACCTAATCAATAGATCTAACAGATTGTTAATGTAATAGAAATAGAAAGAAGCAGAAGATACTTACCTAATCAATAGATCTACTGAGCCTAACAGATTGTTAATGTAATAGAAATAGAAAGAAGCAGAAGATACTTACCTAATCAATCGATCTAACAGATTGTTAATGTAATAGAAATAGAAAGAAGCAGAAGATACTTACCTAATCAATAGATCTACTGAGCCTAACAGATTGTTAATGTAATAGAAATAGAAAGAAGCAGAAGATACTTACCTAATCAATAGATCTACTGAACCTAACAGATTGTTAATGTAATAGAAATAGAAAGAAGCAGAAGATACTTACCTAATCAATAGATCTACTGAGCCTAACAGATTGTTAATGTAATAGAAATAGAAAGAAGCAGAAGATACTTACCTAATCAATAGATCTACTGAGCCTAACAGATTGTTAATGTAATAGAAATAGAAAGAAGCAGAAGATACTTACCTAATCAATAGATCTAACAGATTGTTAATGTAATAGAAATAGAAAAAAGCAGAAGATACTTACCTAATCAATAGATCTAACAGATTGTTAATGTAATAGAAATAGAAAGAAGCAGAAGATACTTACCTAATCAATAGATCTACTGAACCTAACAGATTGTTAATCTAGTAGAAAGAAGCAGAAGATACTTACCTAATCAATCGATCTACTGAACCTAACAGATTGTTAATGTAATAGAAATAGAAAGAAGCAGAAGACACTTACCTAATCAATAGATCTACTGAGCCTAACAGATTGTTAATGTAATAGAAATAGAAAGAAGCAGAAGATGCTTACCTAATCAATCGATCTACTGAACCTAACAGATTGTTAATGTAATAGAAATAGAAAGAAACAGAAGGTACTTACCTAATCAATCGATCTACTGAGCCTAACAGATTGTTAATGTAATAGAAATAGAAAGAAGCAGAAGCTACTTACCTAATCAATAGATCTACTGAACCTAACAGATTGTTAATCTAATAGAAAGAAGCAGAAGATACTTACCTAATCAATAGATCTACTGAGCCTAACAGATTGTTAATGTAATAGAAATAGAAAGAAGCAGAAGATACTTACATAATCAATAGATCTACTGAGGCTAACAGATTGTTAATGTAATAGAAATAGAAAGAAGCAGAAGACACTTACCTAATCAATAGATCTAACAGATTATTAATGTAATAGAAATAGAAAGAAGCAGAAGACACTTACCTAATCAATAGATCTACTGAACCTAACAGATTGTTAATGTAATAGAAAGAAGCAGAAGATACTTACCTAATCAATAGATCTAACAGATTGTTAATGTAATAGAAATAGAAAGAAGCAGAAGATACTTACCTAATCAATAGATCTAACAGATTGTTAATGTAATAGAAATAGAAAGAAGCAGAAGACACTTACCTTATCAATAGATCTACTGAACCTAACGGATTGTTAATCTAATAGAAAGAAGCAGAAGATACTTACCTAATCAATCGATCTACTGAACCTAACTGATTGTTAATGTAATAGAAATAGAAAAAAGAAAAAGATACTTACCTAATCAATAGATCTAACAGATTGTTAATGTAATAGAAATAGAAAGAAGCAGAAGATACTTACCTAATCAATAGATCTAACAGATTATTAATGTAATAGAAATAGAAAGAAGCAGAAGATACTTACTTAATCAATAGATCTAACAGATTGTTAATGTAATAGAAATAGAAAGAAGCAGAAGATACTTACCTAATCAATAGATCTACTCAGCCTAACAGATTGTTCATGTAATAGAAATAGAAAGAAGCAGAAGATACTTACCTAATCAATAGATCTACTGAGCCTAACAGATTGTTAATGTAATAGAAATAGAAAGAAGCAGAAGATACTTACCTAATCAATAGATCTACTGAGCCTAACAGATTGTTAATGTAATAGAAATAGAAAGAAGCAGAAGATACTTACCTAATCAATAGATCTAACAGATTGTTAATGTAATAGAAATAGAAAGAAGCAGAAGATACTTACCTAATCAATAGATCTAACAGATTGTTAATGTAATAGAAATAGAAAGAAGCAGAAGATATTTACCTAATCAATAGATCTACTGAGCCTAACAGATTGTTAATGTAATAGAAATAGAAAGAAGCAGAAGATACTTACCTAATCAATAGATCTACTGAGCCTAACAGATTGTTAATGTAATAGAAATAGAAAGAAGCAGAAGACACTTACCTAATCAATAGATCTAACAGATTATTAATGTAATAGAAATAGAAAGAAGCAGAAGACACTTACCTAATCAATAGATCTACTGAACCTAACAGATTGTTAATCTAATAGAAAGAAGCAGAAGATACTTACCTAATCAATCGATCTACTGAACCTAACAGATTGTTAATGTAATAGAAATGGAAAAAAGAAAAAGATACTTACCTAATCAATCGATCTACTGAACCTAACAGATTGTTAATGTAATAGAAATAGAAAAAAGAAAAAGATACTTACCTAATCAATATATCTACCGAACCTAACAGATTGTTAATGTAATAGAAATAGAAAGAAGCAGAAGATACTTACCTAATCAATAGATCTACTGAGCCTAACAGATTGTTAATGTAATAGAAATAGAAAGAAGCAGAAGATACTTACCTAATCAATAGATCTACTGAGCCTAACAGATTGTTAATGTAATAGAAATAGAAAGAAGCAGAAGATACTTACCTAATCAATAGATCTACTGAGCCTAACAGATTGTTAATGTAATAGAAATAGAAAGAAGCAGAAGATACTTACCTAATCAATAGATCTAACAGATTGTTAATGTAATAGAACTAGAAAGAAGCAGAAGATACTTACCTAATCAATAGATCTAACAGATTGTTAATGTAATAGAAATAGAAAGAAGCAGAAGATACTTACCTAATCAATAGATCTACTGAGCCTAACAGATTGTTAATGTAATAGAAATAGAAAGAAGCAGAAGACACTTACCTAATCAATAGATCTACTGAACCTAACAGATTGTTAATGTAATAGAAATAGAAAGAAGCAGAAGATACTTACCTAATCAATAGATCTAACAGATTGTTAATGTAATAGAAATAGAAAGAAGCAGAAGATACTTACCTAATCAATAGATCTAACAGATTGTTAATGTAATAGAAATAGAAAGAAGCAGAAGATACTTACCTAATCAATAGATCTAACAGATTGTTAATGTAATAGAAATAGAAAGAAGCAGAAGATACTTATCTAATCAATCGATCTACTGAACCTAACAGATTGTTAATGTAATAGAAATAGAAAGAAGCAGAAGATACTTACCTAATCAATAGATCTAACAGATTGTTAATGTAATAGAAATAGAAAGAAGCAGAAGATACTTACCTAATCAATCGATCTACTGAACCTAACAGATTGTTAATGTAATAGAAATAGAAAGAAGCAGAAGATACTTACCTAATCAATCGATCTACTGAACCTAACAGATTGTTAATGTAATACAAATAGAAAGAAGCAGAAGATACTTACCTAATCAATCGATCTACTGAACCTAACAGATTGTTAATGTAATAGAAATAGAAAAAAGCAGAAGACACTTACCTAATCAATAGATCTACTGAACCTAACAGATTGTTAATCTAATAGAAAGAAGCAGAAGATACTTACCTAATCAATCGATCTACTGAACCTAAGAGATTGTTAATGTAATAGAAATAGAAAAAAGAAAAAGATACTTACCTAATCAATAGATCTACTGAGCCTAACAGATTGTTAATGTAATAGAAATAGAAAGAAGCAGAAGATACTTACCTAATCAATAGATCTACTGAGCCTAACAGATTGTTAATGTAATAGAAATAGAAAGAAGAAGAAGATACTTACCTAATCAATAGATCTAACAGATTGTTAATGTAATAGAAATAGAAAGAAGCAGAAGATACCTACCTAATCAATAGATCTACTGAACCTAACAGATTGTTAATGTAATAGAAATAGAAAGAAGCAGAAGATACTTACCTAATCAATCGATCTACTGAGCCTAACAGATTGTTAATGTAATAGAAATAGAAAGAAGCAGAAGATACTTACCTAATCAATCGATCTACTGAACCTAACAGATTGTTAATGTAATAGAAATAGAAAGGAGCAGAAGATACTTACCTAATCAATAGATCTACTGAGCCTAACAGATTGTTAATGTAATAGAAATAGAAAGAAGCAGAAGATACTTACCTAATCAATAGATCTAACAGATTGTTAATGTAATAGAAATAGAAAAAAGCAGAAGATACTTACCTAATCAATAGATCTAACAGATTGTTAATGTAATAGAAATAGAAAGAAGCAGAAGATACTTACCTAATCAATAGATCTACTGAACCTAACAGATTGTTAATCTAGTAGAAAGAAGCAGAAGATACTTACCTAATCAATCGATCTACTGAACCTAACAGATTGTTAATGTAATAGAAATAGAAAGAAGCAGAAGACACTTACCTAATCAATAGATCTACTGAGCCTAACAGATTGTTAATGTAATAGAAATAGAAAGAAGCAGAAGATGCTTACCTAATCAATCGATCTACTGAACCTAACAGATTGTTAATGTAATAGAAATAGAAAGAAACAGAAGGTACTTACCTAATCAATCGATCTACTGAGCCTAACAGATTGTTAATGTAATAGAAATAGAAAGAAGCAGAAGCTACTTACCTAATCAATAGATCTACTGAACCTAACAGATTGTTAATCTAATAGAAAGAAGCAGAAGATACTTACCTAATCAATAGATCTACTGAGCCTAACAGATTGTTAATGTAATAGAAATAGAAAGAAGCAGAAGATACTTACATAATCAATAGATCTACTGAGGCTAACAGATTGTTAATGTAATAGAAATAGAAAGAAGCAGAAGACACTTACCTAATCAATAGATCTAACAGATTATTAATGTAATAGAAATAGAAAGAAGCAGAAGACACTTACCTAATCAATAGATCTACTGAACCTAACAGATTGTTAATGTAATAGAAAGAAGCAGAAGATACTTACCTAATCAATAGATCTAACAGATTGTTAATGTAATAGAAATAGAAAGAAGCAGAAGATACTTACCTAATCAATAGATCTAACAGATTGTTAATGTAATAGAAATAGAAAGAAGCAGAAGACACTTACCTTATCAATAGATCTACTGAACCTAACGGATTGTTAATCTAATAGAAAGAAGCAGAAGATACTTACCTAATCAATCGATCTACTGAACCTAACTGATTGTTAATGTAATAGAAATAGAAAAAAGAAAAAGATACTTACCTAATCAATAGATCTAACAGATTGTTAATGTAATAGAAATAGAAAGAAGCAGAAGATACTTACCTAATCAATAGATCTAACAGATTATTAATGTAATAGAAATAGAAAGAAGCAGAAGATACTTACTTAATCAATAGATCTAACAGATTGTTAATGTAATAGAAATAGAAAGAAGCAGAAGATACTTACCTAATCAATAGATCTACTCAGCCTAACAGATTGTTCATGTAATAGAAATAGAAAGAAGCAGAAGATACTTACCTAATCAATAGATCTACTGAGCCTAACAGATTGTTAATGTAATAGAAATAGAAAGAAGCAGAAGATACTTACCTAATCAATAGATCTACTGAGCCTAACAGATTGTTAATGTAATAGAAATAGAAAGAAGCAGAAGATACTTACCTAATCAATAGATCTAACAGATTGTTAATGTAATAGAAATAGAAAGAAGCAGAAGATACTTACCTAATCAATAGATCTAACAGATTGTTAATGTAATAGAAATAGAAAGAAGCAGAAGATATTTACCTAATCAATAGATCTACTGAGCCTAACAGATTGTTAATGTAATAGAAATAGAAAGAAGCAAAAGATACTTACCTAATCAATAGATCTACTGAGCCTAACAGATTGTTAATGTAATAGAAATAGAAAGAAGCAGAAGACACTTACCTAATCAATAGATCTAACAGATTATTAATGTAATAGAAATAGAAAGAAGCAGAAGACACTTACCTAATCAATAGATCTACTGAACCTAACAGATTGTTAATCTAATAGAAAGAAGCAGAAGATACTTACCTAATCAATCGATCTACTGAACCTAACAGATTGTTAATGTAATAGAAATAGAAAAAAGAAAAAGATACTTACCTAATCAATCGATCTACTGAACCTAACAGATTGTTAATGTAATAGAAATAGAAAAAAGAAAGATACTTACCTAATCAATATATCTACCGAACCTAACAGATTGTTAATGTAATAGAAATAGAAAGAAGCAGAAGATACTTACCTAATCAATAGATCTACTGAGCCTAACAGATTGTTAATGTAATAGAAATAGAAAGAAGCAGAAGATACTTACCTAATCAATAGATCTACTGAGCCTAACAGATTGTTAATGTAATAGAAATAGAAAGAAGCAGAAGATACTTACCTAATCAATAGATCTACTGAGCCTAACAGATTGTTAATGTAATAGAAATAGAAAGAAGCAGAAGATACTTACCTAATCAATAGATCTAACAGATTGTTAATGTAATAGAACTAGAAAGAAGCAGAAGATACTTACCTAATCAATAGATCTAACAGATTGTTAATGTAATAGAAATAGAAAGAAGCAGAAGATACTTACCTAATCAATAGATCTACTGAGCCTAACAGATTGTTAATGTAATAGAAATAGAAAGAAGCAGAAGACACTTACCTAATCAATAGATCTACTGAACCTAACAGATTGTTAATGTAATAGAAATAGAAAGAAGCAGAAGATACTTACCTAATCAATAGATCTAACAGATTGTTAATGTAATAGAAATAGAAAGAAGCAGAAGATACTTACCTAATCAATCGATCTACTGAACCTAACAGATTGTTAATGTAATAGAAATAGAAAGAAGCAGAAGATACTTACCTAATCAATCGATCTACTGAACCTAACAGATTGTTAATGTAATACAAATAGAAAGAAGCAGAAGATACTTACCTAATCAATCGATCTACTGAACCTAACAGATTGTTAATGTAATAGAAATAGAAAAAAGCAGAAGACACTTACCTAATCAATAGATCTACTGAACCTAACAGATTGTTAATCTAATAGAAAGAAGCAGAAGATACTTACCTAATCAATCGATCTACTGAACCTAAGAGATTGTTAATGTAATAGAAATAGAAAAAAGAAAAAGATACTTACCTAATCAATAGATCTACTGAGCCTAACAGATTGTTAATGTAATAGAAATAGAAAGAAGCAGAAGATACTTACCTAATCAATAGATCTACTGAGCCTAACAGATTGTTAATGTAATAGAAATAGAAAGAAGAAGAAGATACTTACCTAATCAATAGATCTAACAGATTGTTAATGTAATAGAAATAGAAAGAAGCAGAAGATACCTACCTAATCAATAGATCTACTGAACCTAACAGATTGTTAATGTAATAGAAATAGAAAGAAGCAGAAGATACTTACCTAATCAATCGATCTACTGAGCCTAACAGATTGTTAATGTAATAGAAATAGAAAGAAGCAGAAGATACTTACCTAATCAATCGATCTACTGAACCTAACAGATTGTTAATGTAATAGAAATAGAAAGGAGCAGAAGATACTTACCTAATCAATAGATCTAACAGATTGTTAATGTAATAGAAATAGAAAGAAGCAGAAGATACTTACCTAATCAATAGATCTAACAGATTGTTACTGTAATAGAAATAGAAAGAAGCAGAAGATACTTATCTAATCAATAGATCTAACAGATTGTTAATGTAATAGAAATAGAAAGAAGCAGAAGATACTTACCTAATCAATAGATCTACTGAACCTAACAGATTGTTAATGTAATAGAAATAGAAAGAAGCAGAAGATACTTACCTAATCAATAGATCTACTGAACCTAACAGATTGTTAATCTAATAGAAATAGAAAGAAGCAGAAGATACTTACCTAATCAATAGATCTACTGAACCTAACAGATTGTTAATGTAATAGAAATAGAAAGAAGCAGAAGATACTTACCTAATCAATAGATCTACTGAACCTAACAGATTGTTAATGTAATAGAAATAGAAAAAAGAAAAAGATACTTACCTAATCAATAGATCTACTGAACCTAACAGATTCTTAATGTAATAGAAATAGAAAGAAGCAGAAGACACTTACCTAATCAATAGATCTACTGAACCTAACAGATTGCTAATCTAATAGAAAGAAGCAGAAGATACTTACCTAATCAATCGATCTACTGAACCTAACAGATTGTTAATGTAATAGAAATAGAAAAAAGAAAAAGATACTTACCTAATCAATAGATCTACTGAACCTAACAGATTGTTAATGTAATAGAAAGAAGCAGAAGATACTTACCTAATCAATAGATCTACTGAGCCTAACAGATTGTTAATGTAATAGAAATAGAAAGAAGCAGAAGATACTTACCTAATCAATAGATCTACTGAGCCTAACAGATTGTTAATGTAATAGAAATAGAAAGAAGCAGAAGATACTTACCTAATCAATAGATCTACTGAACCTAACAGATTGTTAATGTAATAGAAATAGAAAGAAGCAGAAGATACTTACCTAATCAATAGATCTACTGAACCTAACAGATTGTTAATGTAATAGAAATAGAAAGAAGCAGAAGATACTTACCTAATCAATAGATCTACTGAACCTAACAGATTGTTAATGTAATATAAATAGAAAGAAGCAGAAGATACTTACCTAATCAATCGATCTACTGAACCTAACAGATTGTTAATGTAATAGAAATAGAAAAAAGAAAAAGATACTTACCTAATCAATAGATCTACTGAGCCTAGCAGATTGTTAATGTAATAGAAATAGAAAGAAGCAGAAGATACTTACCTAATCAATCGATCTACTGAACCTAACAGATTGTTAATGTAATAGAAATAGAAAGGAGCAGATTGATTGATTGATTGATTGATTATTTAACCAGCATATCGACCTTCGTTGGGCCATTCAATGCTGAAAAAGTTTTTTTCCAAAAAGTATAGTTGGTAATATTATTTTTCAAAAACGTATATCTGGTAATAATATTTTTCCAAAAACGTAGAGCTGGTAATAATATTTTTCAAAAACGTAGAGCTGGTAATAATATTTTTTTTTCAAAAACGTAGAGCTGGTAATGTTTTTTACAAAAACGTAGAGCTGGTAATGTTTTTTTCAAAAACGTATAGCTGGTAATAATATTTTTCAAAAACGTATAGCTGGTAATAATATTTTTCAAAAACGTAGAGCTGGTAATAATACTTTTCAAAAACATAGAGCTGGTAATAATATTTTTTCATTTCCACTCTGGCTCTTCAAAAACGTATATCTGGCAATAACACTTTTCCAAAATCGTAGAGCTGGTAATAATATTTTTCAAAAACGTAGAGCTATTAATAATATTTTTCAAAAACGTAGAACTGGTAATAATATTTTTCCAAAAACGTAGAGCTGGTAATAATATTTTTCAAAAACGTTGAGCTGGTAATAATATTTTTCAAAAACGTAGAGCTGGCAATAATATTTTTCAAAAACGTAGAGCTGGCAATAATATTTTTCAAAAACGTAGAGCTGGCAATAATATTTTTCAAAAACGTAGGGCTGGCAATAATATTTTTCAAAAACGTAGAGCTGGTAATAATATTTTTCAAAAATGTAGAGCTGGTAATAATATTTTTTCATTTTCATTCTGGTTTTTCAAAAACGTATAGCTGGTAATAACACTTTTCCAAAAACGTAGAGCTGGTAATAATATTTTTCCAAAAACGTAGAGCTGGTAATAATATTTTTCCACAAACGTAGAGCTGGTAATAATATTTTTCCAAAACCGTAGAGCTGGTAATAATATTTTTCCAAAACGTAGAGCTGGTAATAATATTTTTTCAAAAACGTAGAGCTGGTAATAATGTTTTTTCAAAAATGTAGAGCTGGTAAAAATGTTTTTTTCAAAAACGTATAGCTGGTAATAATATTTTTCAAAAACGTAGAGCTGGTAATAATATTTTTCATTTTCATTCTGGTCTTTTGTGATCTTTATAAAAAAGCAATTATTTTGTTGATAAAATTTAATTTAATTGCTTAGCTACTCAAATAAAGCTCAAATATGCGGATGTAGTTTGTCGTCATACCCAGGACGCGGATGTAGTTTGTCGTCATACCCCGGACGCGGATGTAGTTTGTCGTCATACCCCGGACGCGGATGTAGTTTGTCGTCATACCCCGGACGCGGATGTAGTTTGTCGTCATACCCCGGACGCGGATGTAGTTTGTCGTCATACCCCGGACGCGGATGTAGTTTGTCGTCATACCCCGGACGCGGATGTAGTTTGTCGTCAAACCCAGGACGCGGATGTAGTTTGTCGTCATACCCAGGACGCGGATGTAGTTTGTCGTCATACCCAGGACGCGGATGTAGTTTGTCGTCATACCCAGGACGCGGATGTAGTTTGTCGTCATACCCAGGACGCGGATGTAGTTTGTCGTCATACCCAGGACGCGGATGTAGTTTGTCGTCATACCCAGGACGCGGATGTAGTTTGTCGTCATACCCAGGACGCGGATGTAGTTTGTCATCATACCCAGGACGCGGATGTAGTTTGTCGTCATACCCAGGACATGGTACAAACATGGAAGTTCACTATTTGCCCATAGCTGGGACCCCAACAGGTGCTACCACCGCGGGTCTGGGTGGACCTGGGAACACCAGCAATTAAGAGGTGGTTCCACGCTTCCTCAAAACCTCTTGATCAGAGGCCTTGCTGTTGGATGCAGTTTAACGTCGTACCCAGGACGAAGAAAGGAGCAGAAGATACTTACCTAATCAATAGATCTACTGAACCTAATAAATTGTTAATCTAATAGAAATAGAAAGAAGCAGAAGATACTTACCTAATCAATAGATCTAACAGATTGTTAATGTAATAGAAATAGAAAGAAGCAGAAGATACTTACCTAATCAATAGATCTAACAGATTGTTAATGTAATAGAAATAGAAAGAAGCAGAAGATACTTACCGAATCAATAGATCTACTGAACCTAACAGATTGTTAATGTAATAGAAATAGAAAGAAGCAGAAGATACTTACCTAATCAATAGATCTACTGAACCTAACAGATTGTTAATGTAATAGAAATAGAAAGAAGCAGAAGATACTTACCTAATCAATAGATCTACTGAACCTAACAGATTGTTAATGTAATAGAAATAGAAAGTAGCAGAAGATACTTACCTAATCAATCGATCTACTGAACCTAACAGATTGTTAATGTAATAGAAATAGAAAGAAGCAGAAGACACTTACCTAATCAATAGATCTACTGAACCTAACAGATTGCTAATCTAATAGAAAGAAGCAGAAGATACTTACCTAATCAATCGATCTACTGAACCTAACAGATTGTTAATGTAATAGAAATAGAAAAAAGAAAGATACTTACCTAATCAATAGATCTACTGAGCCTAACAGATTGTTAATGTAATAGAAATAGAAAGAAGCAGAAGATACTTACCTAATCAATAGATCTACTGAGCCTAACAGATTGTTAATGTAATAGAAATAGAAAGAAGCAGAAGATACTTACCTAATCAATAGATCTACTGAACCTAACAGATTGTTAATGTAATAGAAATAGAAAGAAGCAGAAGATACTTACCTAATCAATAGATCTACTGAACCTAACAGATTGTTAATGTAATAGAAATAGAAAGAAGCAGAAGATACTTACCTAATCAATAGATCTACTGAACCTAACAGATTGTTAATGTAATATAAATAGAAAGAAGCAGAAGATACTTACCTAATCAATTGATCTACTGAGCCTAACAGATTGTTAATGTAATAGAAATAGAAAAAAGAAAAAGATACTTACCTAATCAATAGATCTACTGAGCCTAACAGATTGTTAATGTAATAGAAATAGAAAGAAGCAGAAGATACTTACCTAATCAATCGATCTACTGAACCTAACAGATTGTTAATGTAATAGAAATAGAAAGAAGTAGAAGATACTTACCTCATCAATAGATCTAACAGATTGTTAATGTAATAGAAATAGAAAGAAGCAGAAGATACTTACCTAATCAATAGATCTACTGAACCTAATAAATTGTTAATCTAATAGAAATAGAAAGAAGCAGAAGATACTTACCTAATCAATAGATCTAACAGATTGTTAATGTAATAGAAATAGAAAGAAGCAGAAGATACTTACCTAATCAATAGATCTAACAGATTGTTAATGTAATAGAAATAGAAAGAAGCAGAAGATACTTACCTAATCAATAGATCTACTGAACCTAACAGATTGTTAATGTAATAGAAATACAAAGAAGCAGAAGATACTTACCTAATCAATAGATCTACTGAACCTAACAGATTGTTAATGTAATAGAAATACAAAGAAGCAGAAGATACTTACCTAATCAATAGATCTACTGAGCCTAACAGATTGTTAATGTAATAGAAATAGAAAGAAGCAGAAGATACTTACCTAATCAATAGATCTACTGAGCCTAACAGATTGTTAATGTAATAGAAATAGAAAGAAGCAGAAGATACTTACTGAATCAATAGATCTACTGAATCTAACAGATTGTTCATGTAATAGAAATAGAAAGAAGCAGAAGATACTTACCTAATCAATACATCTACTGAACCTAACAGATTGTTAATGTAATAGAAATAGAAAGAAGCAGAAGATACTTACCTAATCAATAGATCTACTGAACCTAACAGATTGTTAATGTAATAGAAATAGAAAGAAGCAGAAGATACTTACCTAATCAATAGATCTACTGAACCTAACAGATTGTTAATGTAATAGAAATAGAAAGAAGCAGAAGATACTTACCTAATCAATAGATCTACTGAACCTAACAGATTGTTAATGTAATAGAAATAGAAAGAAGCAGAAGATACTTACCTAATCAATAGATCTACTGAACCTAACAGATTGTTAATGTAATAGAAATAGAAAGAAGCAGAAGATACTTACCTAATCAATAGATCTACTGAACCTAACAGATTGTTAATGTAATAGAAATAGAAAAAAGAAAAAGATACTTACGTAATCAATAGATCTACTGAACCTAACAGATTGTTAATGTAATAGAAATAGAAAGTAGCAGAAGATACTTACCTAATCAATCGATCTACTGAACCTAACAGATTGTTAATGTAATAGAAATAGAAAGAAGCAAAAGATACTTACCTAATCAATAGATCTACTGAACCTGACAGATTGTTAATGTAATAGAAATAGAAAAAAGAAAAAGATACTTACGTAATCAATAGATCTACTGAACCTAACAGATTCTTAATGTAATAGAAATAGAAAGAAGCAGAAGATACTTACCTAATCAATAGATCTACTGAACCTAACAGATTGTTAAAGTAATAGAAATAGAAAGTAGCAGAAGATACTTACCTAATCAATCGATCTACTGAACCTAACAGATTGTTAATGTAATAGAAATAGAAAGAAGCAGAAGACACTTACCTAATCAATAGATCTACTGAACCTAACAGATTGCTAATCTAATAGAAAGAAGCAGAAGATACTTACCTAATCAATCGATCTACTGAACCTAACAGATTGTTAATGTAATAGAAATAGAAAAAAGAAAAAGATACTTACCTAATCAATAGATCTACTGAACCTAACAGATTGTTAATGTAATAGAAATAGAAAGAAGCAGAAGATACTTACCTAATCAATAGATCTACTGAGCCTAACAGATTGTTAATGTAATAGAAATAGAAAGAAGCAGAAGATACTTACCTAATCAATAGATCTACTGAGCCTAACAGATTGTTAATGTAATAGAAATAGAAAGAAGCAGAAGATACTTACCTAATCAATAGATCTACTGAGCCTAACAGATTGTTAATGTAATAGAAATAGAAAGAAGCAGAAGATACTTACCTAATCAATAGATCTACTGAACCTAACAGATTGTTAATGTAATAGAAATAGAAAGAAGCAGAAGATACTTACCTAATCAATAGATCTACTGAACCTAACAGATTGTTAATGTAATAGAAATAGAAAGAAGCAGAAGATACTTACCTAATCAATCGATCTACTGAACCTAACAGATTGTTAATGTAATAGAAATAGAAAGAAGCAGAAGATACTTACCTAATCAATCGATCTACTGAACCTAACAGATTGTTAATGTAATAGAAATAGAAAGAAGCAGAAGACACTTACCTAATCAATAGATCTACTGAACCTAACAGATTGTTAATCTAATAGAAAGAAGTAGAAGATACTTACCTAATCAATCGATCTACTGAACCTAACAGATTGTTAATGTAATAGAAATAGAAAGGAGCAGAAGATACTTACCTAATCAATAGATCTAACAGATTGTTAATGTAATAGAAATAGAAAGAAGCAGAAGATACTTACCTAATCAATAGATCTAACAGATTGTTAATGTAATAGAAATAGAAAGAAGCAGAAGATACTTACCTAATCAATAGATCTACTGAACCTAACAGATTGTTAATGTAATAGAAATAGAAAAAAGAAAAAGATACTTATGTAATCAATAGATCTACTGAACCTAACAGATTCTTAATGTAATAGAAATAGAAAGAAGCAGAAGATACTTACCTAATCAATCGATCTACTGAACCTAACAGATTGTTAATGTAATAGAAATAGAAAGAAGCAGAAGACACTTACCTAATCAATAGATCTACTGAACCTAACAGATTGCTAATCTAATAGAAAGAAGCAGAAGATACTTACCTAATCAATGGATCTACTGAACCTAACAGATTGTTAATGTAATAGAAATAGAAAAAAGAAAAAGATACTTACCTAATCAATAGATCTACTGAACCTAACAGATTGTTAATGTAATAGAAATAGAAAGAAGCAGAAGATACTTACCTAATCAATAGATCTACTGAGCCTAACAGATTCTTAATGTAATAGAAATAGAAAGAAGCAGAAGATACTTACCTAATCAATAGATCTACTGAGCCTAACAGATTGTTAATGTAATAGAAATAGAAAGAAGCAGAAGATACTTACCTAATCAATAGATCTACTGAACCTAACAGATTGTTAATGTAATAGAAATAGAAAGAAGCAGAAGATACTTACCTAATCAATAGATCTACTGAACCTAACAGATTGTTAATGTAATAGAAATAGAAAGAAGCAGAAGATACTTACCTAATCAATAGATCTACTGAGCCTAACAGATTGTTAATGTAATAGAAATAGAAAGAAGAAGATACTTACCTAATCAATAGATCTAACACATTGTTAATGTAATAGAAATAGAAAGAAGCAGAAGATACTTACCTAATCAATCGATCTACTGAACCTAACAGATTGTTAATGTAATAGAAATAGAAAAAAGAAAAAGATACTTACCTAATCAATAGATCTACTGAGCCTAACAGATTGTTAATGTAATAGAAATAGAAAGAAGCAGAAGATACTTACCTAATCAATAGATCTACTGAACCTAACAGATTGTTAATGTAATAGAAATAGAAAGTAGCAGAAGATACTTACCTAATCAATCGATCTACTGAACCTAACAGATTGTTAATGTAATAGAAATAGAAAGAAGCAGAAGACACTTACCTAATCAATAGATCTACTGAACCTAACAGATTGCTAATCTAATAGAAAGAAGCAGAAGATACTTACCTAATCAATCGATCTACTGAACCTAACAGATTGTTAATGTAATAGAAATAGAAAAAAGAAAAAGATACTTACCTAATCAATAGATCTACTGAACCTAACAGATTGTTAATGTAATAGAAATAGAAAGAAGCAGAAGATACTTACCTAATCAATAGATCTACTGAGCCTAACAGATTGCTAATGTAATAGAAATAGAAAGAAGCAGAAGATACTTACCTAATCAATAGATCTACTGAGCCTAACAGATTGTTAATGTAATAGAAATAGAAAGAAGCAGAAGATACTTACCTAATCAATAGATCTACTGAACCTAACAGATTGTTAATGTAATAGAAATAGAAAGAAGCAGAAGATACTTACCTAATCAATAGATCTACTGAACCTAACAGATTGTTAATGTAATAGAAATAGAAAGAAGCAGAAGATACTTACCTAATCAATAGATCTACTGAACCTAACAGATTGTTAATGTAATAGAAATAGAAAGAAGCAGAAGATACTTACCTAATCAATAGATCTACTGAACCTAACAGATTGTTAATGTAATAGAAATAGAAAGAAGCAGAAGATACTTACCTAATCTATAGATCTACTGAACCTAACAGATTGTTAATGTAATAGAAATAGAAAAAAGAAAAAGATACTTACGTAATCAATAGATCTACTGAACCTAACAGATTGTTAATGTAATAGAAATAGAAAGTAGCAGAAGATACTTACCTAATCAATCGATCTACTGAACCTAACAGATTGTTAATGTAATAGAAATAGAAAGAAGCAAAAGATACTTACCTAATCAATAGATCTACTGAACCTGACAGATTGTTAATGTAATAGAAATAGAAAAAAGAAAAAGATACTTACGTAATCAATAGATCTACTGAACCTAACAGATTCTTAATGTAATAGAAATAGAAAGAAGCAGAAGATACTTACCTAATCAATAGATCTACTGAACCTCACAGATTGTTAATGTAATAGAAATAGAAAGAAGCAGTAGATACTTACCTAATCAATAGATCTACTGAACCTAACAGATTGTTAATGTAATAGAAATAGAAAGAAGCAGAAGATACTTACCTAATCAATAGATCTACTGAACCTAACAGATTGTTAATGTAATAGAAATAGAAAAAAGAAAAAGATACTTACGTAATCAATAGATCTACTGAACCTAACAGATTCTTAATGTAATAGAAATAGAAAGAAGCAGAAGATACTTACCTAATCAATAGATCTACTGAACCTAACAGATTGTTAAAGTAATAGAAATAGAAAGTAGCAGAAGATACTTACCTAATCAATCGATCTACTGAACCTAACAGATTGTTAATGTAATAGAAATAGAAAGAAGCAGAAGACACTTACCTAATCAATAGATCTACTGAACCTAACAGATTGCTAATCTAATAGAAAGAAGCAGAAGATACTTACCTAATCAATCGATCTACTGAACCTAACAGATTGTTAATGTAATAGAAATAGAAAAAAGAAAAAGATACTTACCTAATCAATAGATCTACTGAACCTAACAGATTGTTAATGTAATAGAAATAGAAAGAAGCAGAAGATACTTACCTAATCAATAGATCTACTGAGCCTAACAGATTGTTAATGTAATAGAAATAGAAAGAAGCAGAAGATACTTACCTAATCAATAGATCTACTGAGCCTAACAGATTGTTAATGTAATAGAAATAGAAAGAAGCAGAAGATACTTACCTAATCAATAGATCTACTGAGCCTAACAGATTGTTAATGTAATAGAAATAGAAAGAAGCAGAAGATACTTACCTAATCAATAGATCTACTGAACCTAACAGATTGTTAATGTAATAGAAATAGAAAGAAGCAGAAGATACTTACCTAATCAATAGATCTACTGAACCTAACAGATTGTTAATGTAATAGAAATAGAAAGAAGCAGAAGATACTTACCTAATCAATCGATCTACTGAACCTAACAGATTGTTAATGTAATAGAAATAGAAAGAAGCAGAAGATACTTACCTAATCAATCGATCTACTGAACCTAACAGATTGTTAATGTAATAGAAATAGAAAGAAGCAGAAGACACTTACCTAATCAATAGATCTACTGAACCTAACAGATTGTTAATCTAATAGAAAGAAGTAGAAGATACTTACCTAATCAATCGATCTACTGAACCTAACAGATTGTTAATGTAATAGAAATAGAAAGGAGCAGAAGATACTTACCTAATCAATAGATCTAACAGATTGTTAATGTAATAGAAATAGAAAGAAGCAGAAGATACTTACCTAATCAATAGATCTAACAGATTGTTAATGTAATAGAAATAGAAAGAAGCAGAAGATACTTACCTAATCAATAGATCTACTGAACCTAACAGATTGTTAATGTAATAGAAATAGAAAAAAGAAAAAGATACTTATGTAATCAATAGATCTACTGAACCTAACAGATTCTTAATGTAATAGAAATAGAAAGAAGCAGAAGATACTTACCTAATCAATCGATCTACTGAACCTAACAGATTGTTAATGTAATAGAAATAGAAAGAAGCAGAAGACACTTACCTAATCAATAGATCTACTGAACCTAACAGATTGCTAATCTAATAGAAAGAAGCAGAAGATACTTACCTAATCAATGGATCTACTGAACCTAACAGATTGTTAATGTAATAGAAATAGAAAAAAGAAAAAGATACTTACCTAATCAATAGATCTACTGAACCTAACAGATTGTTAATGTAATAGAAATAGAAAGAAGCAGAAGATACTTACCTAATCAATAGATCTACTGAGCCTAACAGATTGTTAATGTAATAGAAATAGAAAGAAGAAGATACTTACCTAATCAATAGATCTAACACATTGTTAATGTAATAGAAATAGAAAGAAGCAGAAGATACTTACCTAATCAATCGATCTACTGAACCTAACAGATTGTTAATGTAATAGAAATAGAAAAAAGAAAAAGATACTTACCTAATCAATAGATCTACTGAGCCTAACAGATTGTTAATGTAATAGAAATAGAAAGAAGCAGAAGATACTTACCTAATCAATAGATCTACTGAACCTAACAGATTGTTAATGTAATAGAAATAGAAAGTAGCAGAAGATACTTACCTAATCAATCGATCTACTGAACCTAACAGATTGTTAATGTAATAGAAATAGAAAGAAGCAGAAGACACTTACCTAATCAATAGATCTACTGAACCTAACAGATTGCTAATCTAATAGAAAGAAGCAGAAGATACTTACCTAATCAATCGATCTACTGAACCTAACAGATTGTTAATGTAATAGAAATAGAAAAAAGAAAAAGATACTTACCTAATCAATAGATCTACTGAACCTAACAGATTGTTAATGTAATAGAAATAGAAAGAAGCAGAAGATACTTACCTAATCAATAGATCTACTGAGCCTAACAGATTGTTAATGTAATAGAAATAGAAAGAAGCAGAAGATACTTACCTAATCAATAGATCTACTGAGCCTAACAGATTGTTAATGTAATAGAAATAGAAAGAAGCAGAAGATACTTACCTAATCAATAGATCTACTGAACCTAACAGATTGTTAATGTAATAGAAATAGAAAGAAGCAGAAGATACTTACCTAATCAATAGATCTAACAGATTGTTAATGTAATAGAAATAGAAAGAAGCAGAAGATACTTACCTAATCAATAGTTCTACTGAGCCTAACAGATTGTTAATGTAATAGAAATAGAAAGAAGCAGAAGATACTTACCTAATCAATAGATCTAACAGACTGTTAATGTAATAGAAATAGAAAGAAGCAGAAGATACTTACCTAATCAATAGATCTAACAGATTGTTAATGTAATAGAAATAGAAAGAAGCAGAAGATACTCATCTAATCAATAGATCTAACAGATTGTTAATGTAATAGAAATAGAAAGAAGAAGAAGATACTTACCTAATCAATAGATCTACTGAACCTAACAGATTGTTAATGTAATAGAAATAGAAAGAAGCAGAAGATACTTACCTAATCAATAGATCTACTGAACCTAACAGATTGTTAATGTAATAGAAATAGAAAGAAGCAGAAGATACTTAACTAATCAATAGATCTACTGAACCTAACAGATTGTTAATGTAATAGAAATAGAAAGAAGCAGAAGATACTTACCTAATCAATAGATCTACTGAACCTAACAGATTGTTAATGTAATAGAAATAGAAAGAAGCAGAAGATACTTACCTAATCAATAGATCTACTGAGCCTAACAGATTGTTAATGTAATAGAAATAGAAAGAAGAAGATACTTACCTAATCAATAGATCTAACACATTGTTAATGTAATAGAAATAGAAAGAAGCAGAAGATACTTACCTAATCAATCGATCTACTGAACCTAACAGATTGTTAATGTAATAGAAATAGAAAAAAGAAAAAGATACTTACCTAATCAATAGATCTACTGAGCCTAACAGATTGTTAATGTAATAGAAATAGAAAGAAGCAGAAGATACTTACCTAATCAATAGATCTACTGAACCTAACAGATTGTTAATGTAATAGAAATAGAAAGAAGCAGAAGATACTTACCTAATCAATAGATCTACTGAGCCTAACAGATTGTTAATGTAATAGAAATAGAAAGAAGAAGATACTTACCTAATCAATAGATCTAACACATTGTTAATGTAATAGAAATAGAAAGAAGCAGAAGATACTTACCTAATCAATCGATCTACTGAACCTAACAGATTGTTAATGTAATAGAAATAGAAAAAAGAAAAAGATACTTACCTAATCAATAGATCTACTGAGCCTAACAGATTGTTAATGTAATAGAAATAGAAAGAAGCAGAAGATACTTACCTAATCAATAGATCTACTGAACCTAACAGATTGTTAATGTAATAGAAATAGAAAGTAGCAGAAGATACTTACCTAATCAATCGATCTACTGAACCTAACAGATTGTTAATGTAATAGAAATAGAAAGAAGCAGAAGACACTTACCTAATCAATAGATCTACTGAACCTAACAGATTGCTAATCTAATAGAAAGAAGCAGAAGATACTTACCTAATCAATCGATCTACTGAACCTAACAGATTGTTAATGTAATAGAAATAGAAAAAAGAAAAAGATACTTACCTAATCAATAGATCTACTGAACCTAACAGATTGTTAATGTAATAGAAATAGAAAGAAGCAGAAGATACTTACCTAATCAATAGATCTACTGAACCTAACAGATTGTTAATGTAATAGAAATAGAAAAAAGAAAAAGATACTTATGTAATCAATAGATCTACTGAACCTAACAGATTCTTAATGTAATAGAAATAGAAAGAAGCAGAAGATACTTACCTAATCAATCGATCTACTGAACCTAACAGATTGTTAATGTAATAGAAATAGAAAGAAGCAGAAGACACTTACCTAATCAATAGATCTACTGAACCTAACAGATTGCTAATCTAATAGAAAGAAGCAGAAGATACTTACCTAATCAATGGATCTACTGAACCTAACAGATTGTTAATGTAATAGAAATAGAAAAAAGAAAAAGATACTTACCTAATCAATAGATCTACTGAACCTAACAGATTGTTAATGTAATAGAAATAGAAAGAAGCAGAAGATACTTACCTAATCAATAGATCTACTGAGCCTAACAGATTCTTAATGTAATAGAAATAGAAAGAAGCAGAAGATACTTACCTAATCAATAGATCTACTGAGCCTAACAGATTGTTAATGTAATAGAAATAGAAAGAAGCAGAAGATACTTACCTAATCAATAGATCTACTGAACCTAACAGATTGTTAATGTAATAGAAATAGAAAGAAGCAGAAGATACTTACCTAATCAATAGATCTACTGAACCTAACAGATTGTTAATGTAATAGAAATAGAAAGAAGCAGAAGATACTTACCTAATCAATAGATCTACTGAGCCTAACAGATTGTTAATGTAATAGAAATAGAAAGAAGAAGATACTTACCTAATCAATAGATCTAACACATTGTTAATGTAATAGAAATAGAAAGAAGCAGAAGATACTTACCTAATCAATCGATCTACTGAACCTAACAGATTGTTAATGTAATAGAAATAGAAAAAAGAAAAAGATACTTACCTAATCAATAGATCTACTGAGCCTAACAGATTGTTAATGTAATAGAAATAGAAAGAAGCAGAAGATACTTACCTAATCAATAGATCTACTGAACCTAACAGATTGTTAATGTAATAGAAATAGAAAGTAGCAGAAGATACTTACCTAATCAATCGATCTACTGAACCTAACAGATTGTTAATGTAATAGAAATAGAAAGAAGCAGAAGACACTTACCTAATCAATAGATCTACTGAACCTAACAGATTGCTAATCTAATAGAAAGAAGCAGAAGATACTTACCTAATCAATCGATCTACTGAACCTAACAGATTGTTAATGTAATAGAAATAGAAAAAAGAAAAAGATACTTACCTAATCAATAGATCTACTGAACCTAACAGATTGTTAATGTAATAGAAATAGAAAGAAGCAGAAGATACTTACCTAATCAATAGATCTACTGAGCCTAACAGATTGTTAATGTAATAGAAATAGAAAGAAGCAGAAGATACTTACCTAATCAATAGATCTACTGAGCCTAACAGATTGTTAATGTAATAGAAATAGAAAGAAGCAGAAGATACTTACCTAATCAATAGATCTACTGAACCTAACAGATTGTTAATGTAATAGAAATAGAAAGAAGCAGAAGATACTTACCTAATCAATAGATCTAACAGATTGTTAATGTAATAGAAATAGAAAGAAGCAGAAGATACTTACCTAATCAATAGTTCTACTGAGCCTAACAGATTGTTAATGTAATAGAAATAGAAAGAAGCAGAAGATACTTACCTAATCAATAGATCTAACAGACTGTTAATGTAATAGAAATAGAAAGAAGCAGAAGATACTTACCTAATCAATAGATCTAACAGATTGTTAATGTAATAGAAATAGAAAGAAGCAGAAGATACTCATCTAATCAATAGATCTAACAGATTGTTAATGTAATAGAAATAGAAAGAAGAAGAAGATACTTACCTAATCAATAGATCTACTGAACCTAACAGATTGTTAATGTAATAGAAATAGAAAGAAGCAGAAGATACTTACCTAATCAATAGATCTACTGAACCTAACAGATTGTTAATGTAATAGAAATAGAAAGAAGCAGAAGATACTTAACTAATCAATAGATCTACTGAACCTAACAGATTGTTAATGTAATAGAAATAGAAAGAAGCAGAAGATACTTACCTAATCAATAGATCTACTGAACCTAACAGATTGTTAATGTAATAGAAATAGAAAGAAGCAGAAGATACTTACCTAATCAATAGATCTACTGAGCCTAACAGATTGTTAATGTAATAGAAATAGAAAGAAGAAGATACTTACCTAATCAATAGATCTAACACATTGTTAATGTAATAGAAATAGAAAGAAGCAGAAGATACTTACCTAATCAATCGATCTACTGAACCTAACAGATTGTTAATGTAATAGAAATAGAAAAAAGAAAAAGATACTTACCTAATCAATAGATCTACTGAGCCTAACAGATTGTTAATGTAATAGAAATAGAAAGAAGCAGAAGATACTTACCTAATCAATAGATCTACTGAACCTAACAGATTGTTAATGTAATAGAAATAGAAAGAAGCAGAAGATACTTACCTAATCAATAGATCTACTGAGCCTAACAGATTGTTAATGTAATAGAAATAGAAAGAAGAAGATACTTACCTAATCAATAGATCTAACACATTGTTAATGTAATAGAAATAGAAAGAAGCAGAAGATACTTACCTAATCAATCGATCTACTGAACCTAACAGATTGTTAATGTAATAGAAATAGAAAAAAGAAAAAGATACTTACCTAATCAATAGATCTACTGAGCCTAACAGATTGTTAATGTAATAGAAATAGAAAGAAGCAGAAGATACTTACCTAATCAATAGATCTACTGAACCTAACAGATTGTTAATGTAATAGAAATAGAAAGTAGCAGAAGATACTTACCTAATCAATCGATCTACTGAACCTAACAGATTGTTAATGTAATAGAAATAGAAAGAAGCAGAAGACACTTACCTAATCAATAGATCTACTGAACCTAACAGATTGCTAATCTAATAGAAAGAAGCAGAAGATACTTACCTAATCAATCGATCTACTGAACCTAACAGATTGTTAATGTAATAGAAATAGAAAAAAGAAAAAGATACTTACCTAATCAATAGATCTACTGAACCTAACAGATTGTTAATGTAATAGAAATAGAAAGAAGCAGAAGATACTTACCTAATCAATAGATCTACTGAGCCTAACAGATTGTTAATGTAATAGAAATAGAAAGAAGCAGAAGATACTTACCTAATCAATAGATCTACTGAGCCTAACAGATTGTTAATGTAATAGAAATAGAAAGAAGCAGAAGATACTTACCTAATCAATAGATCTACTGAACCTAACAGATTGTTAATGTAATAGAAATAGAAAGAAGCAGAAGATACTTACCTAATCAATAGATCTAACAGATTGTTAATGTAATAGAAATAGAAAGAAGCAGAAGATACTTACCTAATCAATAGTTCTACTGAGCCTAACAGATTGTTAATGTAATAGAAATAGAAAGAAGCAGAAGATACTTACCTAATCAATAGATCTAACAGACTGTTAATGTAATAGAAATAGAAAGAAGCAGAAGATACTTACCTAATCAATAGATCTAACAGATTGTTAATGTAATAGAAATAGAAAGAAGCAGAAGATACTCATCTAATCAATAGATCTAACAGATTGTTAATGTAATAGAAATAGAAAGAAGAAGAAGATACTTACCTAATCAATAGATCTACTGAACCTAACAGATTGTTAATGTAATAGAAATAGAAAGAAGCAGAAGATACTTACCTAATCAATAGATCTACTGAACCTAACAGATTGTTAATGTAATAGAAATAGAAAGAAGCAGAAGATACTTAACTAATCAATAGATCTACTGAACCTAACAGATTGTTAATGTAATAGAAATAGAAAGAAGCAGAAGATACTTACCTAATCAATAGATCTACTGAACCTAACAGATTGTTAATGTAATAGAAATAGAAAGAAGCAGAAGATACTTACCTAATCAATAGATCTACTGAGCCTAACAGATTGTTAATGTAATAGAAATAGAAAGAAGAAGATACTTACCTAATCAATAGATCTAACACATTGTTAATGTAATAGAAATAGAAAGAAGCAGAAGATACTTACCTAATCAATCGATCTACTGAACCTAACAGATTGTTAATGTAATAGAAATAGAAAAAAGAAAAAGATACTTACCTAATCAATAGATCTACTGAGCCTAACAGATTGTTAATGTAATAGAAATAGAAAGAAGCAGAAGATACTTACCTAATCAATAGATCTACTGAACCTAACAGATTGTTAATGTAATAGAAATAGAAAGAAGCAGAATATACTTACCTAATCAATCGATCTACTGAACCTAACAGATTGTTAATGTAATAGAAATAGAAAGAAGCAGAAGATACTTACCTAATCAATAGATCTACTGAACCTAACAGATTGTTAATGTAATAGAAATAGAAAGAAGCAGAAGATACTTACCTAATCAATAGATCTACTGAACCTAACAGATTGTTAATGTAATAGAAATAGAAAGAAGCAGAAGATACTTACCTAATCAATAGATCTACTGAACCTAACAGATTGTTAATGTAATAGAAATAGAAAGAAGCAGAAGATACTTACCTAATCAATAGATCTACTGAACCTAACAGATTGTTAATGTAATATAAATAGAAAGAAGCAGAAGATACTTACCTAATCAATTGATCTACTGAGCCTAACAGATTGTTAATGTAATAGAAATAGAAAGAAGCAGAAGATACTTACCTAATCAATGGATCTACTGAACCTAACAGATTGTTAATGTAATAGAAATAGAAAAAAGAAAAAGATACTTACCTAATCAATAGATCTACTGAGCCTAACAGATTGTTAATGTAATAGAAATAGAAAGAAGCAGAAGATACTTACCTAATCAATAGATCTACTGAACCTAACAGATTGTTAATGTAATAGAAATAGAAAGAAGCAGAAGATACTTACCTAATCAATAGATCTACTGAACCTAACAGATTGTTAATGTAATAGAAATAGAAAGAAGCAGAAGATACTTACCTAATCAATCGATCTACTGAACCTAACAGATTGTTAATGTAATAGAAATAGAAAGAAGCAGAAGATACTTACCTAATCAATCGATCTACTGAACCTAACAGATTGTTAATGTAATAGAAATAGAAAGAAGCAGAAGACACTTACCTAATCAATAGATCTACTGAACCTAACAGATTGTTAATCTAATAGAAAGAAGTAGAAGATACTTACCTAATCAATCGATCTACTGAACCTAACAGATTGTTAATGTAATAGAAATAGAAAGGAGCAGAAGATACTTACCTAATCAATAGATCTAACAGATTGTTAATGTAATAGAAATAGAAAGAAGCAGAAGATACTTACCTAATCAATAGATCTAACAGATTGTTAATGTAATAGAAATAGAAAGAAGCAGAAGATACTTACCTAATCAATAGATCTACTGAACCTAACAGATTGTTAATGTAATAGAAATAGAAAAAAGAAAAAGATACTTACGTAATCAATAGATCTACTGAACCTAACAGATTCTTAATGTAATAGAAATAGAAAGAAGCAGAAGATACTTACCTAATCAATCGATCTACTGAACCTAACAGATTGTTAATGTAATAGAAATAGAAAGAAGCAGAAGACACTTACCTAATCAATAGATCTACTGAACCTAACAGATTGCTAATCTAATAGAAAGAAGCAGAAGATACTTACCTAATCAATGGATCTACTGAACCTAACAGATTGTTAATGTAATAGAAATAGAAAAAAGAAAAAGATACTTACCTAATCAATAGATCTACTGAACCTAACAGATTGTTAATGTAATAGAAATAGAAAGAAGCAGAAGATACTTACCTAATCAATAGATCTACTGAGCCTAACAGATTCTTAATGTAATAGAAATAGAAAGAAGCAGAAGATACTTACCTAATCAATAGATCTACTGAGCCTAACAGATTGTTAATGTAATAGAAATAGAAAGAAGCAGAAGATACTTACCTAATCAATAGATCTACTGAACCTAACAGATTGTTAATGTAATAGAAATAGAAAGAAGCAGAAGATACTTACCTAATCAATAGATCTACTGAACCTAACAGATTGTTAATGTAATAGAAATAGAAAGAAGCAGAAGATACTTACCTAATCAATAGATCTACTGAGCCTAACAGATTGTTAATGTAATAGAAATAGAAAGAAGAAGATACTTACCTAATCAATAGATCTAACACATTGTTAATGTAATAGAAATAGAAAAAAGAAAAAGATACTTACCTAATCAATAGATCTACTGAGCCTAACAGATTGTTAATGTAATAGAAATAGAAAGAAGCAGAAGATACTTACCTAATCAATCGATCTACTGAACCTAACAGATTGTTAATGTAATAGAAATAGAAAGAAGTAGAAGATACTTACCTCATCAATAGATCTAACAGATTGTTAATGTAATAGAAATAGAAAGAAGCAGAAGATACTTACCTAATCAATAGATCTACTGAACCTAATAAATTGTTAATCTAATAGAAATAGAAAGAAGCAGAAGATACTTACCTAATCAATAGATCTAACAGATTGTTAATGTAATAGAAATAGAAAGAAGCAGAAGATACTTACCTAATCAATAGATCTAACAGATTGTTAATGTAATAGAAATAGAAAGAAGCAGAAGATACTTACCTAATCAATAGATCTACTGAACCTAACAGATTGTTAATGTAATAGAAATACAAAGAAGCAGAAGATACTTACCTAATCAATAGATCTACTGAACCTAACAGATTGTTAATGTAATAGAAATACAAAGAAGCAGAAGATACTTACCTAATCAATAGATCTACTGAGCCTAACAGATTGTTAATGTAATAGAAATAGAAAGAAGCAGAAGATACTTACCTAATCAATAGATCTACTGAGCCTAACAGATTGTTAATGTAATAGAAATAGAAAGAAGCAGAAGATACTTACTGAATCAATAGATCTACTGAATCTAACAGATTGTTCATGTAATAGAAATAGAAAGAAGCAGAAGATACTTACCTAATCAATACATCTACTGAACCTAACAGATTGTTAATGTAATAGAAATAGAAAGAAGCAGAAGATACTTACCTAATCAATAGATCTACTGAACCTAACAGATTGTTAATGTAATAGAAATAGAAAGAAGCAGAAGATACTTACCTAATCAATAGATCTACTGAACCTAACAGATTGTTAATGTAATAGAAATAGAAAGAAGCAGAAGATACTTACCTAATCAATAGATCTACTGAACCTAACAGATTGTTAATGTAATAGAAATAGAAAGAAGCAGAAGATACTTACCTAATCAATAGATCTACTGAACCTAACAGATTGTTAATGTAATAGAAATAGAAAGAAGCAGAAGATACTTACCTAATCAATAGATCTACTGAACCTAACAGATTGTTAATGTAATAGAAATAGAAAAAAGAAAAAGATACTTACGTAATCAATAGATCTACTGAACCTAACAGATTGTTAATGTAATAGAAATAGAAAGTAGCAGAAGATACTTACCTAATCAATCGATCTACTGAACCTAACAGATTGTTAATGTAATAGAAATAGAAAGAAGCAAAAGATACTTACCTAATCAATAGATCTACTGAACCTGACAGATTGTTAATGTAATAGAAATAGAAAAAAGAAAAAGATACTTACGTAATCAATAGATCTACTGAACCTAACAGATTCTTAATGTAATAGAAATAGAAAGAAGCAGAAGATACTTACCTAATCAATAGATCTACTGAACCTCACAGATTGTTAATGTAATAGAAATAGAAAGAAGCAGTAGATACTTACCTAATCAATAGATCTACTGAACCTAACAGATTGTTAATGTAATAGAAATAGAAAGAAGCAGAAGATACTTACCTAATCAATCGATCTACTGAACCTAACAGATTGTTAATGTAATAGAAATAGAAAAAAGAAAAAGATACTTACCTAATCAATAGATCTACTGAACCTAACAGATTGTTAATGTAATAGAAATAGAAAGAAGCAGAAGATACTTACCTAATCAATAGATCTACTGAGCCTAACAGATTGTTAATGTAATAGAAATAGAAAGAAGCAGAAGATACTTACCTAATCAATAGATCTACTGAGCCTAACAGATTGTTAATGTAATAGAAATAGAAAGAAGCAGAAGATACTTACCTAATCAATAGATCTACTGAGCCTAACAGATTGTTAATGTAATAGAAATAGAAAGAAGCAGAAGATACTTACCTAATCAATAGATCTACTGAACCTAACAGATTGTTAATGTAATAGAAATAGAAAGAAGCAGAAGATACTTACCTAATCAATAGATCTACTGAACCTAACAGATTGTTAATGTAATAGAAATAGAAAGAAGCAGAAGATACTTACCTAATCAATCGATCTACTGAACCTAACAGATTGTTAATGTAATAGAAATAGAAAGAAGCAGAAGATACTTACCTAATCAATCGATCTACTGAACCTAACAGATTGTTAATGTAATAGAAATAGAAAGAAGCAGAAGACACTTACCTAATCAATAGATCTACTGAACCTAACAGATTGTTAATCTAATAGAAAGAAGTAGAAGATACTTACCTAATCAATCGATCTACTGAACCTAACAGATTGTTAATGTAATAGAAATAGAAAGGAGCAGAAGATACTTACCTAATCAATAGATCTAACAGATTGTTAATGTAATAGAAATAGAAAGAAGCAGAAGATACTTACCTAATCAATAGATCTAACAGATTGTTAATGTAATAGAAATAGAAAGAAGCAGAAGATACTTACCTAATCAATAGATCTACTGAACCTAACAGATTGTTAATGTAATAGAAATAGAAAAAAGAAAAAGATACTTATGTAATCAATAGATCTACTGAACCTAACAGATTCTTAATGTAATAGAAATAGAAAGAAGCAGAAGATACTTACCTAATCAATCGATCTACTGAACCTAACAGATTGTTAATGTAATAGAAATAGAAAGAAGCAGAAGACACTTACCTAATCAATAGATCTACTGAACCTAACAGATTGCTAATCTAATAGAAAGAAGCAGAAGATACTTACCTAATCAATCGATCTACTGAACCTAACAGATTGTTAATGTAATAGAAATAGAAAAAAGAAAAAGATACTTACCTAATCAATAGATCTACTGAACCTAACAGATTGTTAATGTAATAGAAATAGAAAGAAGCAGAAGATACTTACCTAATCAATAGATCTACTGAGCCTAACAGATTGTTAATGTAATAGAAATAGAAAGAAGCAGAAGATACTTACCTAATCAATAGATCTACTGAGCCTAACAGATTGTTAATGTAATAGAAATAGAAAGAAGCAGAAGATACTTACCTAATCAATAGATCTACTGAACCTAACAGATTGTTAATGTAATAGAAATAGAAAGAAGCAGAAGATACTTACCTAATCAATAGATCTAACAGATTGTTAATGTAATAGAAATAGAAAGAAGCAGAAGATACTTACCTAATCAATAGATCTACTGAACCTAACAGATTGTTAATCTAATAGAAATAGAAAGAAGCAGAAGATACTTACCTAATCAATAGATCTACTGAACCTAACAGATTGTTAATGTAATAGAAATAGAAAGAAGCAGAAGATACTTACCTAATCAATAGATCTACTGAGCCTAACAGATTGTTAATGTAATAGAAATAGAAAGAAGAAGATACTTACCTAATCAATAGATCTAACACATTGTTAATGTAATAGAAATAGAAAGAAGCAGAAGATACCTACCTAATCAATAGATCTACTGAGCCTAACAGATTGTTAATGTAATAGAAATAGAAAAAAGAAAAAGATACTTACCTAATCAATAGATCTACTGAGCCTAACAGATTGTTAATGTAATAGAAATAGAAAGAAGCAGAAGATACTTACCTAATCAATAGATCTACTGAACCTAACAGATTGTTAATGTAATAGAAATAGAAAGAAGCAGAAGATACTTACCTAATCAATAGATCTACTGAACCTAACAGATTGTTAATGTAATAGAAATAGAAAGAAGCAGAAGATACTTACCTAATCAATAGATCTACTGAGCCTAACAGATTGTTAATGTAATAGAAATAGAAAGTAGAAGATACTTACCTAATCAATAGATCTAACACATTGTTAATGTAATAGAAATAGAAAGAAGCAGAAGATACTTACCTAATCAATCGATCTACTGAACCTAACAGATTGTTAATGTAATAGAAATAGAAAAAAGAAAAAGATACTTACCTAATCAATAGATCTACTGAGCCTAACAGATTGTTAATGTAATAGAAATAGAAAGAAGCAGAAGATACTTACCTAATCAATAGATCTACTGAACCTAACAGATTGTTAATGTAATAGAAATAGAAAGAAGCAGAATATACTTACCTAATCAATCGATCTACTGAACCTAACAGATTGTTAATGTAATAGAAATAGAAAGAAGCAGAAGATACTTACCTAATCAATAGATCTACTGAACCTAACAGATTGTTAATGTAATAGAAATAGAAAGAAGCAGAAGATACTTACCTAATCAATAGATCTACTGAACCTAACAGATTGTTAATGTAATAGAAATAGAAAGAAGCAGAAGATACTTACCTAATCAATAGATCTACTGAACCTAACAGATTGTTAATGTAATATAAATAGAAAGAAGCAGAAGATACTTACCTAATCAATTGATCTACTGAGCCTAACAGATTGTTAATGTAATAGAAATAGAAAGAAGCAGAAGATACTTACCTAATCAATGGATCTACTGAACCTAACAGATTGTTAATGTAATAGAAATAGAAAAAAGAAAAAGATACTTACCTAATCAATAGATCTACTGAGCCTAACAGATTGTTAATGTAATAGAAATAGAAAGAAGCAGAAGATACTTACCTAATCAATAGATCTACTGAACCTAACAGATTGTTAATGTAATAGAAATAGAAAGAAGCAGAAGATACTTACCTAATCAATAGATCTACTGAACCTAACAGATTGTTAATGTAATAGAAATAGAAAAAAGCAGAAGATACTTACCTAATCAATCGATCTACTGAACCTAACAGATTGTTAATGTAATAGAAATAGAAAGAAGCAGAAGATACTTACCTAATCAATCGATCTACTGAACCTAACAGATTGTTAATGTAATAGAAATAGAAAGAAGCAGAAGACACTTACCTAATCAATCGATCTACTGAACCTAACAGATTGTTAATGTAATAGAAATAGAAAGGAGCAGAAGATACTTACCTAATCAATAGATCTAACAGATTGTTAATGTAATAGAAATAGAAAGAAGCAGAAGATACTTACCTAATCAATAGATCTAACAGATTGTTAATGTAATAGAAATAGAAAGAAGCAGAAGATACTTACCTAATCAATAGATCTACTGAACCTAACAGATTGTTAATGTAATAGAAATAGAAAAAAGAAAAAGA
Source organism: Acanthosepion esculentum (assembly GCA_964036315.1). Taxonomy (NCBI): domain Eukaryota; kingdom Metazoa; phylum Mollusca; class Cephalopoda; order Sepiida; family Sepiidae; genus Acanthosepion; species Acanthosepion esculentum. The sequence goes on from OZ038513.1 coordinate 15,874,416, forward strand.
TACTTACGTAATCAATAGATCTACTGAACCTAACAGATTCTTAATGTAATAGAAATAGAAAGAAGCAGAAGATACTTACCTAATCAATCGATCTACTGAACCTAACAGATTGTTAATGTAATAGAAATAGAAAGAAGCAGAAGACACTTACCTAATCAATAGATCTACTGAACCTAACAGATTGCTAATCTAATAGAAAGAAGCAGAAGATACTTACCTAATCAATCGATCTACTGAACCTAACAGATTGTTAATGTAATAGAAATAGAAAAAAGAAAAAGATACTTACCTAATCAATAGATCTACTGAGCCTAACAGATTCTTAATGTAATAGAAATAGAAAGAAGCAGAAGATACTTACCTAATCAATAGATCTACTGAACCTAACAGATTGTTAAAGTAATAGAAATAGAAAGTAGCAGAAGATACTTACCTAATCAATCGATCTACTGAACCTAACAGATTGTTAATGTAATAGAAATAGAAAGAAGCAGAAGACACTTACCTAATCAATAGATCTACTGAACCTAACAGATTGCTAATCTAATAGAAAGAAGCAGAAGATACTTACCTAATCAATCGATCTACTGAACCTAACAGATTGTTAATGTAATAGAAATAGAAAAAAGAAAAAGATACTTACCTAATCAATAGATCTACTGAACCTAACAGATTGTTAATGTAATAGAAATAGAAAGAAGCAGAAGATACTTACCTAATCAATAGATCTACTGAGCCTAACAGATTGTTAATGTAATAGAAATAGAAAGAAGCAGAAGATACTTACCTAATCAATAGATCTACTGAGCCTAACAGATTGTTAATGTAATAGAAATAGAAAGAAGCAGAAGATACTTACCTAATCAATAGATCTACTGAGCCTAACAGATTGTTAATGTAATAGAAATAGAAAGAAGCAGAAGATACTTACCTAATCAATAGATCTACTGAACCTAACAGATTGTTAATGTAATAGAAATAGAAAGAAGCAGAAGATACTTACCTAATCAATAGATCTACTGAACCTAACAGATTGTTAATGTAATAGAAATAGAAAGAAGCAGAAGATACTTACCTAATCAATCGATCTACTGAACCTAACAGATTGTTAATGTAATAGAAATAGAAAGAAGCAGAAGATACTTACCTAATCAATCGATCTACTGAACCTAACAGATTGTTAATGTAATAGAAATAGAAAGAAGCAGAAGACACTTACCTAATCAATAGATCTACTGAACCTAACAGATTGTTAATCTAATAGAAAGAAGTAGAAGATACTTACCTAATCAATCGATCTACTGAACCTAACAGATTGTTAATGTAATAGAAATAAAGGAGCAGAAGATACTTACCTAATCAATAGATCTAACAGATTGTTAATGTAATAGAAATAGAAAGAAGCAGAAGATACTTACCTAATCAATAGATCTAACAGATTGTTAATGTAATAGAAATAGAAAGAAGCAGAAGATACTTACCTAATCAATAGATCTACTGAACCTAACAGATTGTTAATGTAATAGAAATAGAAAAAAGAAAAAGATACTTATGTAATCAATAGATCTACTGAACCTAACAGATTCTTAATGTAATAGAAATAGAAAGAAGCAGAAGATACTTACCTAATCAATCGATCTACTGAACCTAACAGATTGTTAATGTAATAGAAATAGAAAGAAGCAGAAGACACTTACCTAATCAATAGATCTACTGAACCTAACAGATTGCTAATCTAATAGAAAGAAGCAGAAGATACTTACCTAATCAATGGATCTACTGAACCTAACAGATTGTTAATGTAATAGAAATAGAAAAAAGAAAAAGATACTTACCTAATCAATAGATCTACTGAACCTAACAGATTGTTAATGTAATAGAAATAGAAAGAAGCAGAAGATACTTACCTAATCAATAGATCTACTGAGCCTAACAGATTCTTAATGTAATAGAAATAGAAAGAAGCAGAAGATACTTACCTAATCAATAGATCTACTGAGCCTAACAGATTGTTAATGTAATAGAAATAGAAAGAAGCAGAAGATACTTACCTAATCAATAGATCTACTGAACCTAACAGATTGTTAATGTAATAGAAATAGAAAGAAGCAGAAGATACTTACCTAATCAATAGATCTACTGAACCTAACAGATTGTTAATGTAATAGAAATAGAAAGAAGCAGAAGATACTTACCTAATCAATAGATCTACTGAGCCTAACAGATTGTTAATGTAATAGAAATAGAAAGAAGAAGATACTTACCTAATCAATAGATCTAACACATTGTTAATGTAATAGAAATAGAAAGAAGCAGAAGATACTTACCTAATCAATCGATCTACTGAACCTAACAGATTGTTAATGTAATAGAAATAGAAAAAAGAAAAAGATACTTACCTAATCAATAGATCTACTGAGCCTAACAGATTGTTAATGTAATAGAAATAGAAAGAAGCAGAAGATACTTACCTAATCAATAGATCTACTGAACCTAACAGATTGTTAATGTAATAGAAATAGAAAGTAGCAGAAGATACTTACCTAATCAATCGATCTACTGAACCTAACAGATTGTTAATGTAATAGAAATAGAAAGAAGCAGAAGACACTTACCTAATCAATAGATCTACTGAACCTAACAGATTGCTAATCTAATAGAAAGAAGCAGAAGATACTTACCTAATCAATCGATCTACTGAACCTAACAGATTGTTAATGTAATAGAAATAGAAAAAAGAAAAAGATACTTACCTAATCAATAGATCTACTGAACCTAACAGATTGTTAATGTAATAGAAATAGAAAGAAGCAGAAGATACTTACCTAATCAATAGATCTACTGAGCCTAACAGATTGTTAATGTAATAGAAATAGAAAGAAGCAGAAGATACTTACCTAATCAATAGATCTACTGAGCCTAACAGATTGTTAATGTAATAGAAATAGAAAGAAGCAGAAGATACTTACCTAATCAATAGATCTACTGAACCTAACAGATTGTTAATGTAATAGAAATAGAAAGAAGCAGAAGATACTTACCTAATCAATAGATCTACTGAACCTAACAGATTTTTAATGTAATAGAAATAGAAAGAAGCAGAAGATACTTACCTAATCAATAGATCTACTGAACCTAACAGATTGTTAATGTAATAGAAATAGAAAGAAGCAGAAGATACTTACCTAATCAATAGATCTACTGAACCTAACAGATTGTTAATGTAATAGAAATAGAAAGAAGCAGAAGATACTTACCTAATCAATAGATCTACTGAACCTAACAGATTGTTAATGTAATAGAAATAGAAAAAAGAAAAAGATACTTACGTAATCAATAGATCTACTGAACCTAACAGATTGTTAATGTAATAGAAATAGAAAGTAGCAGAAGATACTTACCTAATCAATCGATCTACTGAACCTAACAGATTGTTAATGTAATAGAAATAGAAAGAAGCAAAAGATACTTACCTAATCAATAGATCTACTGAACCTGACAGATTGTTAATGTAATAGAAATAGAAAAAAGAAAAAGATACTTACGTAATCAATAGATCTACTGAACCTAACAGATTCTTAATGTAATAGAAATAGAAAGAAGCAGAAGATACTTACCTAATCAATAGATCTACTGAACCTCACAGATTGTTAATGTAATAGAAATAGAAAGAAGCAGTAGATACTTACCTAATCAATAGATCTACTGAACCTAACAGATTGTTAATGTAATAGAAATAGAAAGAAGCAGAAGATACTTACCTAATCAATAGATCTACTGAACCTAACAGATTGTTAATGTAATAGAAATAGAAAAAAGAAAAAGATACTTACGTAATCAATAGATCTACTGAACCTAACAGATTCTTAATGTAATAGAAATAGAAAGAAGCAGAAGATACTTACCTAATCAATAGATCTACTGAACCTAACAGATTGTTAAAGTAATAGAAATAGAAAGTAGCAGAAGATACTTACCTAATCAATCGATCTACTGAACCTAACAGATTGTTAATGTAATAGAAATAGAAAGAAGCAGAAAACACTTACCTAATCAATAGATCTACTGAACCTAACAGATTGCTAATCTAATAGAAAGAAGCAGAAGATACTTACCTAATCAATCGATCTACTGAACCTAACAGATTGTTAATGTAATAGAAATAGAAAAAAGAAAAAGATACTTACCTAATCAATAGATCTACTGAACCTAACAGATTGTTAATGTAATAGAAATAGAAAGAAGCAGAAGATACTTACCTAATCAATAGATCTACTGAACCTAACAGATTGTTAATGTAATAGAAATAGAAAGAAGCAGAAGATACTTACCTAATCAATAGATCTACTGAGCCTAACAGATTGTTAATGTAATAGAAATAGAAAGAAGCAGAAGATACTTACCTAATCAATAGATCTACTGAGCCTAACAGATTGTTAATGTAATAGAAATAGAAAGAAGCAGAAGATACTTACCTAATCAATAGATCTACTGAACCTAACAGATTGTTAATGTAATAGAAATAGAAAGAAGCAGAAGATACTTACCTAATCAATAGATCTACTGAACCTAACAGATTGTTAATGTAATAGAAATAGAAAGAAGCAGAAGATACTTACCTAATCAATCGATCTACTGAACCTAACAGATTGTTAATGTAATAGAAATAGAAAGAAGCAGAAGATACTTACCTAATCAATCGATCTACTGAACCTAACAGATTGTTAATGTAATAGAAATAGAAAGAAGCAGAAGACACTTACCTAATCAATAGATCTACTGAACCTAACAGATTGTTAATCTAATAGAAAGAAGTAGAAGATACTTACCTAATCAATCGATCTACTGAACCTAACAGATTGTTAATGTAATAGAAATAGAAAGGAGCAGAAGATACTTACCTAATCAATAGATCTAACAGATTGTTAATGTAATAGAAATAGAAAGAAGCAGAAGATACTTACCTAATCAATAGATCTAACAGATTGTTAATGTAATAGAAATAGAAAGAAGCAGAAGATACTTACCTAATCAATAGATCTACTGAACCTAACAGATTGTTAATGTAATAGAAATAGAAAAAAGAAAAAGATACTTATGTAATCAATCGATCTACTGAACCTAACAGATTGTTAATGTAATAGAAATAGAAAGAAGCAGAAGACACTTACCTAATCAATAGATCTACTGAACCTAACAGATTGCTAATCTAATAGAAAGAAGCAGAAGATACTTACCTAATCAATGGATCTACTGAACCTAACAGATTGTTAATGTAATAGAAATAGAAAAAAGAAAAAGATACTTACCTAATCAATAGATCTACTGAACCTAACAGATTGTTAATGTAATAGAAATAGAAAGAAGCAGAAGATACTTACCTAATCAATAGATCTACTGAGCCTAACAGATTCTTAATGTAATAGAAATAGAAAGAAGCAGAAGATACTTACCTAATCAATAGATCTACTGAGCCTAACAGATTGTTAATGTAATAGAAATAGAAAGAAGCAGAAGATACTTACCTAATCAATAGATCTACTGAACCTAACAGATTGTTAATGTAATAGAAATAGAAAGAAGCAGAAGATACTTACCTAATCAATAGATCTACTGAACCTAACAGATTGTTAATGTAATAGAAATAGAAAGAAGCAGAAGATACTTACCTAATCAATAGATCTACTGAGCCTAACAGATTGTTAATGTAATAGAAATAGAAAGAAGAAGATACTTACCTAATCAATAGATCTAACACATTGTTAATGTAATAGAAATAGAAAGAAGCAGAAGATACTTACCTAATCAATCGATCTACTGAACCTAACAGATTGTTAATGTAATAGAAATAGAAAAAAGAAAAAGATACTTACCTAATCAATAGATCTACTGAGCCTAACAGATTGTTAATGTAATAGAAATAGAAAGAAGCAGAAGATACTTACCTAATCAATAGATCTACTGAACCTAACAGATTGTTAATGTAATAGAAATAGAAAGTAGCAGAAGATACTTACCTAATCAATCGATCTACTGAACCTAACAGATTGTTAATGTAATAGAAATAGAAAGAAGCAGAAGACACTTACCTAATCAATAGATCTACTGAACCTAACAGATTGCTAATCTAATAGAAAGAAGCAGAAGATACTTACCTAATCAATCGATCTACTGAACCTAACAGATTGTTAATGTAATAGAAATAGAAAAAAGAAAAAGATACTTACCTAATCAATAGATCTACTGAACCTAACAGATTGTTAATGTAATAGAAATAGAAAGAAGCAGAAGATACTTACCTAATCAATAGATCTACTGAGCCTAACAGATTGTTAATGTAATAGAAATAGAAAGAAGCAGAAGATACTTACCTAATCAATAGATCTACTGAGCCTAACAGATTGTTAATGTAATAGAAATAGAAAGAAGCAGAAGATACTTACCTAATCAATAGATCTACTGAACCTAACAGATTGTTAATGTAATAGAAATAGAAAGAAGCAGAAGATACTTACCTAATCAATAGATCTAACAGATTGTTAATGTAATAGAAATAGAAAGAAGCAGAAGATACTTACCTAATCAATAGTTCTACTGAGCCTAACAGATTGTTAATGTAATAGAAATAGAAAGAAGCAGAAGATACTTACCTAATCAATAGATCTAACAGACTGTTAATGTAATAGAAATAGAAAGAAGCAGAAGATACTTACCTAATCAATAGATCTAACAGATTGTTAATGTAATAGAAATAGAAAGAAGCAGAAGATACTCATCTAATCAATAGATCTAACAGATTGTTAATGTAATAGAAATAGAAAGAAGAAGAAGATACTTACCTAATCAATAGATCTACTGAACCTAACAGATTGTTAATGTAATAGAAATAGAAAGAAGCAGAAGATACTTACCTAATCAATAGATCTACTGAACCTAACAGATTGTTAATGTAATAGAAATAGAAAGAAGCAGAAGATACTTAACTAATCAATAGATCTACTGAACCTAACAGATTGTTAATGTAATAGAAATAGAAAGAAGCAGAAGATACTTACCTAATCAATAGATCTACTGAACCTAACAGATTGTTAATGTAATAGAAATAGAAAGAAGCAGAAGATACTTACCTAATCAATAGATCTACTGAGCCTAACAGATTGTTAATGTAATAGAAATAGAAAGAAGAAGATACTTACCTAATCAATAGATCTAACACATTGTTAATGTAATAGAAATAGAAAGAAGCAGAAGATACTTACCTAATCAATCGATCTACTGAACCTAACAGATTGTTAATGTAATAGAAATAGAAAAAAGAAAAAGATACTTACCTAATCAATAGATCTACTGAGCCTAACGGATTGTTAATGTAATAGAAATAGAAAGAAGCAGAAGATACTTACCTAATCAATAGATCTACTGAACCTAACAGATTGTTAATGTAATAGAAATAGAAAGAAGCAGAATATACTTACCTAATCAATCGATCTACTGAACCTAACAGATTGTTAATGTAATAGAAATAGAAAGAAGCAGAAGATACTTACCTAATCAATAGATCTACTGAACCTAACAGATTGTTAATGTAATAGAAATAGAAAGAAGCAGAAGATACTTACCTAATCAATAGATCTACTGAACCTAACAGATTGTTAATGTAATAGAAATAGAAAGAAGCAGAAGATACTTACCTAATCAATAGATCTACTGAACCTAACAGATTGTTAATGTAATAGAAATAGAAAGAAGCAGAAGATACTTACCTAATCAATAGATCTACTGAACCTAACAGATTGTTAATGTAATATAAATAGAAAGAAGCAGAAGATACTTACCTAATCAATTGAGATTGTTAATGTAATAGAAATAGAAAGAAGCAGAAGATACTTACCTAATCAATGGATCTACTGAACCTAACAGATTGTTAATGTAATAGAAATAGAAAAAAGAAAAAGATACTTACCTAATCAATAGATCTACTGAGCCTAACAGATTGTTAATGTAATAGAAATAGAAAGAAGCAGAAGATACTTACCTAATCAATAGATCTACTGAACCTAACAGATTGTTAATGTAATAGAAATAGAAAGAAGCAGAAGATACTTACCTAATCAATAGATCTACTGAACCTAACAGATTGTTAATGTAATAGAAATAGAAAGAAGCAGAAGATACTTACCTAATCAATCGATCTACTGAACCTAACAGATTGTTAATGTAATAGAAATAGAAAGAAGCAGAAGATACTTACCTAATCAATCGATCTACTGAACCTAACAGATTGTTAATGTAATAGAAATAGAAAGAAGCAGAAGACACTTACCTAATCAATAGATCTACTGAACCTAACAGATTGTTAATCTAATAGAAAGAAGTAGAAGATACTTACCTAATCAATCGATCTACTGAACCTAACAGATTGTTAATGTAATAGAAATAGAAAGGAGCAGAAGATACTTACCTAATCAATAGATCTAACAGATTGTTAATGTAATAGAAATAGAAAGAAGCAGAAGATACTTACCTAATCAATAGATCTAACAGATTGTTAATGTAATAGAAATAGAAAGAAGCAGAAGATACTTACCTAATCAATAGATCTACTGAACCTAACAGATTGTTAATGTAATAGAAATAGAAAAAAGAAAAAGATACTTACGTAATCAATAGATCTACTGAACCTAACAGATTCTTAATGTAATAGAAATAGAAAGAAGCAGAAGATACTTACCTAATCAATCGATCTACTGAACCTAACAGATTGTTAATGTAATAGAAATAGAAAGAAGCAGAAGACACTTACCTAATCAATAGATCTACTGAACCTAACAGATTGCTAATCTAATAGAAAGAAGCAGAAGATACTTACCTAATCAATGGATCTACTGAACCTAACAGATTGTTAATGTAATAGAAATAGAAAAAAGAAAAAGATACTTACCTAATCAATAGATCTACTGAACCTAACAGATTGTTAATGTAATAGAAATAGAAAGAAGCAGAAGATACTTACCTAATCAATAGATCTACTGAGCCTAACAGATTCTTAATGTAATAGAAATAGAAAGAAGCAGAAGATACTTACCTAATCAATAGATCTACTGAGCCTAACAGATTGTTAATGTAATAGAAATAGAAAGAAGCAGAAGATACTTACCTAATCAATAGATCTACTGAACCTAACAGATTGTTAATGTAATAGAAATAGAAAGAAGCAGAAGATACTTACCTAATCAATAGATCTACTGAACCTAACAGATTGTTAATGTAATAGAAATAGAAAGAAGCAGAAGATACTTACCTAATCAATAGATCTACTGAGCCTAACAGATTGTTAATGTAATAGAAATAGAAAGAAGAAGATACTTACCTAATCAATAGATCTAACACATTGTTAATGTAATAGAAATAGAAAAAAGAAAAAGATACTTACCTAATCAATAGATCTACTGAGCCTAACAGATTGTTAATGTAATAGAAATAGAAAGAAGCAGAAGATACTTACCTAATCAATCGATCTACTGAACCTAACAGATTGTTAATGTAATAGAAATAGAAAGAAGTAGAAGATACTTACCTCATCAATAGATCTAACAGATTGTTAATGTAATAGAAATAGAAAGAAGCAGAAGATACTTACCTAATCAATAGATCTACTGAACCTAATAAATTGTTAATCTAATAGAAATAGAAAGAAGCAGAAGATACTTACCTAATCAATAGATCTAACAGATTGTTAATGTAATAGAAATAGAAAGAAGCAGAAGATACTTACCTAATCAATAGATCTAACAGATTGTTAATGTAATAGAAATAGAAAGAAGCAGAAGATACTTACCTAATCAATAGATCTACTGAACCTAACAGATTGTTAATGTAATAGAAATACAAAGAAGCAGAAGATACTTACCTAATCAATAGATCTACTGAACCTAACAGATTGTTAATGTAATAGAAATACAAAGAAGCAGAAGATACTTACCTAATCAATAGATCTACTGAGCCTAACAGATTGTTAATGTAATAGAAATAGAAAGAAGCAGAAGATACTTACCTAATCAATAGATCTACTGAGCCTAACAGATTGTTAATGTAATAGAAATAGAAAGAAGCAGAAGATACTTACTGAATCAATAGATCTACTGAATCTAACAGATTGTTCATGTAATAGAAATAGAAAGAAGCAGAAGATACTTACCTAATCAATACATCTACTGAACCTAACAGATTGTTAATGTAATAGAAATAGAAAGAAGCAGAAGATACTTACCTAATCAATAGATCTACTGAACCTAACAGATTGTTAATGTAATAGAAATAGAAAGAAGCAGAAGATACTTACCTAATCAATAGATCTACTGAACCTAACAGATTGTTAATGTAATAGAAATAGAAAGAAGCAGAAGATACTTACCTAATCAATAGATCTACTGAACCTAACAGATTGTTAATGTAATAGAAATAGAAAGAAGCAGAAGATACTTACCTAATCAATAGATCTACTGAACCTAACAGATTGTTAATGTAATAGAAATAGAAAGAAGCAGAAGATACTTACCTAATCAATAGATCTACTGAACCTAACAGATTGTTAATGTAATAGAAATAGAAAAAAGAAAAAGATACTTACGTAATCAATAGATCTACTGAACCTAACAGATTGTTAATGTAATAGAAATAGAAAGTAGCAGAAGATACTTACCTAATCAATCGATCTACTGAACCTAACAGATTGTTAATGTAATAGAAATAGAAAGAAGCAAAAGATACTTACCTAATCAATAGATCTACTGAACCTGACAGATTGTTAATGTAATAGAAATAGAAAAAAGAAAAAGATACTTACGTAATCAATAGATCTACTGAACCTAACAGATTCTTAATGTAATAGAAATAGAAAGAAGCAGAAGATACTTACCTAATCAATAGATCTACTGAACCTCACAGATTGTTAATGTAATAGAAATAGAAAGAAGCAGTAGATACTTACCTAATCAATAGATCTACTGAACCTAACAGATTGTTAATGTAATAGAAATAGAAAGAAGCAGAAGATACTTACCTAATCAATAGATCTACTGAACCTAACAGATTGTTAATGTAATAGAAATAGAAAAAAGAAAAAGATACTTACGTAATCAATAGATCTACTGAACCTAACAGATTCTTAATGTAATAGAAATAGAAAGAAGCAGAAGATACTTACCTAATCAATAGATCTACTGAACCTAACAGATTGTTAAAGTAATAGAAATAGAAAGTAGCAGAAGATACTTACCTAATCAATCGATCTACTGAACCTAACAGATTGTTAATGTAATAGAAATAGAAAGAAGCAGAAGACACTTACCTAATCAATAGATCTACTGAACCTAACAGATTGCTAATCTAATAGAAAGAAGCAGAAGATACTTACCTAATCAATCGATCTACTGAACCTAACAGATTGTTAATGTAATAGAAATAGAAAAAAGAAAAAGATACTTACCTAATCAATAGATCTACTGAACCTAACAGATTGTTAATGTAATAGAAATAGAAAGAAGCAGAAGATACTTACCTAATCAATAGATCTACTGAGCCTAACAGATTGTTAATGTAATAGAAATAGAAAGAAGCAGAAGATACTTACCTAATCAATAGATCTACTGAGCCTAACAGATTGTTAATGTAATAGAAATAGAAAGAAGCAGAAGATACTTACCTAATCAATAGATCTACTGAGCCTAACAGATTGTTAATGTAATAGAAATAGAAAGAAGCAGAAGATACTTACCTAATCAATAGATCTACTGAACCTAACAGATTGTTAATGTAATAGAAATAGAAAGAAGCAGAAGATACTTACCTAATCAATAGATCTACTGAACCTAACAGATTGTTAATGTAATAGAAATAGAAAGAAGCAGAAGATACTTACCTAATCAATCGATCTACTGAACCTAACAGATTGTTAATGTAATAGAAATAGAAAGAAGCAGAAGATACTTACCTAATCAATCGATCTACTGAACCTAACAGATTGTTAATGTAATAGAAATAGAAAGAAGCAGAAGACACTTACCTAATCAATAGATCTACTGAACCTAACAGATTGTTAATCTAATAGAAAGAAGTAGAAGATACTTACCTAATCAATCGATCTACTGAACCTAACAGATTGTTAATGTAATAGAAATAGAAAGGAGCAGAAGATACTTACCTAATCAATAGATCTAACAGATTGTTAATGTAATAGAAATAGAAAGAAGCAGAAGATACTTACCTAATCAATAGATCTAACAGATTGTTAATGTAATAGAAATAGAAAGAAGCAGAAGATACTTACCTAATCAATAGATCTACTGAACCTAACAGATTGTTAATGTAATAGAAATAGAAAAAAGAAAAAGATACTTATGTAATCAATAGATCTACTGAACCTAACAGATTCTTAATGTAATAGAAATAGAAAGAAGCAGAAGATACTTACCTAATCAATCGATCTACTGAACCTAACAGATTGTTAATGTAATAGAAATAGAAAGAAGCAGAAGACACTTACCTAATCAATAGATCTACTGAACCTAACAGATTGCTAATCTAATAGAAAGAAGCAGAAGATACTTACCTAATCAATCGATCTACTGAACCTAACAGATTGTTAATGTAATAGAAATAGAAAAAAGAAAAAGATACTTACCTAATCAATAGATCTACTGAACCTAACAGATTGTTAATGTAATAGAAATAGAAAGAAGCAGAAGATACTTACCTAATCAATAGATCTACTGAGCCTAACAGATTGTTAATGTAATAGAAATAGAAAGAAGCAGAAGATACTTACCTAATCAATAGATCTACTGAGCCTAACAGATTGTTAATGTAATAGAAATAGAAAGAAGCAGAAGATACTTACCTAATCAATAGATCTACTGAACCTAACAGATTGTTAATGTAATAGAAATAGAAAGAAGCAGAAGATACTTACCTAATCAATAGATCTAACAGATTGTTAATGTAATAGAAATAGAAAGAAGCAGAAGATACTTACCTAATCAATAGATCTACTGAACCTAACAGATTGTTAATCTAATAGAAATAGAAAGAAGCAGAAGATACTTACCTAATCAATAGATCTACTGAACCTAACAGATTGTTAATGTAATAGAAATAGAAAGAAGCAGAAGATACTTACCTAATCAATAGATCTACTGAGCCTAACAGATTGTTAATGTAATAGAAATAGAAAGAAGAAGATACTTACCTAATCAATAGATCTAACACATTGTTAATGTAATAGAAATAGAAAGAAGCAGAAGATACCTACCTAATCAATAGATCTACTGAGCCTAACAGATTGTTAATGTAATAGAAATAGAAAAAAGAAAAAGATACTTACCTAATCAATAGATCTACTGAGCCTAACAGATTGTTAATGTAATAGAAATAGAAAGAAGCAGAAGATACTTACCTAATCAATAGATCTACTGAACCTAACAGATTGTTAATGTAATAGAAATAGAAAGAAGCAGAAGATACTTACCTAATCAATAGATCTACTGAACCTAACAGATTGTTAATGTAATAGAAATAGAAAGAAGCAGAAGATACTTACCTAATCAATAGATCTACTGAGCCTAACAGATTGTTAATGTAATAGAAATAGAAAGTAGAAGATACTTACCTAATCAATAGATCTAACACATTGTTAATGTAATAGAAATAGAAAGAAGCAGAAGATACTTACCTAATCAATCGATCTACTGAACCTAACAGATTGTTAATGTAATAGAAATAGAAAAAAGAAAAAGATACTTACCTAATCAATAGATCTACTGAGCCTAACAGATTGTTAATGTAATAGAAATAGAAAGAAGCAGAAGATACTTACCTAATCAATAGATCTACTGAACCTAACAGATTGTTAATGTAATAGAAATAGAAAGAAGCAGAATATACTTACCTAATCAATCGATCTACTGAACCTAACAGATTGTTAATGTAATAGAAATAGAAAGAAGCAGAAGATACTTACCTAATCAATAGATCTACTGAACCTAACAGATTGTTAATGTAATAGAAATAGAAAGAAGCAGAAGATACTTACCTAATCAATAGATCTACTGAACCTAACAGATTGTTAATGTAATAGAAATAGAAAGAAGCAGAAGATACTTACCTAATCAATAGATCTACTGAACCTAACAGATTGTTAATGTAATATAAATAGAAAGAAGCAGAAGATACTTACCTAATCAATTGATCTACTGAGCCTAACAGATTGTTAATGTAATAGAAATAGAAAGAAGCAGAAGATACTTACCTAATCAATGGATCTACTGAACCTAACAGATTGTTAATGTAATAGAAATAGAAAAAAGAAAAAGATACTTACCTAATCAATAGATCTACTGAGCCTAACAGATTGTTAATGTAATAGAAATAGAAAGAAGCAGAAGATACTTACCTAATCAATAGATCTACTGAACCTAACAGATTGTTAATGTAATAGAAATAGAAAGAAGCAGAAGATACTTACCTAATCAATAGATCTACTGAACCTAACAGATTGTTAATGTAATAGAAATAGAAAGAAGCAGAAGATACTTACCTAATCAATCGATCTACTGAACCTAACAGATTGTTAATGTAATAGAAATAGAAAGAAGCAGAAGATACTTACCTAATCAATCGATCTACTGAACCTAACAGATTGTTAATGTAATAGAAATAGAAAGAAGCAGAAGACACTTACCTAATCAATCGATCTACTGAACCTAACAGATTGTTAATGTAATAGAAATAGAAAGGAGCAGAAGATACTTACCTAATCAATAGATCTAACAGATTGTTAATGTAATAGAAATAGAAAGAAGCAGAAGATACTTACCTAATCAATAGATCTAACAGATTGTTAATGTAATAGAAATAGAAAGAAGCAGAAGATACTTACCTAATCAATAGATCTACTGAACCTAACAGATTGTTAATGTAATAGAAATAGAAAAAAGAAAAAGATACTTACGTAATCAATAGATCTACTGAACCTAACAGATTCTTAATGTAATAGAAATAGAAAGAAGCAGAAGATACTTACCTAATCAATCGATCTACTGAACCTAACAGATTGTTAATGTAATAGAAATAGAAAGAAGCAGAAGACACTTACCTAATCAATAGATCTACTGAACCTAACAGATTGCTAATCTAATAGAAAGAAGCAGAAGATACTTACCTAATCAATCGATCTACTGAACCTAACAGATTGTTAATGTAATAGAAATAGAAAAAAGAAAAAGATACTTACCTAATCAATAGATCTACTGAGCCTAACAGATTGTTAATGTAATAGAAATAGAAAGAAGCAGAAGATACTTACCTAATCAATAGATCTACTGAACCTAACAGATTGTTAATGTAATAGAAATAGAAAGTAGCAGAAGATACTTACCTAATCAATCGATCTACTGAACCTAACAGATTGTTAATGTAATAGAAATAGAAAGAAACAGAAGACACTTACCTAATCAATAGATCTACTGAACCTAACAGATTGCTAATCTAATAGAAAGAAGCAGAAGATACTTACCTAATCAATCGATCTACTGAACCTAACAGATTGTTAATGTAATAGAAATAGAAAAAAGAAAAAGATACTTACCTAATCAATAGATCTACTGAACCTAACAGATTGTTAATGTAATAGAAATAGAAAGAAGCAGAAGATACTTACCTAATCAATAGATCTACTGAGCCTAACAGATTGTTAATGTAATAGAAATAGAAAGAAGCAGAAGATACTTACCTAATCAATAGATCTACTGAGCCTAACAGATTGTTAATGTAATAGAAATAGAAAGAAGCAGAAGATACTTACCTAATCAATAGATCTACTGAACCTAACAGATTGTTAATGTAATAGAAATAGAAAGAAGCAGAAGATACTTACCTAATCAATAGATCTAACAGATTGTTAATGTAATAGAAATAGAAAGAAGCAGAAGATACTTACCTAATCAATAGTTCTACTGAGCCTAACAGATTGTTAATGTAATAGAAATAGAAAGAAGCAGAAGATACTTACCTAATCAATAGATCTAACAGACTGTTAATGTAATAGAAATAGAAAGAAGCAGAAGATACTTACCTAATCAATAGATCTAACAGATTGTTAATGTAATAGAAATAGAAAGAAGCAGAAGATACTCATCTAATCAATAGATCTAACAGATTGTTAATGTAATAGAAATAGAAAGAAGAAGATACTTACCTAATCAATAGATCTACTGAACCTAACAGATTGTTAATGTAATAGAAATAGAAAGAAGCAGAAGATACTTACCTAATCAATAGATCTACTGAGCCCAACAGATTGTTAATGTAATAGAAATAGAAAGAAGAAGATACTTACCTAATCAATAGATCTAACACATTGTTAATGTAATAGAAATAGAAAGAAGCAGAAGATACCTACCTAATCAATAGATCTACTGAGCCTAACAGATTGTTAATGTAATAGAAATAGAAAAAAGAAAAAGATACTTACCTAATCAATAGATCTACTGAGCCTAACAGATTGTTAATGTAATAGAAATAGAAAGAAGCAGAAGATACTTACCTAATCAATAGATCTACTGAACCTAACAGATTGTTAATGTAATAGAAATAGAAAGAAGCAGAAGATACTTACCTAATCAATAGATCTACTGAACCTAACAGATTGGTAATGTAATAGAAATAGAAAGAAGCAGAAGATACTTACCTAATCAATAGATCTACTGAGCCTAACAGATTGTTAATGTAATAGAAATAGAAAGAAGAAGATACTTACCTAATCAATAGATCTAACACATTGTTAATGTAATAGAAATAGAAAGAAGCAGAAGATACTTACCTAATCAATCGATCTACTGAACCTAACAGATTGTTAATGTAATAGAAATAGAAAAAAGAAAAAGATACTTACCTAATCAATAGATCTACTGAGCCTAACAGATTGTTAATGTAATAGAAATAGAAAGAAGCAGAAGATACTTACCTAATCAATAGATCTACTGAACCTAACAGATTGTTAATGTAATAGAAATAGAAAGAAGCAGAATATACTTACCTAATCAATCGATCTACTGAACCTAACAGATTGTTAATGTAATAGAAATAGAAAGAAGCAGAAGATACTTACCTAATCAATTGATCTACTGAGCCTAACAGATTGTTAATGTAATAGAAATAGAAAGAAGCAGAAGATACTTACCTAATCAATCGATCTACTGAACCTAACAGATTGTTAATGTAATAGAAATAGAAAAAAGAAAAAGATACTTACCTAATCAATAGATCTACTGAGCCTAACAGATTGTTAATGTAATAGAAATAGAAAGAAGCAGAAGATACTTACCTAATCAATAGATCTACTGAACCTAACAGATTGTTAATGTAATAGAAATAGAAAGAAGCAGAAGATACTTACCTAATCAATCGATCTACTGAACCTAACAGATTGTTAATGTAATAGAAATAGAAAGAAGCAGAAGATACTTACCTAATCAATCGATCTACTGAACCTAACAGATTGTTAATGTAATAGAAATAGAAAGAAGCAGAAGATACTTACCTAATCAATAGATCTACTGAGCCTAACAGATTGTTAATGTAATAGAAATAGAAAGAAGCAGAAGATACTTACCTAATCAATAGATCTACTGAACCTAACAGATTGTTAATGTAATAGAAATAGAAAGAAGCAGAAGATACTTACCTAATCAATAGATCTACTGAACCTAACAGATTGTTAATGTAATAGAAATAGAAAGAAGCAGAAGATACTTACCTAATCAATAGATCTACTGAACCTAACAGATTGTTAATGTAATATAAATAGAAAGAAGCAGAAGATACTTACCTAATCAATTGATCTACTGAGCCTAACAGATTGTTAATGTAATAGAAATAGAAAGAAGCAGAAGATACTTACCTAATCAATTGATCTACTGAACCTAACAGATTGTTAATGTAATAGAAATAGAAAAAAGAAAAAGATACTTACCTAATCAATAGATCTACTGAGCCTAACAGATTGTTAATGTAATAGAAATAGAAAGAAGCAGAAGATACTTACCTAATCAATCGATCTACTGAACCTAACAGATTGTTAATGTAATAGAAATAGAAAGAAGTAGAAGATACTTACCTCATCAATAGATCTAACAGATTGTTAATGTAATAGAAATAGAAAGAAGCAGAAGATACTTACCTAATCAATAGATCTAACAGATTGTTAATGTAATAGAAATACAAAGAAGCAGAAGATACTTACCTAATCAATAGATCTACTGAGCCTAACAGATTGTTAATGTAATAGAAATAGAAAGAAGCAGAAGATACCTAATCAATCGATCTACTGATCCTAACACATTGTTCATGTAATAGAAAGAAACAGAAGATACTTACCTAATCAATCGATCTACTGAACCTAACAGATTGTTCATGTAATAGAAAGAAGCAGAAGATACTTACCTAATCAATAGATCTACTCAGCCTAACAGATTGTTAATGTAATAGAAATAGAAAGAAGCAGAAGATACTTACCTAATCAATAGATCTACTGAACCTAACAGATTGTTAATGTAATAGAAATAGAAAGAAGCAGAAGATACTTACCTAATCAATAGATCTACTGAACCTAACAGATTGTTAATGTAATAGAAATAGAAAGAAGCAGAAGATACTTACCTAATCAATAGATCTACTGAGCCTAACAGATTGTTAATGTAATAGAAATAGAAAGAAGAAGATACTTACCTAATCAATAGATCTAACACATTGTTAATGTAATAGAAATAGAAAGAAGCAGAAGATACTTACCTAATCAATCGATCTACTGAACCTAACAGATTGTTAATGTAATAGAAATAGAAAAAAGAAAAAGATACTTACCTAATCAATAGATCTACTGAGCCTAACAGATTGTTAATGTAATAGAAATAGAAAGAAGCAGAAGATACTTACCTAATCAATAGATCTACTGAACCTAACAGATTGTTAATGTAATAGAAATAGAAAGTAGCAGAAGATACTTACCTAATCAATCGATCTACTGAACCTAACAGATTGTTAATGTAATAGAAATAGAAAGAAGCAGAAGACACTTACCTAATCAATAGATCTACTGAACCTAACAGATTGCTAATCTAATAGAAAGAAGCAGAAGATACTTACCTAATCAATCGATCTACTGAACCTAACAGATTGTTAATGTAATAGAAATAGAAAAAAGAAAAAGATACTTACCTAATCAATAGATCTACTGAACCTAACAGATTGTTAATGTAATAGAAATAGAAAGAAGCAGAAGATACTTACCTAATCAATAGATCTACTGAGCCTAACAGATTGTTAATGTAATAGAAATAGAAAGAAGCAGAAGATACTTACCTAATCAATAGATCTACTGAGCCTAACAGATTGTTAATGTAATAGAAATAGAAAGAAGCAGAAGATACTTACCTAATCAATAGATCTACTGAACCTAACAGATTGTTAATGTAATAGAAATAGAAAGAAGCAGAAGATACTTACCTAATCAATAGATCTAACAGATTGTTAATGTAATAGAAATAGAAAGAAGCAGAAGATACTTACCTAATCAATAGTTCTACTGAGCCTAACAGATTGTTAATGTAATAGAAATAGAAAGAAGCAGAAGATACTTACCTAATCAATAGATCTAACAGACTGTTAATGTAATAGAAATAGAAAGAAGCAGAAGATACTTACCTAATCAATAGATCTAACAGATTGTTAATGTAATAGAAATAGAAAGAAGCAGAAGATACTCATCTAATCAATAGATCTAACAGATTGTTAATGTAATAGAAATAGAAAGAAGAAGAAGATACTTACCTAATCAATAGATCTACTGAACCTAACAGATTGTTAATGTAATAGAAATAGAAAGAAGCAGAAGATACTTACCTAATCAATAGATCTACTGAGCCTAACAGATTGTTAATGTAATAGAAATAGAAAGAAGAAGATACTTACCTAATCAATAGATCTAACACATTGTTAATGTAATAGAAATAGAAAGAAGCAGAAGATACCTACCTAATCAATAGATCTACTGAGCCTAACAGATTGTTAATGTAATAGAAATAGAAAAAAGAAAAAGATACTTACCTAATCAATAGATCTACTGAGCCTAACAGATTGTTAATGTAATAGAAATAGAAAGAAGCAGAAGATACTTACCTAATCAATAGATCTACTGAACCTAACAGATTGTTAATGTAATAGAAATAGAAAGAAGCAGAAGATACTTACCTAATCAATAGATCTACTGAACCTAACAGATTGTTAATGTAATAGAAATAGAAAGAAGCAGAAGATACTTACCTAATCAATAGATCTACTGAGCCTAACAGATTGTTAATGTAATAGAAATAGAAAGAAGAAGATACTTACCTAATCAATAGATCTAACACATTGTTAATGTAATAGAAATAGAAAGAAGCAGAAGATACTTACCTAATCAATCGATCTACTGAACCTAACAGATTGTTAATGTAATAGAAATAGAAAAAAGAAAAAGATACTTACCTAATCAATAGATCTACTGAGCCTAACAGATTGTTAATGTAATAGAAATAGAAAGAAGCAGAAGATACTTACCTAATCAATAGATCTACTGAACCTAACAGATTGTTAATGTAATAGAAATAGAAAGAAGCAGAATATACTTACCTAATCAATCGATCTACTGAACCTAAAAGATTGTTAATGTAATAGAAATAGAAAGAAGCAGAAGATACTTACCTAATCAATAGATCTACTGAACCTAACAGATTGTTAATGTAATAGAAATAGAAAGAAGCAGAAGATACTTACCTAATCAATAGATCTACTGAACCTAACAGATTGTTAATGTAATAGAAATAGAAAGAAGCAGAAGATACTTACCTAATCAATAGATCTACTGAACCTAACAGATTGTTAATGTAATATAAATAGAAAGAAGCAGAAGATACTTACCTAATCAATTGATCTACTGAGCCTAACAGATTGTTAATGTAATAGAAATAGAAAGAAGCAGAAGATACTTACCTAATCAATCGATCTACTGAACCTAACAGATTGTTAATGTAATAGAAATAGAAAAAAGAAAAAGATACTTACCTAATCAATAGATCTACTGAGCCTAACAGATTGTTAATGTAATAGAAATAGAAAGAAGCAGAAGATACTTACCTAATCAATAGATCTACTGAACCTAACAGATTGTTAATGTAATAGAAATAGAAAGAAGCAGAAGATACTTACCTAATCAATCGATCTACTGAACCTAACAGATTGTTAATGTAATAGAAATAGAAAGAAGCAGAAGATACTTACCTAATCAATCGATCTACTGAACCTAACAGATTGTTAATGTAATAGAAATAGAAAGAAGCAGAAGATACTTACCTAATCAATAGATCTACTGAGCCTAACAGATTGTTAATGTAATAGAAATAGAAAGAAGCAGAAGATACTTACCTAATCAATAGATCTACTGAACCTAACAGATTGTTAATGTAATAGAAATAGAAAGAAGCAGAAGATACTTACCTAATCAATAGATCTACTGAACCTAACAGATTGTTAATGTAATAGAAATAGAAAGAAGCAGAAGATACTTACCTAATCAATAGATCTACTGAACCTAACAGATTGTTAATGTAATATAAATAGAAAGAAGCAGAAGATACTTACCTAATCAATTGATCTACTGAGCCTAACAGATTGTTAATGTAATAGAAATAGAAAGAAGCAGAAGATACTTACCTAATCAATTGATCTACTGAACCTAACAGATTGTTAATGTAATAGAAATAGAAAAAAGAAAAAGATACTTACCTAATCAATAGATCTACTGAGCCTAACAGATTGTTAATGTAATAGAAATAGAAAGAAGCAGAAGATACTTACCTAATCAATCGATCTACTGAACCTAACAGATTGTTAATGTAATAGAAATAGAAAGAAGTAGAAGATACTTACCTCATCAATAGATCTAACAGATTGTTAATGTAATAGAAATAGAAAGAAGCAGAAGATACTTACCTAATCAATAGATCTAACAGATTGTTAATGTAATAGAAATAGAAAGAAGCAGAAGATACTTACCTAATCAATAGATCTACTGAGCCTAACAGATTGTTAATGTAATAGAAATAGAAAGAAGCAGAAGATACCTAATCAATCGATCTACTGATCCTAACACATTGTTCATGTAATAGAAAGAAACAGAAGATACTTACCTAATCAATCGATCTACTGAACCTAACAGATTGTTCATGTAATAGAAAGAAGCAGAAGATACTTACCTAATCAATAGATCTACTCAGCCTAACAGATTGTTAATGTAATAGAAATAGAAAGAAGCAGAAGATACTTACCTAATCAATAGATCTACTCAGCCTAACAGATTGTTCATGTAATAGAAATAGAAAGAAGCAGAAGATACTTACCTAATCAATAAATCTACTGAGCCTAACAGATTGTTAATGTAATAGAAATAGAAAGAAGCAGAAGATACTTACCTAATCAATAGATCTACTGAGCCTAACAGATTGTTAATGTAATAGAAATAGAAAGAAGCAGAAGATACCTAATCAATCGATCTACTGAACCTAACAGATTGTTCATGTAATAGAAAGAAACAGAAGATACTTACCTAATCAATCGATCTACTGAACCTAACAGATTGTTCATGTAATAGAAAGAAGCAGAAGATACTTACCTAATCAATAGATCTACTCAGCCTAACAGATTGTTAATGTAATAGAAATAGAAAGAAGCAGAAGATACTTACCTAATCAATATATCTACTCAGCCTAACAGATTGTTCATGTAATAGAAATAGAAAGAAGCAGAAGATACTTACCTAATCAATAAATCTACTGAGCCTAACAGATTGTTAATGTAATAGAAATAGAAAGAAGCAGAAGATACTTACCTAATCAATAAATCTACTGAGCCTAACAGATTGTTAATGTAATAGAAATAGAAAGAAGCAGAAGATACTTACCTAATCAATAGATCTACTGAGCCTGACAGATTGTTAATGTAATAGAAATAGAAAGAAGCAGAAGATACTTACCTAATCAATAGATCTAACAGATTGTTAATGTAATAGAAATAGAAAGAAGCAGAAGATACTTACCTAATCAATAGATCTACTCAGCCTAACAGATTGTTAATGTAATAGAAATAGAAAGAAGCAGAAGATACTTACCTAATCAATAGATCTACTCAGCCTAACAGATTGTTCATGTAATAGAAATAGAAAGAAGCAGAAGATACTTACCTACTCAATAAATCTACTGAGCCTAACAGATTGTTAATGTAATAGAAATAGAAAGAAGCAGAAGATACTTACCTAATCAATAGATCTACTCTGCCTAACAGATTGTTAATGTAATAGAAATAGAAAGAAGCAGAAGATACTTACCTAATCAATAGATCTACTGAGCCTAACAGATTGTTAATGTAATAGAAATAGAAAGAAGCAGAAGATACCTAATCAATCGATCTACTGAACCTAACAGATTGTTCATGTAATAGAAAGAAACAGAAGATACTTACCTAATCAATCGATCTACTGAACCTAACAGATTGTTCATGTAATAGAAAGAAGCAGAAGATACTTACCTAATCAGTAGATTTATTGAACCTCATATTTTGTTAATCTAATAGAAAAAGAAAGTAGCAGAAGTAGCAGATACTTATCTAAAAAGTAGATCTATGGAACCTAATATTTGTTAATCTAATAGAAATAGAAAGAAGGGGAAATAGGAGATACTTACCTTATCAGTAGATTTATTGAACGTAATATTTTGTTAATCTAATAGAAAGAAGCTGAAGAAGGAGATACTTATCTAATCTATTGAATCTTTTGTTAATCTTACAGAAATAGAAAGTAGAACAAACTTAACTAATTAATAGATCTATTGAACCTATAAATTTGTTAATCCAAATAGAAATAATAAGAAGATGGATATACTTACCTCACCAGTAGCTGTATTGAATTTATTAGTTTCTTAATCTTATAGAAATAGAAAGAAGCAGGAGGAGATACTTGACTAATCAAAAAATATATATACCTATTAATTTTCTTATTCTAACAAAAATAAAACACAAGGTGAGAACTGCCTAATCTGTCGATCTATTGAACCTAATAATTTATTAATCTAGAAGTAGAAAGATGGAGAAGAAGGAGATACTTACCTAATGCTATTCATCTTAATTTATAATTCTGTATATTTCAACTCTTGTCGTACAAGGACTTTATATATAATATTTTAAGACGATTTCAAAACTTAGTGCTGGTTCTTGATTTTCCTTAGGAGTATCAAACTATTCTTGACAATATAATCCCATGCTTTTAAAATATTCAAAGTGTTTTGTTTAGAAAAATCAAACAAAAATGCATGTAAACACAGTTTCAATTGTAAATAATAATGAAGCCCAATAACTGTCTAAGTCAGCCATCGATTTTACACTGCTTCCATATTTTGGACAGCATCCTTTTTTTCTATATTTTTGAGAGGAAATATTCTAACTATTGACATTGTTTGGACTGTGTCCTCATTTTTACTGTCATATTCACGACGTTTCAGCCGTTGTACTCTCCGGCCTTCTTATGTGATATAAACTGGAATTGTGGAACTAAAACTATCTGCTCCAATAGATGAAATAAATGGTTCAGTTCCAATTCCAATGTATATCACATGAAGAAGGCTAAAACATTGTGATTATGACATTGTATGCTCCAGCCTTCTTCAGTTGATTGGAATTTCAAACTGAACCCTTTATTTCATCCAATGGGGTAGACTGTTCTCGTTCCACATTACAAACCTCTTCCAGATGTCTCAGTTATCTCCAAGTTTTTGTTCACCACTGCCATAGTCAGGTCTTGAACCCAGAACTCTTTGGGTCAAGACAATGGATCCAACCAACACTTTTATCCACTGGGCCATGTGTTCTTGAGAACATCAGTGTATAAATCTTTGGGGACTGATGAACTTAATATCTCAATTACCATTTTTACCAAAGCTCATGTTGCAATTTTGTTGTTGATATTATTGCTTTTCTCGAGCTCTCCATATTACTGGTTCCCATATTGTATTTATTTCTATGCTTGGTCAGTTCAGGAGATTTTTGTGGCCTAGCATATGTGCTAATTCCTCAAGTTTTAGTATTTTCCAGGGATGTTCTCTGTCTATTATTTCAACCTCATCCCACAGGAGGGCGGTGATCTCCCTTTTCTCTCCATATGTGATCAGCTTCAGCTGATTTTTCTATTTCCCCACGTGCTACAGCTTTACAATCTTCTTGCAGTCTTATCTTAAGGGGAGCGGTCTGTTTCTCCTTTATATTTCTTACCACAGCTGCAGGGGATGGCATACACAGTCCTTAGTCAAGTTCTCCTATATGGGAGGTTTTACTTGGAAGAGGTGTCTGAAGTGTCAAACCACTTTTTTTACGTCATCCTGATGTTATATGGACCACATATCTTCTCATTTTTTCTAATAATCTAATAATCCCTTCACATAGGGTAGGCAGACCAAACCTGATTTCTGAGTGTATTTATCCTCTTGCACCATTCTATCCCAGTTTGTCGGAGCTGCCGCCATGTACCCAGGGTAATTGTTACATTGTAGGGTACTGCTTCTAGTGACCATTTCTTGATCATATGTCTCTTGGTTGCCACTTTTGCTCGGTGTTGTAAGCAGTGGACGATCCCTTTTTTACATTGTATGGATGCTGGGAGTTGAAGTTGAGGTATTATCCAGTGAATGTTGGTTTGCGATATACAGATGCCTTGAACCCATGCTCTGTTCGAGATATTAATACATCCAGTAAGTAAAGTTTGTTGTTGTTTTCTCACTCCATTGTGAACTATATCAATGATCTTATTGAGTTCATGTGGACCTCTTCTTGGTGTGACCAGAGTATGAAGGTGTCATCTACATATCTCAGCCATAAGGTTGGCATTAGTGATGTGGATTCTAATGTCATTTCTTCGAAGTATTCTATGTATATGTTTGCCATTGCTGGTGATAATGGTGAGCCCATTGCTAAGCCTTCAACTTGTCAATATATGCCTGATCCCATTCCAAAGTGTGTTGTTTGTGTACAGAAAGTCAGCAGGTTATGTATTGGTATACTAATCCATTCTCCTAGGGAGGAGTCGAAGGCCAGTCTCTCCGTGATTACCGATAGTGCCTCTTCCGTGGGTAACTTGGTGAACTCACCACATCCAGACTCAGCATCTGGTTGGATTGGATGGGAGCATCTCTGGTTATTTCCACGTCGTCGGCGGAGTTTCAGCATATGAAAGTGACTTTTCCTATTAATGGATTAATTATCTCTACACTGAAGTGACTCAGTGGGTGGCACACAGAGGAGCCTTAGAAGCTAACAATCAGAAGAACACTGTGTGAATTTTCAGGACACCATACATATGAGGGGTAGTTTGGTGTAACGCCGCTGCAACAACTGCCTGTATGTCTTAGGTGGGAAGTGGTCCTTGCTCTGATTAGGATTTGCAACAGTTTTTGTTCTGTTCTTATTGTAGGATCTTTCTTTACTCTACTGTAGCTACCATTTCTAATGAGGTCTTCCACCTTTCCTGTATCTTCTGGTCTGTCCATCACTACAGTCGCATTGCCTTTGTCAGCTGGTAGTATGATGATGATATTCTCTGTAATCTAATGTTTTATTGAATTTTAGGTAGTTTGGCTTTAAATTTGCTATAGTTATCGTTCTTATTTTCTGATAATGTTGTCTATGGATGTCCGTATTTACAAAAATTGGCATGTTTATGCACAAAAAAATTTCAAAATTCCTTTTAAAATATTGGGCAGGGTTGGGTCGCTGCATTGTATTAAGCTTTTCCATTTTTTTTTCCATGATTAGTAGATATAGTTTTTACTTAAGAACAATATCTCTTAAAAGGGACATATTAATTCAGAAATTTAAAAGAATTAAAACTTTATAAATTATTCTAAATAAAATTTAAAAACAAATGAAAGCAATTCTTGTAAAAATTCATTATTCATTGAATTTTTTTTTCTTAAGACAATAGTGGCCATATCATAAAAAGCAATTAAAAGTTTCTCTAATTAAATGTCTTAGTTTTATTGCATTTTTTATTTAACGATTCAGAGCAGATTTTCATTAAGTGGGGTTCGTGTTTTACAGAAAAAAAAACTCAAGATTTAAATTCTCCAAGGAGTTCTACTTTTAACTAACATTAAGAGGAGATACCTCCACTGAATTTTTGATACCTAAAGTTTAAAATGAATTTTTAAAAACTGAAAAAGCATTCTTAAAGATTTCATTTTAGCTTTAATTGAAAGTTAAATGATTAAATTTATTATTTCCAGTAAGTAAAATATTGAAAAGAAATTGCTGCTATGTATAATGGTGAAAAGATTTTCAGAAATATTTTGTGGCCCTAAAAATGGCTGTTTTTATCTTCCATTGCCTCTTGATTTGTCACCCTTGCTGGGCTAATTTTTCGAAATACAAGTCCTGCATAAAATAGTCAATGCCAACTTCATATTTGGTCAATTGATAGTAGTCAGTTACATCATCGAGATATGAAATTGTATAAAATTGATGTTCATATCTAATGATGTAACCGACGTATTCACAGCTGATACCATCAAGTGTCCAAATACATCTGATTGTAGGTCCAACTATGTGTCCAGTGCATGCAGGACTTGTGCACACTCAGGATATTCAGAATCCAAAGAATCAACTAACAGTTCTTCTAGTTTTTCTGGATCTTGGCCCTTTTCTTCTTTTGGTGCTGGGCATCCTTAGCCTTGACCCTTCTGTCAATTTCTTTGTTGACTTTGTGTTGCCGCATTTTCTTCATCCCAGTCTTCTGTCTGCCGTACATCATTGTCTGTGGTAAATATTTCTGGAACTGCTCAGCATCCAGATCATCGATGAATTTTCTTACTTGATTCAGCTTGGCCTTGATGCCATCACTTAAGCATTAGCTGCAAGCTTCTGTCTTTCACAAAATTCATCAATGATGCTTTCAGCCAGCATGGTGTGTACTCTCTCACTGATGTTAATATTGATTTGGAAGAAGCCTCTACTGTCTTGAATGATTTTGCATACTGCCTGCTTAAAACCTCCACAATCCCTTTTAAACAGGCAGTTATCATTTAGCAAAATAAAAGTTCATTTGCTAGGGCAATCAGTAGGGACGTTATCACTTTCTTTGGTAAGGTATTTCTAAACAAATCCTCTGTGGAGCCGAAAATAGACATTGGGTTCTAGGTGAGTATCTTCAGATTGCCAATGACCCCTTAACGATATTCGTAGTGTCAATGGGGTCTCTCTGGTTATTTACACTGGTATAGAAGGTACTCATCCAAGGCCCTTATAGTACCTTCCCTATGATTCCCAACACTTGTAACTCGATGATAGCGGCTTCTTCCGTAAGTATCTGCTGCAGTGTTGTAATGGTCTTATTCATTGAAGAAAGTCCTAAGAGAAATTGCTTGCATTGATCAAAAATGGGTAAGTAAATTGCACCTAGATGAAAAATTACATGCAACCAATTCCCTTGGAATCTAGTGATATCGGACCATAGAAGACCTTGTTGTTCAATAAAGGTCCACAATTTCAAAATAAGGCCAAATTTATCACTATATCTAAAGGAACTGGAAGCTACAAGAATTCACCATGCTAGGCACTCATTCACATTTGTATTTCCCTCACAATCCCTCAGGACTTTCTCTAAAGGATGCAAATTGCAGTACATTTCTACAACTGCCACTCCTTTTCCAATAACAAAATTGTTGAATGGTTGATGGGAGCCTGGTCTGTCAAGCATCATTTGATTTTCAAAAGTATGAGTTTTAAACTGGCATCAACACTTATGCCAGTAGACAGTGAGCCTATTTTAGCTAAGTTGTTGGTGCAGTCACAAATATGCTGCTTTTAGTACATCGCAATATCTCCAGGAAGACATTCCAGTGACACAAGATGGGAGGATGATGGTATTGTCAATACCACACGGTTCACATGGTTGCTATCTTGTGTCGTCAAGTCGAAAACTAAAATGCAGTTTTCTGCACTTTGCACAGCAACAAATGTCTTCACATCTGAAAGGAAGCCAAGCTACCCCACCATTCTGTTGTGGAACTCTCCAAAAGAGCAGTTTTCCATGGACAATGTTTTCGAAACAGCTGTTAAAAGTTAAGAAACACAAGAAGCAAGAACTCTATTTAAAAGACAGTCATAATGGAGTTTCCTGCCAACATGCCGACAAAAGGATGGGAAAATTTTTTTTTTTAGTTCTTTTTTTTCCCATTGATGAAATTTTTTTGTTTTTTTATATTAACAATTTACGAAGAGTTATAGTTTTACTATATTTGGATAAAGGAATGGCAGATGTTTCACAAAACAGGTCAGAAGTTCACAAGATAGGGTTGCAGTTGCATCAGACAAGGTTGCAGTTGCATCAGACTGGGTTGCAGCAGAAAGGTTTGACCTTGCAACGGACAGGGTTACACTTTCAGTAGACAGGGTTGAAGTTGCAAAAGAGGTGGCAGTGAAATAGTCAATGGAAGATGTGGCAGAAGCAGATTGAGTAACAGAATGGACCCCCACTTTACATCTTTTTTTCAAAATCAGGGAAAATATTTCCTATATTTCTTTTTTTGTAAAATTCAGAATGTTTTTTAACTGAATATAGTGTAGCAGGGAAACCATTCTTGGTATTCTCCTGGGTGGCCCATTCTGCTATCTTTGAAAATGATCCATATTTGTCGAGAAGTATTTTTTAAAATATGACCACACTTAATCTGCTCTCCACGGTTTATGCAGTGATAATTTCTAAATATTTCTTGTTTTCACCATCTTAAAAAATTAAAATACAGTTAAGCAAGAAAAACACATTGATTTGGAAAAATAAAATACTCTGTAATCCTAATAATAAGTAATTACTAAACAATTGCTAAAACATTTAATTAACAATTTTTAAAATAATTAACGTTCAGTCAATTTTGTCACATGAAGCATACATTTTTAATTTTCTATTTTCTTCAATACAAGAAATCAGTTTTGAAAAGTAAGTTTTCAACACCATTTTTTGTAGTTTTCAATGAAAACTATTCACAATTATTTAAAATGAGAAAACTAATTTCAAATGTGAATGGAATTAAATTTATTAAGTATTAAAATAAGAACTACAAATAAAAATTGAACAAGGAAGATTTAATTTAAAAAAACTAAAAATTATTTTTTAGTCCAGGTTTCGTTTCAAGGTTCTTCTTCTTATCTTAACTTACTAATTTAAAAAAATTAGTTCAATGAAATATGACCGAAACTAAAATAAATACATAAAATAAAAATATTTAGTGAAATAGTAATTAACAAAAATTAAAACTTACTTTGAAATTTTGAAAGGATGTTTTGCAAACATGTTAACGATGAAACAGAACTGAATATTGAAAGTGAAATAATTGCAGTGAGTCAGACGACACTTAAATCAAGTGACCGTTTATGGCATGTATGGATTCCCAGAGGTAGAAATTAGGAAATATACCCCCATACCTGAAAAAATATTTCCCCAAAGTTTAAGAAAAAAAAAAAAAAAAAATTGATTTGTCAATGAATTCTTATAAATAGAGGGAACCATTTTTTTTTTTTTTTGCTATCATTTCGAAAATAAAAACATCCATTTTGGCTTTGGGGGGTGGTACGTAGTTTTATGAAATTTTTAGTAGAATGCATATTTTTCAAGCTACATTAAAATAAGATTATAAAAAAAAGATAATTTAAAAAACTATTTAAATCTGTCTGAATGAGGAATTATTATTTTTGACACTATATTCGGACTTTTAGATGTTATGTAAAGACATTTTTGAGTGTCAGCATTTTCATATTTATTTTACAACTACTACATTATTTTTGTACGGAATTTTACAAACGAACCAATGCTATGACTGCACTCTACTCTACTCTACTCAATTTAAATACTAATGGCATCAATTCAACAAGTCTACAATCAATTTACTCAGTTTTTTGTCGAACTTCCTTTTGAGTTTAAATACATTTCGAAATCAGAATAATACTTAATGACTCCCCACTTCTTACATTAAATAAATGGTTCAGTTCTGAATTCCCTGTAGGTTACCCAGATCGATATGCAACTGAGGAAGGTTGAGGGCACAACGGCCGAAACGTTGTGATAATTTAGATTTTTCAAAAATGTCCTCATCTTATTTACAGAAAACTTTTTACGAACAGCAACGGATCATAAATTTCAAAATTGCACTGAAATTTTTTTTAAATAGTGTAGATTTTTTTTATATTTTATTTATTAGTTTTACTTTTATGCAAGCAATGTCTATAAACATGTTGCACGTATATTCAGTATTCTCACTTAATATGGCAATTATCTGTTTATATACTGAAATAACATTTTCAGAGATTTTTCTTTAAATGAAAAAAAATTCACGACCACCCGCCTAATTAAAATGTACATACGAGTCATGAAAAAGCGGATGTGGAAGGAAAACTACCCCCCAAAAATATTTCCACAAACATTTCTAAGAACCTGTAGACTAGAGAATTCATTCATTGAAGAAATAGTGAAAATTTCGTTTAAATCAGATAAAAATCCTTTGGCAATTTGAGAGAAGTGCAGCGCTATTTTGTGTTCATTTTTAAAAAAAAAAACAAAAAACCATCCATCTGCTAAGGTTCAAAGGATTTATTTACATTTAGGGACCTCCAAGAATTCGGTATACGTAAGGTTAAAAAAATGAATTTAAAAAAATGAAAAAGCTTTCTTGAAATGTTCAATTTAGCTTCAAATGAAAGCTAAAGGATTAAATTTATATCCGGTGAGCAAAATACTTTAGTGGTGTATTTCAGACAGAAATTATTATATTGATTGGAATAGAGTGGATTTTTTTTTAATTTAAAATCGATCACGTCAGCCACTTTTTAGACATTTGTAAAACTGTAGTAAACAAAACTTATTTTACCGTTTTAAAAATTTTGCAAAAATGAAATATATATTTCTGAAACGTTATTTGAGGAAAATTAGCAAATTTAAAGTTTTTAATCTGATTTGAAACAAAAAATGTTGTATACAATCATTTTCTAACCTCGGGGTCTTGTTTTTCTGACATGCTAATCGATAGGCGAATTATTGGAAAAAGCTTCTCTAATTAAACAATGTCTTAGTTTTATTGCGTTTTTTTTAATTTTCGATTCAGAACAGATTTTCGGTTAAGACCGGGTTTGATTTTGCAAAATAAAATCGGTGATTTAAATTCTCCAAATAATTCTGTTTTTAACTAATATAGTCACTAAAAATTATCTCGATTAATTTCTGAAGCTTTCATAAAATTATGTAAAAAAAAAAAAAAATTTTACCAAGATTTTCTCAGAAAATTTTAAAATAATTTAATTCATTTGCGAATAAATCCTGAAAATTTCATTAAACTCTGGCAATTATTTGATTTTTGCAAGAATTTCCAAATTAATGTGTCTGACAACGCAAAAAAAGAGGCCAAAATTTGCTAAAAGTATACAACCACCGACGCAAAATTTCAAGTCCGATTTTTTCTTGTTGATAACTCCAAAAACGATTTTGGAAAATTTTAAGAGATATTTAGCGCGGGTGTTAAAAAGCAAATTTACCGTTTTTAATCAAAATTTCAAATGTTCTAAAAAGGAGTAAAAAATTTATTAAAATAATCAAAAAATATTTTGATCGTTCCTTTTTTATTTTGACGATAAATCTGTTTTCATTACGTTTTTGGAGCATGTTTTCATCACCGTATGCTGATTTTTTATCGATTTCGTGGAGGCACGTAATTTTATTTATTTTAGAAATAACAAGAATTATTCATAAAAATCAAACTTTTTACAAATATGTTCATTGTTCTATAGAAAAATCTTAAGTTTAAGTAATAAACTTAATTGGTTTTAGTGAGTTTAGCAAATTAAAATATTTCAAGTGTGTGTAGGTTGAAGGAATGTTTTGTCAGTTGTTTTACATTTTTGCGGTATAGTTTAAAGTTGTAAACTATTAAATTACTGAATTTAATTATGACATTAACTTACTTAAAATTCTTAATAAAATAGATTTTTAAAATTTCATTAGTTTCGCTAGGGAAAAGGATGGTAAAAAAATTAAAGTTCAACATACTTTTAAAAAATGCGTTTCAAAGACAGAAAAAGATTCTTCCTAAAAATAATTATTATTAATATGTTCATTATTCTAGATAAAAATATTAACTTTATGTGATAAAATTTCGCAGTTTAAAATAGTTCAACTGTAAAAAATGCTGAAAGGTGTTCTTTCATGGACATTTTTTTTAAAAAATGTCTTCTTTGAAGTTAAATTTCGGTTTTATTTTAAAAATAATAGTCTAATCCATAAAAATAAGATTAATAGTTATTCATTTTTAAATAACTATTTTCGACATTATTTTGAAACAAAAAAAATAAAAACCAACACAAATGCGACTAGTTCCGTTTCTTAGCTGATTTGGTAAAAATGCGTACAAAAGAGAAATTAAAACATTTTAAAAAATCTCTTAGAAATAAAATATCTGTCGCAGACATTTGTTTCAAAGAAAAATAGTAAATTTATGGATTAACTAGATTTTGTAAAAATATTACTTACTTTTTGCTTAAAATGTAATGAAAATATATTTGTCTCCAACAGAACAACTTCGCATATCAGCATTCATAAATCAAATATAACTGATTTTAGTTTTAGGCTTCTTACTTTCAAAATTTCGCGCCAAAAAATCAAATCAAATATGACGTAATCAACCCGCTTGTTTTCTTTGAAGAAAAAAAGCTCATGAATATTTAAATTTTATGATAAATATTTTTGAATGTCTTACACTAACAAAAAAGGAAAAAAGATTTAATAGTTGGGATAGATTTTTACACATTATCTTTTTGACAATTTTATTAACTTTTGATGCCAATAGATTTCTTTGCACCAACGTGGTTTTAAATTATTTTCATAGGAAAATTTATTAAAAGAAAAATAAGAAAATTGATAAAGAAATTAATGAACTTTAATTTACCTTTAGTTTTTGATTCCTTTTCGCTGCTCAAACTTTTCTTTTCCCTCCAAACATCATGGCTATTATGAAATTGAAAATTCTTACTCTCAGATTTAAAAAAAAAACATTTATCAAAGATGAGGAAATTACTCGATTTTAATGAAAGTTTCAGTACTCACTTATTAATGAATTACTTTTTTATTGAAAAGGTTCCATCATTATTCTATTAGAAAACTTCGTGCAAATATTTTTCAAGTTAACGAACCTATTCCATATTCAAGCGATTTCTTTATTTCGCTAACTTTAAAATAGACGAAAAGACTATCAGCATGGGGAGATTAGTCAAAATTGTCAAATTACCTATATATTTTTTCTGTCCAACCCGAAAGGAAATAATGTGGCTTAATAAATTATACAAGTATGAATTCTCAAAAGCAAAACTATTTGAGTTTTACTTTCATTGAATTACTTTTGGCAAGATACGGGACGAATTTTCTGTATGTTCACATATTGCATAAATTTTTTACTGAAAAATAATGTATTTTCTTTAAAAACTTACTGACGTTCAGCAGCTAGGCGACATATAATCTTTTCTGTTAATTCACCCCCAAAATAAAAAGAATTTATATTTACGCCAAGATCTTCCATTGCACTCCGGTTGTGTTGACTTTTGCGATCGCCCCAAATGTGGGTGACTCGAGTGCGCTATTTCTAAGTGTGAGGTCAGCATACGCGCTCACCTCGAAAAAAAAAAGCCCAAAGTCAAAACAGTTTTTTTTTCTTTTTTAATTGTAGAATATTCCTTGCAAGTACCTCGAATGTTAGCCACACTTACGAAATGGGAATAACTACCTGATTTTTGGTAATTTTCATTCTGAAGGTTCGCTAGTTCTTTTATTTAAAATTTATTTAAAAAGAGCGACAAAAATTTAATTAAAAAAATTTTTTTCATTTAAAATCCAAAATTTCTTGCGGTGAATTAACAGAAAAGATCGATACGACACATGGATGCGCATATATCCCCAGTCCCATATATATCCCCAGTCCCATACTGCTCATATAGTGATTTTCCAAGTGTAGCTTAGATGTGGCACAAGGCCGAAAGTATGGGGCACCCAGTGGGGATCGAACTCACTACTCAGTCGTAAATTATTCTAGCGAGACAAGATTGCTAACCATTACACCACCTCGGGGTGCCCGTCACACGGTTCATATATGTTTATGTTTGTGTGAGCTGCGATGAGTGAACGAACGCACGTGAATGTATGTCTGCGTACGTCAATGAGTGAACGTGCGTGTATGTATGTCTGCGTACGTATGAGTGGCGTTCCGACAACAATTTTTACTCCCACTACCATAAAAAACCGATATACGTAAACATATATAAATCCTAAATTTAAAAAATTAAACAGTTTGTCTGACGATCGCAAATAGCGTGAAACCCAGGCTCACAAACTAACATCTGTCCAACATATATATATATATATATATATATATATATATATATATATATATATATATATATATATACATGACCGGACCAGACAATGTCTAAAACTTTCTTCCACTTTCATTTTTCATTCCGATTTCAAAACGGTTTTAATTCACCAGTTTGAAAAGAGTTATGCAAATTATTTTACACTTGAAAAAGAAAAAGAAAATGCCGAGTACATTATCTTAATATTTGTTTAAGTATTTATTATATATAAAATAAATCCGATACTATAAAGCAAACTTACATCGATTCAAACCATTATCATTTTTTTTCATGTCCAATTCATTTCTACAGGAAAAATCAATTTCAATGATTTCACACTCGTCTTGTATGTGTCGTGTCCCTACAGAAAGTAAGCAATTATGGCTCTTCACAATCTCTTACCCTTTGGAGCTCTTAAAGTTTATCTTTTTGTTATCTCTCCTAAACCTTGTTCCGCCATCCATTTACATAGCCCGCATAGGTTATGCATTGTTTTCCTGTTTCCCTCTTGCCTTCAGTCTGTGCTGTGAGTATCAAATTTTCCAAGCCCTCTTTCCTCATTATGTACCCTAGAAACCTCAACTATCTGTTCCTGGTGTTAAGTTTAAGTTTCCTTTTTGTTTGTATTTTCTCTAAAACTTTGTCGTTGCTCCAGGATATCCTCGGCAGCCTTCTGTATGACCTCACTTCTGTTGTTTCAAGTCTCTTCATCTTCATCTTCATCTGTGAGGAGATTATCCAGCATTCACTGCCATACAAAAGGAATGATACGACGTAACAGTCTAGTTCTCTTTTCTTTGTGGCTAACGATCTTTTTCTGTTTCTTAATAGTTTGCTTAGATTTTGGAAGGCATCTTTCGCTATCCCAAAGCGCCTTTCGATTTTAATGTCACATTTTCCGTCCCCTGTAAATACGCTTCCCAGATAGCTAAATTATTGCACTTGTTTGGTTTCGGTATCTCCGATGTATAATTTTCACGTTGGGCTATTCCTTTTCCTAACAACCATGCATTCAGCCTTCTTGCAATTGATGTTTAGTCCTTTTTTTCTCCTTTCCCTCACTACTAAGAGTTCTTGTTGTTTCCTTTCTGCATCTGCTATCAACACTGTGTCATCTATATATCTTATGTTGTTAAGATTGTGGCCGCCAGTAATAAATTACCTAAAAATTCCAGCAATTCTTTGTGGCGTACTTTATCCAACACTTTTGTATAATCTATAAAACATAGATTTTATTATGTTATACAAACGTTTTATAAAACATTTATATAGCATTCCTTAAACGAACCCACACTGTTCTTGTCCTATTCTCAGTCTGATTCTGCTACGCTCTATTCCTCATGATTTGGATGATAAGTTTTATAGTTCACATTCATTTGTACCTGGCTTCTTAAGCAGTGCTATGAATATGGATCTACTTAGGTCATCCCGTATACGCCACTGTTGCATATTTCATTTATTATGTCTGTAATCTTGTCAATGCCCAAATCCTCCACGGTTACTAGCATCTCTCTATTACGATTCCGTCTGGGGTCCTGCTGCTTTGTTTCTGTTCAATTTAGCCACTGCTGATTTCACTTCAGATTTCAATATTTCTGATCTTTCATTATGGCTGTGTATTGTTGATTATTCTATTCCAATGGATTCATTCTATTTCTGAAGTATTTCTTCTTCCGTCTCTAAATGTCCAGTCTTTTGATTTTATGCAACCTCCTGACGAGCATGTCTTTTGTCCTATTAGTTCTCTTAATTTTTATTCATATCTACTTTATCTGTGATGTGCTTTCTTTTTATTTCGTACTTTTGTAATTGAACCATTCCTCTTTAGCTTGCCTGCATCTGTTCCTAATTTCTTTGTGCAAAGTCCTATATTCTGTGCTGTATTCTGTGCATTGTTTTTGTCTCTTTTTCATCATGTCGAGAATTTCATCTGTCATCCCCTCTTTTTTCCTTTGTCTATTTTTCTGTGGAATGATCTCGATTGCTGATGTTACTAATAGACATTATGGACATTATTATATTCGTGATATAATAACACTGTAATTCACGGATGAAAAAGAATGGCTGAAAGGAAAAAGAATGGCAACCATGGTTTCTTCTCGGAGAATCTTTTATACTACTATGACATACACAAAACTATATATATATATATATATATATATATATATATATATATATATATATATATATATATAGTCAAACCTAATGAGCCAGACAAACCTACCAAGGTTTCGCTTAGGCAGATCGTCAGCCGACCCTGACGATCTGCCTAAGTGAAACCTTGGTAGGTCTGTCTGGCTCATTAGGTTTGACTAGGTTTGCTCTACGTTTGTATTGAGCTCTTTAGTTAGTTGTTTACTCGTATCGGGTTTTTTTCTTTGGGCCTTGAACCTGTATCTGTGTGATTATTTTCGACAGACTTACATGTTCCTGGCTCTTTCTTTTTTAAAACTTTTTTTCCCTTCGTGATTGATTTGGCTATTGTTAAATCAAGAGTTCAAAGGTTTTTCGACACGAGTATAGTTACCTATATATATATATATATATATATACATGTGTCCCACGTAGAGAAAAATATATTACATATATCTATGCGGCAAACAGAGTGA
Organism: Acanthosepion esculentum; assembly: GCA_964036315.1. Classification (NCBI taxonomy): domain Eukaryota; kingdom Metazoa; phylum Mollusca; class Cephalopoda; order Sepiida; family Sepiidae; genus Acanthosepion; species Acanthosepion esculentum. The sequence goes on from OZ038513.1 coordinate 15,912,593, forward strand.
ACGGATAACGAAAAGATAGGGTCTTACATATAATATGGAGATTATTCTGTATTTATGGTGAAGCTATGTTTAGGACTCCTCATTCAAACGGGCCGGATTCATCTCCAACGTCCCAAGTGAGGACATATTCCTAGAACTGGAAATGGTTTTCCAAAAGTGAGCACTGCTAGCCGGAGTTTCTTTCTATATCCGGAGAAAATATATTCGCAAAGAGAAACGGTAACATAGACTTGTAAGCTGCTGGGGGAGGCAGGTTTAGCCTCAGCCCAAGCCGAGTGGCTCAAGCCAAAAAAAAACAACCGCTCGATTTGGTTACTGTAAACCGAATGAATAACTGACCACGTTCGTCACTGTTTAAAGTGACGTCACTAAACGACCGTAACGTAACCACGTGACTATCTCAACTAAAGAGAGATACACGCCTTTTGTATCCTGAATTTTCTCACCAGCTTTTAATTTCTTCTTCCATTACTATTGTTACATCTTTATCATTAAATTTAAGTAACATTTCAACTTCATCATGTACAACTTCACACTCAGTAAAATCCGTTTTTAAATCAACACATCCTATACTGCAATCGGTACCTTTCTGTAAATTATATGAATCCTTATATTTGCCTGCAGATATTTCAGTTCTGCTTATGATTTTACAGATACCATTTCACCACAGTCTGTAAGTATGCCTCTTATTCTCTGATCAGTCTTCACACTGAATTGTTCTCGAGTTAATTCCTCAGTTGTGAATGACTCTTCGATTGCAAAAGCATGTGTGGTTGAATTGTCAATTTTTACATCCTCACTATCGGATTTATTATTGCAGGGATCATTATTGGATACCCTGTGAAATTTTTTATGCTGTTCTTCGTGTTCATCTTTTTGTATCTAAGCAGAGCCATCTCAAGGTACTGGCAACTCGTCATCAAGCCGCCATGCCATGATGTTTGGGATCGTCCAAAGAAAAAAGAAAAATGTCAAAATAAATAAAATGAAGTAAAAAAATATCAAATGTAATTCTCGGCAGAGTTATTAATTCTTTATCAGAGAAATTTGAACAGTTACAAAGTTTCAATAACACATGGTCTTTTTAAATAACCGAAAAGATCCTTCAGATAAAAATAAACTTAAAGTAGCATGTCAAGGTTTGAAGTTAAGATACCGAGAAAATAGTGATATTAATGAATGTGATCTCTTGACTGAACTGAATATTACAAAAGAATTATTTCCTGAAGATGTAAAGCTTTCAATAGAAGTTGTTAGGTTCATAAATACTAATAACTTACAGGATGTCATGCTAAATCTATGGGTTGCATTAAGAATAATGCTTGCTATACTGTAGTCACTAGAGAGATAAGCTTTAGTAAACTAAAGCTTAAAGACATACTTGCAGTCATCCATGACTCAATATTCTTTAGCTATTTTCACAACAGAAAATGATCAAAGATAGCTACAGATCTAAAGGCTAGAAATAATGTTTTAAGTAGGATAATGAATGTTTTCTTTCGCTTGTATTGAGCTGTATATTGTAATAAACTCGTTATTCTATATTTTCAGTTTTACTCCTTAAGAGAAAAAAATTATACTTGTAAGGACGCCGAAGTTCAGCTTGCCTGTGGTATTAGCCACCCTATTATAAATGCTTCCATGCCTCACTAAAAATTGATTTCCATCCCTGACCATTACTATTGCTGGTCTATGCCACTTGTGACTACTGTGGGATACATCGCTGTCCCCACTTTCAATTTGACGCACGCGCGACATTTTCACCCCTTCCTCTCACTTTCGGCCGGTTATAGTAGTAAACCGTTGTCTTAGCCGAAGATGAGGAAGAATTCATTTTTTTCGCGCGCTTTTGCGCTGACGTCACGGCAAATTGGCTTTTCAAAAAGTAGTCGCCCCCTTGGTCGTCTGACCATCGGCTGGGCTGGCCCACTTGTCTCTCGCCGGTAACCCCATATATACAGACAGAGACATTTTATTCGGCAAACCTTGCCTAGACCTCATGGCTCGTCGCTGTATCTTAACACATACAACACGGTCGTCACCTTCATGACAGAAGCGAACATCTTTATCGAGCTGCCAACTTCCAGGAACTTTCGAAAACTTCCAACCTGATGAACAAAGCATTTTTCATATTCTTCGAACTCATACTTTTTGAACCTGTTACCTAAAAAGAACTACATACGCTCACAATTATAAACTCTCGCAGTGAGTACTTTTCCTTGCCGTATGTTTATGCATTACAATTGACTTTCTTCCTGAAGAACTATTTCCCGCCATTAGCCATCTTGAATTTAAATTTTGGCGTGGAAACTTATCCACCTTTTTGTCAACTACTATATTTCCAGTGTCTTACTGAAGGTCTTAACTGAAGACAATTAAATTTCATTCTCTACAACATTTCCAGTAACCTTACTGAAGACAATCTACTTGGCCTCTTTCTCAATTACTACATTTTCCAGTACATTTTCTGAAGGTCTTCATTGAAGACAAATTTACTTGTTAAGCTGTAATAAAATTTTATGTTTGTTCTAAACCTTTCGTTGTTTTGCCTGTCTACTTCTTTTCACTTTGTACGTTTGTACGGTGGAAAGAGCACGTCTTATATTTTCTTTATTCTTACTTTGATTGTGGATTCGGTAGTGGTGTGTGGTGTCTGGCACAAGGCCCTATTTTCGTAAGCCAGATCTGCACCGCTATCGGGTCCACAACACTACCTTTAATATCGCTGACGTGGACATTGTGACGGAGAGTCGGTTTCAGTTGTTCACAGGACTCGACTTCTTGTCTCATGGAGTTCACTGCTTGCATGTTGTCCTTCAAAATTTTGGATTACAATGCTGTCATTGGTTCCAATGCAGGAGGTGCCATTTTCAAATAGATTTGATAAAGCAAGATTGTAACTAAACACAAGTAGATTAGGATAAGAGCCAAAGTTATTGATCAAGGCATTTGTTGTAGCTATTGTCTGTAGAGCTTACAAAATGTTTTGATTAACATTATTAATGGGAAGAGTGTGTTTGATGAGTAAGGATATTGCTATTTGGTTGGAAACTGGTAAGATTTAGTTTTAAGTCACTATACACCAAGAATTTATCAACCCATTTGTTTATCCTGTTGACACACAGGAGTCAACATTGACCACTTTGGAGATCCCAGATTCATATATTTTTATCAATTACATACTGCTATATGCATTTCTTTAAGGCAAATATTATTAAAAACAATAGGCATTTTTTCAGGATGTATTTCCACAGAAATTCTTCTACAATGTCTAACCCTAATACCCTATAACCCTAATCGTGGCAAACAGCTAGCCCCAAGCTACCAGATCTTTTCGGTAATATAACACATGCAGGGGAAAACAAATTCCACAGAAAAGAAATTTCCACTTCATTTTCATTTTTATTTCTTACCTTGTTGACAAAGGACACATGTGTGTCCGAAAATTCCAATTTTTTTAAATTTTCTCATCATGCTTCTATTTGGCCAAAAGACCTACTAATATACAATAAATATTATTAGTTTTCTTATTAATATTATTATTTTTGTTGTTTTTTATTTCTCAAATTTCTTTCACCTGTTTATTGTTTCTACACACACACACATATATATATACATATATATATATATATATATATATATATAGAGAGAGAGAGAGAGAGAGAGAGAGAGAGAGAGAGTTTTCTTTTTGCCTTTATTCATATATATATATATATATATATATATATATATATATATATATATATATAGTGTTGTCTAATTGGCATACTTTAGATACATGGGAATGTAGTAGCTTATAGGTTGAGATCAGTTAAAAGCTTCTAGTATCCACGTGAGTCTGTCTCAAATCTCTCATATTCCACCAGCACCTCCACGCTGTTTATGAGCTAGCTCATTTTCCTCGTCTCTAAAGCTGTGGTAAATATCATAAACTTTGTACCCAGCATAATGAAGGAGCATTGACTTTTTCTTTCTGTCCCTTTCTGTGCCCAACGCACATAGCAGGTTTTCACATTTTTCGACCCATTTGGGCCACCTCATGCACCTGTGGTGTGTTTGTTTAAGAATGGGGGAAATGTGGGGAAGTTTGTCATTCTGTTAAATTCCTTTTTGTGTTGTTTTTTTTTTTTTCAACAAAAAAAACTGGTTCTTGTTTTAAAAACTCTTGTTATTCTCGTTGCCAAAATGCAGTGTCTGCCAGTTTATGAAAAACGAATGCTGCAGAAACCTGTTAGAAAAAAAACCCTCAGATTTTGAGACAACCCCTCTTTCATGTTAGAAGTTTTAACTAATCTCCATTTTTTGGTGGGGAAGGAGCCTCTAATTGGTGTCCTAAGCTGTAAGTCACTACACGGATGACTATAAAAATTCTTTTTTGGTTATGACCTTTTGTCCGATTGAAGAACCTTGCCTCTGTGGACAATTGCAACAACACTAAATGAAGTTTTCTTTTTATAAATTAAGAGTATATTAAACATTCCACATAGGAATTATAACTTAGAGCTACTACTTCCTCAATTTACTCGTCTTGGGTATGACGATAAACTACACCCAGCAGGAAGGCTTCTGATCTGGAAGTTTTGAGGAGCGTGGAACCACCTCTTAATTGCAGTTGTACCCAGGTTCACTGTGATCCAGGGTGGTACCACCTGTTAGGGTCCCAACTATGAGAAAATAGTAAACAGTAAAACTAGGATCAAAACCTGAAAATATAAAAATACATTAGAAAGAATTACCAGCAATACATTTTTAGAAAAAATTATCAAAGCTCACAAGAAAATAAAATTTCCGCATAAAATGATTTATAAGGAGTTGGTATGCCATTAAACAAACCAAACCAAACGAAATGCTCAACTTATGAAAAACCAACTGAAATTTCTAATTTACATTAACGTTATATTTTTAAACATGAAATAAAGGACAAACTAAAGAATTTGCTGAGCAGGACGACGCGCTCAGCGGAAATTTCAAAAAAGAAAATGTGTACTCTTTTGTAAAAAAAAAAAATTCTCATCATTCTTACGGCGCTTATCTTGCATGACAGGTTATTGTTTTCAAATATTCTTCCCAACTTATACTTGTATTTTTCAAGTTGAAAATTTCCCACCAGTATGACCAGGATTGGGTTATCCTTTAGGCTCCAGCGAAGGGGCCCTCAAGCTTTTATAAAGCAATGATTTTAATTTTCTAGATGTTATAACTTCTAAATAGTTTCATAAACTGAAATCATATCAAGATGACAAACTCATATTTATTTGGATTCTTTCATTGTTATAATGCCGGTTATAGAAATCTGTTTTTACTACAGTTCTGTTGAAATATGGGCGAATTTGGTTTGCAATAAATAGTAAAATGCTTGTAATAGAATATTTGTATTGACAAACAAAATATTGCTATTCTAATTTATTTAAAGAATTTTCAATAAGTTTACTACAAGCTGTGTAAATGTCGCTAAAATATATCATGAAAACAGTTTCTTTTCTCGCACTTCTCACCCGTGGAACTCCCTTCCGATTTCTCGCTTCCCTGCCAACTACAATCTTGAAACATTTAAACGCAACATCAATCGCCATCTTCTGTTTTCCTGAACCCTCTTCCTTTATTGTCATTTCCTCACCCCTCCTAACTAATTTTTTCTCATTCTCTTTCACTCCTGGTCCCCCCCCCCCGTGCGTCGTAGTGGCATTATTGCCTTGCTTGGGGTGAAACATTTTTTTTTTAATACAAGACAGTTGCGGGCGAGTTAAGGAGTCGCTTCGTTTGAAAGTGGGGGCGGAATTTCAATAGCCTCGGGGCTCCAAAAGATCATAATCTGGCCCTGGGTATGATTATTCCAGATGGCACATGTATTTGGTACAAAAGATCCTGGCCTGAGTGTAGAATGGAGATTTTCTGATTCCAACCAAGCTGAAGAGAACAAATTAAATAAACCTCTTTATAATAACATTTCTTCTTCTCATAAAAAGGAAAAAACAAACAAACCTGGGTGCAAATATGACATTAGAAGCATAATTATTTTGCAATCGGTCTGATGGCATACCTGTAGTTGTCGTAGTAACGAGTCTATTGAAACAGTTGGTAAAGAAACTTTGTGAAATTTATTCCTTCTGGACTGTTCAGTCAAGTTTAACCATTAAAAGAAATCAAAGAAAATATTTTTTATTATAATAAAATACATTTGTCCCTTTAATGTATAAATACCATTTTCTGTAAAATGTATCCAGGTTTTGCTTTATGGCATTTTTGGATAATGTTTTCATTTTGATTTTATCAAAGAAATTTTACTGATGAACCTTCAAGCATTCTTTAGTGTATTAATGTCACGAGGTCTTTTTGAAAAAGACAATTTCTTGAATATATAAAACCTTACATAAATCTATAATGAATAAATACATAAAACCCATAACAATATTTCATGTGAAATACAATATATTTATAAAAATTAAAAAAACGGCTAAAAATAAATATATCTTTGAAGTTTCAGTCTGAATTTCTGGAATAAAGAGTTATCATCATTTACATTCAGATGAATGTTCACATCTTTGGTGTTACTATCACGTTTCAGCAGTTGTGCACATTGGCCTTCTTTAGGTGTCTGTCAATCCAGGTAACCTTTAAAGGATTTAGAACTGAGCCCTTTATTTAATAGGAGTAGATAGGTCCTCTATCGCCCGATTCACACTCCTTCCCGAACTTTTGAACAGGATTAGAGGTTCATGCATTGTTTCCTGTTTAGGATTGAGTTTCCGGATATTTCTAAAGACTGCTTCAGTTCTATACTACTAACACTTATTCTTTCCTACGCTAATACAACTCCACACAGTAAGCCTCTACCTCGAGTGGCTCTTGGGTCTTGGATTGGGTGAACATTGGTAAAAGAAATACAGGAATAGGTTATTCTAATTCTGCCACATATATATAGATCGCTTTCTTATATTTAATACTGCTCAGTTATTGCTCGCCCTGTTTCCATTGAACATAAGTTTGTACTACCTGACCCAGGGATTGAACTCGTAATTGCTATATCACCAAGTTAACAAATCAAAACTTTAATCCACTAGGTTCAAGAGTCTCTACAATGCAAACTTGTTGAGGTGAGGAGGTACTTAAAGGTTTCGAGTTTAAAAAGGCCAAAAAATCAGTGAAATTTAAATCCAGAAATAATTGGGTAGATCAAATATCTTTGAAACCAAAAACAGGCATTTCTTTAAAAAATATGCAGAAGTGGAATTGCTCCAATTAGATTATGCCATTATAGAAAATTTAAGTAGGATTATACCATCAGAAGATAGGAGGGAAAATACAAACAAAATATTAGTAGTATTTACACTACAGTAGAATCCACACTTGAAACCAACTGACTATGGCTTCAGCCTGTTTACATAGAAAAATAAATTTCCCGGGATTCTTCTGTTGATACTTATTTAGCATGTGCAGTAGTACGTACGCAAACTTCACAGGAAATGTATGATCACATACAGGTTTGTACAAAATGTCTTGGAATCCGTACTAACCAGGTTTTGTTGGTGTCTGAGTATCGGGATCCCAAACATTTAACAACAACAGCACATCTTTTAAATGAAACATAAAAAGGTTATTTTCTGAAGGAAATGTAGCAGCAGAACGCCAGTTGAAATAACATTTATATATTCTTGTATATTATATATACAATAACAATAAAATACTCAATTTTCCTTGCAGTGAATTTGTTTTATCAAGTAATTAGTATTCGTAATTCGGTGTGAAATGTGTTTGCAGACTTACTTTATGACAATCAGCCTAATGTTTTTGTGAGTGCGTAGACAAAGCCTTAGTCGACAGCTGCTTGATCATCTCTTCTATTGTGTGCGTGCGTGAGGTTGTGGGTGTATACGCACGTGTAAACAAACTGACCCCCAAAACTGTTTTTTGAGCCTCGAGAAGCAATATACATTTTTAACCTCGAGAAGCAATATGCTTCTATTTTTATATCATTAAGGGACATCCAAAATCTAATTTTACATAGAAGGGTGAACTTTTTGAATACAAGGTTTTCATTAGTTAGAAAATAATTTCACACTGGCCTGCAAAAATCTTTTTCTCGAATTTGCGGGAGGGGTGAAAGGAGTTATATTTCTTATTTTCTAAATGGACCAAAAATAACACGTGGTAGGCCTACAACTACGTCCGCAAAGTATTTTGCCCGTATTTTCCCTTGTTTATCAAACAAACTTTCTGTTGGTATTTTTTTCTGAAATGTTTATATAGAATTTAATTCCTATAAATGTTCTCCTTAAAGTTGTGGAAACCCAATAAAATAATTGATGACCAAATCAAAACCCTGATTAATATAATTACTGTAACACGACGCAGGACGATAAAAAGGAATTACTCACATTTTGCTATAAACAACCATCACTTTCATTCTAAAAAAATTACAAAACCATTTTTTAACATGCTGATTGCCAACCACGAGATAACTTTTGGCAGGCAGCCTTTATTGTAACGTCGACTACGAGTTATCTCGTGCTAAGCAATATTTGATACATTTATATCTGCAGGCGCCAACAAAGAGTTTATTTACAGTGATACTGCGTGTGAAAATGTGTTAAGATTTTCGTCGAAGCGGTAAATCAATGCATAAAAAGCTTTTATTGCCTAAGTTGGTTATTATAAGACTGGTGTTTGAAAGTCAGGTTTCATAACTGACCCCTGGCTGTCAACGTGTTAAATATGTGTAAAAAAAATGCTATTAACTGTGCATGATATTTTTTACTTTGGCATAAATGCAAAACATGAAATACAAGCAGATATGTTTTTATTCGGAGTGATCTCGTGGATTATCAAATGAAGGTCAAAAGATGTTTTATTACATGGGTTTGTCTTATAGGTTTTCCCCACACGGAAATGCCGACCAAAATGAGGTTGAAAAGTGAAAATTTTGATCTGCAAAACCGAGAATATTCCAGTGCAACTAGTCTTCATTGATAATGGCCAAATCAAAACGTTGATTTAAATAATACAGATCACACGACACAAGAGGTCACAAAATTATTTCGCATATTTCATATGAGTATTTTAAAACATTTGAAAACACATGGCTATGATTTTTGGGAGCTTCACAATTTAGTGAGCAAAAATTAATGAATTGCTTCTCCATCTATAATTCTCTGTGCAAATATGACAAAGAAAATCGTTTTTGAAAAGACCACAAGTGATGAAAAATGGATTGTATACAACAATGTGGAGGGAAAAATTTCCTAGACATATATGTGGTTAAATAAATCTATCTATAAAATATAAATACTCTCTTTGAAATGAATTTTAAAAAAGGCTACAGCCTTTCATCCTGGCCCAACAGTTTATTGGATATTAGATTTATTTCATTTGACTAAATATTTATTAATAATTTTTGTTATATTTAAATTATCATCATATTTGAAGTCATGGCTGGATTTGGATAAAGATACCTCATAATTTTTTTAATTATATATATATATATATATATATAAAGAATAAAATGATTACTTTATTCACTACCCGGGTTTCAACCGCAAGGTATCGTCAGGTGGTGAAGCCATTTATATTATCCAACGCCCCGCAACCCGAAATTGCTACCGAAAAATTTACTAAAGGGGGTATGGAAAAAAAACTTTTCTCTTTCTTTCTCTACCCCTCCCTTCTCTTATTCTTTTCTTCCTTCCATTCCCCATTGTTAACCTTCATCCGGGTACGTAAATGCCTACATTTAGACATTATCTCCGACCTTCCATTTAATAATTTTTTTGCGATCCGGATAAGTAACAATGGCCAACTTCTCTTCTTGGCACAAGTTAAAACTGTTGCCACTAATTCTGCTAGACTTCATCTTTCTTAATATACCCCACATGTTTGGGCTTCTGTTATTTTACTTCAACTCGTGATTGGCGAGTTTAGTGCAATAACTATGGCTCTGTAGTCTAAATGAAGATCTCTGGCAATACCATCATTTTTTTAAGGTATCTTCAGTGCATCCTATGTAAATTCTTTTTGGTCCATTCTCATCTTCGAGTTCAGCTTTGTAAATCACACCCTCTGTACAACAGGCACCATTCAATGGACAATTAATTTTTGTGTCTGCAGTTGCAAGATATATTATTTCCACTACTGTTTTGTACATCTGCTCTTAAATTCCTTGCATTTTGCCTCTTTACAGTGCTTTCTAAATTGCCAGTGGGACTATAACTTAATTCACAGTGTTGCTGTTGAAAATTCAGAAGATTTCGGGAAGTATTTTTTGATCAGATTAAACAAAATTCTTCCTATATATTGTTTTCACCTGTAAATTAAATGAGGGTGAACCAAATTATGTTCCTTTTTCTTTTTTTTCTTTTTATTAACCTTGTTATTTCTCAGTTGTTGATTTATTGCTGAATGTTAAATTCGTTTTATGTCCCTCCCCTTCAATGTAGTTAGGTACGTTTTTTTCTTTTCATCAAATATTTCCTTTGACGAGGAATTTCTCGGCAGACTGTATTCAGTTCCCTTTGGAATGTATTTAAGTAGATTTAGAGTTTACATATTTTAACCCTGTCTTTGGTTTCATATATGTGGAAACGGTGCCTGTCAAAAGATTGAACTCAACATTCTAAATATTAAGCGATTTTCGTGTTCATCTCGACTGTAATTTCAAAGTTCAAATCCTTGACGAGCTTAAAAAGCTTTTTTCTAATGACATCGAAGTCTCTCTTATTATCAGGCACGACGATCAACTCATCATTTCTATATAGACAATGGTTATCTATGAACAATTTTGTTAATTTTGCTCAATAGGAAGACACCCATCAGGTCTGAAACCTCGGCTCCATCAAATAATCCTTGTGATATATCAAAGGCACCTTTATTCCATATTTTGACACATACTTCTCCATTGTGAATCAAAACAGATTTTCGACAATGTAATATTATTTCAATCTGCTTCGATAGAATATCTACAAAGTCTTTGGCAAAATATAATGCTTCCAGTAACCCTTTCTCCAAAATCTTTTATATCATACTTGATGAATATCTGTTTGTTCTTATTCGCAATGTTATTAAACCAGGAGATATATTCATTTGTCCCCTGCCATTTATTTACTTATGTAGCTACTCTCAGCAAATCCTATATTTTTTTGTATAATTTTCTGACTTATAATAACCAACTCAGTTTTTCGTTGGATTTATTGGGCGGAATGAAGGACAATTATAGAAATTTTCTTTGTGATTCTTAGTTGTTAGGAAATCTTGTTTTTCGTAAAATCTTGTTTGGAACTTATCGCTAATACCAAGCCTGGCTGTGATAACATTAGCTTCCTTATTGATATTTTAAATGTAAGAGGCTAGCGCTTTTCAGTAAAATTTAGTTACTTAATCGGAAATCTTTTTTTTTCTTTTTTTTTTGTAAGTTTTCGGGCTCATAGTTTTTTTTTTTTTCTCTCCCTTAACTAATTTTTTTTTTTTTTTATTTCCTTTACTTCCACAGTTAAGCTTTTTTGGAAAGTACTTTTATACTTCCTGAATAATCTATCTTCCTTTTCTATCTACTATGCTAATTTTTTTCTTTTTCGAAACCAGCTAGTTCTTTAACCGCAGGTGAGTATTTCCTGGTTTTAAACTGTGATATTTCAGTATTCTCCTGCTTATTTGCATACTTCCGCAAAGCAAATAAAGTTCTCAATCTAATCCTGGCGAGGAAGGTTTTTGTTTTATTTAATAAAGTCAGCATATAATCATGTCTTTTGGGACCTGAATATCGTTCAACGAATGCGGGATTTTGGATCTTGCATAGTTGCTTATAACAAAACATATATTCACAAAGATCTTCACCAAAAGTTGTGGAACTCCAATTCGTGGCTGATATCAGGTTTATCAGTAAACGAAACGCTATAAAAGAAAATGCCATAAGAAAAGTGTTCAATTGCTAAAGCTAAGAATGAATACTAAATATGTCGTAGTCGGCAGGAACAATTCCAGGCCAAACACTGATGTTTAGAAAGTGCTCAGTATGGAACGTGTAGAGCAGGTTAATACCATAAAAAGAATAAAATGATTACTTTATTCATGACCGGGTTTCAAGCGTAAGGAATCATCAGGTGTTGAGGCAAATTACATTATCCAACGCCTCGCAACCTGATATTGCTACCGAAAAATTCACTAAAAAGAGAGGGGGGGTATGACAAAAAAAAAACCTTCTCTCTTTCCTTCTCGCGCAACAATGGGGAGTAGAAGGAGGGAAAGAGTAAGACAAAAAGAGAGGCGTGGGGCGATAAGGAAAGAGAGCCGGGTTTTTTTTATTTTAAATCTGGTGAGGATGAGGAAAAAATGATTTCCAAGCTTTGATGTATACTACAAGAATTTTGCTGAATCTGGTTATACACGGTCTCTTGTGTTACCTCTGGGAAATCTGAAGAAAATAGAAAGTAATCAATTTATCAAGGCAAGAAACATTTTTACAGGTAAGATCTGTAAAAAATAAATGACGCGTCATTGTATTTCTGCAGCCGGGACACCGTACCAGGTATATTCGGGCCGCTGGGACACTGAACACATACGTTTCTGCAAATGGGTCACCGATTTGGTCATATCTGCAAAGAGAATATAGAGTTATGCAAATTATTTTACACTTGACAAAAAAAAGAAAATGCTGAGTACATTATCTTAATATTTGTTTAAGTATTTACAAAAGTATTATACATAAAATAAATCCGATATTATAAAGTATACTATATACTATATAGTATAAAGTATACTATATAGTATAAATATTATAAAGCAAACTTACATCGATTCAAACCATTATCATTTTTTTTCATGTCCAATTCATTTCTACAGGAAAAATCAATTTCAATGATTTCACACTCGTCTTGTATGTGCCGTGTCCCTACAGGAAGTAGGAAATTATGGCTCTTCACAATCTCTTGCCCTTTGGAGCTCTTAAAGTTTGTCTTTTTGTTATCTCTCCTAAACCTTGTTCCGCCATCCGTTTACATAGGTTATGCATTGTTTTCCTGTTTCCCTCTTGCCTTCAGTCTGTGCTGTGAGTATCAAATTTTCCAAGCCCTCTTTCCTCATTATGTACCCTAGAAACCTCAACTATCTGTTCCTGGTGTTAAGTTTAAGTTTCCTTTTTGTTTGTATTTTCTCTAAAACTTTGTCGTTGCTCCAGGATATCCTCGGCAGCCTTCTGTCTGACCACACTTCTGTTGTTTCAAGTCTTGTCTTCATCTTCATCTGTGAGGAGATTATCCAGCAGTCACTGCCATACAAAAGGAATGATACGACGTAACAGTCTAGTTCTCTTTTCTTTTTCTTAATAATTTGCTTCGCTTTTTGGATTTTGATGTCGTTCTTTCCGTTCCTCTGTTAAAGTACTTCCCAGATATTACTTGTTTGATTTTAGTACTTCATATTTGTAATTTGCATGTTGGACTGTTCCTTTTGCTAAAATCTATACATTATCCAACTTTAATTTACGAAATAGTCTTTGTCCTACTTTCATCACATAATTAAAAAATGACTCAAGCTAGTGTTCTGTGATTATTAACAGAACCATAAAACATGTTTTTAGCATTTTATAACATTTCTTGAAATAAATGTTTACTTTTTTATTATTAAGCAATATTATTGGTCCTGATCTGGCATCTCGGCTTCAGTCACTTTACCACCGCCGTAAAGTTAGCTCCCTTTGCCTTTTCTATAAATACTTTCATGGCAACTATTCGGATGAGCTCTTCACTATGGTACTTAGACTTTATGCATTTAAATGCAGTATTAGACTGGCAACGCGGTCTCACAAATTTACAGTTGAGTTGACGAGATGTAGCCGTAAGTTCTGTGCTAATAGTTTCTTTTCTCACACTTCTCGCTTACGGGACTCTTTTCCGGCTCCATACTTTTCAGTCAACTTTAATCTTCAAAAATTTAAAATGTCAATCGCCATCTACTGTCCCCTTGATAACTCTTCTTTTGTTCTCGCTCCTTGGTATTATTTCTGTTTTCTAATTCATCCACGCCCCGTAACCCCTTGTGTCTTAATATTTTAACTACCTTGCATGGAGTGTACTCGATTAAAAAAATGTCTACAGCAGACATCGAGCTGACATTTGGAGCCAGAAACCAAAGTTATGATCCTTTTTATGATGTCGTTTGTCCTATGGTCACCAGCAAAAATAGAATTAAGAAAAATATATGCTCTGTTTACATTTTTAGTTCAAACTATGTTTATTAACTTCTAAGAGCTTATAAAAACAATTTGATGCTTGAGTTTATTGCTACAAGAAAATATGGAGTGAATAAAGAATTATCTTTTGTAAAATGTGGTCCCATAAATATTTAAATTATATACGATCTTAGATTTCATGATTTTCAAATAAGGTATGGTTCAATAAATACTCTGTTCAAAACCTGGATCTCTTACTAACAACAAGGTCACATCTGTCAGGACACACCCAGTATGTCATCATGGGGGTTTCAGTTGTGCATATATTAAAAGACACAAGGCGCAGCTGCCATCTGTCTTAGTGTAATTAGGTCTCATCCATTGTCCACTACACCATTTCAGTTGGATGCTATAAATCTGGTTTGTTAGATTCTGTTATTGATCACAACCAACATCCTGCTGCTGATGTGTTCACCGTAACCCTAGCAGGAGTGGCTTCTAGGGTCTATACAATGCCCAATTTGGTCCCAAGGCCGCATATGGCTTTGAATTCAGAGTTGTTGTTGTTCTCGACTGATTGTTAGAGAACCCAGTCTACCCTACCATTTAACCCGTATCTGGGGAGAGAAGAAATGGGTTCATACTTTTCACAATGTTTTTTTGCGTAAGGAAACGCAAAAAAAAACATTACTGGAATTCAAAATCAGCTCTCCGATTCTTTATTACGAGGTGTAGGATGGGTTTCCAGCTAGTATATATTATATGACTAATGCTTGAATCAATTCTCGACCACTGACACATCACCTTTTTCTTGATATTTCAATGTATTTCTATAGAAAAATAATTCACAATGCTTTTATATTATACAAATAATAATCTTCATCTAATGTTTGCTTTAGATTCCTGACCTTAACAATATTCTTTTCTTCCAAATTTTTTATTGGAAAATCATGTAATTTGCCAGATTTGTTGTTTTTTTTTTGTTTGTTTTTTTTACTGCTTATCAACCCTTTTGCAGCCAGAAAATATTTTTAGATTGTAAGAATTGTTTTTGAAAGTAATAATGATTTATTGATACAAGTCTTACTAATTAACCCATAGCCGGGAAAGAAGAGATGGATTCATGCCTTTCCCCAAGCTATTTACACATAAATGAATATAACGAACTCAAAAGGAATTGGATCTCGGCTCTCCGATTAACAATACCGAGCCATTATTCATTACACCACCCTCACATCCAAGCTTATAGCACCTAGTATTCCAAAACGATCAATTATCTAGGTACTGACCAGGCTCGACGTTTCAACGTGATGTGGCCGTAAAGTTCACTTTCTTCCTAATTTCAGCATAAAGATGGAATACTAAAATTTATTAAAACAAATTTCTGGTTAAAAATGACCAAATTCTGCATTACTTTTTTTTCTTCTGCTGCCGAAAACAGTATTTAATTTCTTAGAACAGATAATAACTAACACTGACCGGGAGAGAGTGGGGAGTAAGGGTAAAGTCAGTGGGAAACGAGAAGAAAAGTTAACATATGTCAGCTTCAGATTCAGTTTTGGTACATATATTTGTTTTCTATAAGTCACTCATCTGTCAATTATCTGTCAGTTTCGACATCACTAATTATGTAACGTTAGATGGTGTTTTGTTTCTGTTGCTTCCAGCTAGTAATTAAGTCTTCTTGGGTATTTATTGTCGACCCTGGGCACATGCATCAGTTGATTTAGTTCAGCAGATTAATTTCATGACTTATCAAACACTTGGTCTATTTACTGTAGAATAAAAATCGTATAGGACAAATTAAAAAATAAAATAATCGCTGATTCACCCTCTGTTAATTATTTAAACCGAAATCATATTTTGGATTTTGTAGCAACGACATTTTTCAAGTGATTATTGCCGTAACAGTATTTTTAAGAATAACAATGATTTTTCCAGAAACAAGTTCTATTTAACCCACAGATATCGGGGGAATGGATTCATGCCTTTGTAGCGGACCGTGCGGGGTGAAATGTGATGAGAATTCAGAAGGTTAAACTTTCCAGTATTTTGTTGGAATGATATAGGATTTGTATCCTGCAGATTGATAAATATTCAAAATATTTTTCAATATCTAATATATGTTTTAAAATGAGTAGGCCAGTGTACGTGTCTACCCGATCTTGTGGTAATGTTTTTATGTGTGTTTGGAGGTGTAGAAAAATGTTTCACTTACATTGGTATTTGACGCGGCTGTAGAATGTTCCGACGTACTTTTCTTTGTAGGTAAATCCAAGTACGCTGGTTTTAGTCTGTCTGTTTTTCGAATGTTCCACGTTGAGTTGGATTTGTCGTAGTTTTGTTTGAAAGACGAAGTTGTTTGTTTGGTTTGCTTTGCTGGCATGGTTGTAGTTTGTTTGAAAGACGAAGTTGTTTGTTTGGTTTGCTGGATAAAATTGGCGCCCAAGATTTAAGTAGCGTTGTGGCAAAGTTGAGCTGATGTGGAATTTGTACCGAGTGTCGAATAGGGATGCATGTTTGAGAGATTTTGCTATTATTAACGATGGAATATCGTTCTCGCAAATTCTTAGGTCATTCGAGTTGCATCTGCAGGATGAGAAAGGACAGTGAGTCGCCTTTGTTTGAGATGGGGTTCAGAAGAAAGTTGAATTTAGTTAAAAAATGGCGTTGCGTTCTCCGTTTGGTAAGCCGGGTGAAATTGAGGTCAAAAGTCGCCGAGAGAAAGAAAAGGCCAAGCAAATATAGTCCAGTAGGGAGAAAGAGGTGTAATAATGTTCCTTTCTCTTATTCTCTCTTTTTAATAATGTTCCTTTCTCTTATTATCTCTTTTTAATAATGTTCCTTTCTCTTATTCTCTCTTTTTAATAATGTTCCTTTCTCTTATTCTCTCACAGTCAGTAACCTCTTGCGTTTTATTTGCTTTATTGCCTTTTTAGGGAGTGAAATGCTTTGAAAAAGAGTAGTTTGTGCTCGTTTCGTATTAATACCATTGGAAAAGGCATGTTGGAAATTTCTCTCGATTACTCGTACCATGTAAGCCAATAAACTTGCTTGATTTAACAGTCCCCAATATGTAGTTCACCTCTTGAACTATCCCTTTTGTTAACAACCATGAATTCTGTTTTCTTTCAGTTAAGGGTTAGCCCTCCCTTCTCACTTTTCTTTACTATTAAACAGCACTTTTCCGGCTCACCGGTAACATATATTATATTATATTACAAAGAGGTAATCATACAATCAATCATTTAGCAATGTTAATGTAATTAATGGCGAAATCTCTTCGCTAACAGACTTAATATAAACATTGACTTACTAATAATTGACTGAATGACGCGATCCTTATGTATAAGATTGTTGTCAAATGGATCTGGTGTATTTTTAGAGCAGAAAATAATTTCGAAAACTTCATGTTCTCATTGCCAGGCTGTAATTTTTACATTGGAAATTCAGGAAAAAAAACGACTAAGACATTATCTCACTTTATCACTATTATCAATTTCTCGTTTCGTTTCCTTGTGAACGTACCTTTCCCAGTTATTTGTGCACTCTGACACAAATCGAAATCGAAGCAGAACACGAGGTGATTTGTCCAGTCGGTGAAAGTTGAAAGAGATGAAGAGAGAGAAAGAGAGAGGGAGAGAGAGAGAGAGAGAGAGTCATGTGATAGAATTACAATGTAAAATCAGTTTATAATTTATGTTAATAAAATTTATGGCCACCATTTATCCTCAAAGATCCCAAGGCATTTTTCCTTGACATACAGTTTTGTCTTTCTTTCATTCCAACCTCGTCGTTAATAAATTTTCCACTTTGTCTCATCGTCTTCACTTTTGTTTCGGATACTATTAGACATCCAACAAACACATCATATAAAGTAAGAAAAGCATTTATACTTCATAGTTTTTATTTTTTTATGACATTACTGAAATATAAATTCACGTATTTTTACTATAGTTTATTTGTAATTCCATGTCTCTTCAAATCATCAAGCAATCATGACCCTCTATAGTTTGCTTCTTCTTTTTTTAATCTGCATGAATTGTCATGATTGCTTGGGAAATAAAGTAGAATTATTTCCCGTTGCTTTCTTCAAGTTTTGGAATTCAAAGTTTTCCTTCTCTTAGATTTCTCAAGGCAAAAGAGTCCGGTATACTCTACTATTTGATCAATAAAGAAGTGAAGGCGAGAAATATTTCTGGCTTTTCTGTTGTAAAATACGGCAAGGGTGTACTGTGGCTGGGGGGGAACACCTAAACGATAGCTCTCCCAGCGGCTACGGATGTAATAGGCAGAGAAATGAAATGAGACGAGAGGTAACAAAAGGACACTACTTCAGAAGGCACAGCAACTTTAGGAACAACATGCCCAGGGGACCGACTTCACAAAACATCGAGTCTTGCCAACTGTCCACAGCTGGTTTTCCCGTCGCTTTTATTGATAGGAAACAGTTGACAGACAGAGAGGCCCATATCTGAACATGCCAAGCTAACGGGGGAAACCCGAATGTCACTGGTTTTGACAGATATGTCCGCACGCTATCCGGGGACTTTTTTTACACCTGTACTGATGCACGTTCGCCACATTTTCCAAGGCCATTAGTGTGAAGTAAACGCAATAGACTAGACCGGAATTTGAAGTCGTCTCTCCGATTTCATTTTCTGTACCGGTAATATGGATACAACCCATTTATAAAACCGAATGGTATGCTTAAAACAATTACCAATGAAGATTTTGTAAACATTTAGTAGATATTTATTCTTTGTGATTGCTGAAAATGATACAAATTAAAAGCTTCTGAAATAACATACAAGAAGAAATATTATCGTGCACACGTACTTGTTTTTTGTTTGTTTGTTTGTTTAGCGGCATATCAACTACTTGTGGGTCATTTAATTTCCCTGGGAGCATTAATAATTACTTTAACAAAAAATGTATTGCTGGTAATATTTTTTTTTCGTTACAGAAATATATCGTTGGTAATAGTTTTTACTATAAAAACAAACAGTTGGTATTTTTACTATAAACATTTTTATACTTTCATAGAGCTTTAACTATTAACTCCATACCTGGGACCCTAATAGTTAGTACCACGCCAAGTCAGGGTGAACCTGGGAACAACAGCAATTAACAGGTACTTCCACACTCCTAAAAACCTCCAGATTAGAGGCCTTATTGCCGGACATACTTTATCAACAGACCCAGGTCGGCAAATATTTGTTAATATTTATATAAGAATTGCTGTAGTAACAATAATTTGTGCAAATATTTGATGCTCTTCTCAAGTATCTGAAGTTTATCGTATTTGGCTGTTTAATTAATCGAGTTTGGCCATCTCTGGTCTAAGTCTCAAGAAACGAGACGCCATTAACGAAAAATACAGAGAAGAAAGCTGATAAAAAACATATCTATATATCTGTACCTATCAGGTGTGCGCAAAAATTACGCGCTTTGCTAAAACTAGAGACTAAATAAAACCGTTCTTTTTTTTCCTGGAAACTTTTGTCTTTTGTTCGTTGTTATTGGCACCCGCTCGCATCCGAGCATAAGTATCGTCATCCTCTCTCCCTATTCCCTCCCCACCCCTGTTAGCGGTGACGGAAATGGCTTTGAAGGCCCAGCCTACTCCTGAAGAGTCGTGAGCAGAAGTTACAGAAGAGTGTGTGTGTGGTGGACGCGGCTGGGCGAGTCTGGTTCTTCTGACAGCACGTAGATCCTCTACATGTAGGAGTCGAAAGTCTCGGCCACACCACCCCGGTTGATCCTACGCCAGTAAGGCCGATTCGCAGCAAGAGTTTCCCAGGTCTCTGTGTCAGAGATGTCTTCAACTGATCTTTGAAGCGTCGTTTTGGGCCTCCGCGTAGCCTCTTGCTGCTGCATAATTTTGTTCACACGTTATACATAAATACATATACTGACACCTATAGTGACTTTCTAAGCGTAGCTTAGATGTGGCACAAAGCTGAAAGTAAGGATCGAACTCACGTTTTAGTCGTAATTGATCTAGCGAGATAAGCTTGCAAACCATTACACTATGTATGTATGTATTGTTACGAGGGAGCATTTCTATAAAAAGTATTATTTAAAGTCATTAAAATAGTTTAAATGTATAATAGGCCACTCTAGATAGGCCTAGTAAAATTAAAATCCCAAAAGTTTTAAGTCACTAAATAGCTTCGATCCCAGTAAATAGCTTTTGGAACATTCTAGAAAAATCGAGAACGCTTTAAGGTCCCAGAAAATTCTACCTAGTTGTGTTTCGGTCCCCTAGGTTTTTCAAAGGCACCCAGACAGTTTGTAAGTTGCTGTCGCCACGCTAACTCCGGTCGATTCACGGATACAAAGTCCAACCGTAAGAATCCTTCTAAATTTTCTCCAGCCACGGAACGTCTGCATGAAACCTCCTGGGACCAGTGGTAAATAGATATTTTGAACTTTTCATTGACCAAAGAATGTTATTTTATTATTGTCTTTGAATTCCTGTAAAAATAGAGTGGTTTGTTTAAAACTTAGCGGTTGTCCATTCCTTAAAAGTAACTACCTTCCTTCTTCCTCGTGAACTCCTTACCTGACCTAGTATTTGACTTTCTCTGTTCCTGCCTTAGGCAAAAGATAGTAGTTTCCTTAAATCCATTATTTTAGCTTTTGTATACATGTTTGTTAACTGTTATTTTTTTTAACTGTTGTTAATGTAAATAAATTGTCTTATTACCAATAATCACATTTCATATTTTTTGTTACCACCACGTGTGCGAAACAAATTGTCTATCTTATCGCACGTGAGCGTAACAGTATGTATGATGATGATGATGATTAATAATAATAATAATAATTATTATTATTATTATTATTGTCCAAATTCAAGGATCTGGAGGTCGAGATTAACAGGATGTGGGGAATGAAGACTGAGACTTTACAAATAGTAATCAGAGCTCTAGGCCCCGTGAGAAAAGGAATGGACAATTTTACTTACGCAAAAAAACGATTATACTAAGAATTTGCATAAAACGTCTGCCAATCCCAGTTCAACCATATATTTGAAAACCCAACTTGTGACATTATATCATCACCGAACGGACCCTGAATCTCTATCTATTTCAATGAACGGGTGTTCTCTCAGGCATATTTCGTGCCTTGAGTGCCTCTTGGGACTTAACCCAGACCTCAGTTAGAACATATATACGAACCATCGGTAAAGATGCTGGAGAAATTATCGGTTCTCTGTACTGTTCTATAAGAAAATAGTGTGAGAAGCTGTTAGTGTTAATAGACCCTGATATTTTAGTCTATCTATTGTAAACATTTTAGAACATTTGTGCAGTATTCATAATTAATTTTGTTAGGTTTCAATTTTTTAATATAGATATCTTCAAAGATTTTTAGTTTGTTTATTATTCGCAATTTAGAAAAACTCTTGCCGAAAATATATCCCTACTTTTTCATGAATACACTCATACTATTTTCTTCCTTTTTCAAAAAGAACTCTTCACACATCATAATTAGTTACCTCCCCTAGAGCTTAAAACATACACCGTATAGCACAAAAAAGTAAAAACTAGTGCACATGTAAAATTATAACTTTCAAATGAACATAGCAATTTTGTCTTCGTAAAATAAATATTCAATACGACTAATATTGACCGTAACTCTGTCTCTGCTAATTTTTACTTTTTGTTTTTCTTTTCAAATACAAATATAACTTGAAATGTAAACATAAACGCTTTTCAAAATTAAATTCTCAATGCATCTTGCTTCTACTCTCTTTCAAAATAGTAATTAAATTCATTTACAGAGAAATGTTTGCTTCTTTTATGCAATGTTTAAAAGTAAGTCTTTATTTGCTTAAAAAAAATCTAAATTCTCCTCCAAAATAAATAGTAAATAATTATTTTTCGAAGAAGGCTCACAATAGATTTTGCTTGAAAAAATGATTAATTAAATGTTTAAATATATCTTAATTTGAGTTTATTTGCGTTTTTAATAATAATTTGAAAAAAAGTTAATGAACTTTTATCTAATTTTGATTTGTTTGAAAACAACATTAACAGAGTATTTATGTTAGTATTTAAATCGAAAATAAAGTGACTTTTTGAATAAAAATATGGGAATGATCAGCCCCTAACATAACGGTGAGTCTATACTCAGCTCCTAAAGATTGCATTGTGCATGAAACTCTGAGTCGTTCTATGGGTGAAGGATATATATATATATATATATATATATATATATATATATATATATATATATATATATATACACACACAGTGTAACCCGGATATAAGAGAGTTGTCGGGACAGGAGAAGAAATATCTTATATCCGGGTTTCTCTTATATTCGGGTTTGGTCTATTATATATACATTAACACAGGCTCTAATTTGGGACCAGAGAAAATCTCTTTTATATCCGGGTTACACTGTGTATATATATATATATATATATATATATTGCAAGAGAAAAACTCATTGTGGCTTCTCGGGCTAAGGTTTTCAACTGACATGATTATATTGAATCAATTGCTAGATATTCTGCGAGGAAAGTTGGTTCACTGTACCGTGCTAGAGAATTTTTCTCGACAGAATCTGTCTTACAGCTTTACAAACCTACCATTCGTCTGTGTGTGTGCGCGCGCGTGTAAATAAAATTAAAAAATATATCTGTAAACAAAAGACAATTTTCTTTGCCAACACGTTTCGTACTCTGAGGAACGTTATCAAATTAAATGGAAGGAATTTTATTTTGTAATATGTATTTAGAAACAGAAGTAAAAATACTGTTAAAAATATTTTAGAAAGTTTTTAAATTTTAAAAATAAAATTTAAAAACGCTCTAAAATATTGTTAAAAACTGAGTAATAAAGTTAAACTATTGAGAACGTTTTTAGTGATCGAATTTAATGCCTAAGTGAGTAAATGTTAATGGTGTTGGTGAATTTTTATTTTAAATTATATAATTATTATTTATTATTTTAATTTAATGAATTATTCATGCATTTATTTTATTATAAATTAAAAAATTAACCGTTTTCGGTAATCCTTCACTTAAACGGCATAAAATAAACAGCTGTTCCCGGAAGATAAATCTGCTTATTTACAATTAAACATTATTAAACCGGGTAATGGAGGACTACACAGTAAATAAATTCTGGAAACACGACAATTAATGTCCCAAGCAGCAATCATTTTGCTCGCATTGTTCATACGTGCTTCGTCCTGGATATCGTCCTCGCCATGTTGCGTCTCCAGCAATCGACATAACAGGCCCGTTCCTTCAGTGGCAACCTGCTGTTAGCAAAGAATGAATCATCGCTGACACTTCGATGATGTTTACATGATTTGCAATACCAAAAACAACCCTCCTCTGTTGAATCTTGCTTGCATTGTCGGCTGTTTCGAATGAGTTACCGTTGTGCTAAGCAACACAACACAGTTATAGGCTTGTGGAATCTTCCACGACAGCCAGTCTACCCTCCGCTGGAAATGCACTCTTCTTGCATCCATTGGTCGATCACCGTAAATCCGGCTTGCTGATTGGTCAGTTTCGACCAATCAGATCGCTCCCACGCGCACGATTATTCTTCGCGCCATTCTTCCTGGAGCCTCTTTGACTGTATATAAACCGTAGTAACACGTGTCACCTTGAGCATTCCAAGGGAGATTCCAAAGAGAGCAGACCCGAGCAAACCACACTGACAACCAATTTCGACCGCTCAACCCAATTACCAAAATGTAACCTTCAAGGAACTCCCGTCTTTGACTAACGCAGTCAAACGTTAAAGAACTTTCGAACATAAAACAACTTTGCTTACCCAAAGTGAACAGAACATTCACTACTCAATAAGAAAAGAACTTTATGACACTTACGCAAGTACAATCTACAATCTACTTCTAATATGAGCTTAGATACAAATATACCAAGTTAAGGGTACGCAACTTTTCTTGACTTAAACCAATACAACACTACTTCTAACATTGAACATTCGGCAACATAAGAAAACACTATTGTAAATACCTTTCAGTTGTATATAAATGTTTGTATTATTTCAATTTATTCTTGCTTTTTTTGTTCCATATTTTGAACTTGAATATTGTTGAGGATGAATGTAAAGAACACATCGATCTAACAACCTAAACCTTCTGATATAACATAACACATACTACCCATCCTCCACAAATGATGACCCCGACGTTCAACAACCAACATAATGATGACCCCGACGTTCAACTTCCACATAATGATGACCCCGACGTCCATCCACCACATAATGATGACTACCGACGTCCATCCTCCACAGGCTCCTGAAGATGATTGCCGAGTTCCAATAAACACCAATATTCTTACAAAATATCTTCTCATCATAATAATTCATTCTGATCGGAGATTGACTGTGGGGCATCTGGTGTACCACGTGATATTGCTGAAATGAAACAGGACAATTTATTTTACGCTGAGGTCAACACCGAGTGATAATAGTGTTTTTCACAGTTGAACACAAACTTCAGGCCATTTCGGTGCAGCATTTAGAAGAACTAGTTTTTAAAAGTACAGAGTGGAGATACTTTATGATAAGGGGGGGGATGCAACACCTTTGATAATGAATGTCCCAGGGGTGGTCTGATCAATCGTGATCTACGAAAAGACACTCACTCTGATTTGCCAACTAATAGGCAGTCTTGTAAATGTGGGGTGTGTAGCGGGGGGGGGGGCAGATGCTGTTGTAGAGGGCAGGTTATGCAAACCATCTGAAAGGTCATTGTAACCACCAGAAGCAAGCCAACTATGCCAACCTGCCTCATTGTTCTTCCAATAATACCTGTGTTGTTTGCAACAAGGTTTGCAGATCATCATCTGGACAGAAAAGGTACAATGGTGGTACGCAGGAGAGTTGTAGGTCATGCAGCTCCAATCAACGCAATTAAGAACGCAGCGTTCATCTGTCATATATTTGGGAAATTAAAATATTAAAAAACACATTTTGTTAATTTTTCGTATGTACACTTATTTTGTAGATATTGTGTATTTTATTTTAAAATTTTAAAATATGTGCTGAAACGTCAAAATATTAGCAGACGTGCTAGTTTAATGATTTTTTTTTAATCGCAGACATTTATTATCGTCTGTTTTAGTGTTAATTTATTATATACTAGCGGGGAAAAGAAAGAAAAGGTAACTGATCTGTTTCTTTTTACCTATGTAGGGTCTTCTCGTGCGTACGCAAATTAACTCGTTTGAGTTTAGCCACGGCTTCGAGGTGCTCATAAAAGAGTCGCTCCTTTCTGATTTTTTTCAGAGGACCAGGGTTCTTGGTCAGCGCCTTTAGAAAGAAGGGAGAGAGAAGTCATCACCCCATCCTCTCTCAACTCAAGAAGGTACGTCACAGCACAACAGGAGTGATCAAAGTCCCCGTGACGACGACAACCAGAGAACGAAGCGAAAGATCTCTTTACGAAAAAAGCGGTTTTATGAGCCAAAAAAATTATATATTTTTAAATATCCAGCAGAGTAGTGATTTCCCAAGCGTAGCTCAGATGTGGCACGAGGCCGAAAGTATGGGGCACCCAGTGAGAATCGAACTCATTATTCAGTCGTAATTGTCCTAGCGAGACAAGCTTGCTAACCATTACACTACCTCGAGGTGCCCAATACTGATTTTACAAGCGTATCCTAGATGTGGCACAAGGCTGAAAGTATGGGGCACCCAGTGAGAATCGAACTCATTATTCAGTCGTAATTGTCCTAGCGAGACACGCTTGCTAACCATTACACTACCTCGAGGTGCCCAATACTGATTTTACAAGCGTATCTTAGATGTGGCACAAGGCTGAAAGTATGAGGCACCCAGTGAGAATCGAACTCATTACTCAGTTGTAATTGTTCTAGCGAGACAAGCTTGCTAACCATTACACCACCTCGATGTGCCCATATCCGGCAGAGTAAGATGCTAAATGGTTAAATTTAAAACCCGTTATTAAGACTCTTAGTGGTCGTATAAAACTTTTTAAAAAATACAACAGCTCTGAAAAAAAGAGATGAGATATCCTTTTCGTTTAGCTACTAAATACAAAAATCTTTTTATTTACATGTTTGATGTTAAATGACTTGGAATAATCCCATAGCATTTAAACCTGTTATTAGTGCAATTCAAATACTATGTCTACATCTAACTGTTGATTATATCGTAAATAAAATTTCTCTTTCTTATTTCTATAAACATCGAGTGTTTTGCCGTTTGTTTTCTTTCATTGCCTTTTTTCACATTGTTAACCTTCATATCGGACTTGTTGTCGCTTGTTCACGAACGGGGGGTATTTCTCGATAATACGCTCTCAAGTTGCCCCTGCTTCTTTTTTTTCTTTTTTTTTTCTGATTTTAGTAGTATCGTCCCGTAAACTTTCGACATCGCAGGAGTCAATTCCATTTTATTTGTCCTATATATATATACATAATACCTATAAAATCGAATGCTAATCTCAAGTGTCCTCTTAGGGGCCATGGATGCCGAAACAAGGAAGTCACTTCCCATTGCAGCTTTCCTGCGCCTTTTCTAGAGAAGGGTGTTCTCAAGGGTTTTAATGTTAATCACCCGGAGAATTTGGGGACAGAGCTAGATCTAACGTATAATGAATGGGGTCGCGTCTGTCTAATTTTGTCCTCAAAAACCATCAAAGAATCCACACAGAAGGAAGTCATTATATGACATCTCTACTTTCACCACCAGTCACCCTCGATGTTCCCTCAAGGAGGCACCGTGCCTTGAGAGAATAATGAACCTCAAGTTCACACCCGACCTCAAGTGGAACTCATATACGATCCATCTTTCATAGTTAATTGTTCTGATGAGCTTTGCTCTATGGTACCTTTAAGCGTGGTACTATATTGTCTCATTGTTTTGCAGTTGAATTGGTTAGATGTAACCGAAAGTTCTATGCTCCCAGTTTTTTCTACCGCCTATTGAACTCTCTTCCGGCTTCTTGCTTTCCGGCCAAATTTCATCATCAAAATGTTAAACGCAATATTAATCGTTGTCTTCTGTCTTCTTGATTACACTTCACATTGTTTTCACTCTTTTTTTTTCTTCTTATTCTTTCACACTCAATAACCCATTGTGTCTCAGTGTCTTTATTGCCTTGCTTGGGGTAAAATGATTACAAAAAATCACCATTGCTGAGGATACAATGGACCGAACATGTGAATAACGACGAGGTTTTAGAGAAAATGGAAACAAAAAGGAAAGTAATACTTAACACCAGGAAAAGACAGTTGACATTTCTGGGGCCGATCATGAGGAAGGAGCGCTTGGAAAATCTGATACTCACAAGGACAGATTGAGGAAAACAACGCTTGACGAGCTTGAGAAAATGGATGACGGAACAAGGTTTAGAAATAAAGAAAAGACAATTTATTTAGAGCTGCAAGGGACAGGAAATTGTGGAGAGCCATAATCGCGTACATCCTGGGGGTGACACGGCACATAAAGAAGTATGCTGGATGGACGTCTGGAGACCCTCAGATTTCGATTGAGACGAACTTAAAGGTTTACAATACTTGTGATTTATCTTCATTGTTGCATGCATGTAACGACGTAGTCCTCTGGTCAGAATGAAGGACGATCGGACCCCTAGTTAGTTTCTCTACAGTGAATTGACCGAGGAAAAAAGACAAGCCGAAATTGAGGCATAAACCTTGTGTCAAGAACACACTGAAGAAAGCGAACATATTACAAAATTAATGGTAATGTCTAGCTCTAGATTGTTCATCCTGGAGGAAAACAATGCACAATGGTAGGAGAGAATTTGAATGGAATCCCGACGGACAGTGTTTCTCAACCTTTTTAAGTAACGGCACACCAAGGAGCAAAAGAAAATATCCCGGCACACTTAGCAACATTTTTAAAGTATATACATTTAAGTGTTAGGAAATAAAAACCATAAATTTTTAAAAGATACACACATAAATATGAACTTAATTTATTTCAATGTTTTTATTCAACTATTTGTGCAATTTATTTAGTGTATAACCTGTGCTTGGTGTTTTTGACGGTTTCTTCAATGTTTGATCGAATGTGCGGTAAGCAGACCCTCATTTCTTTTTTCAGTTGAGCATAGTCTTTCTTGCTTCTTATTTTTGGTGTTATTTAGAATTGAAAAGCCTAAATAAGAAGTAGAAAATTGCAATAAAATTGATTAAGCCTTTTTAGCTAATCCAAAATGTATCAATGGGTACTGTTGAATGTTTTATTTTGATCCCCCCCCCCTATCAGTAGAAAGAGTGGCCGATTCTTCTTCTTCACACTGAAGTCCAATATTAGAAGGAACATTTATGAAGGGATTTAGAATCCGATCATACTTTTCTGTGCTCAATGACGGAAAATAATAATCGATGTTTTCGTCGAGCGCTTTTAGATGGGTAACCATAAGGATCATTTCTTTAATTCAGATAGTACACATCGAAGAATTTATTTATTATTGTATAAATACAATAATTTTGGCAAGTACGCATCGAAGAAAAGTGAAAAGAATTATCCGAAAAAAGTTTAATACTTATTCATTTATTCAAATACTAACACTACCATTACTACTTCCACACACATATATATTCTTGCCGTGACAATATTACGAGGGTCGCGCGGCACACTAGTGTGTCGTGGCACGGCGTTTGAGAATCACTGCTAAAGAACATGAAAAACTCGAGAGGGGTGTTCTTAAGGGTTTTAATGTTAATCACTCGGAGAATTTGGGGACAGAGCTAGATCTAACGTATAATGAATGGGGTCGCGTCTGTCTAATTTTGTCCTCAAAAACCATCAAAGAATCCACACAGAGGGAAGTCATTATATGACATCTCTACTTTCACCACCAGTCACCCTCGATGTTCCCTCAAGGAGGCACCGTGCCTTGAGAGAATAATGAGCCTCAAGTTCACACCCGACCTCAAGTGGAACTCATATACGAACCATCGCTAAAGATGCTGGTAAAATGATCGGCTCCCTGTACGGCTCCAGTAAGTACCTGACTCCTTATTCTATCCTCTACCTGGAGCTAGATCGAGCCGAAAATGGGGTACTGTTGTCATATTTGGGCAGGAGCTGCCCAGTCCTCACTTTACACTCATGATAGAATTCAAAAGCGTCTCCGAGTACTTGTTGGGGTAGAATTATTTTCCACCCTTCAACCTCTCCCTCACAGGCGGGACGTGGCGAGTCCCTCACTGCTCTATCGCTTTTCCATGGAAAGTGCTCGGGCGAACTACATTCCTTGGTTCCGCCAGGACTAACCTTCACAGCTAGGACCCGCCACGCCACTTATATAGTAACAAACCACCAACATCCGTATTCCATCGGCGAGAAGTAAGTTCCACTCAAGCAGCCTCTTCACGCGAACCACCGCCCTGTGGAACAGACTCACAAGAGGATGTTTACCCGATCACTACAATCTTAACCTGTCCAAGTCTATACCATTTCAAGTTCAATTTGGGACTAAAAAGTCATTTTCGTATTAATCAAGTTCATAATGAAATAGTCAAGTTCAAAATGGAATAGATAAATTCAAAATGGGACATAGCAAATTCAAAATGAAATAGTCAAATTAAAAATGGAATAAGCATATTTGATTTGGGACTTAGCATGTTCAAAATGGATTAGGCAAATTCAATTTGGGACTAAGCAATTATTAGGTTGGTGCAAAAATAATGTCGTTTTCTCACATGAAGTTGAACGTCAAAAAACGACATTATTTTTGCACCAACCTAATATTTTGCTAAAAAAACTTTAAAATTAAATATTTTCATGACAAAATAATAATGTTCAACTTTACTACTGAAATCTTTTATCTTCTCGGAGCAATCAATAAATGAAGAAAATTCATGAAAGGTGTTTGTTTTATGGATGCAACTTCCAGCGCTTAAAATCTCTCACGATACCTATCTTTTTTCAAACTCTGTCTTGATAGATGCATTCAGTATTTCCTTGCTGCTTTTTCTTAGGACTTTAGGGAATTTGCCCTGTTGTCCTCCAAATCATTTCATTTTGACTAACTCTCTCTTATTCTCTCTTTCTTAACACTTTATACAATCGATCCATCTCTTGATTGTCTTACCAATGTAAGTGCCAGGAACTCTAACTTTGACACAAATTTATCCGTTCAAGAATAGCCTCTTGTAAGGACTTGATAGTAAAAGCTACACAGCGCTGCGCTTCGATTTTTAATTATCTGATTGACCGCCAGGTTGATTTTTTAATCCATGATATTTCTTTATTGAAACGCGCAGATAAGTTCGAAACATTTTTCCATAATGAATTTGCTTCGTTCCAAATCAAACTTGCTTATTTCATTTTGAATTTTATACCTCCCATTCTGAATTTAGTTATTTCATTTTGAACTTGTTTAATCCCAAAATGAGTTTGATTAGTCCCAAATTGAACTTGAAATGGTATAGAATTAACTGTTATCTTCCTCTCCTATCCATATAAACTACTCCTTAAAGTAACCTTCTACCTCGAGTGGCCTTATATAGGGTGAATCTTACTGTAAAAAAAATATGCCTAGCGTCACATCTGCGAGTGTAAGACCCAAGCAGGACTAAAAAGCCACATCCTCGCTGCAGATACTTTAGGATCAACCAAGCGATGTCATTACTCGAAATCGAGTCACTATAACTAATGTATAACAAATGCAGTCTCTTTCTTTCTTTCTTTTTTTCTCAGTCCTTATCTATCTATCTATCTATCCTTGTATCTAACCTAATTTATCGATTATTGTTTTGCCACATCCTTCAATACACATACTCTGAACAGTATTAATAAATTGCCGATTTGCTTCCAAAAGTTCGGATCGAATTAGCAACAGAAACTAACCATTGACTATTGTCTTACATTATATCAGGCTCCTGCTGTGAACTTGCAAGTTCGTAAATGTTACTGTCTGCTGCTGGCTTTTCTTCGGCAACAGGGCTTTCATTACGCTTGTCAAATATTTCTGTCGATATTGAATTTTTCCCGGTCGCATTTCATTCTAAATAAGCCTGATGGGCGATTTATGACCTTTCGTGATTTGCTTCCCTCACCCCAGAAGTAAATATGTAAAATAAATGAATAGCAGAACTTCCAAAACAAATAGATTTGACAAAGCTTGCAATAAACAATTACAAGAAAAAGAAAAGGAAAGAACAGGCCAATAAATAATATAAAACAAGCAAACAATATATGCAAAGCAAATTAACAGTAATAGAGCAAAAAGTTCACGAACTAATAAATTGGGGTTAACACACAAGAGCAAGTTCGGACAAGTGAACGTGGCGTTCTGACTTCAAGACAAGGCCAACCGGGGCTGAGTCTGATGAAATCGAGAACCGACTTATCTTATTGGTGATTTCTCCGATTATAACATTCTTTTATTCTCTATACATCAAGTAGTCGAATAAATCCACAGACTTCGAGAATAACATCTTTTTTTAGTCAGTACACATCAAGTAGTTGAACAAATCCAGGATCTTCAGGACTGCTATTTCTTTATTCCTTACAGAATAAGTAACAGAATATTTTCATAGGTGCATCTCTCATGATCGCACGATAAGACTCGATTTTATTGCGATCAGAGATTATCAAAAAACTGAAATTACAATGCAAAAATCCCACGTGATGGTGTATGTCACGTGAGCCTGGGTGAGCAAATTTTACTTATTCAAAGGAATAAGTAAAATTTGCTCACCCAGGCTCAGGAGGTCAAACTGCCTCGTTGTCAAGCGACACAGATTCTTTCTCGCCATTTTCAATTGAGACAGGAAACTGTCCAGACAGGAAATTTCCTCTGTCCCTCTTACCTTCAATCTGTTCTGCGAGTGCCAAATTTTCCAAGCCCATTTTCCTCATTATGCGCCCTAGAAATTTTAATTATGGCTTGCTTATTTTAAGTATAAGCCTGCTTTTTGTTTCCATTTTCTCTAAAAATTTCGTCATTTCTCACATATCTAGTCCATGGTATTCTCGGCATCCTTCTGTAGAACCACATTTCTAATTTCCAGCATTCACTGTCATATATAGAAGAACTATTATTACATAACAGTTCGGTATTCTTTTCTTCGTTTCGAACAAGATTTTTCAGTTTCTTAATACTTTGCTTAACTTTTAGAAGGCAACTTTAGCTATTCCAATGCGCCTTCGGATTTCGATGTCGCACTTTCCATCCTCTTTTAAAGCACGTAATAGATATTTAAATTTTTGTATTTGCTTGGTTTTGGTATCTCCAATTTGTATCTCTCTATATTTCCTCAAGGACACATGGCCCAGTGGATAAAAGCGTTGGTTGAAGTAATCCAGTGACTTGACCCAAAGAGTTGTGAGTTCAATACCTGGCCTCAGTTGACGTGAATAAAAACTTGGAGATTTGAGTTACTGAAAATAACCGGAAGAGGCATGACGCGTGGAAGTAGAACAATCTATCCGGATGGACGAAATAAAGGGTTTGGTTCAAAATACTAAAGCGTACTAGAGCGTACAACGGCCAAAACGTCGTGAATATGGCAACAAAGATGGGGACAATGTAAATAACTCCAATTTGCAATTCACATCACAAGCTGTTTTTTGTTTTTTCGCAAACAACCATACATTCTATCTTCTTGCAATTAATGTAGTCCTTTCCTCTCTCTTTCTTTTACTACCTTCTTTAGGGGTCCCTGGAGGTTCCGTTCTGTGTCTGCTGCTAATAATGCGCCATCTTCATATCTAATATTGTTAAGATTGTGGCCGAATATATGAATAAATAAAAACAAAACCTAAGTGAAATTCGTTAAAATTTACTTTCTAAAACGACAGAGAAAGAAAAATAATCAAGCGGTCATGTGCTAACGTGAATGACGTTCTTGCCACGCTAATGGAGATTTTCTTGTGATAAAATCTAATTTTCCGATGACGTCGAATCATCGGCGAAACATGTCAGAATAAAAGTTTTCCAAATTGCCTTCTACAGTGTGCGGCAAACGCACACACACACACACACACACACACACACACATATATATATATAATAATGTATATTTAAGCATCAACAATCACCGAAAATGCATGATTTTTAACCTTTTCCAAAAATGACCTGTGTAGAGCGACCCCCTATTTTTTGCGTAAAAACCTGTTCATAAAAACTAGCACTATACTCGCGTATATTCGGTAAATGCATCAAAATAAAACCTGATTTGGAATTAGTTCAAACCTAATTTCTATAATATTACAGTTAAATTAAAAATCTAAGCGTTCATGCGACGCCTGAAGTTCTCGCCTGAAGTTAATCACGTCTTTTGTTTCGCCAATGTAGATTTGGTTGAAATAAAATCCTCTTTCCGATGACGCCGATTCATTGGCGAAATACTTCAATTATTTTTTTTCAAATCCTCTTATTTACCAAACACACATAAGCGCGCGCGCGTGTGTATGTGTGTGCGCGCGCATGTGTGTTTATTACGATGATGATAATCGTGATGATGAATATTTTTGAATCAAAGAAATGATTTCTCTCCCAACTTAGAAAAATGTCATTCAAGACCAGCAATTGATCACGATAACGAAGAAACCAAAGACAAAATCAAAACCTAAATAATTAAAAAATGTAATTAATCTTGACCTGACATTTCGACTTTTAGTCACTTGCCCACCGCTGTAAAGTGGCTTCCCTCTGTCTTTTCTAGAAACGTTTTTCAGGACAATTGTTCCGATGAGATTTCTTCTTTTATGCATGAATTTAAACGTACTTCTAGATTGCCAACTAACTCACAGTTTTATTGTTCAACTAGCTAGATGTAATCGTATGTTCTATTCTAATAGCTTTTTTCTCGCACTTCCCGCCTGCGGAACTCCCTTCCGATTTCTTGCTTCCCTGATAAATACAATCTTCAAAAATTTAAATGCAACGGCAATCAACATCTTCTGTCTTCCTGAATTATGTCTTTTATTGTCCTTTCTTCTCACTAAAGTCTTCTCATTTTCTTTCACTCTCGATAACCCCTTACGGTTTAGTGGCACTATCGCCCTGCTTGGGATGAATTGATTAAACAAATAAAGTACGAGTTTAAAAGGAAACAAAACCTGCAGGGGGTTACCGGAATGTTCCAGGTTTATATATGCTACGAGTTGTACCATTCAACAGGAACTTGCACGCACCCAGGACCTGTGCAAGGGTCTCGTCTCACGACAACTACCACTACCAAATCTATTATACGGGCCTCCCACTCTACTCCATCTCAATTTTCATATGGTAGTACCCATATAAAATACTAATTTTATTGTAACCTAATTATGAATAATAATAGATCATATGCAATATAGTTGAACAATTCAACTAAATAAATCTATATAAATAAAGGGCAGTGTAGAATGTCCGTCTGTCCGTCTGTTTTGCGATCTCGACGAATCATAAACAACCTGTAGTAACAGGTAGTAACTACACTACTGTAGTTACAGGCGATTAAAAATTAAATAATTAATTTAAAGTTTAATTTAAATATCTAACAGAATGAAAAGTTTTTAAAAATTCTTTATTAAATGTTTAACTTTAATTTCGTTTTTCGTCACAATTGCAATCGATATTGTCTAATTAATCCATAATTAAAACTTTTTTTTCTTTTTCTAGCACGCGTACTGTGACGTATTCGAAATATTAGATAATTCGGGTTCCCTAATGTCTTTTAAAAGTTCCTTTATGTGAAGAAATCATAAAGAATGGTGATTTTAAAAGAAAATATCAATTGCGCTCAAAATAAATGTAAACAAAGTACGGTGATCGCTTGCATACACGAAGAAAGATTATGCCGAATTAATGTGTCGAATAAAGATAAAATAATTTGACTATTTCTAAATTCCTATAATTCTTACGTACATAGGACGCTGGAGTTAGAAAGCCAAAGACCCAAAAGACCTCCGCAGAAGCTAGTTTAAAGTCCGCTGGAAGGGCGGCTTCTAGTCTAGTTGAAAATAAATACATTGTATCCAAATACAAATTAGAGACCTGTCATAATAAATCATTCCATCTTAAATAAATTAACAATGTTTTGCGGCAATTTTTAACATCAACTTGAGATTTTTCTTGTTAAACATTTGAATAATTTTTAACACGTTCAACATTATGTATAAAAAGTTGTAAATTTTATGTAGTTTTTTTTTTGTTCATGAAACAAATTCATGGATTTGTGCGAAAAAAAAGATCCCCCTGAATGACGTCAAAATCCACTTTTTGTCATCCTTTAATAGTTGTGCTTAGTTTAATTTGTAACGTAGGCAGATAAAAAAAATACAAACAAATGTTAATAAGATAGTGAGGGTTAGAAAGCACTGCCCAGAGCCACGAACAGGCTTCCCCCAACACCTCCGATCGGAGGGTTCGGGGATAGTACGCACCGTCCCTGCCACGGTTATTAATACCCAGCCTACTGAATCAGTCTACCAAATGGTTTCATTTTATCTACTCATGTTTTATTAATACGCCAGTTTGTGTAACGTATGTTTTGAAACAGCGTTCTAATTTTTACGATTGGGGAGAAATTAGATTAAAATGTCCACTTCACATTTTGCGTATAGGTCTGCAAAATCTGCTACCGAGATTTTAGAAATATTTTGTTAGCCTTTAGTTGAACATTCTTGAAACCGAACACAAGTTCTTTTGGTTATCTGCGCGTTTCAAGGCCAGTAGTGAGTTGCTTTAAGGAGCATTCGAGGCGAGATGTCATCATCAAAAAGCAGAAAATGAGGAAATACGAATTCCAAAATGGCTTCACCGTGTTCTTTAAAATTAATTTAAAGTTGAAGCCTACAGCTTCCTGGCTGCTACCTGAAGTCGAATAGCAGGTGCTTTTGAACGGCCTTCGGGAAAAGGACTTCCGTGATGCTTTTGCAATTAAGAAAAGGCGTTGGGATCGGTATGAACGTTCCAAAGGAAACTATTTTCAAGAGAATAACTACTAAAATTAAATATTATATGAAGACAAAAAAGTTGTTAGCCTCTATGAAAATTGAAGACTTTAAAAATGTTTCCAAAGTGATTTTAACAGAAAAACTAAAGTTTCATACAGAATTGCTAAACATACGAAAAAGTACATGATATTATAAACAGACGCGTGAAGACACGATATTTAAAAAGCAACAAAGAAACACAATGCACACCAATAGACCAGTGGCTAAAATTAGTGGGATGCTGCTTAAAGAGATTTTAACTATTGCTTTAATGTTGTGTAAAACGAAAGAAAAACATAAAAAGAAAACTTATACATAAATCGTAAACGAAAAAATTATTTTTTTTACTTACGTATAAATTGCTACAGTTTTTAAGCTTGATCCATTCATTTAAAAATAAAATCCATTCTTCTTGCTTTACTTTCAGCGAAAAGATTAAGAATTTTTTCCTTGTTGACTGTTAAGGAAATTCTTCTCCATCTAAAGAACTGCAAGTTCATTTAGTCTTTCAGAATTCATAGTGCTCCTTCGAAAAGATTTTTTCAATGTTGAAAAGCAGCGTTCTGACTCTGATGTAGTCATGGAAATTGTCAACAGGATGTTTATCAGATTCGTAATTTCACTAAGAACACCATCGAGATTATTTTCCAAGATTAATTTCAGCAGCTCAATTAATTTGCAATATTCATGTATATCAGATCTACAATAGAATACTTTTAGTTATGTTTTAAGCTTTTCTTTGTCAACCATGGGATATGCTTCGGTATTAAGCACTATCTCTTCTGTAGGTAGTTCATTCTTAAAACTAGTGAAGCTTTTCTTGCTGAACAATTTAGTAGCTACTAAGTGGAGGTGAAAGGATATCTGCCCATTACATCAAAACATATGCATTCACATACTTTATTTGCTTCTGCCATGAGTGTCTTGGAAGGATTCTCATAGTACTTGGAGTTTCTTATTTTTAAAATAGCAATTTTGAAATCTGTTATCTGCTCATTAACTTTAAACACAAACTTCTCGAGGTTGCATTTGGTTGTAAATTACTTCAACATGAGGCATAATCTGATGAAAAAGCTCAAACCAAAACATGAAATTATCATCATTCAGGTCTTGTAAAATTCCTGTTGTTTCTGCAATGGTTTGATCTGCATTTGATGTTGACTTAATTTCATTAAGGTAGCTTTTTAAAGTTTGCAAATTTTCATGAACTCCGTATGTTAAAGTTCCACCTTGTAGAAAATGGACGTGGAACTCTGACATCTATATGCTTCTTGGGAATGGATGTACGTTGTGGCGATCTTGAGAAGAATGTTGGAATAGTCCAAATGTTAGAGAAAAATATGATTACGTTGCGTGTAATACTTGCTGCATTTCTCATTATTAATTTAAGTTGATGTGCATAACAGGGAATGAAATGTGCAATACGATAAACTGCTTTTATTTTTGCCTGAACTTTTTGCCGTTCATGACATTTACACCATCAAATGTCTGACCTATCAGTTTGTGTCCATTTCCTTGAAAAAATGTCTAATTATTCTGGAATACGTTTTAATATGCCATCTGTAGTTTGATTTTCTGGAATAAAAAAATCCCCGCAAATGCTCAAATATTTCTTCATTCAACCGTAGAACAATGATCATTTGAATGTGCTCTGAAACACCAGAGTTGTCATCAGCCATGATGGCTATAAACGAAGCTTTCCTAATTCCTGTCCTTATCTCGTCAGCTTATCTTTGTATCAGGCAGTCAAGTATCTCATTTTGAATGGTCTTAGAAACACCTTTGAAACCGTATAAGTTTCTAAGTGATTCTTCAAATCTGGAGCTAATTTAGATGCAAAATTTATTAATCCTCTAAATACCCCTGGATTTACTGAATTATCTTTTTCATCATGTCCACGTTATGGAGTTTCAAAGATTACGATTAAAATTTTCTATAGAATAAAACAACCGAAAAAAAAACAATGAATTAAATAGAATAACTGGAAGCATGATAGTTATCAACGGTTTATCACATTCAAAAATATGGTAAACGGTTTTTATGGACAGCACACGATGTGTCAAAAATAAATACTATCTTACACTCGGACAACCGGGTTGGCACTACATGAGAGACGGTGTTCTCTCTATTCAGCGTTCAGCTCCTTTCCTCGGAGATGTGCACATGCGCACAAACATGAAAAACATCGCATTACTGGAATTGTGAAGTCCCATACGAGGATTTTTGTAATTTTTCATGAACCAGAGGATGGCTACCGGCATTAAGCTTAAGGATTATATAAAGAAAGAATTAAAGAACAAAAGTCTCATTATATTGAATGTTATCAATAATATCGAGTAAAAATAGGGGACGCTGCAGTACATATACACGAGTTGCCACTGCAATAGACACAACCTTATCAACTCATAAAATATTTTCGAAATGGCTTTCGGCTACTTCTTTAGTTATTTTCAAGGGCTTTGTTGTTATTTTTTTTTTCAGGTTGTTGCATTGTATGATGCATATTATATGATAGTTTATTCCGATCTGGAACTCAGGTTGACATCCTTTTTATTTTAAAAACCTTTAGCACATTGTTTCCGTTGTTAAATAAAGTAAGATTAATACTGGGTGCCAGATGTTTTATATAGAGTGCTTCACACACAGCGATATGTTTACGGTTAATCTGCTATTTGATCCGTAGGTGGGTGTAGAAGAGATGCTTTTCCGAGGACACGTTTGAACTCTGTCCGCCAATTTCACTTTCCACGTTACACTACACACGCATAAGAAACCACGAAGACAGAATACATGTAATGGTCTACGAACACCAGTGAAAGGAACAAAATAGACAAATCGATGACTTGATAGATTATTTTTGTCTCCAGTTCTTAATTAAAAAAAAATTATACATTTTGCAATAGAAATACTTCCCACATTTTAAAGGTTGAGAAAAGAACGAGGTAACTGTTATTAAAAAAATAATTTCACTATTACTTAAATAAATGACTACAGTTTTCTTCCATATAGTTTTTAAAGTTACATCCTCCAAATGGTGACCTCTATCCACCATACACTGTTGTAGACGACTTCTAAAGTTTTCATTCACGATCTTCTAGATGGCTTTCTTTAAGCGCTGAACCTGTTGCCCTGAAATTTTCAACCCATAGTTTTATCGATTTTCTATCCGGAACACAGCACCATTCCGACGTAACATGAAATGAGCACGAAAAACTTTGCTGCAATTACAGATTCACTAGTTTTCAAAATCGTTTCAACAGCAAACGCACGGTGTGCATCAGTCCAAGCCATGATGTTAATTGATGATATCTGAAAAGAACAATGGTTAGACATTAGCTAGACAAAGACACCGTTGCCACTAAGTTCACTAGAACCACACAGAATGGCGATGACGAAGACTTTCTGAAGTAGAAGACTAAATATCCGCTCTTACGCTCAAATCATGTTGAAACACCAGTTCCCGTACGATCACTGAAGTTAAGCAACATCGAGCCTTGTCAGTCCCTATTGGGTGACCGTTTGGGATACCAGGTTCTGTATGTTTGGATGTACGGATTGTGTAATGGATAACAGCACGGAATTGGAAATCGGAGAGCCGAGTTCCAATTCTGATCGGGTTCGTTTATATTCCCTTACATACAAATACACTTGGGAAAGGTATGAATCCACCCCCTGCCATGGGTTAATTAGTAGAACTTGTATCAGCAAATCATTATTATCCCCCAAAGAATCTTGCAATCTAAAAATATTTTCTGACTTTAAATAACCTGCAAATGGTTGATAAACTGTAAAAAACAAAACAATCAATCAAAAAATCTCAAATGGACACCCCACCTTCTTTCTTGTAATCGGCACCTTCACTCAATTTAAGGATGGAGTCCTGTTCATTACCCACTTCTACAAATAACCATATTGACTTATCCAATGTGTTCCATATATGGACAAACTAGTTACGATGTTGTCCTGTCTAAAAAAAACAATAAAAGAATGAGCTGGAACCAAGTCGGAATAAAAGCCGTAAAAGACAGCCTCGCTCGAAAAAAATCCAGTTTTTTTTCTCAAAATGTCATTGAACCAATCTTCAGAAACGCCAACATACAAATTGATCATTTTGGGTTTGGTTCGAAACTCAAGCAAACATCACCTGAAGAAGGCCGGACCGTACGACGGCTGAAACGCTGTGAATGTTACAATAAAGATGAGGACAACAGTCCGAACAATGTAAATAGTGTAAATAATTTTTTAAAAATACGTAATACAAATGACTTTGCTTGGAAAGTTACTTGAGCAGGTTTATTATTGTGTTGTGCTTCAAATGTCTCTTTGACTTATTTGGTAAAAGAAATAAATTGAATCAAAATTTAACAATAAACTTATTTCTTAATTCAAAACGTTTCTAAATCCATTATATGCCTTGATTATTGAAAGTAATGTAAAATATTTTGAAATAAGAAAGCTACTTATAGTTCACTTTGGACATAGATAGTTGTTTTATTGGTCTTTAGGACAAACGGAAACAAAAAGGAAACATATTCTTAGAATAAGAAAGAGACAATTGTAATTTCTGGGGCACATAATGAGGAAAGAGGACTTGGAGAATTTGACACTCCCATGGCATATTAAAATCAAAAGAGACAGAGGAAAACTTCGAATAACCTACATAACGAGCTTGTGTAAATAGTTAACAGGGATTAGGAGAGATACAAAAAGCTAAACCTTATTAAGAGTTAAAAAGGGCCGGAAGCTGTGGAGAGATATGATCGCCCACTTCTTAAAAGGACACAGCACAATATCACAGCCAGAAAGTAAACCGGATGTAAATACAGTCAGTACACAGCAATCAATATTTATTTATCGCCATGGTACAATTAAGAAATACTAATGTGCACGTATTATTTAAGTGAATGTGTGTGTGTGTGTGTGTGCATTTGCAAAGATGTCTGTGTTGATGCCTGTAAAAACGCATGAGTGAAGAATACAAAACTTTGCATTATTAGGTTTGAAAATCCAAGTGAATTCGAAGATTCATGAACGAAAAATTAAATATGAAAATGCCAAATGCTGAAAATTAAAAGAAAATGTTTTTCTAAATATTTTTTTCACGAAAGATTATCAAAAAAATGTAAAAAGAATAATACAAATTTCAAATAAATTGAAAGTCAAATGTTTGTTGTTGTTTTGTTTTTTATTTTGTGGTTGGCTTGTCAACACGGAAAAATTCTGCATAAGGGGTTATTAACTGGGAAAGAAATTTGTTGCATTTATTTGAAAGGTTTTTTTCTAGTTTTTATTTCTCATTTTATTTGCATTTTGTATTCAGATTCATGTAGCAATTATGACATTTTTAAATTGTTACAAAGGGATAAAAAAAAATAGTTTTTCACGAAGAACAAGTAATGAAAGCCAGGCGAATTTTGCGTTAAACATTTTCCTTGGTAGAATTTTAAGCGAAATGATTGATGTTTCGTATAATCATGAGGTTGCTCTCATGCGCATGCGTGTGCATGTTTGCGTATGTGCATGTGGGCGAAGAAGTGTTTATACAAAGGGAAAAAAACGGGAACATAACAACATTATTTAAAATTAAAACTGGATTTGCTTGTTATGTTGTATTATATTGTGATGGGTAAGGTTATGTTGTTGCTGGATGCGACACTGGTTTTTAAAGGATGAAACTATTAATGGAGTAAGAACAACAGAAATCTCAACAATTTTGATGTTTCTTCAATTAATAGAAAAACATCGATGTATGAATCATTTTACATTCTATGAGAATAAAGAAGTGTCTGTAGTTATATATATATACTGTCTTTATTGTTTTGGGTCATCCAGGGTAGAGCAGGGTTTCTCAACATGGGCGATATCGCTCACGGTGGGCGATTTCAACTGTTGGGTGGCCGATGAGCAACTAAACATAAAATGGTGAATGATTGGAAATTTTTGGTGGGTGATATAGGATTTTGAATATTAAACAGGTATTTCAATATATGCTACTCGGAGAAAATATTTAAAGGAGATATTCAAAGAAATATAAAAATCATTGGGCTAAATAGGAATAAATACGTCACATTCCTAGATAAGCTCTAAATATTACCGCAAACAAGGAATATTTTGGTATTTTTTATAGTTTTGTGAAGGGTCATTAAGATTCAAATACCTCTTCAGGTGAAATAACATTATTTTTCGGATGTAAATCAAATAAAGAAAGACCAAGAAAAACCTTGACAGTAAAATTAAAAAGTTACCTCAGGATAATTTTTATTTAATATAAAATTGTTTTTATTTTTCATCACATTGGCCATCTCAAATTTATCAAGGCATGAAAAGTGCCCGTCAAAACATAATTTGGCCATCATTTCTTTTGAATATTTACTCTATAGATGAG
This sequence comes from Acanthosepion esculentum, assembly GCA_964036315.1. NCBI lineage: Eukaryota > Metazoa > Mollusca > Cephalopoda > Sepiida > Sepiidae > Acanthosepion > Acanthosepion esculentum. The sequence continues at coordinate 15,955,062 of OZ038513.1, forward strand.
CGGTGGAAAATTTGAAAGTGGACGATGATGCAAAAAAGGTTGTGAACCCCTGGGAGAGAGTGAAGTCCGCCTGTATTTACAAATGCCCGTTTGTGTGGATGGGTTATATATATATATATATATATATATATAACGAAAAGCGTGCAAAATATTACTTTTCTCTGTCCTCTTTTCTTTTTTAGCCACAAGACGTCTGAGAGATGGGGCATAGTATCTATTGATACCTTGAACACAACCCAAAATGTATATATTATGCAAGATACACAGGTTTATTTGACAACGTAAAAAAAGTAACTGATTGTACCAAAAGAAAAAGAAACTCTGTTCGCATGTAAGACTATCGACATGTTCAATAGAAATTTACACACACGTTCATACGAATAAAGGACATCTCTACACAAACCTCTGTTCACTATTTTTGCATAATTTCTACACTGGCGTGCAAAAGTTTTGGGAATACTACATAAAATGATTATACAACTTTATTTTATTTTACTAAGAAGTTAAGTGAACAGTATCCTTTTATCAGTAGTTTCTGTGGAGCTTGAGGATTGGCAAATAAGTTGTTGCATTTTTGTGAGTGCCGTGTAACAGAAGATAAACCGCTTTAAGTTGCTTGAACCCCGGAAAAAAAGGCTATACAAAACGTTTGGGCCAATGAAAGATCTGAGATAATAAAGTCATGATGATAAAAAATGTCTAAAAGGAATTGTTCCATCTTATGAACATGAGTGTAAGATGTCTTGGTAAGTCATTGTAGTTGAACGTTAGCTTGCATTTATACACTAAAATGATGGCTAAAACTTCTACTGAAAGAAAGAAGAAAATTGTGACTTTGTAGAGTAAGGTGACACGAGAGATAGACAGCTGGGAATTTCCAGAAACAGTGTTCAAGCCATCGCAAAGACGTTTGCTCGTAGAGGAAGTGTAAAGAAAAACCGGAAAATCACATAAGTTAGACAAGAGAGATGACAGAAAGATTCAGTAAGCAGTCCGAGATTAAAAGCCAGACGAGTAAGGAGTGAATTTAGTCCTAACAGTGAAGAGGTTTCAGTTGATACAGTACACAGATTATTACGAAGAAAACAACTTTAACGGGCAGCAAATAAAACACCCCTAACCAAAAAACATCGATTTAGAATATTGAAGAGGTCAAAAGAACATTTAACATGAGATGCTGGAAAGTGTCAAGAAAAGTAATTTTTAGTGATGAATGCAAAATAGAGTTCCATTCGAATGCAGTGTTACTCAAGCTGTTTAAACAACAGCACAACAAGGAGCAAATAAAAATATCACAGCACACTTAGCAAAATTTTTAAAGGCTATACATTTAAATGTTATGAAATAAAACCATAGATTTTTAAAAAAATACACACACAAATATGAACTTACTTTATTTCAATATTTCTATTCAACTATTTGTGAAGCTTATTTAGTTTGAAACCTGTGCCTGCTATTTTTTTTTTCGCGATTTCTTCAATGTTTGGTCGAATGTGCGATAAGCAGGACCTTCATTTCTTCTTTAGTTGAGCGTAATCTTTCTCGCTTGATATTTTTTTATATTATTTGGGGTTGAGAAGCCTAATTCGCATGAACAAGAAGTAGAAAATTGCAATAAAACTGATAAATCCTTTTTAGCTAATGTGGAATATTCCTTGTATTGAAATCTAAAATGGATCAATGGGTAGCGTCGACTGTTTTATTTTGAGCCGTCGATCACTAGAAATGGTGATTAATTCTTCTTCTTCGCATAAGCGAATTGCAATATTAGAAGGAACATGTATAAAGGGACTTCGAATCCAATCATACTTTTCTGTGCTGAATGACGGAAAATAATAGTCGATGTTTGCGTCGAGCTCTTTCAAATGGGTACCCATAATAGGGAGCATTTTTTATTACAAGTATTACATATCGATAAATAGTGGAAAGGATTACTTGAAAAAGAAAATGTTAATACTTATTCAAATACTAACGCTATTATACCATTACTACTTCCACACACACACACACACACACACATACATATATATATATATATATATATATATATATATATATATATATATATATATATATATATATATAGTGTGCTGCGGTCAGGGGGTTGAGAATCACTGTTCTATTGCAAAGAAGACCAGCGAGGAAAAGAAACAATGCCAGATACACCACAAAGATGGAAAACTTTAGTGGTGGACACGTAATGGTAGAAGAAAATTGGTTAATGTGAGGGAAATCTAAACAGCGAAAAGTGTATTAGTTTGCTACTATGTAATCTTCTGCAAGAAGAATACGAAAATGGAATATTTTTTTCAGCATGACAGTGCTCCTCGCCATACATCACATGCAAGAAAAAGGCTTCTTATGGATGAAGATGTTCAACTTTTGGAAGACGGTACAAAGTCCTGATCTCAATATAATTGAACCATTGTAGTGGCACAGAAAAAACAAGCGCTCCAACGAAAACCACGAAATCTCCAAGAGCTTTAGAATTACTGCCAAGAAGAATTTGAAAGAATTTCAAATGAGAACATCTGGACTTTGTTTCAGTCGATGCCTCATCGAACCGAGGCAATTATTTGGGTCAAAAGCTGCAACACTAATGGCTAACTCCACACTTTGATGTCTTCTACATTCCGTAATAATAAAGAACACTTTTGCAAAAAATAAATCCTTTTTAACTTAAAAAGAGCTGAAAGGTGGAATTTTCGCTGGTGACTCAGTATTTTTGCGCGTCCCTTTTTCAGCATCACTATGCTTAGGATGCTTTATCATCTACCATACAGCATTAATGAAAATGAAGTTCGGCTTTCGATTTCAGGTAGAAGCTAGAATTGGAAATGTTGATTCTCAATACAGAAAGGCCTTTTTCACTTGAACAAAAATTCTGAAAACATCTCTATATAGTTCTAACATTAATAATGCTAATGTCAAAGGTCAAGCTGATGTTTTGTTGAACCTTTGTGGCCTAATTTGAAATCGTATAATATGAAAAGTCGACAAGATCTTTTTGCTCGTATTTGATTTTTGCGTTTAGTAAATATAAATTTGTTTACCACGAGCGCTACTTGTTATATAGCTTTGTGATATTTTTTAAGGTATACTGAATTCTTTTGCGCTAACAAACCAGTTCAGGCAACCATATACAGTAAATTGAACTTAAGAAAAATCTTTACGAGCGAATTATGTAGGGACATTATTATTAAAAATAAATAAAAATAAAATATTAATAATAATAATAATAATAATAATAATAATAATAATAATGAAAATTATAAATAAAATAAAACAATAACATAAAAACACTGTATAAAATAAATTGAATAAAAATTAAAAATAATAAAATCTCCCAGCTTGCAACAAAAACTGTTCCTACCGGAAATACGGACATCCTGCTAAAAGCCAGTAAATTGAATCTCTTGACCACGAACCTTCGTACAGGTAACACGTGTCTGACTTCTCTCTGTGATATGGAGTGTAATAATACGAAGTAACTTCTCCGTCTTATTACATGTACCATGAAACAATAGTAACCTAAAAAATACACACACCAATACACACACAAAATAAGAATAAATTGTATGACATTAACATACAATTTACTATGCCTTCTTTTTATTTTGTAGGTCTTATTTCCTGTCAAGTATTGCTATTATCTCCAAGAAAACGAGGCTAATTTCTGCTGCTATGACGTGAGTGACCCCGCCACATCATTTTGGTGACCGCCGCATAACAAAAACAACTCATTATTCACTCACAATTCCTTTTGAAATGTTCAGTCAATTTCTTCCAATCAAATTCTCCGACTCTCTAAAAAAACTCTGTTGACATGCAATCACTCTTGCAGCTTTATCATAGAACGGTGGTCTTGTGTTCTTTAAAATGAAAATGTCGTGTTTGGCTTGCAATGAATATATTGTTCGAACAAAAAAGTTGAATTCTTAACGTTCTCTTTCGCTCATCGACAATGATAAATGGTAGTAAAGAAAAAAATGAATAAAATAAATGTATTGTTTATAGTAAAACTATATGTATTACAACATATATCTGCCACAATAAATATGTTGTAAAATATTTTGATGAACTAAAATGTAAAGGAGAAATACTGGAGAACGCGAAAAGTAACATAATTTGATTCAGAACCTGCAGAGGCGGCGTCTTACGAGGTTTTGTTCTTGGTTTGTAAATTGGATCTTTGCGCATTTGAATTATCCTTTTCTTTTTAGCCAGATTCGCATATTTGTGCGAGAGACCTTACGGCAACGGTTTGCGGAATATCGTATCGTCCTATCAACTATAAATCTTATATAAACAGTAGTTACGTCCAATATAAAAACAAAAAACAACACAAGTTTAAAATGCATTTTAAGAATGAAAAATCTTTCCAGAAGAATTTATTTTAATTTTAATTTCAAGCTAATAGATTAAATTTAATAGTTCCAATAAGCAAAATACTTTGCTGTGTTTCAAAAACTAATTTAAATTAACTGGATGGAATTTTTTCTTTTTTTTTTTTTTGTTCTTTTTTCGTTTTTGCTAAAATAGCTGGTTCGCGCCTTTTTTTAGTCGTCTTTCATCGTATTATAATTCTCTTTATTAAAAAAAATCTTCCAAAAATAAAATATACTTTTCCGAAACTTTATTTGAGAAATATTAGCTGATTATAATAATAGTATAATTAATTTGATTCGAAATAACTATTTAGGTTTAAAATATCGCAGAAATTGCGGGTTTTACAGTTTGATAACAGATTGATATTTATCTAGTGTTGCGCTATGGCGGCTTTGGGCGTTAAAAATGGAATTGAATTAATGTGAGCGCCTTTTATATATACAGTGCTGTGCAAAAGTAAGTGAACTCCGAAAATAATATTTAAAATAATTGTCTCTCTTTTCCAGATAATCAACAAATCTTAATTAAAGTATATATTCATTAAGAAAAACTTTTATTAAATGAATTACAACCACTCTCAAAGATTTTTATCAAGCTGAAATAAAGATATTAATTAAAAATTAAGATAAGCAAAAGTAAGTGAACCCTTACATTTACACTCTGTATTTTTGTTTGACATGGTTGCCAGTATAAATAATTTTTGTGCACGTGTATCAAAATGAAAAGTGTTCATTGTTGTTTTTGGTACTTTGTGTATACTGCAGTCAAACAATATGACTCAGTGTGCATGCAAAAGTGTGCATTTAGAGACTAGATTTAAAAATGTATATATGCCAAGATCAAAAGAACTTCCTGAAGCTTTAAAAAATCGTATAATTAAAACCTGTAATGTTGATACAAAAAGCTATCAAACCGATTTGATATGCACTTTTCCAACAAATTATTTATAAATGGAAGGCCTTTGGTATGACGGTATGATTATCAAGATGTGGTCATCCGCAAAAAATAACAGCGAGAGCAAGTAGACATCTAATTTGGCAAGTCCAGGCAAATCCTGCTGTGATCTTTGAGGTTCTCCAATGCTCACTGGCCAATGTCGGAACCAATGTGCGGATTATCTACACTGCAACGAAATCTGAGATGACAGCATTATGATTTGGGTTAGCTTTGCTATAGCTGGAAGAGGCAATGTAGTACGCATTGATGATAAAATGGATTCTACAAGATGCCAAGCAATTTTAAACGAAAGTGTCTTGTCCTCAGTTCCAAATCGGGTTTAGGTCAGGACTGGAACTACCAACAGAACATGAGTTGAAGCATCAAAGCAAATTCACAAAAGAATGGGTTCGAAAAAAGAAATTTCAAGACTTAGAACAGTTTGGTCAAAGCCCTGATCTAAACCAATTGAAAATCTGTGATTGAAGTGAAAGAAGGCAGTGAATGCAAGAAACCCAGTTAAGATGAAGCAATTGTGCGAGTTTTACCAAGAAGAATGGTTAGAAGCTTTTCTGATTAAATAATGTCTTACTTTAATTGCATTTTTTATTTTACGATTCAGAGATTTTCTGTTAATGATGTTTCTGTTTGACAAAAACAAATTCATGATTTAAATTTTGCAATGATTCCAGCTTTTAATATAAATATGAAGAGTCTGAAATTTTAATTTCTTGAAATTTCCTAAAATTAAGTGGTCGTAACAGATCTAAAAACAAATATATTTTACGAAAATAATTTTATTCATGTGCTGTAAATTTCATTAAAATCCGAAAAGTATTTGATTTTTGCAAGAATTTTCAAAACAATTTGTTTATCTTTAACCCCCCCAAAAGACGCTAAAAATACTCATACTAATCTCTGACCCACCCGCTAACATAAGAAAATAAGATTTTAACCGAAATTTCAAACGTGCTAGAAAGGATTAAAAAATGAAATTTGTTTATCTTTAACCTCCAAAAAGACGCTAAAAATACTCATACTAATCTCTGACCCACCCGCTAACATAAGAAAACAAGATTTTAACCGAAATTTCAAACGTGCTAGAAAGGATTAAAAAATGAATTAAGTAATCAAAATTAACTTGGTCTTATCTCTTAATAATAACAAACATTTTGACTATAAAACTTTGTTTTTGTCAAGTTTAGAGCTTTTTTCCTCGTGGTATGCTCTTTTTATAAACGGGATGAGGCAAAATAACATCCTTTTTTATTTTCGAGCTGTCGTGGATAAGACGACATGGAACGCTTGAGTGACCATCACGATCACCAGACCTGACACTACCAAACGTTTTCCTGTGGGGTAGAGGCTGAAAGATCTTGTTTACAAGCTCAAACCGAAAACAATTTCTGAAATAAAACAAGATATTTCCGATAAATATTCCTGGAACTAATGTCGAAATATGTCAAATGGTTTGCAGAATTGTTGCTGATAGGTTTTCAGCATTGTATTGAATATGAAGGGGAACATTTTGAAGATGTCAAAATCATGTTGTTTTGATGTGACAATACTTATAATTTTTATAAACTAGTGTGATTTATTTATACTCAATAAAATTTAATAAATAAAGAAGGGCGTTACTTTTGCTGCACACTGTATATGCATAGTCCTAAACATTTTGGGCGCGATATTTTCTGATTGGTCAATCAAAATTCTAAAAAAATCCGTTAAAATTATTCTCTCTCTCTCTCTCTCTCTCTCTCTCAATTAGTGTTTCTTTTTTATGTCTTCTAAAATCTTAACTCTATTGTATCGTAGACCGTAACTATGGGGGGGTGATTTCCATCATACAAAAAACACCTCTTCAGGTTCACAGTTAAATGGAGCCTTACTCAATGTTGGTACTGCTTTAATTATAATTGAAGCTAATGTGTTGACATCGTATTATAGAGGGAAGCATGTTCAAAATTGTCAGTTTATGTTTTCGTATGTTGCCCGGGGTCGTTTGCGTCTCACGTAATATCTCGGAATACAGTGTCTTCTTTTATCAATTTACTTCTGAAAGGTCAATTGATCTGCTGACCTCATCTCTCCTGACTAATTACACTGAACCGAGTCGTAATAAATAATAATTAAACCGGTCGACAACCTCCCTTATGTTCATGCCGACCAGCTCACTAAGCCACTTTTCAGGATTGTCTCAGGTTTCAATTTTTGTCCTTTTGATTGGTTGAAAATAATTTTGAGGAGGAATTTTTTTCGTTTTTCTTTTCTTTCTTTTTTTTTTCTAGTACATTGCTTTTTTTATTATTCTTGTCGGGACACAGAAGGCGCTTGTCTCCCTTTGGTGGAGATAAGTCACTTTTCTTCCAAAGTAGCTCTAAGCTATTTGTCCCATTTTTAATCAAAACTCTTCGTCTTTTGTCTTAATAAACTTTTCAAATGCTTCGATTATTTCTTCGCTATAAGACAATTTTTATTATGTATGGTAAAAGCTGTAAGTGTTTAAATAAGGGATAAATGGATTTTTCATGTATACAGGCAATTTACTTGCAATACGAGTTGGAGTGGGGGAGGTTTCTTTGCACTCAACTGGTAATTTTTTGTAATTTAAAATTTAATTGATCACTTTTAATTTTGAATCTGAATTTTGTGGTAGCACCTGTTGGAGTCCCAGCTATGGGAAAATAGTGAACCCCAGTCAAAAACAAAACACTATGAAAGTATAAAAATACATTTTTATATAAAAAATAATTATCAACAATACCTAATCATAATATATATATATATATATATATATATATATATATATAGTTGAAGTCATAAAATTATCTTCAAAATATTTAAATTTCGGCATTAAATAACCCATAGAGTTGTTTATATGCCGTTAAACAAAATAAAAAAACTACCATGAAAAAACTCTTCCGGGACATTAGTCCATATAATATCTTACAATTTCTTAAAGGAATCAAACTGTAGTCTAAAATATAACTTCAACAAAACTACAATATAAAACACACGTATCACCGCCTCTAGTAATGATGTCCCCACAAACATGTATATGCACAAAAGCTGAGTATCATCTACCATGTATTCAATTGTGAAATCAAAATAACAGATATCATATTCTTATTAATTTAAAGCCCCCAAGAAAATTAAATTTCGGCATTAAATGACCCATAAACGTGTTGATATGCCGTTAAACAAACAAGTCAGATCAAATCTGAAACCATCTCTGTATAGTTCCGACATTAACAATACTAATATCAAAGACCAAGCTGACGTTTCGTTGAGCCTTTGTGGCCTCATCTGAACCCGTATAATATGAGCAGTCGACAATTATTTAATTATCATTTTCTGGAGGCTACCATTAATAATTTTATGATAACGGCTACCTTCAAAAATAACAAAAAGATCAGCAAGATATATGCACTTAAAATGACATGTCAATACATTTTTATCAATTTTTGCGAAAAGTCGACAAACAAAAATAGGACATTTCATATAGGAAAACCTAATTTAATATTATCATATAATTTAATAAAGTCGATGGTGTAATTTGAATCATAAATCTCCTGGTAAATATTCGTGGCCCTAACAACTTAGCTTTGCCTAAAAGTGCCACCGAAATATGCGTGATATAATAATGGATTCTCAACGTTTTGACCATCCGATACTACAAATGTATCAATGATATCTTTTATTGGCTGTTGGTTAATTAGACTTTGTAAAGACATCGTGCATTGCATTGGCAATTCGATTGCAATTCGAATTGGTAGTGACTGAATGAGAGAACTTGCTTGGCTAAACAGTAATTACAAGTTAGCTTTTACTGTACAACTGTAGTTCGTGCATTTGATTTCGGTGGCTGGTTGGATGGGCCAGAAAGCCAAACATCGATCAATGGAAACGATGAGAAAGAAGAAGAGTAAAGTAGGGTTTCAGTTGACGAATTACGAGGACGAAAAGACGCAGCTCCCTTCGCTAACCAATAATAGGATATTGATCAGAAGACTAACAAAAGGAAACGTCCGATGTTGATAAAGATTTTAACTATCAGCTTGAAATTTTTGATCAAGGGAATTTTTCAGAATTTGCAGATTCAATAAGTAAATTATGGAAATGATTATTTTAAAATAGCGGATGGTTTACTGTTTAAATAGTAACGGAAATGAAATTGGCTGTGTCTCATTACAAACCAAAGTCCAGGTTCTTCTTTGAAGCAATGCTCAGTTATTTGGCAACCAAAATCGAATCTTCGTGTCTACATCTTGCAATACTCTTACATATGCAACAGCATAATCAATATGGAGATACGTTTGTCTGTCACAAGGCGACAAATAGTTAAAACCACACCGAGGGTAATTTCAGCCATTTTTAATTTACGTGATAACATTTTATTTACTCAGTTGATTAGATACGAATGTCGTCAACTTTAATATATATATATATATATATATATATATATATATATATATATATATATATATATATATATATATATATTCACCCAAGCAAGGTATTAAAGCCACTAAGGCGCAACAGAGTTACTGAATGTGAGAGAGTATGAGAAAAGGAAAACAGTATTAAGGAGAGAGAACAATAGAAGAACAGGAATTAAGAAAACAGAAGATAACGATTGACATTGCGTTTAAATTTTTGGAGATCAAAATTGACTGGGAAACAAAATACAGGAATAGAGTTTCAAACTAGAGACGATTTGCAAGCAAATCTGGCAATTTCAAGCATTTGTTGGTGCTATCCTTATAAGATTTGTTTTTTATTTCTTCTTAATCATAGCCATACAATTTATCCAGCGTTGTTTTCATTGATGCTAGCATTCCTGAAACTCTTTTGTTGGGACGGCGAGCAGCTGCCGCGTCACATTATCTTGGATTTCCTTGTTCCTTGCAAGTGCGATTTGATTTTTGAAGAGGGAAAAGTCGCAAGAGGCAAGATCTGAAGTATATGGTGGTTGTCGGATCTGGGTAATGTTGATCTTGGTCAAAACCTGCTTCACAGCACATGCCCACTGACGGAACCTCTGTGGTGGGGATGAGACAACCACACTCGACACACTTTCCTTCCAAGCAATGCTATAAACAACGGAAGTAATCGAGAACGTTATAACTTAATGTGCATGCACAACAGAGTTGAAGGTCAATCTGTGTCAAGAGGCGTCACTCTGTGTACTTTAGCTGCATTACCTTAACAACAGTTCAGATACTTTTTAATCAGACCTCGTATATGTATTGATGGAGAAAGAAATGCAACAAACGGCGTATCTAGATCTATTTTGTGTCGCTTTAGATTTTATTTTTTTATTTTCATCGCCATTTTTTAAATCGCCCACATTGTATCAGCATTAGTTAATACATGGCACACGTTGAAAACAACCGGTTAAAAAAACGACAAAACCACAAATCTTCATAAAGTTCATCGACGCCATTTTTATATCAGCAGAAAATAATAAAGAAATTGAAATCCTAAAATCCACTTGAAAAAAAGCTATGTACTAAAATTCTCACACAAAATTAATGTTTTTTGTTTGTTCATTTTTTTATCATTTAATCAAATTTACCCTAAGCAAGGCAGTAAAGCCACTAAGACACAAGGGGTTAATAGGTGTGAAAGAATTAGAAAACAGAAACATTACTAAGGAGCTAGAACAATAGAAGAAAATCAGGAAGACTGTAGATAACAATTGACATTTAAATTTTTGAAGATTCAAGTTGACTGGAAATCATGGAGCCCGAAGTGTGCGAGAATAGAAACTTTTGACATAGAACTTACGGCTACATCTAGCCAACTCAACTGTAAATTGATGAGACCTCGTTGCCAGTCTAGTACTGCACTTAAATTTAGAAAGTCTAGGTACCACATCGAAGAGCTGACCCGAACAATTACCATGAAAGTATTTATAGAAAAGGCACCGGGGGGGGAGACGGAGGGGGGGGGATGACTGAAGCAGAGACGACAATTCAGGATCAATAACAATGCTGATTCTTCTTTGGATTTTATCAAGAATCTCCAAATATACAGAAGGAGCACCGGACCATACGTGACAGCAATATTCTAAGCATGGGCAAATGGTAGACTTATAGATAATGTAAAAGAGATTCTGGAGAGAACAATTGTCTAGCACGTCACACTGAATCAACTTTCTTAGAAGCCTGACCTAGCAATGGATTCAATGTAATCTTTCGACTTCATGTCAGCCTGAGAAGGCGCAATGAGTCACTCACCTGAAGGTTAGCATCAGCCATATGCTGTTAGAATGTAGAAAAGAGTCTCTCAAATGATTAAGAGAGAACAGTTTTGTTTTGTAGGCGTTAAAATTAACAAGCCATTCTTTGTCCCAGTTAATAACTGGTTGTTTATGACTTCCGCCGCCAATTTGACCTTATCGAAGACAGGAGTAAATTATTGTTTTATCGGTTTGGGTTGGAGCAATAACACATTTTACACATTTATAAGGGTATCATTAGTCCATGCATTAAATATTGCTGCCATATCTCGTCTGGTATTTCTGCTGTGTATTTAGAGATTCTAGATAAAATCCAAAGAAGAATCTGCAATGTTATTGGTCCTGACCTGGTATCTCGGCTTCAGTCATTTTCCTACCGCGGTAATGTACCTTCTCTGTACATTTCTATAAATAATTTTCATGGTAATTGTTCTGATGAGATTTCCTCCTTGATACACAAGCTTTATGAATTTAAGCGCAGTACTAGATCGGCGCCAAGGTCCTATAGTTGAAATGGCTGCAAGATGTAACCCTAAGTGTTATGCTAACAGTTTATTCTCTTGCACTTCTCACATATGGAATTCTATTCTGGCTTCTTTCTTGCCAGTCAACTTTGATCTTCATAAATTTAAATGCAATGTCAATCGTTATCTTCGGTCGTCTTAATTCCTGTTCTTTTATTGTTCTTTCTCCTTAATAATGTTTTCTTTTTCTCATATTTCCTCACATTCCATAACCCCTTGTATTTTCGTGGCTTTATTGCCTTGCTTGTGGCGAAATATCTTTTAAAAATTACGTTCGCTGTGCAGAGCGCGCGTTATCCGTGAAACTTGCGGCATTTTAACGACTTGCTATTAACACGCTGGCACCAGATCCCAAAGGAAAAATTTACATTTAGAATCCATACCTGATTTTTTTTCTTTTCTTTTTTTCAGGTACAAGGACGACTCACACATTAGAAGGAAGGTCATCACGTTTTTGCTCATCAATGCACGCAATATTTTTGTAGACTACTTCGGTGACCGTTGCTTCGCTGACAGCAAGATTATGAAATTTCAAATCCCAATTGTCTGTGCATTTAAAAGATGTTATACAGGAATAAAGTTTCGTTGCCGACACTTGAATTTGAACACAGATCACCAGTGAGCAAACACAGGTGATTCCATTTCTAATAGGTAGACCACGTGATAGTAAAGGAAATGTATATATGGGAATTCTAATGGATTATCTTCTATTACTATACGGATCACTCTTTCGACACTATCCTCTGTCTCTATACTAGTCACTGCACTATTTCTCTATACTAATCGTTATACGGTTTACTATTCGATAGTTACATTTCGAGCGAGTATTATCGAGCAAGTACTATTAGTGCGAGTGTTATTCGAAGGCGTCTGACACCAGTATTGTTCAACGGCGTTACTATAGTTGTATCTGTGATTACAAAGTCTCTACTACAATGAGCATTACGAAAGTGACAACGAATATTCGTTGACATTACAAAAGTGACAACGAGTGTTAGCTGACATAGAAAAATGTTTTTGCAACACGCTGACGCGTGTTGAAATCCTCACAGCATTTAGTATTATTGAAGTTATTCTTAACATTTTTGTCGAGATTTACAAACTTTAATTTTCGTTCAATTTCGCAAACCAATCAATGAAATTTGAATAAACTGATTTGTTTGGGAAAATATTTTGACAAAAACCCTCCTTCGCGGAATAATAATTTCTTTAATTTGATTTTATAGAACTTCACGATAAATAATATTTTTCAAGAAAATTTCTTTTTTTTTCCTTTTTAACAACGAAGAATAAATTCTTAGGATTTCTTAATCTTTAGCATGCAACATACAACTGGCTATACGTAAATATTTCTTTCCGACTTTTTGAAACGTTTGGCCTTTGTTTATAGTTCTCGCGAACTGGAAACTGGATTCTTGTATACAGTGTAACCCGGATATAAGAGAGTTGTCGAGACCGGATAATAAGTCTCTTATATCCGGGTTTCTCTTATATCCGGGTTTGGTCTATTATATATACATTAACACAGGCTCTAATTTGGGACCAGAGAAAACCTCTCTTATATACGGGTTGCTCTTATATCCGGGTCTCTTATATCCGGGTTACACTGCATATAAAAACTTAAAAAGATATGCAAAAAAGTATTGTATTTTTATTAGATAAGTATTTGTTATTTTAATCATTAAATTGTTTTTAAAATAGTGGGAGTATTTTGTATGTTAAATGATAAAAAACTTATTTTTCAACAAAAAAATAATGAAAAGTTATACTGAGTTACGCACCCTACTAAAACCAACAGTACTTTGTACCCCCTTACCTATTGGAACTTCTACTCTTTTTTGTTTCGATCGGTTATGGCTATTTTAGAGCGTGTAACTGACAGACTAACTAACAGAAGTCACATAATTTTATATATAGATAGACTTAGGCTTGTTCAATAATTCGCCAAAAAAGTAGCATAGCATGATGAAAAAAGGCCCCAATCTTAGTAAAAACAAAGTTTTTAGGTTAATTAATAGGAGGAAAAACTAATAAAATCGTCTCCAACAAAACTACGGTGACACAATTTTGAAATAATGTCACGTATTTAGTTGTTTCTCCTGATAGCGAGGATCCGGCCTCATAAATTGCGTTGATTTCTTATCAAATTCTCTTTGACTGACCGACCATTATTGTCGCGTATTCAAATATTTTTTTTTTTTTTTTTTTACATATTTCACCAAATATTTTCTTTTCATTTTTTAAATATAACCATTTTTTTTTCTCTTTCAGTGAGAGACATACTGCAATTATTAATTTTTCTTTTTTAGATTCAATTTTAGAGACGGAAACAGTGTAGGTTTTGGACATATCTTTGTTAAAAAAAAGTACCTAAAAAATCAATAAAATATTAGACTTTTGAAAGTATTTAATTTTTAACAATTACTTTATAGTTAAATAGGCTGGTTCACTTAAAATTCGAAAATACAGTCACTTCTGTCCTTCCGTCTGATAAATTGCCCTGACGTTAGTTGTCGATACATTGACGTAAACGTCAATTCACACCTCCAAAACCAATCACCACGGTTAGACATGCTTCTCTTATTTCCAACTAAATTGCCAAAACATAATTTTCTGCTAAAACATTATTAGAATTTAATTTGAGAATGTTTTACAAGTTCACGTTCTAACCTCTTTTTTGATCTTTGCCCCAACTTTTTCACCTGATTTCAAATCCTGCTCCCAAAGCTTTGATCCTTATTAGAGATAAGAATATATTTTCTGACGAACGAGACACTAGAAAATACAAAAAGGAATCTGACTATCTTTGCCCTGATCATGATGCCATAAAGTCGGGAGGTAAGGCTCACAACTTGTCGGACCCTTGTTTCCAAAAAGCAGCTCCAAAAACTTTGATTCTTATCAGAGATAAGAATATATTTTCTGACGAATGAGAGGACCGGGAAAGTGTACAGCAATTTTAGAGGGAAAAGTTCCCGATATTATTAAATACGGAGAATATGCGCCTCTTTAGCAGTGAGTATTTGACAACTTCTGTGATAAAATCAGGCCGACGATAGAACACCAGTCATCTTCGGAACCTGTTTCAAGAAAGCGATCTATCGGCTGGGTTCTAATGACAGAACGTCGGCCCTCTACTAAAAACTAATTGAGATCTGCTTCCTTGCACCTAGAAATTTCTGACGTCGGCCTACGAACTCACTCAACTACAAAATTCGGATCTTCTGACAGTTTCCTCCTCAACAAGAGCTCTGAAGAAATCTATGTGAGTGTTAACCCCTTACGAACAATTTACTCGCTTAAAGAACTTCTAGGCCCCCAGAGAAATATTTTGAGCAAGCCTTTTTACGAACATTTTTCTTCCTTTAAGTTAAAGGATTTTTCTCCCTTTCTTTCTCTCATATTTGTGTATATCCTTTTACAATTTTGTGTATGTAAATAAACATATTCTTCTTTTATTGTTACGCCCCGAACAGGAGTTTGTCTTTATTCTTCCGCCTAAAAGAGAGAATTGTCCGCTGTAATCAAGCTGTTCAAGTCGTTGTTGCTTTTATCAATTCTGTCACATTTAACCATAACCCTTTCATGTGATGTTGTGGCCTTGTTAGGAACAGAAATAAAGATACAAAGAGAGAAATTGAGTTAAACAAATATATTAACAGAAACAGCAATACAAACATATACAAACGAGAGTGTTACAGCAAGAATGTTCGGTCCGACTGTCAGAGTTGACTGCTGGAAACTTCCCTCTCTAAAAGGCAGTACCTGCTCCTATTTATAGTTTGTAGAGTCCATGCGTGCGTGGGTAAATTACCATAACATGTGGGAAAGCCGGGACAAATTTTCCACAACATTTAGACGATAAAAAAATTGTTTAATCAAGTTTAGGCCTTTTTTCATCAGGGTTTTCTCTTTTTTCGCGAAGTATTGAACATAAAAATATATTCACTTTGAATACAGAAAAGAGTCATAATTATGACTTTGATGGCACAAAATTATTTCCCGTTACCCAGGACTTGTTCAGTCAGTCAGTTATGTGCCATGCGTGATACACGCTTAGGCGATCATGTATCTTTCGATACATGACTGACGAGGCAGATTTTTTTTCCCGCAGTAGGTTGCCACTTCTTTCTGCGGTAGACCAGTTGCCATCGAAGGCTACAGAACCCCGTCTGTCCTACTTTTTACCCATAGCTGGGAGGGGAGAAGAAGAGGATTCATATCTTCCCCAAGGATCAAGCAGAAATGGAAATTAGCCCACACGACACAGATGTTCATTTCAGTTTCATAAAACTTTTAATTTTTCAAAAAAAAAAAAAATGAATGAAAATTTATTTCATTAAGCTAGGTACCCTAGGAAAACCAACTGTATTTTCTACCCCCTTACCTGTTTGCATTTCTCCCAAAAATTTGGTTTCGATCAGTCAACGTATGGCTATTTTAGATGGTGTGTCAGACGGACTAACGGAAATCACAGAATGATAGATAGATAGATAGATATGAAAAGGGATTGACAGATATGAAAAGAGATAGATATGAAAAGGGATAGATAGATAGAGAGATAAGCTATAAGTTTCATTCAAATTTTGTGTGCATGCACATTTTCGTATGCGCATGTAGATTTTAATTCAATGGAAAAATTCTAAAAAATGGGGAAATAATTAAAAACCATTCATTACTGAATAATTTCCAAAATGTTCAATGATTTATCGGGTTTTTCTTAGGGTTTAATTTTTTTTTCCGTTGCTTCGTCTTTATAATTTTCTTGCTCAGTCCAGCGTAGAGACACTTCAAGATACGTGGGAAGGAATTATTTCAAATTAACTCAGTGTGTGTGTGTGTGTGTGTGTGTGTGTGTGTGTGTGTGTGAAAGAGAGAGAGAGCACACACACACACATTAAATTCACGCACAACACAGACTTACGCATATACAGTAAATACGCGTGTGGAAAGCGTATGTGACGGAAAGAGAATAATGTCTTATCTAATAATATGGAATTAGTTTAAAGCTTAAAGAAGGATATGAAATAAGAGTTCAAGTCTTGTTGGAGTCTCCTTCTGATAGATGCTGCTCACTTAATGATTAGAAACAAGTTACGGATGGTAACAGAAAACCAGAAAGATAAACTAATGTGAAATTTAAAAAAAAAAAAAAAAAAAAAAAAATGGCAATAAAATGAAACCTTTTCAAAAATAGGTAACAATATTTTCTAAAATTACTGTTACCAATTCTACTATTCTTTGTTGTATTTTTCGTCAAACTCTTTAAATAGAATTTCATATTTCTCCATTCATGGCTGGATGCACATTGTATATTCACAGACGCATGTTGGGGTATGGTTGCGCCATTGTATGCAGTTAAGTATAGTTTCACGGTTGAACTGGTTAGATGTAACCGTAAATTTTATGCTAAGTTTCTTTTCTCGCACTTGTGGAACTCCCTTCCGGCTCCATGCTTTCCAGACAACTTTAATCTTCATAAATTTAAATGCAATTTCAATCGTTATCTACTGTCTTCCTGATTACGCTTCGTTTGTTCTCGCTTCTTAGAAAGGTTTCTGTTTTCTAATTCTTCCTCACCCAGTAACCCCCCTTGTGTCTTAGTGGCTTTACTGCCATGCTTTAAAAAAAAATCTACCATTTTGAAACGTTTTCTAAAGTTTGTATCTTCTGTCCAGAATCAAAAGTTCTGGGTGTAATTTTGAATTTTTTTTTTTTTTTTAAATCTATGCAGGTCATAATCAATCTATTTTGTTTGCAATTACTTCTTGCTATTAAAAGATAAAATCCATGTCCTTTCCAGACGTAGACGATCATGACTCCCTATAACTTTCTTTTCTTTAATATTCTTAGGAAATATAGTGAAGTAGTTACCTCCACAGTTTGGAATTCAAAATTATCTTTCTTGGCTGGTTGATTTGCCAATGCAAGAGAGCCCAGTTTACCCTACTATTTTACTCATAGCTGTGATAAGGAGAAAAGATAGGATCATATTTTTACCAGAGGACAAAGTGAATACAACACTTTTGGTGGGTAGTAGTATAGGAAATAAGGAAATTGAACACAGGAGAGATTGTGATAAAGATGTTTTTCCCCCAACACAGCCATGTCAAAGTCAATTTGGTTCAATTTGAACTGTATTTTTTTTTTTTTTTTTTTTTTTTAAATCACTGCTATTTTTCAAAAAAAAAAAAAAAAAACTTGTGTCAATTTTTTTTTAACTCCTGGCAGCCATATAATTGAAAATTACCAAGGGACTTAATCACATTTTGACCCCCTAGGAATGTTGTTTTCCTTCAAACTATCCATTTTATTCCTGAAACAGTTTGATTATGATTTAGGCTTTCTGATTTTTTTTTTTTTTTTTTTTAAATGGAAAATTTCCAATTATTGGGGAAAAATTTTGTTTAGGACTAGAAAAAATGCAAAATTTTCAGTTTTTCATATTTTATCCACTGAAAAAAAATTTTGAGTCATTTACACCAGCCAATTTTACTTTTAAATGAAAGAACATATTGTTTGCTTTCAGAAAATGCCTAGTTTCGTGGGATTCAGATCAAAAGTTTCGTTGATATTTTGTTCAGATGACAAAACAGTCATTTTTCAATACTTTACCTTGTTTTACCCCTATAAAAGTATGAAAATCCATTTTTTCAGAGAAAATAAGCTGTGACAAAATGACTTTTGCCATTTTTGTGATGATTTTTACTTGGGATAGAAAATTTTTACCATAGCAAACCTGAATTGACTTTATTTAAGTTTAGTGGGGCTATAGGAACCCTCAAACAGCTGTGCCCCTGCCCCACTGCCCCAAATGTTTAGATAAATCATACATATGCCTGTTGAGATTTCTTCTGAGCCAATAAGATAGTCCACTTTTCAGTCTCATCCATCATATTTTTGTTCTTTCTTGTCTTGAAGTCAGAATGCTATAATCAATTGTCAGTATCATTTTGTGTTAATACCATTGTTACTGTGTGGATTTCTGCCAATTACACTTAACCATGGAAAAAACCATGAAAGAGAAAACTCACTAATAAATCAGAATATTACTGAATGGAATTCATAAAATAAAAACTTAAGTTTCTGACCTACCATTTCTGATATTTTCTCTCTTTTCAACGGATTTGTTACTTCCCAACTGAGAAATGATTGAAAATACAATGATAAAGCTTAATTCAAGGGAGATAATTCGGCATTTAATGAAGAATTATCTCCCTTGATATTAAATTAAAATTACTAAAAAAATATTTTGGGTCACATCTTTTTATTAGATAAAAAATAAAAACTGAATCAGTTTAGGATGTTGATATCTTTTTTCGTTCTGTTTGCTTTCCGCCGTTTTTCTCTCTGTGAATAAAGAAGAAAAAGATTTCTAGTCACTGACAAAAAAGTAAAAATGACAAAATTCTATTCAAACATTGCAAAACAAAATAAGCTTAAAAGGAAACAAAAAATAAATAATCATGTTTCAAATAAATATTTTTTCTTCAGAGACTTCTAATAGCAAAACAATACTATCTCTGTCCCATAATAATTGTTACATTTGCATATTTCTCTTATGAGAAACAGGTAAAACATTTTTTTTTTACTTTTGATAACATTGAATCACATACAAAATAAAATATTAGCAACAGTTCAAAGAAGTTGGTTATTTTGCCAACTTGAGTATTGTTTATTTTTGACTCCAAATAAATTATCTTCCACTAACAAAAATGGCCTTGTCAAAATTGAGCTCAAGGAAAAGGTTGAAATTAAATTTTTTTAAAAATTAAAAAGAAGAAAAAGACTAAGTTGTAGTTTCTAATAACAAATAATGCAGAATCTTTTAAGTTCATTTTTGAAGACAGTGTGAAAGTAAATGGATACTTCTGAGTGGAAAAGAAGTTACAGTCAGTAGGTGAAGACAGCCATATTGAGCACTGTGAGTATATGAAGTCGTTAAGTTGTCAGGTTGAACAGTTAACTCTGACTGGATGACTTCTATGTTCAGAGAGAGAGAGAGAGTGTGTGTGTGTGTGTGTATATGTGTATGTAACAGCACTGGAATGACAATCAAGCTTGAATTCAATTAACATGGTGGACATCATTCGTTATATAGAAGTAAGTAGGATCAAACAAGATGATTTTTTTTAGTGTCAAAATATAGTGTTCCAATTAATCAATAAATCTAAGAAAAATATTTCTTTTTACAAACTACAGATTTAATGATGAAGTTTGTTAGATCTGTGTATAGATAGGTCTTAACTGAGAAACACTTACACTCAGTTTTGAACTACATTTTGACTTGGTTTTATCTGATCTACAATCTGAATTGATCAACCTGTGGTTCAATGATATTCAAAATGACGAAAATAAATAGAAAAAAAAATACCTAAGGTTTAAAATGAATTTCTTGAAGTTTTTATTTTAGTTTTAATTTCAAGCTAATAGATTAAATTTAATATTTCCAATAATCAAAATACTTTGCTGTATTTCAAAAACTGATTTAAATTAACTGAAAAGACTTTTCTTTTTTGCTAAAAGTGCTGATCAGCACCCTTTTTAGTCATCTTTCATCAGAATGTAATTTTTTTTTTATTAAAAAAAATCTTCCAAAAATAAAATATACATTTTGAAACTTTATTTGAGGAATATCAGCTGATTTGGTATAATTAATCTGATTTGAAACAAATATTATTTACTTCAAGCTTAAAATATCACAGAAAATACATTTTTTAACCCAACAGTAGCTGTTTTGACATATTGACAGGTTGGTTCTACAGTGATTTATCTATAAAACAATTTAAATTTAAATTTTGGCTTTAAATTTACTTTAGTTATCACACTTATTTTCAGATAATGTCATGTATGGTCACCCATACTTACAAAAATGGGCATGTTTATATACATACAAAAAAATTCAAAATTTTTTTTTAAATATTGGTGTTTGGTTATTTGTATTAAGCTTTTCCATTTATGATTAGTAAATATTGTTTTCACTTAATAATAATATCATCTAAAAGGCTGAAATTAATACAGATTTTTAAAAGATTTAAAACAATAAATTTTTCTAATTAAAATTTTTTAAAAAAAGTGAAAACAATTCTTGTAAAAATTCATTGAAAAAAATTGTTTTCTTAAGACAATAGTATCCATAATATATCTTTTTTATAAAGCTTTTCTAATTAAATAATATCATAGTTTTATTGTATTTTTTATTTTACAATTAAGAGTAGATTTTTGGTAAATGGTATTTATGTTTCGCTAAAACAAATTGATGATTTAAATTCTCCAAAGAATCCTGCTTAACTAATATAAATATGAAGATGAAATTTTAATTTCTCAAAATTTCATAAAATTAATTAAGTAGGGATAGCAGAGGTAAAAAAAAATATTTTACCAAGATTTTCTTAAAAAAAAAAAAAAAAAAGATAAATAAATAAATATTTAAAAAATAATTTAATTCATTTGTGTATAAGTCCTGAAAATTATTTGATTTTTGCAAGAATTTCCAAAATATGTTTTTAATGCCAAAAAAGACAATAAAAATCCCTGTATTAATTTTTTGTAGCCCACCTGTTGACACAAGAAAAACAATATTTTTAACTGAAATTTCGAACCTGCTAAAAAGGATTCAAAAATTTAATAAAGTAATCAAAAAATACTTTGGTCTTTCCTCTTAATAATAACAAACATTTTGAAAACAAAACTTTGTTTTTTATCAAATTTGGGGCCTTTTTTCATCATGGTTTGCTCTTTTTTAGAAAATCTTTGGAGGTACCTATTTGAAATAATCTTTGAAAAATCCCTATTTGCATGGCCTTAAATGTTCTTCCCTTTTGGTTGCCAGAAAGATCCAATTCCCTTGATTTTGATCAAGAAGAAATAAATATCTTTGATTAAAATCAAAAAATAATCCCTTCAATCAACAAGTCTATAATGGAATGTATTTTTCTCTGCAATATTTGAAACAAAAAGGCAATCACAAGAAAGTTGTTTTTATAAACGTGTCACAACAAAAAGCAACTGACCTCTTCTCTGATGCAGTCATTCAATTCTTTGTCTAAATCATTGCAATGGCCTAAAAACTTCTTCCACGGATTCTGTAAGAAAATGACAACACAAGTATTTTTTTTTTAATTGTTATAAATAATGTTTCAAGCTTTCAAAATTACTTTTTTCAGAAACATGCTAACATTATTTTAATAAGAACATATGATAATTGTAAAAAGAAATATGTAATAACTGTCATGAACCCACAAACTAAAAACCAAATGAAATTCATATCAAATATGTTAAAATATATCACATGAGCTGATCAACTATCTTTCCAGTAATTAATAAGGATATCACTGTCAACATTTTTCAAGGGAAGCAAAGGTTGTGGCTTTAAGATATCTTGAACAATTGCCATGAAAATATTTATAGAAAAGAAAAAATGACTGAAGATGCCAGGTCAGGATCAACCATATTACAGACTCTTCTTTGAATTTTATCAAGAATTTCGAGATAGATGGCAGGAGCACTACACTATATATAGTAGCAATATCCAATGCATGGACAAATGGTAGATGTGCAAGATGGGTCTTAATGAGAAAAATTGCCTCGCATGACACAGTGAACTAACTTTCCTAACAGTAGACGTTGCAATTGATTCAATATAATCACCCCATTTCATATCAGTGGAAAACACGAGCCCAAAAAAGGTGCAAAGTTTTGCTCTTCTGGAGATTATCATCAGCCATACTGATGGCAGGTAGAAAAGATTCCATGTGGTGATTAAATGAAAGCAGTGTTGTTTTGGAGGCATTAAAATTTACACGCCATTCCTTGCCCCAGTTAACCACTAATTGGCAACTTTGGCAAAACTGGCAACTTCTCTTGAAAAAGTCGCAACCTTTTCAAGAGAAGTTACCAATTTTACTTTGTAGTGCCTCTCAGACTTGCTACTAAAACAGAAATAAATAGTTGCATCATCACAGCACCCGTTTAAATGCCTAGTTGGAAATTGATGACATCAGGAAGGTTGTTGATGAAGATAAGAAGCAACATCCATAGATAGAGGGACTCCCGCTTTAATATGAAATGAGTTAGAAATATGTCCATTCAGCACAACCTTCATTACATTCAGGCCATAATTGTATGATTAGCAACTTGGTCTTACGGTTTTACTGTTGAACTAGCAAGATGCAACAGTATGTGCTAATAGTTTCTTTTCTCACACTACTCACTTGTGGAACTCTCTTCCGATCACTCACTTCAAAAATTTAAATCCAACACCAATTACCATTTTCTGTCTTCCTGAACATTGTTCTTTTATTGTTCATTCTCCTCACTAAAGTTTTCTCATTCTCTTTCACTCCCACTAACACCATGCATCCTAGTGGCATTATCACCTTGCTTGGGGTGAAATGATTAAAAAAATTTTTTAAAATGAAAAGAAAGAAAGAAAAACGGATTTTTATACATTTTATTCTGTTTTTTTTTCTTCTGCTCAAAAGACAATCAGCCTAGTCTACCTTGCTATTTAATTTATAGCTAAAATGAGAAGAGATGTTTGTGCCTTTCCCAAGGGCATTAGTGCAAAAGGGAATGCAGCAGACGAGGCTAGAATTTGAACTTGGCTGATTGATTCCATTGTCCAGGCCAATAACCATTGTGTCATCACCACATCCACTGGCAATAAACCTTCTTTCTGCATTTATTTGCATAATACAAGAAATTTTGAACAGAGATTAAAGGCAAAATAGTGGAATGGGGGGGGGTATTATACACAAGTAAATGTTTTCAGAACTTTTTACTCAGCTTAAAAAAAGAAAAAACCTCTTATTTGAAAGAGCATGTTTGCAAATTCATTCAGTTCTGCTCACAAGATAAAGTTTCTTTCTATTTGGTTAATTTTCTTGTTTTTTTTTGTTTTTTTTACAAAGATTTCTCTCTTCATTCTTAATGACAGTATTTTTTTATTTTCATAGTTTACTATTAATATATAGAAATCTAATAAAGTCATATCAAACAGAAAAGTCTGACAGATTAATTAACACCTGGAAATGTATTATCAGGTATGTCTAGTTAGCACCTTTCCCTGAGAATTCTAAAATGAGAATTAGAAGAGACGTGCAGTGGCTAAACATTCAGTTCATTTCTATTCTTTAATATCGTAAAAAGCTAAATATTTTAGTGAAATATATGTACAACATTAAAATTTTAATAGAAAATTTGGTACAAAGTTTTAAAAAAAAAGTACTATACTCAAGTCATATTATACTCAAGTCATATTATAGTCAGAATCAAAAAAAAATGTTGGCAATGCTTTCCGGTCTGACCATCTACTTCATTCGTTGTCAGCAGACAATTGATGCAACACCTGGGTACAATGAAGAACAACATAAGACAACACATTGTTGAGAAGCAAGATTGTGCTAAAGAATCTACATACATCAGGACAGCATTGCATTCAAGTTCTCCCTCACTTATCTTTATGGTGGGACCTAATAATTGTAGCAGCACATGTTTAATGAACATCACTCATACTCGCAACAAATGACAGAGGAAGGCCAGCAAGGAAAAGGTATGGCAGGACAGGGTTGTGGCTAAGAGAAGAGGAGAAGAACAAAGGAAAGAAAAGGGAGATGAGAAGGAAAGAAAAAAAAGAGGAAAAGGATAGAAGAGGAGGAGGAAAAAGAAAGGAAAAGGATAGAAGAGGAGGAGGAGGTGAAGAAAAGTAGAACTTACCTCCTCATGACACTTTTTTAAAGCCTCAATGATTTTGTTGCAATTAGAAATATGCAAATGTGAAGAAAGGTCAGGATGCATTTTTTACAAGAGTAAATCTTGTACCACAAAATCTGCCAATAGAAAAATAGAAATATGAATAATCATTTGTGATTTAAGTAAACAGAAAGAAAGAGAAAAGAAATCAGATTATTACACTAATTTCTTATCCATTGTCTCATCTTTCCATCAGTAAAAAAACATTTCTAAGTTGTTTAAGAACTCTTAAAGAAGTAACAAAATCTGAAGTGTGTGTTTCTTTTACTTCATTTTGTCAAATTAAAATGCAATAAAGGCAACTGTTTACACTATTTACATTGTTTGGACTGTTGTCCTCATCTTTGTTGCTATATTCACAATGTTTTGGCCGTTGTACATTCCAGCCTTCTTCAGGTGATTGGAATTTCAAACTGAACCCTTCATTTCTCCCACCAGGTTATATTGTTCTAGTTCCATGTGCCATGCCTCTTCCGGATGTCTCAGTTATCTCCCTTTAACTCAACTCTCCAAGTTTTTGTTCCAGGTATTGAACTCACAACTCTTTGGGTCAAGTCACTGGATCCAACCAATGCTTTTCTCCACAGGGCTATGTGAACAATGTAAATAGTGTAAATAATTACAATACCTCATCTCAGAAATACAGACAGATATAAGCAACTTTTTCAGTAATGAAAAGGAATAAGAACTTTATAAAGTCATCTGTACACTATCAGTTACTCCCGTCCAAGGTGAGAGGAGATTTTCAAAGCTAGAGATTATAAAGACAAGGTTAAGAAATTCTGTCTGAGGAGAATTTGGAATTATATATATTGCTTGCCATTGAAAAAGTTTAACCATCTGTATTTACATTTGGTATCTACAGATAGTAATATGTACCATACATGTTCACTGTAATTAAAAAATACACATTTTTTTCCACAAAAATTTTAATTGCACCCTTTTTCCTATATGTATTTTTTTTAATTTTATTTCTTCGTTATGAAAATTAAATGGTATCATTGTAGTTGTGGGTGGGCCTCCTTTGTCTCCTAGCAATCTATATTTTTAGACTCAGTGTGCTACTGTGTGCACACAGACATGAATTTGTTATAACAAGTGTGCATGGTTATAAAGGAAAGAACAAACAAGGATTACATTTTCATCAAATTTCATAATATATACACGGCTGTTTGAAAGGTGGCACAAATTGTTCATGTTTGGTTCTCCAGTTGCTGTTAGTGAGGTAAGTGATTAGGTGTAAGGGCATTGTTAGCAGGACTGGGAGATGGCTGATTTCTTGGGTTGGCTGGTCAAGTTCACAGCTGGTGTCAGGAGATAGGTTTTAAGTGGATTAGTGAAGCCAAGTGTCATGATGTTGGTGGGATTTGACGTATGCCTTTCTTTGAGATTGAAATCAACATCTGCGAGGTGTTTCATGGTCTGATGGCCATGTGATGAGGCCGAGATGTTGAAGCTGGTAAGGTGCATTGTCAGGTTGATCAATCGACGCCTGCTGTGGATCGTGAAGGTTGATCAAGTGGAATGTCTCTGTTGGATTCTGGTCGAATCAACGAATACAGGGTCACGGTGGTGAAGACAAGGAAGGCCTGGAGTTGGACAGTAAAGACATTGAAATGTTAGAAATCGTGGTGGTGGCGTTGGGAACCCAGCAGTCACAGTTGTGATGAGAGAAGCAATCATTGCAGTAATGGCGACAATGTACTGGTATCAACAGGTGGCCAAGTATTGTGTTTGTCATTTTCAAAGGGTTTTCTTTTAAAATGTAGCTAGTAGCCTCTCAGGGTTGCCTTTTTTCAGCAGTAACGTTCATGATTAACTATTGCATTTTAATGTGGGATTTGTTTTGTGTCTGGATGTGATGCTCAGAGCCCCTGCAGAGAAAATAACTTTTTTTAATTTTGCTTTCATAGCATTTACATCTGGCCGACATGTAGAGTGAATCAAAAAGAGATCTAATTGTCAATCTTTTGCTAAAACAATATAATGATAAATATAATAAATAAAATAACTTTGATATTTCTTCATGTTTAAGGAAATTTATAATTTACAGTTTCATCAGAAAGTACCACGAATTTGTTCAAAATATTCAGTCCACGTTTTTTTTCCAAATGCCAAGCACAAACCAAATACACAAAAAAACTGGCAATGAAATAATCATTTCCTAAATGATTTCAATTGGTGCGCGGCCGGGGTACTGTTCTCCATTTGCCGCTCAATATTATTTCTTCATAACACACACTAAGTTACCTCCTTCCCCTCCCCTCGATTCCTTTCAACATTTTAACTGGCCTCATAGTCCTTTTAAGTCCTTTGTCCAAAAATATCTTCCCATGTACATTGAAATTATTCGTACATGAAGAAGAGAAGATTAATGAAAATCTCAGTTTATACGAAACAAATAGTTAAAATAAATTATATACACCATTTCGGACGCTATTTTCCATTTTATTACGGTTCCGAATATGAGGCCAGTTAAAAATAAAGGAAATATAAGAGAGTTAATTCGTTAACGTGCCGAAATTATTAAACAGAAACTTAACAAGAACCGAAGAAATATTAGTTTGCAAAGGACATCACCAACTCTAGATGAAAACGAAGAGAGAATAAGTCTCTCGTTCGAACAACTTAAACGGGAAGACTTATTGATTATACCTAAAAAAAAATAGAGTCAAATAAAAACAAAAACAAAATATTAAAATACAAAAAAAAGAACGATATTAAAAATTTAAGATATTAGCAATAAATTTTAATATTTCAAAAAATCCTATCCATTCGATTTTATATTTCTTTTTTAATTTTATGATCGTCAACGCAAAATATTTGATCCAAATCAAGGAAATTAATTTAATCCGGATTTTATTTATTAGTTGACATTCCTAACCTAACACCGCTTTGATGCGTGAAAGTTATATAACGTGAGTTTGGTTTGGTAACAATAAATTCTACTTTTCGTTTCCAATTTTAAAGGAATTATTAAAGATTGTTATGTAAAGAATTTAACAAAAAATTACCCTTTACAAAGTTATTTTATGAATATCAATGACTTATTTTTCACTCCGAAATATTCAAATATTCGATTTTTCTTTTTTAAGATTGGTGTTGTTTTGTTTTGTTTTTTTAAATAAATGGTATACAGAATAAAATAAAGTTATAAATTAAATATTTTAGTTTAAAAATAAATAGGTAAATTGATGAATAAAAAAAAAATGTACTGACACTTTTTTTTTTTTTTTTTTTAGTTTATTGGTCTCTATATTGCAAGTTTAAGTTTTCGCGGTTCAGGAAATTCTCTTTTTAATTCTAATCTAATTAATAATTTCCAAAATGGATGGAAATGTATTTTCTTTTTTCCCTTACGTATTCGTCACAAATTAAAATAAATAGGACCAATTTTAATAAATAAATAAATTAAATTAAATATTTACTCACCAACGATAGACGAAAGTCACCTTCTCTCCTCGCTTTTTTTCTTCCTTCTTCAGCAAAGAAAATTCATCAAATAATGGTACTAATTTAAGAAACCTCTATCAACGTCTTTCTATCCTTGTTAGTTGTAAATCCGAAAATCTAAGATAAATCAACATGAATAAATTCATTGACAGTGCTCAACAAAATTGAGCCCAATTATTTTGAGAATATTTTTCTGAATTTGGAAAACATTAACTATAAAGGGAAGTAACTCTATAGGACTTGATAAATTAATTGAACCGCATATTTTTTTATATACAATTATCATTCTTTTATATATATATATTTTCTTTAAGGAAAGTTTATATAACGGTAATTTTAAAGTTAACTGTTTGGCTTTTTAAAAATAAATCAGTAATCTAGCTAAATTAATTATTTAAACAATAGTTTATTGTTTATATAAAGACATTTATCAAAGTGATACATTTTTATTTTTATCATTTACAATACAACTTATTTTTACATTGATTCTTTCTTTATCATATGTCAATCAAGTTTATTTAAAATACTGTAGAGGTCAGCTTTGTTGAAATGACCTCTCGAATTTATATTTATGCAAAATACCACAAGATATAAAATAATATAAGCAACACGAAAACTGTTTTATAACAAACAATCTTCATTTAACTGTAAAATACAAAAGCAATCAAGTGTGTGATTTTTATATAGTGAGATTTATAATACAGCAGGAGTTATTTCCCTTTAACTGTTATTTGAAATAGTTTTTTATCAGGACTCACAGAAAAGATTTCAGTTCATGAAATAAAGTTCAGTCTCAATGAAGAAATTTTCAGACTTGTTGAGTGCTGAAATTCTGTGTAAGAAGAGTTCAAAGAATTGTTGATTGAGAGAAAATTCACTTGCAATATCAAGAAATTATGTTTTGTACTAAAATGTAATTCTAGTTTTTAAACTTCTGAATAAAATTTAGCATAAAGAAGTTGAAGTAACTTGCCGCTTAAATTGTTCACCAAAGAAAATGAAAGAATTCTGGAAAGCTGGGAATATGTTAGTAAGAACTTTTAGCTCCAGAGGATTTTGAAGTAATATTTCTTGCTGGTGAATATTGACAAAGAGTTGAAAGTTGTAAAGTTGAATAAGTTTCTGTTTATATATATATATATATATATATATATATATATAGAGAGAGAGAGAGAGAGAGAGAGAGAGAGAGAGAGAGAGGTTCATAGTGTTCTCCACAGAGAGAGACATGATTTCTCTGCTGGACTAAATCGTTGGTAGGCAAGAGAAGCAAAAAGAAGAGTGAAGATGTTGCTTGTATTTATAACCAATGTGGTCATGTGATAGGCTCCAGAGAGCATTTCTGATTTTTGGCAGAAAAATGGTTTTGAATAACACATAGGCATTTTTGCCAACTTGAACAGGTCAACCGCACGGACATAGATGAGAAAACCATACTAGGATTAATTGACCAATGAGAAGACAGAGAAATAGTAAGCTAGGATTTTAAGTCTGTGATCCACTTTTTGCACAGATTTGGTTGATCGCAGTTACATAGGAAATGTATTGGAATCTTTTTTAACCAATGTATCACAAATAAAATATTGTCAACTTGAAGGTAGGACACTAAAATACCCTTGGTACATTTTTACCACTAAAAATAATCTTTCTGTAACTTCTACTGCATTATAACCATTGGCATGAATACACTCGACATTTAGTTTTAAAAAATGAACAAGTCAGTTACATACTGTTAAGGGACTTTTTCATAGAGTTATTTTATTCTAAAAGCAGTTATTAAAGATAATTTTTTTATTTTAAAATGTTTTTCTATCTTATTTATGTTGCATTTTTTTGTTTCCTCTTCAATCAAAATAAATTAAATAGCTGTAATTATAATTTGTTTTTATTGATGTCCAGTTTTGTAAAAGGCGCAACATTGCTAATTACAAACCAATAAACCTTAGACAGTGACAAGTTACAGATAAGTAAAAAAAATCTTACATGGGTTAAAAATTAAAATAAACACAATTTTAGCACCAAACGTTTAAATTTGAAAATCAGTTTTTTGGGGGGTTTTTTTTGCTTATAACTAAGTTCATCTACTAATGAAGATTCACATTGAGAGATTACCTTATAAACTTAAATCAGTGTTTCCCAAATGGTGAAGCATGCCTCATAGTTGCAGTGGAAGATGATAGCTGGTGAGGCAGAATGAATGAAAAACAATCAAAGATTTAGAAACAGTTTCAAAAACTTCATATGCCAAAAATAAATATGATTTCAAAATTTAAAATATTATTATGGATTACTTGTAATTGCATGCATGAATCTCAGTATAAATAGCTATAAATAATTACTGACCAATTTTATCATTGTGATATTTTTGCATTATATCAAGTATTAAGAATATAGTAACTAGGCTCTGCAAATTGGAGGAGAGAGTTATCAATGATAATGTTTTGACTTCGAATCCGAGGTTATCGCCCTTTAACCCTCTCTGTCTTTTATTTTTAAATGTACTTTTTATCACATAAAATTTGGTGAGGTACAAGCAAATTTTCATTCAGAAAATGTGGTCCAGAGAAAAAAAAGTTTGGGAACCACTGTTTTAAATGGACTATAAGTGGCAGTAGGCAGGCAGTCACAGGTGGTTAGAGGCAGTCTGAACCAGCAGGTCAGGGGTCAAACACACCGCTGCTCAATAAAAGAACACAATGATTTACACAGTAAGTCACTTCGAAACTTTACATGAAGCAAATAATTAAAAAAATTCAGAAAGAATTCAAAGAGGTTGGAGTTACTTCTTAGCCAATCTGCACGATTAAAATTTTGTGCAAAATTAGACTCTGGGGTTCATACACTTGATTCACCTCACAAAAAACAGACATTTAAATTTGAATTTGAATTCTGTAACTAAAAGCACAAACATAGTAGACAGTCGCACCATCAGACCTATTAACTCTTTGGGGACCAATTAACATTCAGCTAGCCTAAATTTGAATTTGTTTGTAGAAGTCTGAAAGTTAGCATAAAATGCAGCAGACTAACTTCATCTTTAATAGTTTCTTAGTCAACTGGTATCATGAAGCAAGACCAAGGTGACCAAGGTATGCCATCAAGTTAGTGAACATCAGCTGTTGTTTGATCTGGAAAAAAATGGGCTACGCATCTCTCTGGGTTTCAATCCGGACATTTAGAAGGAATTGGTCATTTATTAGATATTGCAAAATTGATAATACTCATAATTGTAGAATTTCTTTTAACCAAAAAAATATTTATCAACATTAATTTTTCACCTTACCACTTCTTTTGAAATGTTTCCATTCAGTTTGAATACTCTTGCTTACCAATTGTGTATAGAAGATTAAAAACTAATGCCTAATTATAAAATTTGCATCCAAGTACAACATAAACAATATCAATTTGTTCCTTTTTCTTAAAGTAAGTAACTGTAAAGTCCATAAGCATGGGAGTGCTTATATATATATATATATATATATATATATATATATATATATATATATATATACTGTCAAAAAATGTGGTTATAAGAAAATTAACGTTACTCTTATTGATATAAGTTTGTATTTAACAATTATTTTTGAAGTTTTGAAACAGCTATTAATGTTATCAATATCTTTTAATAAAGCTGTTATGTTGTACTGTGGGATCACTCCCATCATACCAGCAGGCATAGCCCAGTGTTCACAGGGGATAAAAAAAAACATACACAGAATTAACACTAAAGCAAGTTAAATGGTAAATTAAAATCATGCTATTTATTTTTGTGTCTGGTGTCTGTGTTTTAAGGTTGCATTTGATATAAAAAAAAGACAGTTACGTTTTATTATAACAAGCAATATTCTGAGGAGAGGAGATGGACAACTTGACCTACACAACAGTCGGTAGCAAAAGAGACTGAGTTCAGCATCTTTTCATGCAAAGTTTGTTTTCAGGCAGGAAATGTTTCTGTTGCATTCTGGGAGAACATTTGGGGGGGGGGGTAATTTAAACAAAGTTTTAATGTTATTTGTTTTTTTTAATTTTATTTATGATATTCGTTATTATTATTATTATTATATTTTTATTTATTAATAATAATAATAATAATAATGTCCCTACAGTACATGTTAATGATAATTAAAAATAACTATTTTTATTTGATTTTTTAAAAGTTTTTAAACTTCACAAAAAGTTGACACAGACAGATTATATATATATATATATATATAAATGGCACACCCACTTGTATTTGAAGATGTCAGTCTACTAGGGTGGTTAGTTAATCCCCATTGCAGACGCCTGCTCAGACATATTTGTGTTAGTTCAACACTCACATAGCCCACCTGTGGTTTATACTGCAACTATGCTGAGTGGACCTTAGTTACAGTTTCTGGGAGAGAGCGCGTAATCTCGTCTGATCAACAATCTGAACAAGGCCAGCATGCTCAAATCCTCAGTCACAATAACTTGTGATTTTGTGTTAGCACAACCGCTAACAGCTCCTAATTTCACTCACAAGGCTTGGGTCTACCTGTAAATATGGTTTTCAGGCACTTTCCAAATATGTCACATGCTGGGATTGCCTCCCCCAGACTAATAACATCAAGAAGTCACCTTCCTGACAAATCAACCATGGTGAGATTGAAACCCGGGTCTCATGATCATAAAGTGAATGTTCTAACCACATGCCCTATATATATATATATATATATATATATATATATATATATATATATAAGTGGACAATATTGATCAGCAACTGTTTCATATTTGGACATAATCTGCAGGCCATGTTTGTTGGCTTGACTATTTATATATATTGGTCAATGGTGCATTATGTGTAGCAAGGTATATTAAACAATTATTGGTTAGGCAGTAACAGCAATATTTACAAATAATTCTAGAGGCTATTGAGTAGAAGTAATTGTGGATCTGAATGCAGTTATTTGTAGCTATTTTATATTGTTCTTTGTTAACATTTTACTCATTATTACTTATTTGTTGTTGATTTTTACTATTACAACATTTGTTTACATTCATGTCTGATTTTATAGTTTGTTAATTTCTTTATTATTTAGATTTTTTTTTCCAGAGGTGGGTGGTTTTCTTATTTATTTAGTTAAAGTATTGGCTTTGTCTGGAGTATGTAACATTATCTTCATTATATAAAGTGCCTATATTTGCATTTTTCATGGTTGTATTTTGCAGGCTTTAGTTTTTGATTTTTAAGGAATGTAGTAAAAAATGTGTATATGCAGACATGAAAACAAGTTTTCACTACGTTACTTAAAAATCAAAAAGTAAAAAATATGTATATATTCTTTTCATGCTATATCAGCTGTGTGTGTATGTGTGCGTATGTATGAATATTTGGACACTAAATTGGAATATCATCTCTACCTAACCCATGTTCATCTTCAAGTCAAGTTACCCTTATAGACTAATTTTCAGCCTCCAGTGTCCAACTGACCATAAGATGGAAACAATTGTCAGCTGTATAGTAATTATAGATGATTCTCTTGTAGTTTTATGTTCAATAACAGCATATAAAACTATGGTTACTGCCTAATGTGATTCTACATAACTGAAATAGGTTTTCCATTTCTTCCAATTAAAAGCTAATGCTCATTATTTTATAATATGGAAGACTAAAACATAAAATATAGAAGAGAAAAACATCGTTGTATTTTCTTTTTCTAACTAAAAACTCAATTCATGGTGTTAGTGTAGGGTCAGATTTTAACAGAAATTTGAACTTACAGAATTGAAACATTTTAACCTTTTCTAAATGAATGGTCAGTTTTGTTTATCTTTTTAGTATCAGTCATGTTGGCCAGATGTTTGCAGCTCTGATCAAAGAAGACAGTTAATACTTGTCAAAAGTTTGAAATTAGAAAAAAAAATAGCAAAATACTATTGGTAGAGATTTCTTCACTATATAGTTTTGTACGTTTCATGGCCTTCAGTGAGTGTAACAGACATTGTTTTGGTTAGTGCCAAAGCAAGTATTTTGTGGGCATTTTTCTGAAGAAGGTTTTTGTTTTCATTAAAAAATGATCCACCTGATGAAGACTGCAATATTGTGGTAATAACACAAAGGGTGTCTCTACTAAACTGGGTTAGTGAATTTTCTCAAAATTATAGACAACATTCAAAATTAATCTATTAGATAATATTTTTTCTACTTCCTCCTGCAAAAAAATTTATATATATGGGATAGCATTATATAATTTTTTTATATATCAAGAACAATTTTAAGGGAAAAGAATTAATATTATGACAAATATTACTATGACAGTGGAAAACGTTTTTGTATGACACATTTCCAAGTTTGTGTTTATGTTGATGTGGTTACACATGCCAATTTCATTTAGATTCATTTTTCTTTGTTTCCACCACTCTTATTAAATATTTCACATTGTAATAAGAGGAAAATGCCAATAAAGGTGAAATGCTGTAAAAACCTGAACACAAATTTACTGTGGATAATCTAGCGATTAAAACACTTTCTAAACATTTTTGGTTCGGTTGTTTTCTCTTTTAGATTAGCAGTTTTAAATCAAAATTGTGGTCAGTCTTGTTGTGGTGAACAACTAATACATTTAATGTGTTGTTTTGTAAAATATCCCTTTTGTCTTTATATAATCTTTTACTTAAATTCCTTGAGGTTTCTCCAATGTATTTCTTGTGACAATCATTACAGGTAATAGAGTGAATTCCTCCTTCAAGATTTAACTTATTTTGTTTTGTATTAAGTCTTTTATTGTTTCAGACTTGGATGTCACAAATTTTTATGTTGAGTTTAGATAAATTCTTATTCTTTTCAATCGTAGTTGCGATAGACTTGTTGGGTAAAATAATACATTTTGCTTCATTGAGTTTGTGAGGAAGGACCACTTTTCTATTTTGAAATATTTTGTGAGCTTTTTGTTTTGCATTGAATATGAAATAATTAGGATATTGGAGGATCTTGAAAGTATTTACAGTATATTTTTTCTCTTCATGCAAATACTTAGTCCAATGAAGATCTAAAGGATAAAACACATCACATGAAAACTTTTTTCCACTTTATATAAGTTTTTTAATTACATGATTTGTGTTACCATCAGCATTCAGATTTCAGATATATTACTTCCAATGTTTGTAATTTTTATTTTTACCTTACACAATGCATATTACATCTACTGGCCTGTGCACTCAAGAAATCTCAATAAAGAAAATTGTTAGATAGGAATAAATTGTCACTGTCGACACTGGAGTTTGAACACAGATCCCCAGAGAGCAAACACAGGGGATTCCATTTTCAATAAGTAGATCATGTGATGGTAAAAGAAATGTTTATATAGAAATAAGCGTGGCGTCTAAGTGGTCACTATACAGATTAGTATTCGGATCACTATTCGCTGGTTACTTTTCGAGTGAGTACTATTCAGCAAGTACTATTAGTGCAAGTGATATTCAAAGGCGTCAGTATTGTTCAACGGCATTCCTATAGTTGTTCCTGCGATTACAAAATCTCTACAATTAATCTCTCTGCATTACGAAAGTGACACGTATTCGTTAACATTACAAAAGTGGCAACGAGTTTTCACTGACATCACAAAAAAATAAAAAATAAACTAAAGAAAATGTGCTCTCCTGCAGAAATCAATACTGTATCCCCTTTTGTAGGGGGAACCACCATTTGATCCAGTGTAAAGGAAAATAGTAGTGTTGCTGTACCGTGAAGCTCTTTGTAGCCAAGCAGTAAAATACACCAAATCAAACAATAGTTTCTCCTACAAAGGTGTATGTATGTTCAATTCCTGCCAAAGAGCACGTTTTCTTTATTGAGTTTACTCAAGTGCACAGACCAGTAGATATAATACACAGTTTAAAGTAAAAATAAAAATAAGGTATCTATTTCAAACATGAGTATCCATTTTAATAACATTTGAAGTAATAAAAATAAAGCCATTAATTCATTTTATGAAATTCTGGAATGGGGAGGCTAAAGGCAACATCAATCAGCTAAGTAACAAAATTGATACTTGTATTAAGTCTATATACAGGGTGCGATGGGTAAATTGTCGCCAGTTTATATTTTTAATTTTGCGCATGCACGTTGTTTCTTTTTGATTTTGTTGACTGCACAGTCGGGTCAGTTGGGCACCATATGTGAGAAAAAGAGCACCATGACGCAATTCACTCCATCAGAAATTTAGAAACGGCCTGCTGTACTGCTTGGCATTTGTGCCAGAAGCACCAACACAAACATTCCAGAGTGTTTGGGTGTTAATGTGAGAACAGTGCAGAGGTTGGATGATAAAGTGTTTGAGCCTATCAATATCATGGTGTTTGGAGTGATCACATTATGCTGCCATTCATTTTCCCATAGGGCCTCAGACTCAACACAGAGACCTTGAGGAGGTAGTGGTGCCCTGGATCAAGAGTGTGGCTGCTGGAAGACCCTATGTCTGGCAACAGGACTCTGCACCATGCCACGCAAACAGAACCCAGTCAGGGCTGTCAGACAATTTCTGCAACCACATCATCACTTACATCTGGCCACTAACTCCCTAGACTGCAACCCCCTTGATTATGTGTTGGGCACAGTTAAGTGAGAGTCCAAGAAAACTCCTTGTAACACGAAAGCTGAACTGAAGGTAGGGATTATGACAGGATTCACCAACTTAAACAAGGAGACCATCCAGAAGAGTTGCAGGAGATTCCGAAGTCATCTGGAGGCAGGGGGTTGAAGCTAATTGCAATTTTATTGAATAAACTTACTCCTTAGTATTTGAGGTATTTTTGAGTAATTTTGGTAAATATATCTGTTAAAACGGAGTGACAGTGTTATTTTCATTTTTGTGTAATTTAGATGACAATTTATCTATCGCATCCGCATATATATTTCCAAGGGGATAAAATCCAGGTAGAGCTCAATGTCCAGGACAGAGCAGAATATAATATAAAAGGCTCAAACACTAATATTCCATGGTCATGATTTATTACATTGGAATCGTAATCACAATCCAATTCAGACCTTTTGAATTTGTAGGTCTGATGAATTGTATCATGATTCATTCCAATGTAATAAATTATAACCATGGAATATTAGTTGTTGGAGCCTTTTATATGATACATACACACATACATATAAAGGGACTTTATCAAGGTGAATGCTTTTGATAAAGTCCCACAGAGGAGAAAACACTTTGGCTAAGATAAGTTTTTATTTCTGCCTTTATTATTCATAGTCTTTTCACATATATACTCTATCTGAAAAATATATATATATATATATATATATATATATACACACACACACACACACACACACACACATACATAAGCTTACATTATGCCAAGATTCTATCAAATTCTACACTTTGAATGCAGTTATACATAAAATCTAAATAATGATTCTTGCTTGCAAGTCGTATGATTTCTATAGTAAAATAAAATAAAAAATATTGTTGAAAAGTTCAATATATGTGATTAAGTTACAATCTACAATTTTAAAATATTTCAAAATTTTAGAAACATTAAAATTCTATTTGAGATGCCAAAATGTTCTTGATTCAAAAGTAACTGATTTTTGAGAAATGGGTTCTAGCTGAAAACCTTTCAACTCGTGTGTGTGTGTGGATAGAAATATATTAAACCATTTGGGTGTTTTTGTCTTGTTTTGTTTTATTATTCTATTGCTAATGTTTTACTCAATAAGAACATCAGAACGACTCTTATTGAATGAAATCATGGCAATAGACTAAATTTAAACATGCAACTGATTTTCACATTAGTCATTTTATCATTTATCATCTGAAAGAGATGACAAGATGAAATGACCAACATAGTGTAAATAAATATAAGTATATTACAAGTAATTTTTTTTATTATTACTTCAAACTATTTTCAGTGGATTCCTGTATTTGAGTAGAGACTCCATTTATTTTAAACAGTATTTATTTCATCTACAGGTCTGCATACTCAAGAAACCGTTATGATCCAGAATGATATTTCATCATTCCAAAAATAACCTTGCCATCAGTGATGATAGACAATAAGGATATTTCATCATTCCAAAATCTGAGACTTCATGATTATAAAAACAACCCTTCCACCACAAGCAGTCGCTGCCTCTCCAGATGTAACTTGTAATGTGTATCAGTAACGATAAAGTGACTCAATCATGACAAATTATTTTAGAAAAAATTATACAGACTTTTTGTCTAATGTGAAACTTTGACTAATATTATTTATCAAGTTTTTGATGAGACTGTGTTGAAAAGTTTGCAACCCAACCAAAAAGCCCTTTCAATAAAGAAAAGAAAAATTCTAATATTTTATCAGATTTGGGAAATTAATGAAGCCAACTTTTCAGTGCCCCTCAAAACCAGAATATATCTGAAACAAATAAAAAAGTGATTCAGTGCAAAAGGTTATTAAATCATCACAATCAATATTTTGAAAATCAATTTCATAATGTTTTTAATAATGGCTACATTCTGTTAAATACTTTGAACTCTAGATTTAATTTATTTTTAGATATTTTTGTTTAAATTTTATCATGAGCAAATCTATTTTGTAATATAAGTGTGACTATATTTATCAGTCATTTAACCTGATCTACTTAACGAGATATCCTATTATGATAATAGGAGGTATTACTTGATATCAATAATCAGAAATACTTCATGTTATAACAATGGAATATCTGATCAGTAAATAAGAGATCATGCAGCTATTTCTTTTTTCATGATAGCTTTCCTTGGATATTTTTACTTGTAAAATTGCTTAAATATTGCACTCTCTTTTTGAAGTTATGAGTAAACTAGTTATTCAAAAATTAAAGATATTTTTAAAAGTGACATGTATATTGAATGAAAACCATTATGAAATTTTAAAAATAAATGTAAATTTTAAAATCAGTTTCAAAACTTTAATTTAAAATTATGCAACTATTACAATTTGAACAAACTTACAAAAAATAAAAAAGTCTCCTACATAAAAAAAAAAAATCCTGTTTTAATGATTATAAAAATGATTTCTGAATTCAAAATTTAAATTTTTAAACATGACTTAAGCCCATTTTGCACATGAAAGATTATTTTCTTTTATAAGAGAATTGAGTCGGAAGTCTATTATTTTTTCAATTACTTTTATTCACCTCAAAAAAAGCTAGCATCCATATCCATGCATACATCAGTCTCATACATCAGTCATAGTGAAATGGAAAGAAAATAAAGTTGACCAATTGAATGAGCTACAAAAACTTCAATTAAGTGATGGTTAAAATAACTTTCCAGCACAAACCAGGAATATAGGATGATTGTAGGGTTTATATATATATATATATATATATATATATATATAATGTGTGTGTCAGTAGGGGAATGGGTATTTTTTTTTTTTTTTTTTTTTTTTTGTGGAACCTGTGCTTCGTATCTCCCATCATGGCTTTTGTTTTTTGTTTTTTTTTTTGCTTTATTTTTAAAGAAAAAAAATATATCATAGGCTGCCATTTATAGCAGAGTTATGGAGGTCCCCCAAATCTACTTGAGCTGACTGAGGTAAGTGATACTGTCATATTAGTGTGAACATTGAACACACAGCAAACTTTTTCTTTTTTTTTTTTTTAAATTGTACAAGAAAAATTCTGGTTAGATCATGATTAAATTTTTCATTGGATATTATTGGTTATTTTTTTTATTTTTTAAATGATATCTTTCCATACATTATTATTATCATTTTAATATCTGGCCATTTTTTTTTAAATTCTATTAAATATGAAAGACTCCAACCTATAAGCAACTAATACCAATTTCTTTTTCGCTTTCCTCTTAATTACTTAGACCTGACGAGGAAGAACAAAAAAAACAAAAAAAAAAAAAAAAATAAACACGAAAGAATGTGTTTGATGGAAGTGGGTAGAAAAAAATAATCAAACATAAGAAAAATTCTTATATATATATATATATATATATATATATTACTTGAGTGTTTTACTTAAGGTGTATATTATATATATATATATATATATATATATATATATTAGTGGAAACAAAAAACATGAATTAAAGAAAAAAACATTAAAAAATTTATACAAAAATATGGGGTCTTTAGTATACAAGGGAAATGTATATATCATTTAACATTTTATGAGAATAATTTTGCTCAATTTAAATTATCTTTGCAAAATAGCATCTCACTTTCCTCTTGTAATAAATTATGAATATATTATCAAAGGATACAGATATTGATAGTAATGGAAAGAATTTTTTAAATGCTGGATTTGTTCACATATGCAGTCATTTTGAAATGTGCTGTGAGTGGGCATTGTTCTAACAAATTCAGTGGATTTGAATTCTAGACTGAAACTCTGGTAACAAAGTTATAATTCTTATATATTATCTCAACAGTAACATGAAATAAATCTTCAAATAATTCATGGTTGTGAAGTGAGAAGATATTGTTATTAATATCATCATTATTATAACTAGAATTGTTATTTTTCATGAGATGGAAGAGACAAGGCCACAAATGATACAGTTTCATTTATCAACAGGAACACAAAACAATCATTTCTTAAAAAAAGTTTGTTTTTCTTTTCAACTAAATTTTTTTTCTCTTTTTTACATTGGTTTTCAAGTACCTAGACAAACAAAGCACTATTAGCATGAAATAACTGCCCTAGGTCCAGACAGTTCAATCATTGTTGAGGTGACAGAAACATTTTAATCAAATCAGTTCCACTACATGGGCCCCTGGCTAATTTATAAGGGAGAAACTTTCTGAAACAAAAAGAAAACAGATTTGTTTCTTCGTTGCTTTAAAGATTGAATCATTTTGAGAGTGTCTTGAGAGACAAAAAAAAAGAAAAAAGAAAAAAAGAACATTAAATTATTGTTTTTTTGATTAGTATTTACTTATACTAATTCTTAGTTGTATTTTATTGCAAATTTTACTCATGCTGCCAATCTATGTCAGCAAGTAGTCAATATAGAAATAAAGTTAAAGAAACTTTGATTCAAACTTGCATCTTACCTCAATGGAGTTTGGCTGTAAGAGAACTCAATAGTTTTATAGAAGATCAAATCTAACGTGTAAATTCATTCCACAAGCTTCCTCCTCAATGTCATTTGTTTTTAGATGAGCATGATCTTCATTGTTTTAACAAGTAAAAAATTAAAATGAAAGTAAAATACTAGTGATTAAAAAAAGAAAAAATGACTGACAACGCTTGTGATAAAAAAAATAAACATAGCTGACAAAGCATTTATAAAAAAATATCAATAAAATAAATAAGTAAAAGAATAAAGCTGCTACCGATATTTATATGTGCCACTGGCGATCATGGCTTGCCACAATTTTCTGTCATTTGTAGTTCTTATTAAATTTTTGTCTTTTTGTTATCTATCCTAAACCTTGCTTCATCATCCATTTACCCAAGCTTGCTAGGTAGGTTATGGATTGTTTTCCTCTCTCCCTCTTGCCTTCAATCGGCCTTGTGAGTATCAAATTTTACAAGCCCTCTTTCCTTATGTGCCTTAGAAAATGGTTAAATTTGGTCTTCTGAAAAACTGTTGAGCCCTCCTGCATAGGGGTTAAAGCAGCTAGTATGTTCATCAGGCTCCCTGAGTCAAAATAGATGCAAGTTCAATGTCACCAAGAGCTTTTCCCAGATTTTCAATTCTACGCTGTCTACTACCCACTATTGACTGAGTAAAAGTTGCAAAAAAAAAAAAAAAAAAAAAAAAAAAATATGAAATTAAATACAAGTCAGTAATAATGATAGACAATATTTCATCTAAAAAAAAAAAAAAAAAAAAAAAAAAAAAAAAAAAATTAAAAACCTAAATCAATAAACATTAATAATCTGGAAAATTAAGATAAAATGTAAGAATTGCCTATTAGATATGAATATCATTCATATGAATTGGATTTTACAAATCCAGTAGACATGAGCTTTTACTCAAAAGACAAATGTCTAAATCCACTGGTTATACATAAAAGTATCCAACTCAATGAGCATTTAAAAAAAATAAATAAAAGTGAACAAAACCCCGAGTTATATAAACAACAAAATTGAAGGTTATAAACAAGAAAGGTATCAAGAAAAATTGTCTCCTTAATTATGAGTTTTCTTATCAAGTAATGTAATAAAACATTAAAATATAATCATTTCATTACAACTTGATAAAATACAAATCATTGAAGAAAATTTCAATACACAGAGCATTTAAGTAGTCATTAGTCTAATTTCAAAATGGTTTTTAATATAGTTGTCTAAGTTTTCTGTATTTATGTTGCAAAAACAATTGATAGTTATAATGAATTAATTGCAATGCTTTATGGAAATATTCTTGGTAAGTGTTGATCCAAATGAAACAGTGATTGAGGGACAAACAACATCAAAGAATAGGGAACAAAACCAGCATCCAACTCTAGTTTAGAACAATAACCACTTTGAAAAATTAAAAAAAAAAATTCATCCACCATTGTTCAGATGCCTGAATCTTTTCTTTGTATATTTGCTGTTATCAACCATTAGCACTCTAAAGATGATTTATTTCCAAAACAAAATGTTTGTCCTACAATTGTAGTTGACTCCATTTGCTGAACAAATGTTATATTTGAATCCCATGGTTGAGTTATGTCCTGCTATAGCAACAATGAAAATCATCTTGCTTAAAATTCAGTTGAGGAGGCAGAATCAAAAGTAATACATGTGAATAATGCAGAGTGTTAATGGTTAACACCACATTTTAGCCAATCCATTTATGGGGTCTCATCAATATGAACAAAGGAGACTTCCTTTCCCAAGAAATAACAATATATATAAAAAAAAAGAACCCTTTCAGTTTTATGTTAAAAGTTAATTTGATAATTTTTAAAAAGGATGTTGCAATCACACTGACAATTTCAACAAAACCAAAATTATTTACATTAGCCTAAAGAATTATTGCCTGAATATTTGAAATAAGGAATTATCATTATTATACAGATTTACCAACTGGAGATGGCCAAAGAATACAACAGCCAAAAAAAGTTATGACTATAACCCCCAAGACATTAATCCAAGTAAAACTGCTTCATAATGTCAAAAATTAATTGTGGAATGTCTTTTTTATGCTGCAACCTATTCTGATTAAATTGTTTCAAATTATTTTTAAAAAGTACAGGTTTTTCTGCTAATATTACAAAAGAAAAAAAAGACAAAAACAGTATCAAATCAAGAATTAGACAATATAATGAAACAAAAAATATTTAACAAAGAGATAATAAAATAAAAACTAATTTTTCTAAAATCAAAGAATTACCAGCTGCATCGATTAACAAACAGAATTTATACATAAGTTTTAAATAACTGTCAAATCAATTTATATTAAATTTCAAAAATAGAGAAAAAGCAGGAAGAAATTCAAATGGAGCACAAAGGAAAAAGTCTAAATGAAGGAGACTATTAACTTAATTTAGGCATGTCACTGTCACAAACAAATGTTCTGCTACTCCAAAATTCTGACAAAATATATGAGCATTCTATTGATAAGGTTTGGCACTGTTCAAATAGTTTTAACATTGTCATTAAGAAATTGTCACAACAGAAAAACGTCTTTAGAAACTAATGTTTTTTTATTTTGTCTTTTCAACATATTTCAAGTAGTTTCTTCACAGGCTGCAGAAGCCACAAACACACACACATTCATGCAGATTGAAAAGGCAAAATAAAATTAATGTCATTAATAAGAGAGATAGAAAATTACTGACAGCCTGAGTCATATTCATATTTTTTTTAACTGTAAAAAAAAAAAAAAAAAAAAAAAAAAAAAAAATGCTTAAAACACCCGCAAATGCCATGACTATGAATAAAAAACAGCCATTTATAAAATTTCAATTACTTCTAGAATTCTATCAATCATCTTCCAAAACATTAAATAGTATTATGAAAAATTATAAATGAAAATAACTTTCAATTAAAACCCTGAGTTTTACTATTTTTAAGTCAAATTCAAAGCCTGACTTATTACGGCTTTTGCAATATTATTTCAAGATTAAATTAAACAACAACATTATCAATATTCCCCAAATATAAAATAAAACATTCCTGTAATTAAAGAAATTCACTCATATCTTCTGGTAACGTATAACATTGGTGCAACAAACTAATTTCATTACTTTTAAAAGTGTGTGAGAAAATATCTGGCTTATTGTTGAATGGATTCAAAACTATATTAGGTTATATATAAACAAATAGTGGACACTAAAAAAAAAAAATAAATAAATTCTGAAAAAGGCCCATTCATTCAAAATTCATAACAAAACTTAAAATGGTCTCTTGAAGAATCAGATAAATATTTTCTGTGATATAAATTTCACATTACTAAAACTTCAAGATTCCTTTAAATTATTTAATAAATTTTTTGTATTTGCCCTTAAGAATTAAGGTGTCTTGTAAGACTGTTCAGAGATGTGGGTTTTGAAATTATTAAACCCTTTGCTTATCCAAAATTTCAAACGAAAAACAAACAAA
Source organism: Acanthosepion esculentum (assembly GCA_964036315.1). Classification (NCBI taxonomy): domain Eukaryota; kingdom Metazoa; phylum Mollusca; class Cephalopoda; order Sepiida; family Sepiidae; genus Acanthosepion; species Acanthosepion esculentum. Next base: position 15,999,862 of record OZ038513.1, read on the forward strand.
AGTTAAGAAAGAAACTTGAAAGAAAAATCATGAGGAAAAACAAAACAAAACAAAAAAACACCAGAGCAAAGATTTTCTGACAGGTTATAAGGCATTTTTTTTACACAAATAAAACCATCCCTCCAAAAACAAGATTAGGGAAAATCAAATCTGAAATCTGTAGTGTGTGTTAGTGTTTGTTTCTCACCCCTAGTTCCTACTAGAACAGCGTTTGCACTCAATATCACACCAGGCCATCAACGAAACCACGTGCAGGGATGAGCTTAGGTAAATTCTCAGTTGCAGAGTGCAAAATCTCGTGACCTCACAGCTGCACCTGGCTTGCAAGAATGAGAATAAGTAGCATGTGAGAGAGAGAGAGAAACACCCAACCTGGCAGGAAAAGGGTGTGTATGTGTGTGTCACACACTCACTCTCTCATAGCAGACAAATATAAAGTCCCCCACCACAGGGCTCAGGGCATGCTTGCACACAATGGCTGAGAGTAATTGCCAAACTTAGGAGTAGAATAAAATCTAATATTAAATGTCTCATTTTACAATTGGTCTGTACCATTTATTTAATTACATAAGGAATTGATGAAGTTTGTCTAAAGTAAAGATCAAGTGATCCATCAGATAATGCAAAAATATTACATATCTAGAAAGACAGGTACAAGGCAAGGTATAGCATTAGATAAATAAAACATTTTTTGGTCTGATTTTTAAGTCAGTTTTCTTTTCTATTTAGGCATGTATTAACAAGCATCACCAACCCAACTTTGTAAGACCTTGTGGCATTAAATTCCACATCCAGTATCTTGCAAGTGTCTCTGACAGTTGTGAAATATTGTGATAGCTTTATGCATAAACAGTGGAATTGGTAACCAAAAGGTTCACAGCTCAAAACCCAACATCAGATAAGTAGGAAAAAAAATTTCCCATTAAACATTAATAAGATTGCTTGCCAGTAGACAATTGCGAACTAATGATTATGTATTCAATTATGATATGTACCTACCAAAATAGTTTACAGAGAATGAATATTGCTAGATTGCAAAATTTTCAAGATATTTAGTGATTAATAATGAATGCTGGTTACGAAGTGTAATGAAAGCTGTTAGCATCCTAATGAAAATGAGAGATATGAAAAAAAAAACTAAAAAACAAAACAAACAGCTGCTTGGGTTTTGTCCAGAGACTTGAAGAAAATTGATACTTAATATTCAATTAATATTTTCATATAGCCTCATTTCATTACCTATAAGTTTGCGGACATTGAAATGGAAACTGTATGTGGACTGGTAATTTCCTGCCTTAAGCAATCCACAGACCAGAATACATGGTCTGATGAACATTTAAGGAAAGAGACTGCCATTCACTATGCAACATTGATTCCTATAGGCATACACGCTTTATATCTACAAATGCTCTATCCCCAATATTGAACAATCTTTCTCGACTATAGCAAATTTTAAACAATTACACACATGTACATACATTTCAACATCATTCTCCTGCCAAAATGTTGAGAAAAAAAAGTCCTTGAATATTAAGAAACTGCATTATAAATAAAAATTATAACAAAAGATAAATGAATTTTGTGTTTAAAACAACGTAGACATCTTAATAGTCTGCTATTATATGTGGAAAGTAATTTTGTTTTAAACTGAAACAGTCAAAATTAAATCAATTTTTGAAATATGACCTTATAAAAATAAACTTTTTTTTTTCAGTCTATGTTAATCTGTTGAAATGAGTGGAACCCACAGCTAATAATCTCCATACTGAAGTTAATCCAACTATGGCAAGTGCAAAAATTCAGACCCAACATTGCACTGTTGAGTTGGCCATTTAATCTTACAGCTAAGCTAACATATTGGGAATTTTCCAAGTCATCTTAACAAGGAAATATAACAGTAAAATCTTACTATTTTTTCATTCTAACTACTTACAAAATAATTGCAAATGGCACTCAAATTCCAGGTCTTCTGGGTTCACTCATGACCCTTCATGAATCTAAGTTTAATTCAACCAAAATGCAAAAATTAAAGTCTAAAAAAAAAAAAATCTTTTAAAAATAGTAGTAAAAACAAGACATTGATAAAAACAAAATCATTAGTAAATCCACTACCCACTTGAGATTTTTTTTATTCAGATTTAAGGGGAAAATACTTTACCTGCCAACCATTTAAAAAAAAAGTTTATATATTGGTGCTAATATAGTGTTCAGTTTATCTACAAGACATTATGCAGTACAAGAGATAATTATGACAAGTTTTACAAGTACACAAGTAAACTGACTACAGAGTATGGAAAAAAGTTGCTTACACAAAGGTTTAAACCCAAACATTACTAAATAGCAGTGGAAACATTCTCTTCCTATTTACTTGTATAGGGCTATATTTTTAAAGTGTTCATCAAGACATCATATAAATAGTAAATGTACAAATTTTTTGAGGTCAGGACTGTACACTCATTCTAAATTAAATCAATAACCTGTACATTAGTTTATGCTTGTATATCACAAACACAAAAAAAATCCCAATATTCTATTTGTAATCCACTTCAAAACAAAGAGCATGTGAATCCCTGAAGAAGATTAAATGTGAATGATAAAGAACAACTTTTAATTTTGGATGAGTATAAAAAGAAATAAGCATTTTTCAAATGTCTAATACTACAGAACAAATATTGTTACTTGAAAAGATGTACTAAACAGAAGTTTTAGATGGTATTTTTTATAAAAATAGTAAGCATCTATATTGGCTACAAGCTTAACAACACTAATTTTATCTTTTACAGATCTGTATTGCATATGTGCAATACTGTCAACATAATCATTGTATTGCATTATGAGGTATGCTGAACATTATATACAAACTAAGGACATGAGCTTTGCAAAAATATTAATCATTTACTCTAAAGATTTTAAAATAACAAGGATGTTTTGTCAGACTTTTATTGGCGCAGGATCGTCTAAATCAGGTTTACTGCAGAGATTATAATTTACAGTACAACAAATAGATTGTATGCTATAGTCACACCAAATCATTTATTTTATTGAATATGTATATTTTTAATTTTTCCTTTCAACCTTTTCTCTATTTACATTATAATATATTAATTGAAAAAAAAAAGAAAAATTGATTTATTAAATCTTATTGAACATGGCAGAATTTTCAGTTAAAAAAGAAGTGGCCATTAGGACTTGCCTAATTTTGTCCACAATTCCTCCTCTTCATGGAATCTATGTCATGTTTTGGGGCTTTTTTTCACCAACATATTTACCAGATTAGCCATGTTAATCATCTGATAAACATGATAAAAAAATTCTATGAGCAAAACCTGAGTAATGGTGGTTTTAATGAGAATTAGTGTTGTGTAATTTTTGTCTCCCAGTTGATCATCCAGGAATGAGCATTTCAATTAAACCAAAAAGCAATATGGAAAACATTAAATTTGTGAGTCAGTTATCAACCATTGGTTTCAAAGTAAATCACAAATGTACATTTTGAAGAAAAAAAACAAACTTCCATTCTATTTACAAAAACCTAGGTCCTTCAATGGTCGCCCTCTTTATTTCAAAATGCATTAAGCTTTTGACATCATTCTTGTGGCTGCAGTAATATTTTTAAGGGAAAAAAATTATGTATGCAAATATATATATATATATATATATATTTCTAAAAAATTAAAAAAAAATTAAAACTGAGTCATTGAGGGGGAAGAAAAAAAAAAAAAAGATATAAATTTAAGAAATTTTTGTTATTTGTGAAAAGCTACTGTTTAATATCCTTTTGCTGTGAAAAGAATGATTTTCAATTTTCTTCCCTTCCAAATTATTTGCCAATAAAGGAAAAAAAAAAAAAAAAAAAAAAGTCATTTTTAAGCTTTTGTCATTTGGAAACAAATTATGTCAAAAGTCCAAAACGCATTTTAAGACAACCCAAAGATTGAACCCTACACTTTCTTTCAAGCAATTCTTTTTTCTTTTTTTTAAACAGATTTACAAATTCATATCTACAGAAACAAAAGTCAGCAGTATATTAGGTGTGTCCATTTCCAGGAAAATCTTTGATATATGACAAACGCCACAGTGTTTGCTTTGGTTTTCTTCTTTTACAAATTTCAAGAGTTATTCTGGTGTCTGTGATATCAAAAATGAACACATCTGAACTTTCTAATTTTATTTCTTTTAATTACTTTTTATTTACTATTTGGTTTTAAATCTAAGATACTGAGATCTAACAATTGTTCAATACAGGCATATTTTTCTATGAAGCCTGGCTAACATAAGGAAAACATTTCCAGATCAAAAGAGTATTTACACACTAATCAAAAACTAAGATTAGTGGGGCATATTTACAATTCAATCTTTACTTTAAAAAAAAAAAAAAAGTCATTTAGCAGTAAAAGTTTTACTGACTGCATTGCCAAATGTTTTTTTCAATATGGACCTTAAAAAGACAAAGAAATTTACATTGAAATTCCAAAGCAAGTCTATTGTTCACTGATTTTGTTACTTCATTCAACTATGCAAGAACAAAAGCCTTTTAATATGATGATCCTAATAGCTAACAATATTCTTTAATCATATATCTAAATTAAAATTATATATACAAGGTGAGTGGAAATTGAAAACTTGTTAATATCACCACATTTACATGAAACAAAATATATTGTGATCCCATAAGTGGTAGAATTTCATTGATAATTTCTGTTTTTATTCAGGAGTGACAAATGTAATCCAGAATGACACAATGCCCAACATTGCATGAGTGTGCTCAGCTAGCATCCATTTACAAAGTGTGGCAGTCTGTGGTACAAGTGCAGGGATGTTGGCACAGTGTTCATGGACCTCAGTGTTTCATTCATTCCAAGCTGAAAAATATGGAATCTGTGGTAGATACCCGAAGAAGGTCATCTTTTAACAGCCAGATAGGAAGCAAATGTGCAAAAGGCAGAATTTTAACACTGTACCATTATGCTGTTCAAAATAAAACATGTTTTATGAAAATTAACCAATAGTTAAAGTTATTAACAATTTTAAATAGTGAGTTTCATTCCACTCACCCTGTGTGTGTGTATATAAAACTTTAGAAATTTTAATTGCCTGAAATAATTTATATTATAAACAAAAATATCCTAAAAGATATTCAAATAACACAAAAATAATTTAGAAATTAATATTTAAAAATACTTTTAAATATGATATTAAAAAAAAAACTATGAATTCAACTGATGAGCATGATTGATAAAAAGGGAAAGTACAAAGTTCATGAAAGAGAATCTTATCTGAAACTAAAAATCACTGTACACAGCCAGCTCTATGAATTGACACATCTCTACAATAAAGCAGATTGTACAGGGTTAGCCAATACTAATGAGGCAACATAAAAAAAAAAATATTACATATAAATTGCGCAATTTTCCTGTTTTCAAGACAATATTATTGCACAATATTACATTTATTTAAATTAAAAAAAAAAAAAAAAAAAAGGTTATCAGTTTATGGATCTTACCATATTACAAAAATGTCCTTTTCATAATTATTTGATAACATTCTTGGTTTTTAAACACTTGAAAAACATAAATGAATCAAACTCTAATATTCAAGTTAGTAATGAAAATTAATTTTACAAAATGTGTTCCATACATAAAAGATTATTGTTGATAAGCAAGAAACAGGCAGGATTATTGTCTAGTGTTTTCAATTTTTAAAAAATTAAATTGTAATGCTTTGCAGTCACTGCCAGTGAGCATTTCTTTTGTATAACATTGAAAAACTCCTAAGAATGTTTCAGTAATTATAAGAAAAACATTTTTGCTTAAACAATAACATTGAAAGATTGACTAAATAAATATATATTATCAGTACTTTCTCAAATTGGACCCATCCCAAATAAAAGGAGAATTTATAATGTTCGTAATTCTAAAATATTTTTTTTTTTTTTAATTTTTACTAAGCAAGAACAGTCAAGAGAATTTATGGAAAATATTTGTGAGCAAAAATCATTGATTTATCTTTTACTTTTCTTTTTCTTTTTAAACTGCCACTGTTCTTTCATATAAGACATTTTTCGTCTTTCTGGTGGGGTGGGGATTTTTTGCTGTATATTCAAGAAATATTTACGTCACAATCAAATTTCAATCTATTTTCTTTTTTTATAGTAAGGATGGAAGAAAAATAAATCCAACTTGATCTGAAAACATTGCACTGCTTTGAATATGTTTTTTTTTATTGTACAACAAAGGTTCTAGAAATTAATTATTCTTTCTGATGATAAATTATACAATTCTCATAAGCGTCTTGTCTTCCTGAAGATACAATAGAGAAAAACATTAAAAATAGGACAAAATGATTTTTTTTTTTAATTGCCTTTAACAATATTTTTTTTTCTAACAGGTATTTTTTTTTTCCATTTTTTTCTCAATCCTCCTCAACTTTAAGAGGAACATTATCACATAAAACCCCACCAGCAGTTTGTCAAATTAAAAAAAAAAATTTATAAAAAGTTAAATAGAAAGAATTAATGTATCTTTGAAAAACATTGAAAATTTTCTGCTTAAAACAAAACTGCAAAAATTGGTTAATAGAAAAGAGAATTTTGTTTATAAATTTTAAAAATTAATATAACATATCACACATTGAGTGCCATTTTAATAAAACTAAATATATATATATATATATATATATATATATATGAGAGAGAGAGTGAAAGAGATGCTATTTTTCAACAACCATAAACCAATGATGAAATTTACAGTTCTGAAAATTTAAATCAACCAGAGCCATTGTTATAATGGGAGCAAAGTCTGATTGAATGACATGGGGCTATTTAAATCAGGGTAACAACAAGTTCCTTTTGCTGAGCTAGAAAGAAAAATGCTAATAGTTTTCTGTTGAAATTTGAACCACATTAAATTATTCTAAGTACCCAACTCCATTTATTTAAAATCTGGTCCGATTTATTATTCAATAAACATTTTCTGTAATGTTTCTAATCAAAATATGAACATATGAAACAAAAGCAAAAAAAAACATTTCTGAAACTTGAATGCATTTCAATATTTCTTTGATGCAATAATAAAGTGTGGTTATATGAAAAGAGAAAGGAATTGAGTTACAAGTGTCTTAAATATTTACTGAAATTAATTTGGCCATGTAATAAGAGTTCAGCAGCTTTAGCAGCCTTTTTTATCCATTAAATATTATTTAATTTTGCTGGTGAAGTTTCAACTTGAAGAGAAAAAAAATAGAAACTGCCTGTGAAAAAGTGAGGTATTATAAATATATCATAGGACGACAGAGAATTGTCACACATTAGAAAGTGGGAAGAATGGAAGGCTAGTCGCAGGCTAGGGTTTCTCTTCTTGGATTATTAGCAAACACACCCACACACAAACAAGCACTATTTATTATTTTTTAGTTTTTTTGTTGAGGGTGAGACAACATTAAAAATATTTCTTCTAATGTTGGATACTATTGGCAATTAGTTGCCCTCAAAAAGACAAAAAAAAAAAAAATTCAATTTTTTTTTCATTATTTTATATTTATATGGTACAGAAATTATTATTTGCCCATGCAAATGAATTTTATAAAAAAAAAATGTTAATTAAGATAAGTCAATACACACACACATTCTCTCACACGCAATTTCAATTCTGCCTTTGTTATAAACTAACAAAGTCTTGTATTTAAAAGTCATGAAAACAAAAAATAGGGTTTTTTTTTTTTTTAAAAAGAAAAATAAATCAAAATGAAGTAAATTAAAAGGGAATAGATAAATAGGATTTAATGGCAAATGTGTTGATGGATTTTAGTCCTAGTTATTCAATATCTCCCTGGGTATGTGTCAGCGGTAACAACAGTTTCTATCATCTGTTAATAGAAAAAAAAAATGTAACATGTGCGCTAAGACCAATAATAATAATAATAGTTGGAGACAGGCTGGACATTTTTAAGTGGCCCAAAGGAACCATGTTCCTCAATAAAATTAGGATGAAGAAGATGCAGTTGAGAATTCAGGGCACAGGACAATGTCCATCACAGATTGAGGAATGAATATTTGTTAGTATATGTAGGGTTATTTTTAATTTTTATTTATTTATTTCAGGTAATTATCACTTTTACCAAGTAATGGCTTCCAGGCTCCTCTCATTAATGCTGAGGCTAATAGAAAAAGTTTGGCAGATACACAGGTTTATCATGTCATTTTTCTCATCAACCAAGAACTATATGACATTAATTTTAATTAAACAACAATCAATCAAGTAGCATTTAACAATCAATGCAGCTGAGATTTCTTTTTGTTTCTTTTCTTTCTTACAAAATCCAATCACCCAGCATCTTTCTATGTAATCAAATACCCAGGCTCTGCACCCCCCCCCCTTTCCATAACTTTTGACATTAGCAAATGATGATGATGATGATGGTGATGATGACAATGAAACGTTTATTTTTATTTTATTTTTATTTTTTTTTACATTACAAATAATATTTGGGATGACTGAATTCATAGGTTAAGGGTGGGAAAATTTGAGCACAATGAAATCCTTTGGTTAGCCTATAAATTAATGAGAGGGGGGAGCAGTTCTTAGCAAAAGAGATTATAACTTTTCCCCCCCAACCCCTTCTTTGAACATTTCAGTTAAAATAAAATTCCTTTAATAATTAAGGATGATGGCACATGAAGAATATTTGTGAATATCACAGGAAATATTATTGGTCACCTGCTGACCCATAGTTAGATAATTATAGTAGAATAAAGTGCAATGTGTATTATCCCCCAACCCCATACTTATTTGTTCCTGACAGGGAGGAGGGGGAGTGGAGATGTGAAGAGGATAGGAAGATGCAGCAAAGGAAAAACAAAGAAAGGGAGGGAAAAAAAAACAACAAAAAAAAAAAAAGACAAAATAAGAAACAAATTTTTCTATTTTTTTTTTTTTTTAAATAAAATATAAACCATCAATGTGGATTAAAAAATGATCACAGTCGCTGATTGGTCTCCCCCTCATGTCTAATATGACATTTTGTTGCTAAGCAACATGTGAGGGGGGGGTCAACAAGTATTCAGCAGAATAAACAAAACAAGAAAAAAAGAAAACAAAAATGAAAAACACTTCTCTAAGCTTCTGACCTAGCAGTTACATCCATTTGGCTCAAATAGTTATAATTTTACTACAAAATTTCTAGAATAGTAGAATCTCTTAAAAGGATCCTGTGTCAGTAGTACAATGGATTGTATCATTTCAGTTTTAAATTACAATTTTGTTGAATCTCCTCATAAAGAGTTCTACTTGATAAAGGAAAGGAAAAAGGAAAAAAAAAAACAAAAAAAAAACAGAAACCAAATAAAAAATAATTTTAAAAACTGTCCACTCACTATCCTAAATTTGTTTTCAATAATTTCCTCACTTTTGATTCAATTTCAATGTTCCAATCAAGAGATTATTTAGAGTTGACATGTCTGATGTAAGAAATCCAACTTTATGGACTGTATTACAGTGTTATACAATATGTCATCAGTAAATAACTTTTAAAAAAATTATTTATTTAACAAGTCAACATACTTATCAATCTCAGGAAAATTTTAAAAAAAACATTAAAGTTAGGCTCCCTCCAATAACCACATATTTCTAATTAAAATATTGAAATCATTACAATTTTATAGAAATTGAATTTTTTTTTTTTTTTACCTCAGAGTCAATGTATCACTATAACTGTCTTATGATTATGAAATATGGTTTTGGAAACTTACAACTTTGTTTAAAAGTTGTAGATTTCAAAAGGTTGCCTGTATTTGATCAAATGATAGATGTTAACACTGTACTGCAATACAATGCTACTCAATTGCAGCTGCTTTCAGGTGCACCTGGATTGTAAGCGTGTGAAACTTGTAGTTGCATTTGGACGCTTCAGGCATTAAAGGGTTAAAATGATGAATTAAGTATTCCTGACTTTTGTTAATTTAAAGAATCAGCTAAATTGTCTGATTTGAAATCCAAGAATAGAAAAAATATTTTGACTAAGAAATGTTTTCCTCTAGTAATCTGGCAATTTAAAATATTAGCTGTAAATCTATCTAGAAATGCAGAAAACAAATTGGGAATTAATTATCTATTGAAGAGTGTTCAAAATTAGTTTAAAATGGAAATAGATTTGAAAGATCTTACTCCCCAAATGTTGATGTTGCTAATAACTCAATATATTATTCATACATCCATACATACTCTTTTTTTTATATACTATTAAAGTGTTGTTAAAATTTTTTTAAAAGTCCAGTATTCAACAGGTTTAGTCAACTGTGGTTATGCCATGCAATTTGTCTAATGTACCATTACTTCCATGGAGCCTTTTCTCAGCTGTAAAATTTAGATGCATGCAAATAGAGCATGAGGACAATGAATTTAGTTTTGTTAGTTACCAGTTGCGTTAAAAATATTGCTCGTTTGTTGGGCCACTTCAAAAGCTAATCAGAAAATAACCAAATATATTCCAGTTGCTGTTTGATTTCAGATAAAAAAAAAAAAAAAAAATAATGGACAACAGCCATAGATGCTAACAAAGGATCCTTCCAGAGAAGGAAGGAATAGTGAAGAAAGAAGAAGAAAAAAAAAGCTGTTAAGGATTTGGATAGAATTCATCAGCTAGAGAGTTTCTCTAACTTGGCACAAAATTGTGATTATGAATTTTTCACTGTAGAATTACAGCAGAATAAACCCATTATTTGTGCACAACTTAAAAGCAATTGATCAGGATATAAAATACTTGTTACATCCATGAAATATAAGTGTATATTAAAAAAATAAGTATTATATTTTGCGGCAATCTATGATAGTGTCTCACAAAAGGAAAAGTCAACCTACATCAATATGTTTCATAAACAATAACTCGTCTTTCAAAGAATAAAACCATCCATTTCTAGGATTGTTCTAGGACATAACAATGGCTATTTTTTTCCACCAGTCATTCATCAATTAAAAAAAAATCAAAATGAACTGTATACACACAATTTTTTTAAGCTTGCTGCCATAGCCAACTAGTCAGGCAGTATTTTTTAAAATGTTTTGACACATATTGTTAGTAGTTTGTCATAAGACACAACTGCAAAGGATAAAACAGTTCAGAAAAAAAAGAAACAAACACACACACAAGGCTCCATGAATGAAAAAGTACCAGAAAAGAACCTTAAAACAAAACTAATGTCATATTTCTAGTTTAAATTTATTAACAGCAATGTTTTTTTTGTTAACAGTAAAATACTGGTTTTTCATTTATCAACTAAAAGCTATTTTCAATTTTCTTCATTTTGTATTTATGTGCTAAATAATGGGATAAATATTATTTCACAAAGCATTAAGAAGCATAAATAAAATCATGAGATTTAATAAAACAATCACATTAAAGCAAAGTTCCTATTATTAGGTCCTGAAAATCTCTATATGTATTTATTCATTCTGGTTTTTGATTGATTATACATCTATTCAGCACTGAAATTACACACCTACTGAGAGTGTTAAAATTCATATTAAAAGATTAAAAAAAAAAAATAAAAAAAAAAATGGAACAATATAACTTGATAAAAAGATACCAATAAATCTCATCTATTCCTTTTCAAACACTGCTTACATGCAATTTATCCAACTATTTATCAAGTCACCTTAAATTGAGGTCTTCACACAGCACTTCTTCACACTACATAGCCAAGAATTAACACAGCCAGGAGAAAACTCATGTCTATCTTGGGTTAAAAATAATCTAAAATATTTTACCTTTACACAATAACAACAAGTATCTATTTCATATAAAACAATCATTTGTTTTTTTTCGTTTTTTAAGGATATAATTCAAATCTAAAAATATTAGGTATTTAACATAGAATTTTTTTTTTAAATTAACATAGGCTCTCAGATACTACACATTCATTGAAGTAACAAGAATGTTGTAGAGATCAAAGTCTAACAACATCTGAATTACATAGAATACAAACAGGTCTATCTTTATGAAATAAATTTCTCTCTTGTTTCATGCAACTGTCAGTGCATTAGAGTACAATTCTGGTGAGCACAGGAAGTGAGATATTGAATTTCATCTAGTAATTTGAAAAGGCATGATTTCTATACATTTCTGCAGTAATCAAATCTTAACTACTGGTTTACATCATTTGTCATACACACAATTTACAAGAAAAATAACAATGCATGTGCAAGTGTCAGAATAGACTTTAACTTAATTCTTTTTTATAAAGAATCTACTCAAGAAAAACTAACTTGGACAGATGATCACAAAAGCCATTTTATCCCAGGCAATGCTAGATAACCCCACTAGAATAAATATATAATCTAATAATCAATTCTGCACTGTTATTAGTAATATTTTTTTAAAGTGAAATTTTAAGAGGATCTATCTGCTAGGTATGAAGCTGAAGGCAACTATGAACACTGATAACCACCAGGCAAGTGGCAAAGACAGCACTCAAAACTGGACAACACGACCAGCTTTTTTTTTTGTTTTGTTTTCCCAGAGACATGGTTCAGAACAGAAGCCAACTTCTGAAGTTGACATCCTGCGTTTAAAAAAAAAAACAAAAAAAAAACACATGAATGTTATGGGAAAAGTGGAGAAGTTGAATTTCAGAATTGTGTAGCAAATTGATGAATTGTTCAAAATTGAGGAGAAATGGTGACAAGAGAATAGACAGGGATGGACAGGCAAGATTAAGATTTATCCATCTCCTGTTGTCATACGGGATTTTTTCTCACTCGTGGGCTGGTCATCGTGGTCTGCTTGTAAAGTTACAGGGAGTGAGGCCAATGTGAGGACGGGGTTTATGTGGTGTTGCACGATTAGTGGTTGCTGTAGAGTTTGAGAAAGTGAAGAGAGAGACACTTTGGGTGATGTTGAATCCCGAGGAGGAGAAATTGGTTCACTCTTGACTTTGCCTATGTCTGCCAAATTCAGTGTGCTGAAAAACAAAAAGACATTAAGTTTCAAATTGAAAAAGTTTAGTCATGAAGATGCTTTTTAACAGATACACAAATCTTTCAGAAAATGAGAGCAATTGTCACAGCTTACATAGGAATTTGAAAATAATCATGACCTTGAGAACAAAATAAAGGACTTGAGAAATGAAAGTAGAGATGGTACCAATGTACACTCTTTATTTGCAAGTACTTCTAAGATCACAACATATAACTAGAACATGAATGTCAGTAGCCACCAGTCTCAGGAGTTTACTTTGTGATTACCTAATCCCTGTTGAAGACACCTGCCCAGGCATGTTTATATTTCATCAACACTCACAGAGTATAAACTTTGGTTTATACAGCAGCTGTTATGGAGCCGTAGTTAGTTTCTGAAAAATCTGGCATGAACAGTAGCTGAACAAGACCAGGAAACGGAAATCCCTGGCCATGATGACTTCTGACTTCATGCTCCCCCCCCCACACACCACCATCAGTGTTCAAAATTTTCTCAACCCAATTTCACTCACAAGGCTTGGGTCAATCCAAAGTTTTATATTCAATGCAAAGGAATTTATCTCAATGTTTTAATGTAACCTGGGAATGTTATTTTCAGATATGAAGACAATATATGGTTTTCGTTTCAGTAATTTACACTAAGCACAATTTTTAAAGTTCAACTTGTATGTAACTTTCAAACATACTAGTAGAATAAAAGTTTGAAATTTAAGTGTAGTCGCTTTACGTGGAAGCTTTGTTAACTCTTACACCGATGTGGATGTAACTTATGTCTTCATGAAACTTAATTTCCTGTTGACAAATAGGAAATAATCAAGATACCATGAAATATCAGCCCCAAGCACTTAGTGCTATTTCCAAACCAACATAAAAATATAGTAGCATACAATAGGTAATGAGATAAATTTTTTTATAATATTGTGTGGTGTCGTTTAGATTAGCCTGCTGAAATCAAAACAGGAGGCACTCATATGAAATCATTGTCAGCATCTTTACAAATCATTTATTTCCAGTCAATATTAATTGACTATTTTTTCCAACAAAATGAGCCAGCAAAATAAGAAAATGTTATAACAATGAAAGTGTTAATATCGCAAGAGTTATAGAAACTATTGCTATAATCCTGTGTGTACAAGATGCAGGTTTATTTCATCCAAAATTGTGTCCAAAAGTTTGCTGCATCTTATACTTTAGTTTAGAACTCAATCCTATTTTTTCTAGGACTCAAAAACGGACAAAATCTGGTCAAAGTGTATTTTACACGAGTGATAATATGTATCTCATGGAGTATTGCAACCAAGCAAAATAAAACTTTCATAATTTATTTTTCTAAGTTCCATATAGTTCTATATTTTGTCCAGATTTTGTTTAGTCTAGACACGTAAGTGAGTTTGGAAATCATTCAAAAAAGATTAAATTATTTAATTTACGATAAATAACAAAATGATGCATCATTTCAAAATCCCATTTTCATAATCACAAAATAAACAAAAAGCATCATTTTTATCCTCCCCCACTTCCTTTTCCAAATGTTTTGGTCGTTTTCTTTGCTTTAAAATCAGGTATGTTTTATACATGAAAATCAGCTTTTTTCCTCCCTGCATTTTTCTCTACTATTTTACTCTATCTTATATTCCCTAATATTCTATGCACAAAGGATTACAGTAGATTGATTCTGTTGCCTTACTTCATACCACATTCTAGCAGAGCCATTCTACAACGTTCTTTAGGTATTCAATTAATGAGGTCTTTGCTTCAGAAATTGGTAACATACATAAAAGAAAGCAATTATTCTGACCAACTCATTCACAGCAAACCATGTAACAGAGGTGATTCCATATTTATAGATTGCAATGCTCTCCAATTGTCTTTTTGATGAGCAAAGAAATCTACACTGACCAGATTTATAGACCAGTTGATTCAGGTTAATACCTGCCACTTCCTACAATTTTCTCACTCTCTAGCAATATTACTTCATCTCAGACAACAAAGAAGCATCACAAAATTATAGTTATACAAGTTTTCTGAAATTTTATAATCTTTCTGATATTAATTTTTTTTCTTTAAGTTTCATAATGCTTAGAAAACACAAGGTAAATTCTGCCTTAAAATATTTAAAAAGTGAATTCATTTATTTGAATAATTATTATTTTTAACTTTTTTTTATATGTTTTGCTATTCAAACTTGTATACATAATTTGGTTGTTATGTTTGCAATGTTTCAACCATTATACACTTCAGGTTTCTTTCAATGTCTGTCTTTGTACTTAGTAACTTTTTTGAACATTAAACCTTTTATTCAATCCATGGAGATAGATTGTTCAGATTCTGCTTTCTAAGCTTAGGGGAGATAACTCATATCGTGTTGTTTGTCCATTCCTTGCACTAACTTTCCAGTACTACCAGGCCCAAGGATTGAACTCACAACTTCCAGGTATTTAACAAACACACAGATGAATTCCATTTGTGAGCCTTTAATCAAGAAAGGACACTCAACAGAAATTCCACCCTATCACCCAAGTACAAATGTTAGGTTTAAGGCTTCAGCACAAAGGTGAATAAGATTGGTAAGTATTAACAGATATGAAAACATGGAAAGTGAAATGAGAACCATCTACTCCCTCCCATGAATTAAATAAGTGTTCTGGTTCAAAATTCCAAAAGGTTATCAAGTACAAATCCAGAGATCTGGAATGGCTGAAATGTTATAACCAAGATAAGAACATTCGCTTAAATAATAAATAATTCTTCATCTCAAAAAGTCCAACAAATTTTTTTTATCCAATTCATTATTGAAACTAAAAAAGACAAAAATCTGTGAAACAATTATTTACCTTCATCCGGTTAGCTTTTAGTGTTCCCTTAGACATTTTACATCTATGTAACCATTTCCTATTGTTAAGTACTTAGGCAATTGGAGGAATGAAACATTTGTGATTCCAATCTATGTAAAGATGTCATTTTTATACAAAGGCCTAATCTGTTCTTCCTGATCAAATGTATACAACTGAACACATTTAGGCCAATTAGAAAAAAAAAAAAAAAAAAATGTACAACTCATAAGATGTTTGTCTCAAGTGTTGGGTGTGACTGAAAGCCAAAATGTCCAATAGTCTACTCTAGCTAATTAAGTTTGTTCACATGAAGTACATGAAATATAAAAGCCCGGGTTTTTTTTTTCCCCCTGATTGTGAAGTTCTTGTAAAATTCAAGATAACTCCATTGCACATAACTAAAGAGAATATAGAGACTTCTAAATCTTGTGTAGGTATTTGCATCAATGCAGATTATAAAAATACAAGCATATTGATGCCTGTTCATCAGTTTAACAAGTTTGGATTTTAAAAAAAGAGTCAATCAGACCGAATATATTGTTGTCATAAGTGTTTTAAATATATACATAGCCGTATTTTGTTTTGGTTGAGGCAAGACTGGGATTAATGTCACACAAAACAAGTTCTGCCTGACAGCGGATTTCTCATTAATTTGAGGCAAGGTTTTACAAGGCTGGATGCTCTTCCTGGTGCCAAATTCAGACACTCACTGTAGTCAAAGTAGACCAAATGTACTTATCAAAACACCATCCATAAAAACCTCATCCTAGGAGATTATATATATATATATATATATATATATATATATATAAAATGAAATTGATTAAGTCTGACAATTATTATATATATTTTTTGTTTATACATTATTTTTATAGATGCAATTTATCTAAGTAAATGCTCTGTTTTTAATTAAACAGTATTAATTACATTTACCAGCCTGAATTTTCAAGAAATTTCATAGAAAATATACGTTATCCGACAGGAATCAAACCTGTATTCCTTATACAGAAACTGTCATTTGATCTGATATGCTATGCCATTTAGCAACAGAGAAGCATCTGGTTAGCAAAATCCAAATTACTGTTTATAAATAATACAATCTTTTGATATTTCTTGACTGATATCTGCTCATGAAATCTATCTTAACGTAAACAATGACACCATATAATGAAATGGATGAAATGGAAATGTCCAACAATTATTTAACATATTTTCTGTTTATATGTTAAGATATGTTTTGTGAGCAGATATGATCAATTGAGAAAAATGGAATTTGGACTTTGCTAACCAGACGCTTCTCTGTAGCTAAATGGTATAGCATGTCGGATCAAATGACGGTTTCCAGATAGGAATACATGTTTGATTCCTGTCAGAGAATGCATATTTTCTATGAAATTTCTCAAACATTTAAGTCAGTAAATGTAATTAATACTGTTTAATTCAAAACAGAGCATTTACTTAAATTGTATCTATAAAAATAATGTATAAACAGAAAAAAAAAGTATATAAATAAAAAATATATATATCAGGCAAACTTTGAAGCTAATTTAACTACAGTAAATGGATATATAGTTTGGTCAACAGGGTAGCCAGAGACAGAACACAAGTTAATTTTATATCTAATGTATGAAGCAACCCCACTTAAAATTAGTTACAAAATTAGCTCTTAAAAAGTTACATGATATGCATGCATACATATGTACATACATGTGCACACACACACACAGGCCATTGGCTCCTATAAGAAGGAGTTCATCTGTTCTTTAACAGGTCCTGCTTTTCTCCTGTTACATGTTACCAGTAGCAGGCCTAAGCCTGACCCAGAAAATAGATAAAATGCAAATAGAGTGAATGTTTAACGCACCTGGTTGTCAGTTGCAAGTTAGCACCTTGTACTGCTAATGAGCTTTGTGCTCCCCACTGAGCAATTAACTGAGTCTGGCTCATTAGACTTGGCAGATCTGTACTGAAATGAATGTCGCCTACAGAAATAAAAATAAAAAAGTATAGCAAAAATACAAAGCAACCAAATAAATTGTATATAAGAAACTGAATTAAAAAAAAATCATACATTTTAAAAATCCAAAGCAATGTAACTTTATCAAAATACCAGAAAAGGAAACTTATTTCAGCAAAATGTTTCCTACACTTCTCAAGAAAGAGTTTCTGGGTGACTTGATAGCTTATAGCCAAACAATTAGCTATGTTAACAATTTATCAGATTTAAAATATACCATAACATGTGACAATCAAATATTAAAAGAATACAATTTACTCCTAAAGGTAATTTCAAATCTTATCTATAAAACTTACTTACCAATCTATTTATGTATTTCCCTGTAATAAAAGGGGTGGGGGGTGTGGCAAAACTGAAATCTTATTCTTTTAAAGTTTTTTCTTCTTATCACCTCACTCCAAGCAAGGCAGTAAAACCACTAAGATGCAAGAGGTTACTGAGTGTGAAAGAATATTGAGAAACAAATTAAAATTATTAAAGAGAGAACAATAAAAGAACAGAAATCAAGACAGAAAATAATGATCGACATTGCAGTTAAATTTTTGAAGATCAAAGTTGAATGGAAACCAAAAGGACAGAAGAGAATTCCACAAGCAAGAAGTGCAAGAAACTGTTAACATAAAACTTATGGCTACATCGAGGAAGTTCAGCTATAAAATAATGAGACCTAGCTGCCAATCTAGTACTGCACTTAAATTTTAAGATACCAAAGAGGAAAGCTCATCAGAACAATTTCCATGAAAATATTTATATAAAAAGGCACAGGGAAGCTATGTTATAGTGGTGGGAAGTGACTGAAGCAGAAATGCCAGGTTAGGACCGATAACATTGCAGATTTTGAGGTGGGTATTTTATCAAGATTCTCTAAATGCGTAGAAGTACCAGACCAGATGTGAACACAATATTTAATTCATGGACGAATGTAAGACTTATAAAAAGTGTAAAAGATTCTGGTGAAAAACATTTTCTAGCACAACACAATGAACCAACTTCCCTAAGAGAAGACCTAGTCATTGATTCAATAGAATCTTTCCACTTCATGTCAGCAGAAAACATTAGCCAGAGAAGGCATAATGTGTCATTCTCCTAGAGAATTTTTTTGAAGGTGTTAAAATTGACAAGGCATTCCTTGCCCCAGTTAACAAAAGACTGCAGGTCATTTTTGAGTTGCCAATTTGACCTTATCGAACTGATCAGACTTAACATTAAGACAAGAGTAAATAGTTGCATTATCAGCATAGATACTGAGTTTGAGAACTTATAACATCAGAAGGTTGTTGATGAAAATTAGGAACAATGTAAGTCCAAGGATAAAGCCCTGTGGAGAGGACACCTGCATTAATGCAAAAAGATAAGATTGAAAAAACTTCATCCCCAGAAAAACCATAACTTTTCAACTTGTAAAGACCAGTACGCCAAACACCTCTTTTAACAATAACTTAAAACATCAGCAGTTGACCTAGAGAAGTGAAAGCCATATTGCTGGTCTGAAAGAAAACCCTGTCAGGTGTTAAAACAATTCAGAGTTGATTAGAAATTAGAGTACTTTGATGATCAGAAAGTTCACCTTGGTTGTTAGAGTAGAGAATTTCAAACAAAGAGGAAAGCAAGAACCAGCAAGGCATTTATAGTGTTTAGAGAAGAGAGAAGTTAGTTCAGGAGCACATTTCTTAGGCTATTGCAGGAATACTATGAAGTCCACATGCTTTGTGGGAATCCAGTTTAAAGATGATAGCAGAAACCATGTACAGAGTTAAATGGCTATCACACAGTAGAGACTCAGTTCTAAGTGGAAAGTCAAAGACACTCCAGATGAGTTTATAGAATCCTAATCATGAAATCCTCATTTATTTTTATTTAAAAAATTAAATGAGATATTCAGCTTCTTTAGTAGTTTCTTAGAATATTGTTGTATTTGCTAAACATTAAAAATTCAAAAAATGTTTTTCACCAGTTTGTTAGAATGAACAACGATATAAGTTACTTCCCTTGGAACTGTTTTGTTTCGAATCGCATTATGAAACTCAAATCTAACAATATCACAAATTAAAAAACACAAAAAACCTTTGAATTAAGTTCAGACAAATCTTGCATCATAGATCCAACTAAATGTATTTATATTCTAGGAATTTAATATTGAACAATTTTTTTCTTAAGCAATGCTTCAGAACAAACGCACTGATATAACGTTTAAAAAATAGAAAGAAAAAAAATTAGTTAAATTTTGTGCAGTATTGCATTTAGTATCAAATCATTTAACTTTTTCATCATTTCTTGTATTTAAAATAAAATTTTAAAACTATTACAATTTAGTAACTAATAGCTAAACATTTATAAATATTAATATGAATGAAAAATGAATTGGAGGAAAATGGCTTTTCAGTTTCATTATTTGATCTAAAAGACGAACAAATAAGAAAGTACAAACAGATTTACTCCAATGTACAAAGCATTTGCAACAATCAGATTTCTATGAGCAAAAATTTCAGTTTCTATTTTTCAGCAGTTCTTATGAATATACCAATAAAAATTTCTCTACAAACAATTCTTTTTTTTTTTTTAGATGAAAAACATTTCAAATAAAAAGAAATAAAAGACAAATAAATACACTTTTCATACTTACTGGTAAGCTGGGACGGATTAGCCACACTATTGCCGGGTGTGGCCACCGATACTACGGGTGTGTCTAGAGCACTCATGCTTCCTCTTACAGAACCCTGGAATATAAATGACTTATATTATTTTGCAAGAATAGTAAATAAGGACAGGAAGTCTGATAGGAAAGAATTAGCAAATTTATTTTTTGAAAAAAAAAAAAAAAAAAAAAAGTACAAAAAACATTTGAGAACGATTTTTCTTTGAGTTTTAGCTTACCATTTCATGAGTCTTGGGTGGAATCTGAATTCTTAACTCTGGTCGTTTGCCTTGAACTAAGTGTCCAGTACTGGTGGTGGTCAAGCCAGAAACATCTTTATCAGGGTCTAAAGTTGTGACAAGTGTTGGAACTGGCTGTGTGTGGGTTACAGGTGAACTGCTCTCTTCACGATGATGTTGAGGGATCTGCAAAGTTCGAGGAACAACTGCAGGGGGACTTGAGGAATCCCCACCACTTTTGGAACCTAAAAATAATAGAAACTTTTCTTGTAACACCAATGCAGTTTTATAACTGATAAGGAAAAAAAAAATATATATATATATATATACAACCACTCCTCACCACCCAGACCAACTATAAAATTTCATAAATTAAAAAATAGAAAATCCAATCAGTCAGTATTGTATGTTGTACAAAAACTTTGATCAAAATTAGTTTCTCTTTATTTGAAATAAATAGAATAAAGTGAAAAACAAAAACAAATTACTTGTACTGTACTATTGACAAAGTGAAGTAATGTACAGAATATAGAGTAGATATTCAATTTAAAAAATTTTTTTTATTACATTTATTGTTCCGTACACTATTGTACTGTATAAACATTTAAAAATAAATTAGAAATGTTACAGATGGTGCAAAAGAGACATGAAAGCCATCTAAAGCAGGTCGACACAAATCCAACAGACGCATAGTATACCTATTATAACGGTCAGGTACAACATCTCTTAGTGACCAGATCATTTGAGCAGAACCTGGTCATTAAGTGAGGAATGGCTGTAATACATAAAATAACTGTTTTATATTTCTTAACTAGAACCCATAGATATTTCAAATAAATTTTAAATATCACCAAAGACTAGTATTTAACCATAAATTTAATAGCATTATATAATTACAAGAACTATCTAATAATTACAAACATAATAGTAAAACAAGTGATAGTGTTACAGAGAAACTCGATACCTGAAGTGGAAGGCACTGGACTGTAGGTGGAAGGTACAGCAGCTGCTGTCGATTGGCCATTCTGACTGGAGGAAAGCAAGAGGACTGCATTATGGCTAGCACTGCTACCAGACACTGTTGAAGCTGTTTGGGTGCTGGCTGAACCAGAATTATGCATGGAGAAATTAGTGATTGGCACTGACACTTGTTGATATGGGCTGAGAGTGGTTGAAGTTGGTTGCTATAAAACACAAAAGGCAAACAAGGAGATTACCACCTGAAATTTTCCTACTAGAAATGATGAAATTATTTAATATTATTAGGCAAAGGAAAAGTGAAACTTATAATAAGTATGTGGCATATTTGTCCCTGTGAGTAACAATACCTAAATAAAAACTTTTTTTTAATTGCTCATAAAAATATGGCATACAAAAATGAATGAAGAAAAACCATTTAGAAACTAGTGACCAATACTCTGAATGCCAAATTAACAATTATTATCATTCAGCCTTCCCAGATTAAAGATTAAACAGTATACAAAACAAACTTCATTTCAATATATCTCAAAAGTAAAGATGGACTATGAAAAAAAAAAAACTTTATTCAAGAATTAAAAAATTTGAAATTATACATTAAATATCAAAACATTTGTATGTTTTGATATTTAATGTATAATAAAATATTCTGCAATATCTGAAATCTGAAAGCAATAAAGTGAATGTTATTTTTACTGTTACATGGTACATACAATATGCCAAATGACTTTAGAAAAAAAACAATACTGCAGAAGCAACCTAAAACATTTGGAGTTTCTTCAAAGAAAAAAAAAAAATGACAAAGATAATTTCAAAAATTTAGAAAAATTGAGTTAACTTTAGAAATGCACTGCAAAAAGGTTTTGTTTAACAATGGGCTTGCTTTTGTCTAAAGTCAATAGAAATGGTACTGTTAAGACAATAGAATTTGTTTTCAAGGATTGTCCTGTGTATACACATGCAAATGTTTTTTTTAATTCCAGCGTTCACATTTAATGGAATTTCAATTTCAAGCCACACAAAGTGATATCATAAATAGTCAAACTGAAATTTTTGTGCATAAAAGAAGACAAACAAAACATGCTTCAATATGGATGGTCCCCAATGGAGAAAATCACCTTATTTAATGTTGGCCACTTCTCTTTTATTACAACAGCCTCAAGAATTTGGAGTCCTCTCTTGTATTTTGCATATTTCTCATGTGTGTGTGTGTGTGTGTGTGTGTGAAATGCACATATATTAAAATACACAAAAAATCCTTGCAAACAAATATAGCAACATTTGAAAATGCTCAGCAAGAAAATAAGATAAAATTAAAAATTTACGGATAACAAAAAGACAGAACTTGTCCATATTATTTAACCGAGCATGTCTGGGAGAATTAATAGTGCCAATAGTGCTTGTTGCTTTGTGACATGTTTTTAGTTCATACTAAGGGGAAGATATCGTTCTTGTATTAGAGAAAATACCAAAATATATCCAAACAAAATGATACAAAAATATTACCTTTGCAAACTTAAGACAGGAGTTTTTTTTTTTGTTTTTACATCAGGTGAGTAATACTTTTATAAAATAATTTTAACCCTTTACGGCTGGAAGTGTCCAGATATACCTATAGTACAGGAGTGGGGGGAAGGGGTGTTCTTGAAGGTGGCCACTATTGGATAGAACTGTATTTCCATATACAGTTAACACCCATCACATGATCAACTAGAACCACCAAAGTGTACAACTTTTTGAAAATCTACAATTTTACAAAACCATATCTCATAACCAGTAATACCAAGTGGGGGTTAAGCTTATTGCAATAATTTAAATAAAGAGAAATTCTTCTGTGGAGTTTGATTTTAATTGCAAAAAATAAAACCTTAATTTTGCTAAATTAACATAAAAATTTTGATCATAGCATCTTGTTAATTTCAAAGGAATGAGTGAAACCTAAATGTAGGCATTTTAAAATTTAATAAATAAATTTTGGTAATCTTAAAAAAGATTATCATTGCTATTGGTAGTTTAAGCAGTATTATTATTATCATCAATAACATCAGTTTTGTGCCATGCGTGATACACGCTTAGGCGATCAAATATCTTTCATATATGACTGACGAATCAGATTTTTTCCTGTAATAGGTTGCCATTTCTTTCTGCGGTAGACCAGTTGCCATCCAAGGCTATAGAACACAGTTTGTCCTGCTATTTACCCATAGCTGGGAGGGAGTAGAAAAGGATTCATATCTTTCCCAAGGGTATTAGCATGTAAATGAATGTAATGGATTCAAATGGAATTCAAACTCGGCTCTCCGATTCCTCAATCCGAGCTGCTATCCATTACTCAACTGTGCCTCCCGTAACATACTTATTGCAAATACCATGCCTCACTAACATACCGTAATATCATAACATACTGTGCCTCAATAACGTACTTATTGCAAATATAAAAACGTGAAATTTGTATTATTCAATTTCGTTTTAATAAAAATCTGTCAAAACTTGGCATTCATTTAATTCTTTTGTCCAAACGCCAGGAAACGTTAAAAATTATAATCATGTAAGCTTAGACGAACATCAACTCTAATAGCAAACATTATCTTCCCTCCATTAAACCAATACTTTGGTCATATGACAGGTGACATTTTAGTACATCATTATGAGTTACTGAAAAGCATCATTCAAAGATAAAGAGTCAAGGCTGGGTAAGGTTGGTCTTTTTATAAATTATGTACGTAATATATGAGGATGACATCAACTGGAAGATGATGCAATCAACATTAAAATATTATGCTAAAGAAAGAAAGAAAACCATGGAACACATTACATTTTTGTTGTATATTATAACATTGTAAAGCACAATACCAGAGATGACAAATTTGAAACAATAGACTGTTATAACAATAACAAAAATGTATTAATATTTGCAGGTTTAGTTTAGTGGTTTGAACAGACAGCTGAGAGATTTGAGGTCTTCAGTGCTGAATCTATCAGAAATACTCGTCAAAGAGAAAAACTCCCAATTTTCAAAAAGATCACACAGTGCCCCCCCTCCCCCAAGTACTAGTAAAATTCACAGAAGCCAAAAGTTAAGATCAGCAAAACTAATAATAATAATTGTCAATAAATGAGCAAAAGAAAAGAGTTAGTAAAATATTAAAAGAAAGAATAAATTAAATTTACCGGAGCTTGCATGACACGGGCATATTCAGCATCTATACGTTTGTAGTTTTCCACTGTGTGTGGTGTCAACACATATTCATCATCTGCTTCAGGACTGTCATTACCTTTATCCTTTTTATTCAAAAGCTGAAAAAAAATAAAATAAAATTAAAAAATAAATAAATAAAAAAAAAAAACAAACAATAATAATAATGTCAAAATATCCTCTGTAAAAAACAAAAACAAAAGAAAAACATACTACCTTTGTTCCATAATATGATTGATTCATTCATTTTTCTATGGCTTATCAACTCTGTACAGGTTATTTAAATCTAGAAAATATTTCTTTTAGATTGTAGGAATTTTTTGTGGGGTGGGGGACATAATGATTTAGTGATACAAGTCTTACTAATTAATCCATAGCTGGTGGGGGAAGTTGATTCATACCTTGGAAAGGTATGGAAGGGTATTTGCACATAAGTGAATATCACAAACCCAACTGAAATTGGAACTCTGCTCTCCAATTAATAATTCAGAGTCATTCTCCATGACACCACCTGCATCTCCAAGCTTACAGTACCTGATATTCCCAAATGGTCACCCATCTAGGTATTGAACAGGCTCAACATTGCTTAACTTTGGTGATTGTATGGGGAACCGGTGTTTCAATATGACATGGTCATAAACCTTTTTTCCTCAAGGACACATGGCACAGTGGATAAAGGCGTTGGTTAGATCCAGTGACAGACCCAAAGAGTGTGAGTTCAATACCTGGTTAAGGCAGTGGAGAACTTTCAGAGGGAAAATTAGCAGGAGATAACTGATATCCATCAAACATGGCTCGTGGAACTAGAACAGTTTACCCCAGTGATCGAAATAAAGGGTTCAGTTCGAAATTCCAACCACCTGAAGAAGGCCGGTGCGTACAACGGCCGAAACGTTGTGACAAATATGGCGACAAAGATGAGGACAATAGTCCGACTAATGTAAATACTGTATATAATACCTCATCTCAGAAATATAGACAGACTTTTGTTCCATAATCGTAATTACATTTGCATACACATTTCATATTAAATGTAACAATTATTTACAGAAGGGAGGACATTTGAAATAAAATCTGATTTTTTCAAAGTAATTTTTTTGTTTACACTAGACCGTTTTAAATCAGTCACAGTTTATTTTCATAATGCAATACCAAAAACATAAAAAATAAACCCTAACCCTACACCCCAAAAAGATAAAATAATTATTTGTGAACAAGGTTGCTCTAAAGTGCCACTACAAATTAATGGTTTAGCATTTTATTGCAGTTACACCTTACTATGCAATCAATCCGTACTGCTACTTTTATAAGGAGTACAACTGCCTACTTTAAAAGTTGTGATGTCAATGTGAAATAAATTACTGAAGTCTTGTTTCTAATATCAGTTCAGTTTGTAATAAAGTTTTGAGTTAAAATTCATAAATATAATAAAACACCTAAAATTCACTGATTCAGAAACGTAAAGATTTTTCCAGGTTTTTAGAACTGCAAAGAGTAAAAGAGATTAAAATCACAAAATTTAAAATTCTTTGTATTTAAATTTATTTTTGTTTGAAACAATACGAATTTTCAATTTAATACAAGTTAAATTATACGAAACAAGCCAATTTTGCAAATATTTAATAATTATTTCATTTTTTCCAAGTAGAAAACTAGACAAATAACCAAAACAGAAACACCCTCAAAAAAACATGGCCTTAAATTGCAAAACATTCATTTTTACAAGTATAAAGCAAATGTTTGGTCAACTGAAATTCAAGCACTATTTCAACTGATTTCCTAAATTTTCAAAATCTATTTTGCTTACAAAAATATACAATTACACAAGATCTCCATTAAAACTCTGAGACACTTTCTAATAAATTACTCCTTATACAATATATATGTAACCAACACAAGACAAACTGCACTAATACTAATTCAACTCTAATTAGGATTTCTGGATCACGTATTTGCAAACATACCACTTACTAATAGATGAAAATCAATGAAAGCCTTAATAACAGTCATGATCATACAATTTATACATTGAAAATATAAAATTGCTACAAAATCATTTTATCAATATTTTGTGCATAACTTGATCAAAATTCATAATATAAAAAGATCAGGATGTTAATCAAAGAATAAGTAAAATATTAAATGTATCTACATCATCTGATATTTCTCAAAATACATTCAGTATTAATTAATTTTTAATTCCCAAATCCCTCTTTATTCCCTGTATCAATGACTTTACTAGTTTAAGTCAGTCTTTAGAATATATCCTAACAATATCAATAAAACACAAGAATGACAGTGATAGTTTAAATAAATGACATGAACCATTTGACGAACCAAAAACATCTCAACTTTATAATACCAATGTTCTTCTAACTATTCACAGTCCACCTTCAATTTTTTGATAATTTGAACTGTAAAGCTTAAAAAATATCTAAGACTGTTGATGTAATTCTTGCAGAGAAATTTTTTAAAAGTTAGTTTTCTTCAATTAGTCATAGCCACTGCAACCAAGAATGTTTCCACTGGCTCAAGAATTGTCTTTTTAGGTCAGGCCTGTAGTCAGAAAAAAAAAAAAGAAAAAAAAAAAGTATCATCTTACCATCACTATAGTGAGGTAATGAGAAAAGAAAAATGTTCAGGAGACTTTAATTTCACGTGAGCACCTTCCATTAAAACTTTGGATTGAGAAAAGCAAAAACAAATGATCTTAAACACCCTTTTTGCAAAGTTTAAGAGAAAAAAATGATGAAAGCCATTAAAAATAAAACAAAATGGAAATATCATGTGAAATTCTTTTAGACCAAAAAATGAAAGTTACAAATTTAACATAGATTCATAAAAATATAAAGAATCATAGAAAGAAGCGTCTATCATTGATTAGCTTTCGAATGTGCTCCATTATGGACAGGCTAAGCACAAGGCAGGTTAAGGAGTCGTACAAAATATCAGAGTTGGTTAGAACTGAAAGTGTGTGTGTGTGTGTGTGTGTGTGTGTGTGTGTGTGTGTGTGCGGTGCTAAAAAGTTCTCATCCCTATTGCCTATTTCAATGACCAAATATCACTTTTTTTCTCTTGAAGAGTTAAAGAAACTGGAAACATGTGACAAGTCTGTAGAATAAATATCAGAATAGCATAGTATGTTGAACTGTGGAATATCAGAATGGCTCAAGGTCATTCTTGGTCAGGCTAACTTTTCAACAACACTCTTCATGTGTTTGTGTGCCTATAAATATAAAATAACCTCTTTTGAAACTAGCAACAATCATTTTGAATATTTCAATAACCATATGCCCAGCTATAATTAATTTGCCAAAAAAGGTGAGAGGACCAAACTGTGAATGTATGAACAGACACTCTCCCATGAGGTGACTCAGTAGGCAATTAGCCACTACTGAGTGAATATGTATACTGTACGACCATTGCATTGAACATGACAATGCACCTGTCAATTCTCCATGTCTCATACAGGGATTTTTTGCAAAACAATACATCATTTCTTAAAATATAAGAAAATTAAAAAGAATATAAATATTACATTCTGGTTTTATAGTTTTAAATAAGCTTAAAACATCAATATTTTTAAAAATACAAAAAGAAATATAACTAAGTGACTAAGTTGTATTATTATGAACAGGAACAAAATATGTCCGATCTTAATATTTCCAAGTTTCATGTAGTAGGAGGTGACATAACATGTTATTTGCTAGCCTATCCCCAGATCAGTGGTTCAAATCACAAGAATTACCTCAATCTTAGAGGACAAGTTGATTTGTAGTCAAAGTGTAACATATGTACAAGCAAGCTGACTAATATTTGACTAGTCTTTGCTAAAGGTATTCTTAGTCAGGCTGAGAATTTTTCTGTACCTCCTCACATAGAATTAGCCTAAATATTGACAAAAAGTGATAGGAAAAAGAAATTTCTACGAAATACAATGTTGTTAACTGTACAAAACACAGGATTAGGGAATCTATCACAAACTATATATATATATATATATATATATAGTTTACGAAAAACTAGGTAATCCGTATGGGTAGACCCAATGAGGATAAAATCCAGAGAGCTCAATGTAAATCAGAGCTAATAATTTAAATAAAAACATTACTTTAAGGTTCCATATAATAAATTATTTCACCACAGCCCTTTTAAAGGACAGTGGATCATATTATATGGAACCTTAAAGTAATCTGTTTTTATTTAAAATTATATATATATATATATATATATATATATATATATATATCGTAATCAATGTGTATATCCATAGATAAAAATTTGTATCACAAAAACCAAATAAATATCAGCAAAACAAAGGTTAACAATGATACATTGTCACTTTGAGATGATACTTCAGTAGTTAGAGAAAGTGTGCTTTAAGTATTTTCAGCACATTTCAGAAAATAAACTCTCGGATGCTGACATCTCACTTCTTAATCAGCTGAATCCATTAGGTACAAGCCTGATAAGTATCAACAATAGGACAGGTTATTTTTCAGGTTGCAAGTGGCAGCTATCTTTTGTGCAATATATTCACAGCAGATGTAACAAAAACAAATGGAACAGAAAAAGAATTGCTACATTAAAACAGCTTCTATTATTCCATTAACATTTTTAGGCTAATTTTGTCCAATACATATTTAGAAAAGTAATTAAATGTGAAAAACATAAAATTTTTTTTTTTTTTTCAACTTTATATATAAAGCCAAAATGCAGTTATCTATCTCATGGCAATAACCAACACAAATTTGAACTTCAGTACATATCACTTGTTTACTGTGTTTTAAAATATGCAATAAAAATACAAAATATAAAAAACTTCTAAAGTAGTTGTTGATTTTTTTTGTTTATTAATCTAACAGATTTTATCGCTTTATTTTTAGTAGAGACTCGTATTTGAGTAGCTGTTCTTTTTATTTATTAAACAGTAGATTTATAAACAGAGCATCTACTCAAATATGGGTAGTCACTAAAAATAACATTTAATGCAATCAAATTGTGAGAATCTGGGAAGGATTTGCGCTTATAAGGCACTGTTCAGCTCTGTCCAATTCAGTCTGAAGCACATCAGATCGAACAATGGTTTCTCCTCCTACCAGAAGGGGCATCTTTTTCTTTAATAATATTTCTCAAATATTCAGGCTGGTAGATGATAATAAATATACTATTTAATAAATAAACAGAGCATCCACTAAAAATAAAGATTTAAAGTGATAAAACAAATGTGTGCATATTTTTTTTATATATATATATATATATATATATATATATATATATATATATATATATATATTATATACAATTATATTTATTCAAATATAAATAAAATATATCTGTAAAAGACAGTATGAATAAAGAAAAGAAACCTTTTCTTTACCAACCTGTTTTGTTCCCTCTTGATAAAGTCCCTCAAGAGATGAAATAAGTTGATAAAGAAAAAGTTCCTTTTGCCTTTATTCATATATATTAACACATTCACAAGACTTAATAAGCAGTGGTCTTTAGATTCAATGTGTTTTAAAAGAAAATTTATTTTAGAGGGAGACAAAAATATCACAACAGTATTATCATGTAAGATACAACTGAAGATTATTCATAGACATTAACAACTGGTATTGTTCACAATATTGGGATTGAAAGGGTTACCCACAATTTGGATAATTGCAATCTTCAACATACATAAACAGTTTAAGAAAAATTCAACTATTTTTTCTTTAAACCTAACATAAAAACTTTAATAAGTGCTATTTTAATTAAGGTCCTCATTTTTGTTATGTTTCAACTGTTCTACTCTGCAGCCTTCTTGTATCCTTCTTGGATAACCTTCAGGAAATTTCAAACTGAACCATAGACTGTTCTTGTTCCACTGTCTTGTTATTTAGTTCTGCTCACATTGTTTCTACTGTATCTAAGTATGCACTACCCTGCCTAGGGATTGAACTCACATTTGTCACCAAATCCATGAACCAACACTTTAATACATAGATTAAAGAAAAGGTTCAGTTTGAAATTCCCTAAGGTTACCCAGATAAACAGACACCTAAAGATGGCCAAAGAACACAAGTCAAGATGTGATAATAAAAGATGAGTATATTAATGTAAATAACTTCTCATCCTCAAACTTAAGACAGAAATTATGAAATGTTATGGTATTAAAAAAAAAAAAAAATTTCTCATACCAGCAACAATTCAAATCAATCTAATAAATTCTTCATATAACAAATTTATCTTACTTTTCTAGTATCCTTTCATAAAATAGAGGAAAAATTAAAATATATTTAAATTTTGTTGATTTAAATGACTTAAACACATTTTTAAAAATACAAGTCATGAGTGGCTCATTATTACAAACATTAACAATTATAAGAACACAGTATGTTTTGTTAATTTTGTAAACATTTTGAATGTAATACAATTTTATATTAAATTGTATCCAATGTAATAAACCATTAACCAAATTCATAAAGAAAAAAGTATTGTCATAAAATCAAGAAAAGTACATTATCAAGCATAATTCTTTCATTGCATCATCATCAAAACATTCAGCAAGCTAATTGTAGATATCCAGTTTCAAATTGAAAATTTCATCTTTAAAATTATTCAGTGAAATAAATATCATAAATAGAATGTCTTCAATTTACAAACACAAGTGGTTCAAAAGATGAAGTTGAAAAGGTATGTATATTATTTTTATGATAGAATTATAGTTTATGAGTAAATATAAATTACTAAATCCATGTTTATTCACAAAAAAAAAAAAAAAAAAAAAAAAAAAAAAAATTGATAGTCTAAGCATTTACAAAAGTGTAAATAAGTACATAACCCAACACAGTTATTAGCTGAATTTTGATCTGAAATGTTCATAGCATAATATTCAGTCTGTGTGATTAATAGAAGTGTTGGTGTAAAGTACATTGAAAATGGAAGAGATTATGTAGTAAAATAAATCCTTTTCTTTTTCTTTTAAGTAGGAAACATTCTAAAGAGCTTCATTCTGAAATAATATACAAAAGAAACTCATAACATTCTTTCATGTATGTTTTGACAGCTTAAGAGTTTTACTGAATTGATGACAGTTTTAAAGAAATGTTGAGCTCCTGACATCGGTTTGTCACTAAGCCCATTACCTAATAAGGGAATAAAGCATTTTAAGTATAATCTCTTTTCATAACTAAAAATTCTTCTCTAGGAATCACCAAGATACAGTCAAAATTTCAAATCAAAATTCAACTAATAACTGTGAAAAAGCAGCATCATTTCTCTTTGCAATATTTTAGATTCCTTCTTTCATCATTTCTTACAATCTTTCAAACAAGAGAAAATTAGATGTCTCTTATAAGAAAATAGGTTAGCCTAATAGGTTAGTGAATATATTTGAGTTGGAAATTTTTTCTATGCTCAAAGCTTTTTAAACCTTTGGAGACTTTTCTTTTTTTAATAATCTCAAACATTTGACAAAAACATAACATGCCAAATATTATCCTCTTTAGTATTTAACCCGAGAACAGTATACTAATGCTGACGAATAGGAATGGTACACCTCAGATCTTGAAATAAGATACTGGAAAAAATACTTCTTTTAGCTTATTAATGATATATAAGCATTGCAATTCTATTAGCAGATAAAAGCATAGCAATCCGTGTCTGAATTTCTGGGATGAGGAGTTATTTACAGTTAAACTAATGTCCTCATCTTTGTTCTTATCACGTTTCAGTTGTGCCCTCTGGCTTTTTTTTTTTTTAGGTGGCTACTGATCTAGGTAACCTTCAGAGAATTCAAAATGAACCCTTTATTTAATCTACAGGAGAAGCTCATGTTGGTTCTACTGTCCATTTCAAAGAACATCTTGTCCTTTTTTTTTTTAGTATCACTCAGTTATTCCTCATCATGTTTCCACTGAGTTTAAGCTTGTACTGCCTAACCCAGGGACTGAACTCACAATTACTATGTCACAGAATTCACAAACCAAAACTTTAATCTACTAGGCTTTTGTCCAGTGTAACAATTCTGAACTAAGAATTTGAAGGCTAATGTTTGTATTGCCTGCCTGCCTGCCGCTACCACTACTATTGTTATGCTTGACCTCTTTCACCACTGCTTCTGAAGTTACTGCTGCTGAAGGCAAAACCCAAATTAAAAAATAGCTGAAGAATGCTAGAAGGCTCAATGACCAAAATGCTGTGACAATAACAAAGATGTGAATGTTAGTTCTATAATACATAGAAAATTAAAATATATTTTATTCAATTTAAAATTTAAGAGAGGTGCACAGTAGGCCCAGGAATAATGTTCAGGGCTTAGAAAAAGAGGAAAGATCCATACAGTCCTTAACTGGCCAATGAGAAAATAGTTTTGTCCCACTACTATATTATTCTAGGCTCACAATGTTCAGTGAAATACTAGATTTTCAATTAGGTCTCATCATATTACTGTTAAAATTTCTAAATGTAACCATTAAGTTCTATACTAACAGTTTTTTTTCTCTTGCACATCTTGCTTGTGGAATTCTTAGCTTTTGCTTTTCCATCAATTATGATCTTCAAAAATTTAAATACAACATCAATCACAATCTTTTATCTCCTTGAATTCTGTTCTTTTGTTATCCTCATTCCTTAATAACATGTTCTCAATATCTTCCACTCTCAGTAACCCCTTGTGTCTTAGTGGCATTATCGCCTAGCTTGGTATGGAAGGATAAAAAAGAAATTCTTCAAAGATTATAAAAATAGAAATAAATCCCACCAGCAAATTTAATATATCAGTAATAATTATTTTATTAATAATCATAATCTTTTTGTAGGGTGAATGTATAATTTCTTTTCTCTGAGCTCGGAAAAAAGAAAAGAAAGCTGTACTTACCTCTACAATATCCTTATTAGTCTGGCTAACCACAGTGTCATTATACTCAGTGTATTTGAGCAACACTTTGTCCATGTCTGAACTGGCATATTGATACAGCTTATTGCCACTGGTGAAGATTATTAACGCTATTTCACAATCACACAGCACTGAAAGTTCATAGGCTTTCTTCATCAAGCCAAATTTCCGTTTTGTGAATGTCACCTGAAGTAAAAGATAATCAAGAAATATTTTTAAATTTTTATTGTGGATTGAGATTCTACATGAGAAATAAATATTAGATGCATCCAAGAAACAGGAACTATTTTATATAAAATATTAAAAGTCTGTACATGATAATCAACCCATGAAACAAAAAATAAAAAAATTTAAATAAAGTAAATAATAAACAAATTAACAAACTACAAATTCACACAAACACAAGTAAATATAAGAATAAGAATCAATAATAAATAAGGAGTAAAGATTTAAACACTATAAAATAGCTACAAACAACCACATTCGAACACATAATTAATTATACTCAATAGCTTCTATGATAATTTGAAACATAATAGTCACTGCTCACCCAATAAACATAAAATACAATAGACCTTACTACCCATAATGAACCACTGACCAGTATATATAGCCAAAGCTACAAACAACACACACAGCCTGAAACAGACTGTTTACTTTTATATTTACATATAATTTATCTATATTTTTACCCATAAATATAGCATATTTTTATCACACCACACATACACAAATAATTCTGCGGCCTAATGATGTTTTTTTGGGGGTTTTTTTTTTAATTTTCAATAAAATAAAATTTTCCTGCAGTGAATATTGCAGATTAGAATTCACCTAATAACTATGTCAGGCTACAGATTTATTATGAAATAGGTTTTTGCCAGTCCTGGTAAAATAGATACTAAGGCTATTTTACAGGTAAATATAAATAGGATTTTAGACCCAAGAAAAAAAAAAACATACATACATACATACATACATGTAACAAACAATATTCAATTAGTATAGCCATGGAACTCAGTATTAGAGATACTTTCAGATCATTTGCTGAAGTAGAAGAATTTGCAGAGACTGAAGTGCTTCCATATTTCTTTGAATAATTGATGAATATATCATTTTAACTTGTGATATAAAAATTGATGGTGGAAATAAATTAACTTCTGTATTAAATCTGTATTTTTAACATTACCTGCCTTCATAATAAAAATATTTACCAGCAAAGATCTCTAGATATATAGCAGAAGTGTGGCAGCAATATTCTAAGCATAGGTGAATGGTAGACTTATAGATATTTAAGATACATTCAGGAGAGAAAAATTGTCTAGCACAACACAGTGAAGCAACTTTCTTAGCAGCTAACCTAGCAATGGATTCAATATAGTCTTTCCACTTCATGTCAGCCAAGAACATTAACATTGAGAAGGCACAATGAGTCATTCACCTGAAGTTTAGCATCAGCCATGTTGATGGAAAGCAGAAAGGGTCCTCCTCACAGATGATTTTTAGAGAGCAGTTTAGTTCTGGAGGCATCCTTTGTCTCTGTTAACAACAGACTGAAGGTCATTTTTGACATCAGCCACCAATTTGACCATATTGAGCTGACCAGACTTACTATCAAGACAGGAGCAAATGGTTGTGTCATCAACATAGATTGAGAGCTGATATCATTGGGAAGGTCATTAATGAAAAGTAGGACCAAGGATACCACAGTGGGGGACACCTGCATTAGTATGAAAGAATCTGGAAGAACGGCTATTCAGAATAACTTTCATTTCATGATTTGATAAGAGACTGGATCAGTTCAAAAATTTCTCTTGAGACACACTGACTTCTCAATTTATGAAGAAGGCCTGTATGTCAAACGCTATCAAAAGTTTTCAAGATGTTCAATGTTCCAACCCAAGCTTCTCTGTTCTTATCTGGAGCTTGATAGACTTTCTGCAATTATCATCAGTACATCAGCAGCTGACATGGAGAAACAGAAGCCATATTGCTTGTCTGAAAAAAAGGTCCTGCCATGTGAGATGCTTAACCAATTCAGTATTGATTAGGGCCTCTAGTAGTTCCCCAAAAAGAGGTAGAAAGCTAATAGGTTCATAGTTGTAAAGGTCAATCTAAGTTCTTACAAATGGGAACAACAGATGAGAATATTCAACAGACAGGAAAGCAAGAGGCAGCAAGGCATTTATTATACAGTTTAGAGAGAACAGGAGCCAGTTCAGGAGCACACTTCCTAATGACTATTACAGAGATACCATCAGGTCCAGATTAGAGATGATAGCAGAAACCATAGAAGGGGTTATATGCATATCATGCAACAGAGACTCAGTTCTAAGTGGGAAGTTAAGGAAGGATACTCCAGATGAGTCAGGAGGAGGAGAATTTATGATCAAAACATCAGCAGCAGATGGCAACATCTCAAATTGATTGAAAATAGGAGGAATAGGAAACTTACTCTTATTTATTAGAGAGCCATCAGTAATCACAAGAGCCAAAGTCCTTAAATACAATAATGTGTCATTCTCTCAGCAAACAGATTTCGCTCCTTCAAGGACACATTTACATTTATTACATGCAGCCCCGAATAAGCATCTCTTGTGATGGGAACTGTCACATTGGTATAGCCGGAAATAATGGTTCCTGTGGCTATAGCGGCAAATACATGCTGATCTGAACCATGGAGAAGATTGAGGTTCACCTAGTATTTCCAAGAAGGAATGAAAGCATCCATGCTGGCTTTGACCCATGAGGAAACCTCAAAAAATGATCAATTTGAAGGTTAAAAAATGTCAGTCCAAGGATTGACTTGAAGAAAGTCACAAAATGAGTCCCAATCAGCATGCTGGTAATAGAAACAGATTATGAATAGGAGGTTCCTGTTTAATAGATGATTGGAATGAAATATCAATAGATACCACAGTGATCAAGTTTCCAAGAGGACAATATTGCAAAACTCAGCAAGAACAAGAAGGGGGTAAAAAAATAAATCAAGCCTTTGCTAGAGAAATGAGTAGGAAAATCCACAATTTGAGGAAGGGATTGAGCAATGTAAAGACTGATTACCAGCAACATCAGTAACATTAGAAAATTTAAGCCACATGTCATGATGCACATTAAAATCACCAAACACAAAGAGGGTCTCAGATGAATGGAGAGAGAGAGTGCAGTTTCTATATTGCCAGAGATTATGTCTAATATACTGCAGTCCTGAGAAGAGAGAGTCCAATAAAGGAAAAAGAACACAAAAGAGTTATCTGGGGATTGAAGTGACAATCCCTTACTATGGGAAGATTATCCCTGATGTAAACACCAAGGCCAGGCATGTGGACGCTGGAATCTTTTAGGCAAAGGGGAAGACAGCCTGAAACAGAGAATTCATTGGTAGCAATGGAAAAATTTAAATTTGTTTTCACAAAGTGCAAAGATATACAGTAACTGTTCCAAGAAAAAAAGATCCTATACCAATGAAGTTGGAAAGGATATCACGAATATTGGAGAAAGAGAGGTTGAGGGTAGGGATAGGTAGTTTTTTGTTTACTGGTTTTCTTTTCATTATATTATCATGAGATTTGTATTGAGGAGAAACAGGAAAAAGCCAACATAGTTATCACTGTCGTCAATGGCAATACAAACTAACCAGAACATGGCCGAGACCAGTGCATAATGTGGCTTCAGGGTTGCCCACTGGAAATACATGCAGAGACACCTACCTATGTACGACATGGCACTAGAAATATCCCAATATTATGCAACTATTGATCCGAGTAGCCTCTCTAAGCACTGACAAAGAGTTTGGGCTCCTTACTACCAGTTGGATGCAGCAGCCAGCAAACTGCCAACGCAGTACCCTCATAACGGAAAGTTACATCCACTGCTTAGTCTGATCACCAAAGAGTTAAAGACAGTTAAATCATTGTGGCGAACAGTCCCATAGAAGCAAGTGAGCCAGAGTGGCTTGCATCTGTAAGGATTTTACCTCAACGTTCGACATGTGATATCGGCAAGTTTACTCCGTGAAAATGGCATTAATCTCCCATCTAGCCATTCCAGCAGTATGTGCAGTAACGAGGGTTTTTGTACAGTTTGGCATGCTTCGACCAATAGCAAATTGTGTGCTGATTGGTCGAACTGGAGGAGGCTATTTACCTGGGTAACTGAGAATAAAAGCGAAGAATGCTGATTGGTTGGTTGACCACGGTGTTGACCCGACAAAAGGGGGCTGAAGCAGTGAGAAGGAAAAGACAGATTTACGTTTTGAAGTGTTCAGAAAGCAAGAACGGCAGATTGAACCAGTGGCATCTTGAATTGTACAAGCGACGTCTTAGTAATAGAGACTCATTTAAACTACAATCATTATGGTCATGGGAGAGAAGAAAGAACTGGTAAAGCATATCCTAAACAGGGAACAAGGATCGACACTCTACTACTGTTCAATAGATATGAAAGGAGTGTTAGCCAGACGATAGGGCTTCCTGTTTTATTTATGATAACCCATGACACCAGAAGATGTTTGTGGTATAACAGTTTAACTTTTTTTTTTTTTTACAAATAGCAGCCGAGTGGCAATCTGGCAAAGTGGCATCTAACATGAAAGTGCACATGAAGAGGATTATCAGTGAAGATATCTATGAAAAAGTTGTCACCATTGACATTTTCTCAACATTTACAGGCACCAAACGGTGACAGTGAGCACAGTTGGTTTTTCATGCGTTTCAGCGGTAGCCACAGCAATGTATGTGACAGACCACAATCTAGACAGCCGCCATACACAGCTTTCAACCTATAATATTAAAAATTCTTTAAAATAATGCATAGTCAATATTAGTGACAATAAAGAAAAATAGTGTTTTGTAACTGAAAATTTGCTCTATCCAATGATGCTTTTGTATCTTTTGTAGTTTCTATGGAAAGAAATAAAAGGTATTACTTTCAATGATCACCTTTTATTGTGTTATCTGAAAAATCATTGAAATTAACATCAATAAAGAAATAATCTAATGATTTATTATTCTCATTAAAAAAAAAAAAAAAAAAGAAAAACTTATTCAATCTTAAAACAAAACTGCTTTATTCATGTTTACCATAAAGTTAGATTTAAAAAGAAAGAAATGTCACCCTCAACAGGTCACCCCCAAATAAATCCTGCTTATATTGTCCTCAACAACAGTGTTTGATTTGATCCGACGATCCAGAGGTATGATATTAGAAACAACATTATGTGCCATCTGTTGGTTAATTTCTATAGATTTATCTTTTAAAGATCAACAGATTTTCTTAATTAGTTGTTTTAAGTTTTAACCATTTATGCTGGAAAAAGTAATTCTCTCAGTCACCACAGTAAACATTGAAATTCTGTACACCAACAATGTTGATGCTGCATTATTATAGACTTGTTGCATGACTGTGCTGGCCCATTTTGGAAAAATAGGAAATTACCACTTAAAATAAATGGCTATAAAGATACTGACGGTAATTCCCCAGGGGTACTAATATTTTGGTTTCAATTAGGTACTCTATATTACACACTAGGCTAAGTGACACCACCAATATACAATAAAAATACATCACAAATTGAAATCACATATTGAACATTTTTATATATATATATATATATATATATATATATATATATATCTCCTTGCTTACTATGACAATCTTTGTGGCCAAGTAATAACGCATGCCAGATCAAACAGTGGTTTTCCCTACAAAGAGAAGTCCATTCACTACATTGGAAATGTTAATCAGTATTAAAAGTTAAAGAAGTTGGTTTGAATAAAATTGTAGAGAGAAAAGAAAATTGATTTTTAAGTTAAAAAAACTCCCGTTTGACACAAAGTTATTTCATCATTTTCAAATATGATAATCATTGCTTGGGAAATAGTGTAGCAGACCAATTAGTGAAAGTGTTCACTGCTAGATTGAGGATGCTTGTTAAAACACATTTGTATAGAAAAAAATTTAACTTCAAATAAGAGAAAATGGATTCATTTCTGTTATTTGTTAGACTCCTGATGTTGAAATGAAAGATGAAGAAGCATATTTGAAATTTTTAATTTCATCATTCAATAAAATTGAAATTAAAGACAGGATAAATAAGCTTCTGGGTGTAAAGAAATTGCTTGTAAATTTGTCTATATTTCTGAGATGAGGTATTGTAACTATTTACATCATTCAGACTGTTGTCCTTATCTTTATTGCCATATTCACGTTTTGTTTGTTCTTCAGGCAATAGATTTTGGAATCTCAAACCAAACCCTTTTAGTCAACTGGGGGAGATTGTTCTAATTCCACATTTCATGCCTTTTTTGGATTTCTCAGTTAAGTCCCTTTAGTAATTGAGCTCTCCAGTGGATAAAAGTGTTGGGCGAGTGATTCAAGTAAATTGTTACTTCAATTGGACAGGAAATAGAAAAAAAAATGAACACAGACAAAAATATTTAAGTATAAGAATGTGTGCGGTGATTCTTCAGTCAAAGAAAAAAAAAAGGTTAAGACTAAAATTAAATTAGTGCAAAATTAGTGAAATATTAAAAAGGGATCAACATCACAGGTTTCATATGAATTCAAATGTTTACTAATTAACTGTAAATGCTAAAACAGCTGTTATAAAAAAAAAAAAAAAGTTCATAATAAAACAACTTTTACATAGTGAGAATATTTTTAATTAAATTTAAGAAATGCATTTTAGGTAACAACCACATCTCCATATATATGTCTGTTCACAAGCTGAGATTTTACTTCCAGTTTCCAAAACTGATCACTTTTGGGAAGTATTTTTCATATTCTCAAAAATATTTCAGTGCCCAAGTTTTTTTTTTTATATAAACATGTGTATAAAGTATTAAATTTTAAAATGAGATAAATACTAAATATTTAGAAATTAATAACAAGTGATAATGCTTCACCTAATAATAATATAAAATAAAAATAAAAAATTAAAAAAAAATCAAGCTAAAACAGCCACAAATTTAAAAGTACCATTATTTGAGGGGGTTTTTTTTTATACACATTAAACAATACGACTAGAAAAATATATTTGGTGCTGGAAAACTATATTAGCAGTTAACTGAAGAACATCTTGTTTTAAGAGCATTAAAACAATTCTAAATCAGGTTAAATTGTGAGAAAAAAAATAAAATACAAGACAATGAAATCGAATATTGTCCACTACAAAAAAGCTTTTCTTGCAAGAAAAAAAAAAAAGGATCCAATTTTTCAATGAGGAAATCTTTTATAAATACTTAACAGTCATGGAGGAAAAAATCCTGAATAATGACATTTATTTTTTTTTTTTTTTAAATAAAAGCAATTTTCAATGCTAATGACTGAACAAAATCCAAGTTTTACAAATATTACAAAGTTGTTGAACTTTACATCAGAGTCCTAAAAAATAATTAGATCTATTTGAAACAAATGAGTAGGACTTTGTGTCAGTGCACATTCCACTGAATAGGCAGCAGCACTTCTGTTGGCATGGCACCAAATCTGAAGGAATCTTTTGCTATTTACCTTATTCCACCCACCATCACATACAGTGTCCCTTGTAAGAATTCAGTGTAATTGACACCAGTTATCTTGAGACAGCATACACCTTTTATATTAACCAAACATTACAGACTAAATTGCATAGGTAGAAGTTAGAGTTGCTTAAGAATTTAATGAAGTAGAATTTTTTTAAAAATCTATCCACATTTCATAACACCACCTCTTTTAATCTCACAGAAAAAGTTTTCATTTTGTATAAACAGTCACTTGCTAAAAAGAAAAGACATTGCAAAGATATGTAAGTAGTGCGACTTTGGAATCAGGTAATGTTGATGACATAGAGACAGGAAAATGGACACACCAACTCCTATAGAACTAAGATCAAATTAATAGATGTAATAACATCAGAAAATTGAGGAAATCAGTATGCATCCATTAAGTAGGCCCAACTTAGATATGAACACTGTATAAGAGTTACTATATGGAAGAAATAGACATTAAATTTAAGGTTTAACAAAAAAAAATATATGATGTTGATAATAATACCCAAGTGGCTTAGTAGATAAAAATGCTAGTGAGTTTCATTTGGTTTCCTGAAG
The DNA here is from genome assembly GCA_964036315.1 of Acanthosepion esculentum. Classification (NCBI taxonomy): domain Eukaryota; kingdom Metazoa; phylum Mollusca; class Cephalopoda; order Sepiida; family Sepiidae; genus Acanthosepion; species Acanthosepion esculentum. The sequence goes on from OZ038513.1 coordinate 16,041,691, forward strand.
TTCAATCTTTGGATCAGATTGTGAAGATTGCACCCCACTTAGTTAAATCATCCTCATCAACAATATTTGATGGTTATTAGTTTTGAAATACGAGAACGTCATTTCCCAGATCAAGTAATGGATTATGCAAAAGACAAAGACTAATAAAGGCACAGCAGTCAAAATGTGATGATAAAACAATGAAAAATGATTTTAAAGAATCCATCTATAATAGTAAATTTGATTTTGCTAGTTAGTAGTTAAGGATTATTTATATTAAGTTTTTATTATTTCTAGCACATTATTATGTGCTAGAAATAATAAAAACTTAATATAAATAATCCTTAACACATAAAAAAATAACTATTGTATATCAATTTAAACAAAAGAATCACTTTTTAAAGAAAAGATTGAATTCTAAAAGAAATCAATTATTTTTTAAAAACTAACTGTATTTTAAATGATTTTGAAATGTATTTTTGAGATATATAACATTAAGCACCTGTAACTACTAGTAGTAATAGCCATAGCTATCAGTGTACCATAAGCATAATGTACAAAGACACTAAAATAAAACAAACTTCAAAATACTTTTAACATTTATTTAGTTTATTCTCTACCCACCACCCGCCGACACACACAAATCAATGTAATAAGAGTGTTTCTGTGGCACTTATTAAAGCCAAGAGGAAATGTATTGCATATAATTGAGCTGCCGAGAATTGTTGTTATTGCTTCTAACATTTTATGTTAGAGAGAACAAAAAAGAAAGTAAAATACGATTTGCCTAAAATGAGTCAATCATATTATGCAAGATATTTCTTCAATAACCCTTCCAATAATATTTTTAGCACTTTATAATACCATACTTAGAAAAAAAAAGTTTCCTGTCATGATCAAGTTTTCACCTGAGGTAATATTATCAAATTAATACACTTCAATGCACACATTTTGAATTTAAATTTTTCTAAATCAAGATAATTGCAAACATTTTTTATTAAATCAGTGAAAATGCATTTTATTATACAGAAACACAGCTTAAGTGTCTTCTCCGACCAATTTAAATTGCTAGTTAACTGTGCACAAAATTATATACTGTCCAGAAATATATAAACACCAGAAAACTTACAGATTTCTCGTCAAATTAGGTATTTTGTGTTCAGAAGGTTAGAATAGTGAACTTCAGATATTTCTAGGGTTCAAATGAATTCAATTTTGTAAATAAAGTACATTTCATTATGACCTACAATGATAAAACATTTGGGAATTTTATGCTTTTCTATACTACTAAAACTAAAGAGTTCTACACTGCTAGATTTTCTGAAAATGTCAATATTCCTTACTCAGAGAAAAACCAATTTACAGGCCACAATGATAGTTTCTCACTGTGATTTGCAAATCTTTTAAGAATACTTAGTTATGACAAAGCCAAGAAACAAGTTGGCATGAAAACAGAAAATAACAAATTGAAGTGATTTTTATAGAAACCCACTGAAAGGGTAGTCAGGAAATTGCACAAACAATAAGCTATAGCAAGAATCAAAATCATCCATTCACAACATCTTGACATAAATACCACTAAGAATCCAGATATAAGTGAACAGAGATGATTCTACCCTCATTTTAAATGTTTGACTAAATTGAAATTACTGCCAAAACTGCAGTTCATCAATTCATCACATTAAAAATAACATGTCTTATACCATTGCAATTACTTATTCAATTATTATTTAGTATTAGTGAATTTGAGAATAGAAGTTGTTTTCTGTCAGTTAAAAACAGAGTAGATCATGATTGCCTAGAAAATGTTTTAGTTGGTCTTAAAACATTAAGGAGAGAGAACAATAAAAGTACAGGAATTAAGAAGATAGAAGATAATGATTGGTAATGCATTTAAATTTTTTGAACATCAAAGTTGACTGGAAAGCAAGAAGCTGGAAGAGAGTTCAACATGCAAGGTGTGAGAGAAGAAACTGTTAGCATAGAACTTACAGTCACATCTAGACATTTTAACTGTAAAATGATGAGACCTTGCCACTAATCTAGTACTGCATTTAAATTCCTAAAGTTTAGGTACCAAAGAGGAAAACTCATCAAAACAATTATCATGAAAGTATGCATAGAAAATGCATAGGGAAGTTAAATTACAGCAGAAGATAAGTAACTGAAGCTGAGATACCAGGTTGGGACCAATAATATTGCAGATTCTTTGTATTTTATCAAGAATCTCTAAATACCTACCAGAAACACCAAACCAGATGTAGCAGTAATATTTGATGCATGAACAAATGGTAGACTTATAAATATGAGATTCTGGCAAGGAAAATTGTCTAAAATATGCACTAAGCAAAAAAGAAATGCCTACAAAATTCATGGCTTTTTAAGGTTGCAGTGATTTTTGAAAGCAACATCTCCATTATTAAGTTCTCTATATAAACAGAAGCTAAAAGAATTATTTAGATTCGTATCATTCTGTAAGAAGTGCAATCCGGATGCCTGACTAGAAATCAAAGGTATCACTTTCATTATAGTAATACTTAAAAAATTCACAGCCTTTACAAATTATAAATCACAATTAATAATTGATTAATTACTTTAATTATTAGGGGTCAATCAAAAAATGTCTTTTTGAAAGATTCATAGAACCAAATCAATAACGTTAAGATATAATCAATTTTTTAATTTTAATTTCTGGCAAACACAAAAACAATTGCTTTTTGAGAACATAATTACCTTTGCTTACATCAAAAGTTGAGGCTAAAGTTAAATTTTAACATTTTCCAGTTTGTGCAAAAGCAAAAAACAAAATTAATTTCCGTTTCAAAGTTACTTCATTTTGATTTAGTTCTGTTCACTTTGCAGTAGGTAAACTTATTTTCATAGTAAATTTCAGATATAAATTTTTATAACATCATGGGTCAACTTTTTTCATGTCAAAGGTTGAAGCAAGAAACCACACCCAAAAGGTTGATACCTGATTTCAAATACAATAATCCTGATAAAGAAAGGAAAAAAAAAAGAAAAAAAAAAGTATTTTAAAGTAAATCTATTTTACATATTTTAACAAAATTTTACAGAAACTGCTTGAACTAAATTTTGATTACCATAATCCTTTCACAATCTAGTCTGTGTAATAAAATAAAAGACATGACAACCAATGCAATGAAGTCAACTGCATCTTTGCATTTGTAATCAATACTAAAGATCTAAATTTTTTAACTTAAATTTGACTAAGTGTCATGTGAAGAATGTAAACATGTTTCTTTCTAGCAGTGAACAATATATACAAGTGCTTCACCTTATTCAAAATTAGGACGATCATTTGCAGAGTAAAATTTTAGCTAAAACCAATCTTTTTTAATTAAAAAAAAAAAGAAAAAAAAAGATAATGTATACAAAATTAAAATCTACAATGTGATTCAGTTTTATAAAATTGCTTAAAATCATGTTTGTATTCCTTATCTTTTAATGAAGCTTATTCTTTGAGGATACACAAGTAGCACAATGGTTATTGGCACAGAAAGTGGAGCACTGGCCTAGTCTGTGGTATTTACTTTTGCATAAATGCTCTTAGAAGAAGAAGAAGAAGCATGAATCCCTCTCCCCTTCACCAAAGGTATGGGTTCTATAGTAGATTTGATCTCTACCTTTTGGTGGCAGCTACTAGTCTAGGAAAAGGAAAACCAAATTCAAAAGTGGGAAGGAAAAAAAAATATCAGTAAGAACCCCCCTCCTATTTTTCTCAATAAATCATGGCAATTCATAAATGATAAAAGAAATTTGTGGAGGGTCATAAACACCTTCATCCCGAGAGGACATAACATTAAGAAATTTTTTTCTTGATCAAAATTTAACTTTTTATTACAAGGCAATAATGCTACCAAGATGCAATAGGATACCGAGAATGAAAGAGACTTTAGAAGGAACGAGAAGCCCAGTCCTAAACAGGAAACAAGGGATAAACCTCTACTCCTGTCCAAAAGAATGGGAAGGAGTGTGAACCGGACAATAGGTTTTCTTTCTCCAATTTCTATACATACATCAGTGACAAGTTAACCAATTTATATGCACATCTACCTAATAAAAAGTGACATTCTAAAACTGCTTTCAAATCTTTCTTTCACAAGGAAGAAAACATTAAAAACAATCAGCACAGTCCTTAGAAAGGTCATGTTATTCTATGCAAGTATTAAGATAATCACCTGAATACTGAGAGAAATATCTCAAAAGGACATCACGATGCTTTCCCAGATGTATTTAAACATTTGAACTCTTGCTTTGTGTTGCCGATGTTTTTGCCAGATTTCAGCCAATGCTTTCAGCATTCTTCAGATATCAATTGGCTGAACAAATCTTTTACAAAAATAAAGGCACCATCACAATGCCGTTTAACAATAGGGAAATAAAGTACAGAAATTATTGAGTGAAAGGTTGAATGGATTAGAGCATCTAGCTAATGAGAACCAAAAACCAACAGCCATTTTATGAAAAGAAATGACAAATAGAAAAAAAAAAAAAAAATGAAACCTGATAAAAAAAAAATTTCAATAATGCAAAAGAATATATTTGCATAAAAAATTGACTTGATTTATACATTTTTATGGTTCAATGTACAACAGGTAAGAGAAATTAACTTCAAACTGAAATTTTGTTTACTTTTTATGAGGACAGCAACAAATGGGTAATTTCTTTGAGAGATTCTATAAAAAAAAAAAAAAATGTTTAAGCCAAGCAACAAGTAACATTAAAAAACTAATTCTTACTGACTTCTGTTAAAAAGAAAGAAAAAAGTCTCATGAAGCAAAATTGTAATCTTCAAAATTAAACTTACTTATTTAAAGCTTATTAATTTTTCAGTATTATGTATAATTGCAGTGTGTTTATAATAGAATTATTTTACACAAATATTTGTCAATGTCATCTTCCTAGCAAAAATGCTTAATTTACATTTCAGATCAAAATTCAGTTAAAGACCAATGGCAGACTGCACACTTACTGATGTTCATTTGTAAATGAAATGAAAACTAGTCATATGTGGAGAATTTGCATCATTTTAACAAAGACTTAATTACAATTGACAGACAAAAAATGCTCTTGCTAAACATGACTAAAATCTTCTAAGAATCAAAACAAAAAATAAATTATAAAACAATACCATGAAGGACACACTGAATTAATCTGATGCTTTTACCTACAATTTATCATCAAGTCACACATTAAAACCATAAACAGATTTTTATCATTAATCAGTGACTATAGAATAATCCAGGATATAATAACACCAGTTTTTATAAATCAATTCCTTGTATTGGACATGAATAACCATGTGCTTTTTTTTTTTCATGAAAGTTTTGAGGTATGTGCTCTATAACTGACCTGTTACTACTACCTTAATCTTAATTTCAGTTTTTTTTGTTTTGTTTTTTAAATTACAACCTCACATATGGGCAGATTGGAAATAAAGGGTTAGAAGTTTAATTCTTACTAAAGTTTTATTCTAATTTTCAATCTGCATTTTTGATGGCTATAGATTAATGTTCTGTGAATTCATGTTGCAACTAAATAAAGAAATACATACACAAACACACACCTGAAATAAAAGTTGAAAAATCATAACTAACAATGCTTCAAGATAATAGTTACTGTCAGCACTAGTGTATATAAACATTAAAAATAGCAAACTAGGTATCTCCTTTAATCCACAAAAAAAAAAAACAGCATAGCATAATGAAAAAAAAAACAAACTTAATAAAAACAAAATGTTATTGTCAAATTGTTTGTTATTATTAAGAAGAAAGACTAAAGTATTTTTTGATTATTTTCTTAAATTTTTTAATCCTTTCTAACATATTCAAATTTTTTTTTTTTTTTTTTTTACATCAGCAGCCTATGTAAGATTTACCATGAGTGTTTCAGTGACTTTTTTCAGGTGAAAAACACATGATTGGAAAAATTCTTGCAAAAAAACAAGTAATTGTCAGATTTTAATGAAACTTTCAGAACTTATTCACAAATGAATGAAATTATTTTAGATTTTTTTTTTTGAAAATCATAGTAAATATATATATATATATATATATATATATATATATATATATATTTTTACATCTGTTACACCCCACATTACTTAATTTTACGAAAACAAGAAAATTCAACAGTGTGCCTTTCATTTATTATATTAGTTAAATGCTATGGGGGAAATAGCAGGACAGACTGGGTTCTATAGCCTTGGATGGCAACTGGTCTACACAGAAAAAATGGCAACCTAATTCAGGAGAAAATCTGCCTCATCAGT
>OZ038513.1:16052964-16248897 GCA_964036315.1 Acanthosepion esculentum
CCAGTTTTGATAGCAGTACTTAATACTCAGCTAGACAAGTCACTGCAATAGTATTATGTTCTTTTTAGGCAATTACCCAGGACGACTAATCATGAATGGACGGATCCTTTCATGATACTAAGGAGGGTAACTGGCTCTTACCACAACAATTATAACAGTAAAATTATGGATGCTTTCATAAAAGTAATTTTCAAAAAATCTTATAATTTTAAAACCAAAATAAATTAAGCACTAAAATCTATTTAGATTAGAAAAAAACCTTCAGTCATTTTAATCAGTACACAGTATAAAGATCAGCTTTCTGAGGAGAAAATCTTCTATATGATTAAGCCATAAAAACAATAGGGTCAGATTTTCTGTTTTACATCAGGGATTATAAATGAAAATAAAAGATTAAAAATTGTCCGCCCCCACCAAGTTTTTCCACCAAAAGCAAAATGAAAGAATTGTCCTTACCTGGCGATTCCGTTCATCATTTATACGAGTTATTTGAATCTTCTTTCGACCCATTGTATAAGATCTGTTTAAAAAATAAAAATTTAAATAAAAACATCAAATAGAAGGAATCATTTATCCCAAAAAATTCTTTACAAAAAATTACACAAAGTTTATCATAGAAATAAAAATGCATCCAGGTAAAGAAAAACTGATAATTATAAATCTTAAAACTCAATAAAGAAAGATTTAAAAAATTAAACAATGAGGCCAATCCATCTAAGTAGTGCAATAGTAAAATTATTAATGACTGCAAATATTTTAAAGAAAATCTATAGTATATAAAAAATAAAAAATCTTCAGCATGTTTCCATTAAATCTATTGCACAAGGCTAATCGGAAACAATCTGCCATTCTGAATGCAATAATTTTGGAATAAAATCTGGAAAATGGAAACAGTGGATTCAGTTTATATTTATCTAAGAACATTTTGATAAACTAAAACAGGAAAACACCAATTTGAGGCATGCAACACATTTACATCTATTTTCCTTGTAGTCTTGTATATAAAAATATGAACAAAGCGTTTAAATTTTATCACAACATTAAAGCAACTTTCAACCGAAGAGAAAGTTGTAGACATTTGTAAAAGTAACATTTCAATCTGATTTTAATCAAGCCAGAACAATAACCTAAAAGAAACTTTGTGAACCTGAAAGAAAAGATTCTAATTTTAGTTCTGTTTGTAACGCCAATAGTTTTAAGTACCAAATCATTTTATAAGAAACAACCATATCTAATTTACTTTTTATTCAATTTGGCTTCTAAATTCTTGATGAGAAACAAAGATCTAAATAGAGAAATCTTAAAAGAAAAGAAAAAAAAGTAAAAATTTTGTGTTAAACTCAATAATAAAAACACATTTTATCGTACGTTAGTTTATTTTCTCATTGTCCTATTAAAACTAGAACCGACATCATTGCCACTTACAGCTAGGCACTACCAGGTATCCTTACTAGATATTAAAATAAACTGTACTTACTGAATCAAAGTAAAAAGAATCTTTCAAGATTATCAAAAGGGGAAAATAAACTTAAAGTTTATTTTTCTCTTTTGATAATCTTGAAAGATTCACGGAAAATAAAGAAGAAAAAAAAATATACACAATTTTTCAATTATTGGCTATTTTCTTTGCATACTTAATTTTCAAATTTTCAAACCTGTAAAAAGAATCCAATTTAAAAAACAAAACTATTTTCTATACAGATTGCAAACTATATTTGTAGACAATTTTGTAGTTTTTAGAAAGCGTTTCAACAAATATCATGATAATGATATGCCATAAATTCCTACAAAACTTAAAACTTTATGAAAACAGGCATTTATTTATGATGTCCAAGTTTTATAATAGTAACAATTCTTTCAACTAAGATTGACAAGCATCTTCCTCTGCTTAAGGCTAGAGATTAATATTGTTGTAATAATTATATTGCCAACAAAGCAGAAAATACAATATCATGTATAGACTTAATCCCCTTAAAAAGGGAGGGATTTTCGGTAATGACCAATATGTAAAAATCAGCTCAAGTTTTTTTTTGGGGGGGGGACACTGATACAGAAACAGGTTCAATGCTTATTTCAATCCTACTCACATCATAAGTAGCCAACAGTTTCAGTTAAAAAAAAAAAAAAATCTTAATTTTCTACAAGACTTCAATTTCTAAATTATCTAAATTCCAGTAGTGACCTCTGTTCTCAGTGTTATTGTTTTATATAGATGATTTTTAATAATAATTCAACCAAACTGACTTATAATCAAATTATATAGCATAACAATACTTGAGTTACTTGAATGTAAAAATCTCACAAACGACAAAAAAAAAAAAGCACAATCTTTAATGCATCATGCAAATGAGGAACAAGATAATCTCTTATCTTACCAACTACAATGGATTTTTTTAAATAAAAAAAAAAAAACAAAAATTTGTAAAACATCAAATATTTAACCACTGACATTTTACATTCATCACACAAATTGAAAATTATTTTTAAATTCCCTGAAGATTACCCAGATCAAGAAACACCTGAAGAAGGCCAGAGTACACAACAGCCGAAACGTTGTGATTAAGACAAGGACAATAGTCTGCATGTAAATAATAAAAGACTTTATAAGTTCTAAATATTTACCATGCAGAGCATAAGTCAAAATTATAAATAAGATATGATTTATAAAAACATTTAAAATGCACAATTTATATTTTATTTTTATTTACAAATACATGAACACAACTAATCATACATTTTATCTCATATGAAAATATTTCAACAGCATTAGAGAGGAAATCTATTTTACTTTTTGGTGTTAAAGTTTTAACATGGAGAGAGAGAGAAAAAAAAAATCATCTCAACCACACTTCAAAGCTTTAGACTAGAGATTTGTCTAAATACTGTATTAAAACCCCAAAGAGTTCCGAGATGAAATCACTAAATATTTAAATATATTTCATAAAAAAACTAACAAGATAGATCTAGAATCATCATAACATCTCCACAAATAAACATTACCGTCAATCACATATTTAAAAAAAAAAAAAAAAAAAAAAAAAAAAATTTAACACAAGTATTTCTAAAATTAATTAAAACAAAGACTACAGATTCTTTTTGCTTAAGTTTTAAAGACATTTTCTGTCTGAATTTCTGGCATGAGCAGTTTAATATTTAGATGCATACTATTTTCCTCATCTTTGTTTTTATCACTGGTACATTTAAAGACATGTTTCTGGATATAACTAAGTGCTGTTTTATTTAATAAAAAAGCATACTAAAACATCTAAGTCACGCTGTGATAATCAAAGTTAGTAAGAAAAAAAATGACAAATTTTTAAATAATGCTTAATCACATTTGAAAATAAGTCTATTTTACTTATAATCTATTGAAAAAAAACAAAAGAGAGAGCAGTTCAAAGAAAATGTCACTACAAAGTGAAAGTTTGAATAAATTGTGCAAACTATCAAAGAAGAAAATAGAAAATTTATCAAAATTATTAACAGGGAAAATATCAGATCTACAGATTATAACCTAAAAAGAAAAAAAACCAACAGCTGAGGTCAACTTTATTTTAAAATGCATCATTACATAATAGATAACAGTGAATGTCCAAATGTGACCTTTACTTTCACTATGCTGAATCAAATTTCTAGGTAATGTAGTAAATAATCTGGAAGGAAGAGTATTGATCTGAAATAAAACCACAAACTAATCTTCCTGTATTAATTTATACAGCCACACATGATGGAAAAAGAATTGACAAAACTAAATTTCTATCTATAGTGCCAGATCATTCCACATAAAAGATAAAAATTTCCTTCCAAAGAAGAGAAATTCAAAACTAGCCACAAGCAAAGACTGTTTATTTTTGCAAATGGTTTTATATTGTTGACAAAGCATGTCAATTTTCAGGGATACTTTTTTAATCAATTGAAGAAAATAAAAGAAAGTTATTTTTTTAGTTTACCTCATAACAAAAATATCTTAATTTTCTTTTTACTGCATTAATATTGTTTTTCAGAATAAAAGACTGGCTTTTTAACCATCACTTGATGATGGATTTTTCCAGATAGCAATTACAATCACTGATTATACAACCAAGTCAACAATAGTATGGCGTTAAGCATCCCTACTGGTCACATTTTTGTTTTGTTTTTTAGACCTGTACTTTTATGTGCTTATAACAAAATATGCAAATAAGTAAAAGAGGGTGCAGAATTTTTTTTTTTAAATTGGCAATTTGGTCAAATATTAGGGAAGTGGGTAATGCCAAGAACTTTTCAGTTGCCCCTCATATTGGAAATTCCACTGGTTATTGTCAAAGAGTAGCTAAGCAATCAGCTGTTGCAGGAAATTCATGATTCCAAGAAAATTTTATTTTCTTAGTGTCTGTTCTGAATAGTAAAATTAAATTTCTGCAAAGTTACCATCTCAGCTCAAACTGACTACAATAACCAAATTTTATCTCAGAAAATATTATTATAATACATGTTTATCAATAAATCCAATAATAAAAGCATTTTACTTTGCACACAAAATATTGATTTTTAATGTTTGTCAATGTATTTAACCCAATGAAAAAAGACCAATATTAAAATTGATGTAATATCAGTTCTGTAAGTAATCCTACTATCTCCAGAATTATTTTCAAAAATGTTTTTTTCTATACTGTATTTATTTAAACACTATCAATAATAGAATTATTATATGCTCCAAGTGTCTGTTTTTTGTCTGTCTGTCCCTCTCTCTTTGATAAATCTGATGTTAATCTGTGAAAACATTACAGAGAAGATGAGTGAAATTTTAAATTCCAGACCAGTATGTATGTATGCATGCCAACAGTTTAGTCATTTTGCAACAGGACTTCAAGAATGGGAACTCAAGTAGAAATAAAGCACATATAAAAAATATTTTTATAAAACAGGAAAGAGAAACACGTCAACATTTTAATGACCTCAAAAAGAACATTTCTTTTCATAAAGCTAGATATAAAAATAAATAAAAATTAAGATATCAACCCTTGAATTACATTTTTCATCTTCTATACATTTATACAAGTACTCAATACCCAAATGATGTTATTGACCATAATAATTGTCATCAAAGCACTGCTCAGTTTAGTTCTGTTGGTCTTTCTTTGTACAGGTTCTCAAATCAAGGTTACAAGTAATCTTGAAATTCAAACTACGATGAATGAAGATTCTTTTCTACAATCACATTTTTAAATCTACATTGAAAAAAAAAAAAAAAAAAAAAAAAAAAAAAAAAAAAATGAAAGTATTAGATTTGTAGGGTATTTTTAACAAAAATGTCCAAATATCAAAATATAACAGAGTTTTAGTTTTAGATTTGATTTGCTTTACTATTTTTATTTATTTTCTATGAAATCTTTATTTTTAGAATCAACTGATATTTTCAGCCATATGATCTTTACCAATTCAAGTGAAATTTATGAAGTCAAGGAAATATTAGATACATTACCAATTCATTGATGCAAAGTATCAAGAGACTTGAAGACAAATGTGTATTATAAAATGAATATTGAAAAGAAAACCAGTTACATTAACAGATTTAAAATACAAGATGTCAATAAAATAATTTAGAGGCAAGATGTGCATACCAGAAAATTTCATTTAATTATAAAATAATCTACTTTAAATAAAATATTTATGAAAAATAGATGTTTATGCATATGAATACAGATTGGGTGATCAAGATATACCTAATTAGCTAATTATATTTTAATATTCTTTTAATATATGTAAAAATCTAGAATTAAAATGAAAATAAGAAAATGTAATAAAAAGTGACCAATTTGCTTTTTAAGTCCAACAGTGTCATGTAAAATACTTTTGTTGGTATGCAATTATCATATACTTTTTAATAGTCAATTAAAAGAAATTATCACTTCAGTTATTTAAAAAATTTTAAACCTTTAAAACCAAGTATAAAATCCAAAAGGAGCCTACCTATCCATAACCCATTATTGACTTAAAATATCAAAAAATAAAAAATAATGATAATGTCTAAAGATAAACTTTGATTAGTTTTAGTTATTGCATGTTTTGTTTGGAAGTTAAAAGCTGATTGGAAATAAAATTTCAAATCTTAAAATGTAATAATGTCCTATCATCAAGAAAACAAAAAAATACTACAAAGTAACCCAGGTATTATAGAGTTAAACATGAACCCATCATAAATGTTATCCATAAGATCCTTTGTGTTCATAGATTTTTATCTTGCTTTTTATTTCTTAAACAGCTAAGTTTTACTTTTATGGCTAACCAACTTTAAGTGATTTGAGACTAAAAAAAATTAAATCAGTTATTTTATTCAAAGAACTTCATTTCATGAAATTTTAGTTATTTTACTAACCTATTTAAAAAAAAGAAAGGACATCTCTTTTATCATAAAAGATATGAATGTAATATCAAGTTTCCTAGATTGTAGCAAGCATTTAGAGAGAAAAGTGTATCTAAAGCAGACTTTTCTCATACTACTACTACTACATAGTGTAAGTAAAAATGTTGAAAACAGCACATAACTATTCTAAAGATGTAAAAAGAAAAAAAAAAACTTTTCTTCAATAGCATAAAACTTTCAACTTTTTTAAAAGTCCTATTGAATCTAGGAACAATGTCCAATTTCATTTCAGGACTTTGTAATTAAAAAGGAACATGTTCAGGTCCATGTATAGGAAGGAATGTGGCAAGAGAGTATGCTAACGGGAGTGAGGTAATAATTTCCCCAAGAAACAGTAGCAAAATGTACTATTCATCGAAAGAAAAAGAAAGAAACCATATAGAAAAAGAAAGATTTATTGGTAATAGTACGATTATTAACTAAAGGGAATATAAAATATTTTCATAAACAAGGGAGAGAGAAAAAAAAAAAAAAAAAAAAAAAAAAAAGGTAAGTGACGCAATAGATTTCGTTTTCAAAGAGAGAGGTGTGTTTAGTTTCCCTTCTTTTCTTTCTAGACAGGCAAAAGGGACAACCTTAATTGATAGGTGCAACTTACCAAGGTATTAGGTTTCTCGTTAGATCTGTTGTACCAAAACACAAAACTTTACTAAACAAAACAGTAATTCAAATCCTGCCCCCATCCCACGCACAATAAATACAAATAGTTTTTTTGTCGAAAATAATATTTTTAATTTTTATACACTGACTACTACAAATACAAAAATAATTCTTAAAATAACAAATCATTTTTTTAAATTATAAAATGGGGCAAAATAGTTCACCCGGTGAAAATTACTTTTTTTTTTTTTTTTTTTTACACTCACACTGGAGTTCTGTTAAAGCTAATAAGGTTCAACTTTATTTGCCTTTCATTTGTCTTGAACGTAAAAAGATCGGAAACATTGAAGAAAAAAGTATGTGAAAAACAAATTATTGATTAGATTAATTGATTAATTAAAAAAAATTGATTTCAAAATATACTGAACGGAGACGAAGGATTTGATTACAAATGAAATGTCAACAAATGGTAAATAATCAACATTAAAAAAATAATAAACATTAATTTTCTATCGTTAAGTTTAAAAATAAATGTGCGCTGCTAAAAAGATTTTTAAATAAAAAGTTACATTTTTTTTTCTATTTACTGTTCCCAGGTTTTCGCCTCAACCGCAAATGGTAAGAAAAATAATTAAAAAAATCAAGTGAAATTGAAAAGTTTTATGAGTTATTGTGGTTAAAAATATATTTAAATTGCAAAACGAACAACGGTGTGAAAATAATTTATCCTTCGTTATGTTGCATTCGGATTAACTGTCGATTTATGAAGAAATAATTTAAAATTTAATTTACAATAAACAAAAATATTTTCATAATTTCCCCCTAATTTCAAACTTTTCTGTTCATTGGGTAAAAAATAAAAATAGATGCCAATTGAATTAAATGTCATGAAAATTTAATAAAATTAAAAATAAAAGGACATTTTTAAGAGATAATTCAAGAGTGTATTTAAAATAAAAGTACATTTTAGAAAAAATATACTAAAAAAAAAAAAAGTATAAACTTGGGATTAAAACTTAAAAGTTTTTTTGTTTTTTTTAAAAACGAGAAAAATTTAATGTTGAGCAAATCCAGAAATCGGAACCAAATTCATCACGCAACCATGAGAGAAAAAATGTAAATATAACTTTCAAACAGAAATAGAATCCGTTTGTTAAAATTAGTAATATTTTGTTTTTATTTTAACTTTAACGCTGCTTTTTAAACTTCAAAATTTAATGACTCAATTTATTTTTAAAAAGTTTTACTTTTAGTTTTAGTTTTAAAAGCAATTTCATAACTTTCTCATGAAAAAATTATTCCAACCAAGGTGAAAATGAATTAGCGTTTTTTTTATTATTATTTTACTTTTAATTTTATGTAATAGATAAACAGAAAAAAAGGAAATTTTTGAATAGAGGAAAAAAAAAAAGAATAATCATACTCAAGTTCATAAATTTTTGTTTTGTTGATATTTTTAAATTTCCCTAAGAAATTCATTTATTTATTTATCTGCCCTTGATGAAAATATTTTCAAGTTAATAACATATCAGGATGTTTTATTTAAATGTCAAAAAGAGAAAATAAGTTTCGATTCTTACGTCATAGAACCATAGCGATCATCAGAGACAAAAATAGGTTCGTATGTCAACAACAACAGCAAGTTCTTTACGTGTAACGAATAATAATTTATAAGAAAAAAGTTAGTTTTCCGAAAAGGACAAAAAAAAAAAAACATTTCAAACTTGTTCAGATCATGGCTGCTAGTTTGTTATAAGATCGTCTTATTTGATTTTATTTGCTATTTTTAAAAATAATAGTAAAACTGAATTTCCCAACAGTTAAACCAAAAATAAAAGAAATTTTATTTGATAATTTATAATTTTTCAGATAACTCCGTAAGTGTAAAAATCATTGAGAAACTTCAAAAGCTACAGAAAAAGGGGATTTTTTTTTAATATGTTGTTTGTAAAACACTAACACGCCCTTTTAAACATTGACAAATAATGTAAATCAAAGATAAAACACTTACTTTTTTAAAAAAAAATGTAGATTCCAATTATAAGCAATCGACGAGGAAACAACCAGCTTAAAATGTAATATTTAAATTAAAGACGAATGGTGAAAAGAGGGTCCCAATTGAAGAAGACACAGGACAGTTATGTAATGTGACCAGGAAGGAAGTTGTTGGGGGGGGGGTGAAACAGAAAAAAATGAAATAAAGACTAAAATTATTTCGATGGTCAAACAGTTTCTCTGGGTTTATTTTTTTTTTTTTTTTTCGCTTCTCTTAGAGGCAAGTTGTTTACCAAAAAAGTGGTTGAGAAAAATAATTTCCAACTGGTGTTTCTGTTTTTTGTATGTGTATGTGTGTATTTTTACCTTTTAAAAAATCGTAAAGACGAGCCCTGCTGATGATAGTCACGTGGAGGATAACCTGGACGACAGCAATATGTACTGAAATAAAATAAAAACAGGAAAGAATAAATTAATGTTGTTGTCTTATGAAAGAAAGAAAATAGTTATAAAAATATCGATATCAACAAGAAAACACATGCTTTCTTCATCTATTGTTGTAACTTCAGATTTATCGTCTCAAATCAAATGTAAACATACTTTTTTTTTTGGTTAAGTGCAATAAAAGATCTTTCATTGTAGTTTTACACACAAAAAGAAAAAAAACAAGCTAACAAAAAAAAAAAAAACACGTTTTGTCCAAAGTTTTCGTTGCGATGAGAAGAAGTAAAAAAAACCCTAAAGGAAAAGATTTTTTTATTCAGGAAGATAAAATACAAGATATGTAAAAAAATGAAACTAAAACTATCGATCCTAAAGGCCTTAGTTTTCTTGAAAGACTAGTTTGTTTTAATATATAAATATATATTCATAAATATGTGTAGCCGCCAAAATAATTTAAGAAGATATTTTTATTATATAAATAACTTAAATTAACAGCTGTAGCGAACCTGTCATGCGTTTACTAAAATGGTCACGGAAAAAAAATCGCGATTTGGCAAATTACAATAACAAATTTATAACTCCTGATTATAACGATGAGTTGATTAATAAATTTACATAATCAACATTTAAAACAAAAATAAACAACAGAATATAAACATTAAACAAGAAAGTGTAGGAAAGAAGAAAAAAGGACAACAAAATATAGACCAACCGAAATTCGATAAATCGCAGGTTCATAGCTGAATAGATAGATAAACAAATAAGAATATAATACACATTTCTGAACGAGATGAAATAAAGGTGATAGCATGTGGTGATATTGAGAAGTCAAAAAACAACGTGGTCGAGTTTGATGTTTCGCAATTTGAGTTTCTGTCGACAAAACCCCAAGATTTTCGCTCATCGCCATTCTGTCTTGTATCTTCTTCACTGAAGCAAATTTTACAACAAAACGACTTGGCTTTTTCGGGGAAAGGTCGACCAAACAACGAGATAGCAAATATGTTTAATTTTTTTTTTAAATCCTACCCCAACATGAGATATGAGTTGTGTAAAAATATCGTCGGCACGATGCTATTTTTACTAACCAGTAAAATGTTGCTGATGAAAAATCTACAAGTCGTGCTATTTTGGGCCTGGAAATCACTTGGTGTATTAATAGTCAGAGACTCTTCTATGTCGATATGTTAATTAGCTGTGAAGCGGTCGGCAGTGAACAGGTCCGAGGTGGAAAGACCCGATTTCAAAACACACGCCAAAAGAACACAAAATCTGTAAATTAGTTTTCAGAAGAGTGCTGAATTGTTAAACTCGATCAACCTGCCCGACTTATTTTGATTGGAAAGTAAAGAGACGGGAGAAGAAAGCAACAGCACTAACTTCCTTCGGCGGATGGTTTTGTTTGTCACTTGGGGCTAGATTACACACTCACGATCATACATATGTACATACACACTGCGCTAATTTTTGTACTGTGTATCGGAATCTTTTGAAGATAGAATTATAAGAAAGAAAACGAAAACACAAAGGAAGATTGACAGCAAATTGATAGGTTAGAAAAACGTGTTAGAGACACACAAGAATCGATGAAGCCATTTAATTTCAACACACAATTTACCGATATCCAGTGAGTAGTCACGCCAGTTGAGTGTGGAATTCCACATACAATGACGTAATGCAACCTTCCACCAAGCGGGCAGGACTAAAAACAAGGGGCAGATAACTCTAGTCCGAATTGTTAGATTTATGATTGGGAGTGGTACAGACAGACGCATGCTAGAACACTTTAGTGAAATTTACCTACCTACCAACCAACCAAGCTAGCTAGCTAACAAAGCAAGCGAGCTTACAGATAAAAAGAGAGAAGGATAAATGAATGCTTACCGTCCGAAAGAGTAAGAAGGAAGAAGTTGCGTAAGAAAGCAGCTAGGAATAATATTTTAGAGAAGACTCAAGCAAGCTGAAAAAATGAGAGATGTAGGTTAAAGGAAGAATGAAGTAGATTCAAGAAGACGAAAAGAAAGATGGATTTCATCTGAAGAAATAAAATGCAATTGGTAGGGAGGTGAGGTAAAGTAGGCAGCTAAGCTAACAGTATATATGACCGAGAGGGGAGAGAGACACAGAAAAGGGAGAAGAAGGTAAAAAAAAAAAAGTCTTAGTACACGGGAGTCGCTCTCATAATAACAGGCAGGGAGGGGCTGCAGAGGAAGAATGAATCAATGAAGTTTTAGAAAGATAAGAGATTTTTTTCTCAAGAAAGACGGGGGCAACTGGAACAAGAGGACAACATGCAGAAATCAAGAATTTTCAAATAAAGTCCTCCTTTGTTAGCTTTTACTTTAAAAAAAAAGTAAAACTATTCATGTGTATATACTGGGGTGCTTAAGTTAGGACGGGGCACACCCACAAAATTAGAGAAATTAATTTAAAATGATATAAAAAAAAACAGTATGGGGCAAAAAAAAAAACTGAGATAGCATCACAGGATGGGCATGGCATCAAAAACCAGGTGATATCAAGACCTTCGTCTGCAAAATAGGTTTGCCAAACATCTTCATTATTTCTTTCATGACTATAGGCAACCTTCTTTTCTTTCTTTTTTGTAACAACATACCGTAAAAAGCGAAACTGGTAATTCATTTCATCTATTGTATGAAATACAAGTGCCGTAGAATATTCATGCTGGAAGGAATTTTTCAGCTTATAAAAAAAAAAAGTTTACCGGTTCAAATAAACATTTTTAAGTTTATATAGTAAAAATAAAATGAAAAAAAAATCTATGGAGAAAATTATTTGAAAAATAGTAAATTAGACATTCTCTGAGTCTCTGGAAGTAAAAATTGAAGGCAATTGCATTTACACAAAAAAAACTACACTTTTTTTTTACCATTGCCAGTGAGGTGCTTTCTAAAATATCAGAATCATTATCCTTTACCTTTAGGCTACAACAGCCAAGGGCCCCTCAAGCTTTTATAAAACAATGATTTTAAATTTGTAGAATAACTTCTAAACAATTTTATAAACTGAAATGAAATGATATCAATATGACAAACTCATATTTGACTTTTTGCAGGAAGCAAATCAAGGAAAAGAATGTTTTATTTAGTTTGTCATTGTTTTTACGTAGGTAACATGTTTGATTTTAGTTCAGAATGTTTAAATGTTAGAATTTTTTATAAAGCAATGATTTTAGATGTTATAACTTGTAAATAGTTTCATAAACTGAAAGGATATCAATATGACAAACTCATATTTATTTTGGATTGTTTTGTTATAATGCTGGTTATAGAAAATCTGTTCTTTACTAAGGTTGTGTTGAAATATGGTTGGATTTTTGCAATAAATAGTAAAACTGGTATTTTTAAAGAATATTTTTATTGACAAACAAAAGATAGCTATAGTATAGTTTATTTAAAGAATTTGAAATAAGTTTTTTACCTCAAGCTGTGTAAATGGTTTCTAAAATATATCATGATTAAATTCAAGACAGGCGCAGTCGAGAGGGTTGCTCCGTCGGAGTGGGTGTGTGAATTTCATTAGCCTAGGGCTTCAAAAGGTCATAATCCGGCCATGGTCAGAAGTCTAATATTTCCTTTTAGATGGGGGTAAATTTATGATTTTTAACAACTTCATACATGAATCCTATGTTCTATCAGTAAATTATATTTTCAAATGGTAAATACTAAACTTTCAAGTTAATGGAATTATTTTCCTAAGCGGAAAGAAAAAAAAGGCCAATAACCAAGCTGTAAATGGTTGGCATTGTATGCATGGACATTTAAAAGTGTGCATGTGTTCCCTGCTCTTTGCCAACATATCAACTTTTATGTTCTTGATAAATCTAAATCACCGACATGAAAAAATAATTGTTGTTTTAGACAACTAACGTTTTGATAATGTACATTGTGTCAAATTGCAAATATTACAGTGTAATATAACATGAGAAGTGATCATCAAAAATTTCTAGGATGAGGATTTATTTTACAAGTAGACTATTGTTGTCCTCTTTGTTTCTTGTTATCACAACATTTTGGTCATTGTGCCTTCTGGTCTTCATCAAGTGATTGTAAATCCAGGTAACTGAACCTTTTATTTAATCTGTTAGGTTTGGGGTGAGTGTTTGTTGAGTGTTCCTGCTCCACTGTCCATTTCCAGGGATGTTCAGTTATTGTTCACCCCATTTCCACTGAAACATACTACCCAGGCCAGGGAATTGACAATTACTATGTCACCAAATTAAAAAATCAACACTTTAATCCTCTAAGCTATTGTCCTTTGGAACAATTCTTTGGGTTGGTTGGTCGAAGTCATGGTTAGTGTCAGAAGATAGATCTGGAGCAGATTAATGTAGTGTTGTCGTTGGGGTTTGATGTGTGACACCATTGGAAAGGTGCAAGTAAATTGAAAAAAACTAGAAGATAGAAAAACACTAATTTCTGATAAACTGAAGATATACCAATGACCAGACAAGGGGAAATGAAAGGAAAGGATATTTGTTGTTTTTTTTTTTTTATTGGAAAAAAAAACTAGAAGAAGGTAATTAAATTTCTTGTCCACCAGAGAGGTAAAGCAAAGAGACCATCTGGTTTTGGTTAGGACTAAGATTAAGTGATGGGATATTCTTGGATGTCCAAGGACCTCCAGAAAAAAGTAGATAATATTTTTACAACTATTGAGTGACAGAGAGAAAGCTGGATCTATGGCCACAAATTCAGTCAATTGGTAAGGATTAACTTTTAAAAGCGGACAGGTTTCCAGCAGAAAATAGATAAGAGAATGATAATTAAATTTTTCGTCTGCCAAAACACGATAAAACTTCCCAAATCAAGGGATTGTTCCCTTTTTGTCACTTGTTGGCCAAAGGGTTGACAAGGGGATAAAAAAAAGTGATGAATCTCAGATGTTAAAATATGACCACACACAAAAGCACAATAAGAAAGAATTTTGAACGATAATTAAAATTTGGGCTAAACCATGCCTAGCCCTTGGGGATGGGTTTGATCATTTGACCAAAGAGGAAGTGTAATTTCAGGGAAGCGGAGGACTTTCCACACTCCTCAGGCAGTGATGGTGAGAGGCACTCACACAAAGCAGGAAGGAGATGGGTTTGATTAGGTGACCAAAGAGGAAAAGGCCCAGGTAGAATTTCAGGGAAGGCAGAGGTGCTCCCCCATATTTGGACATTTGCAGGGAGAGCCCTGATTGGTTGTTTGGGGAACGCTTACATACCCAGAGTACATCATGCCCCACCCCAGCCCTTGTGCATGGGTCCATAAAACAGAACACGAAGTAGATGAGAGAGACACACTATGGCAGAGAGAGAGAGAGACAAGATTGAATGGAGAAACAAAAACCACTGCTTCACCTGATCTCGTGTGATTTGCCGCCCTGAGGAGAAACCTCTGACTTTTCCCCCCAAGTTATATGTGCTATATCTCGTCTGAAAGAAGACAGTCTCATGATTTTCAGAACTGATCTAACTCCAACTATTTGTCAAGTTATGTTCATTTGAAGTTAATCAAAACTCACACATTTAATGACTTTTCATACGATCAGTTCTGGATAGTTGCTTATTCTGTCTCTTTTTGTGAGGTAAGAAATTGAAATCAACTTAAAATGCATGTCATAAGTGATAAACAGATTCAATTTGACACTCTTTAAAAAAAAAATTATAAATCTCAAGTGGATTTCAGGCCCTACAACACAAATTGACACAATTTTTTGACCTGTCTCCAATCCAAATTTGAGTGATACTCACAAAAAATGCCTGCAACAAAAATGTTTTCTCCTTTTTAGTATAAGTTCCCAAATATTAAAAAAATATAAATTTTCAGAATGTTAAAAAAATCTAGTTCTCAGTAAGATATTTAAAATGTACTCAACTCCGTTCATATGTTAAATTTGGCACCAAATATCACTTTTTGACATAACTTTCTTTTTATTTATCTGAAAATCATGATCTAGACCTTTATTCGTGTATCTTTTAGGATGCTGAATCCTTTTTTGGCAATGGAAATTCCCCCCAAAACTCTAAATGGGTTAAATAGAAAATTCAAACTCTTTCCAAGAATTTTTGCTCTACACTGCAAACAATGGTTTCTGGAACTAAACCCCATGTTTTTAAATTAGAAATGCAAAAGTTTTGTTTTAATCTTCCTCTTGAATAAAAATAACATTAATACATTTTGATAATTGAACTAAAAATTATTCAGGAGGCTCAAAAATTATAAATGTCCATTTCACTCTATTATGCAATCACACTATATAATTTGTATTGCAAAATATATTAATTCCCTGTATGCAAGCATCACTTTTATACTTGTAAATCTGATCTGATGTTGACTGATTATTAAAAAAAATAAATTCTTTTTGGTGTTGGAAATATAGAACATTCACTTTATTATTTACCAGTAATACTGATTTCTAAATACTTTTCTCTCTTTTGTTATTACATTTCAAAGACTAATTAGATTTGCAGCATTCTTTAGGTTTTGTTTTTTTTCTACTAGTTGACCTCAACACTGTAATATTGTTCCATTTCTCTATCCATTACCTACAAAAGTAAGAGATGAGTTTATTACTTTAGCATTTTTTCAGTGTGTTTTCTAAGTGTGACGACATAGTCTGCACATCATTCACTGCACAACTGTGATGTCATCCAAGGTCAGCTGTGTCTGCATATACACCTGACTCGCTATGTTCACAGGTTTGTTTCCTTGGCCATGATTGAATTCAACAAAGAATAATGACATATGCTTTTCAAGACTCTTGAATGTTTTCCTTCAGCTTCAATGGAAAACTGCTATCTCCCTATCTTCTGGCCGCGGAAAGAGAACACTTACATTCACTGACTGGTTGGACGACTGCTGGTTTCTCACTGCTCACTGGTCCCTTCCTGGCTGCTGGTCACCTACTGCTGACTTCCTACCTCTCTCTGCTTATATGGATACTGGCTGGGGACCCACCCCACTATCTGTCCACTTGTCTTAAAATAAAAAAAGAATCTATCTATTTATCTCCTAAGGATGTGTGAGAAATCATATTGTTACATAAGCAAGGCAATAAAGTCACTAAGATGCAAGGGGTTACTGAGTGTGAGATAATATGAGAATAAAAAAACGTTATAAAGGAGAGAGAACAATAAAAGAACAGGAATTAAGAAGACAGACAATAACAACCAACATTACATTTAAATTTTTGAAGATCAACGTTGACTGGAATGCAAGAAGCCAGAAGAGAGTTCCTCAAGCAAGAAGTGTGAGAGAAGATACTGTTAGCATAGAACTTATAGTTACATCTGTCCATTTCACATGTAAGAGGAAAAGACCTTGTTGCCAATCTAGTAGTACACTTAAATTCATAAAGTCAAGGTACCAAAAAGGAAAACTCATCAAAACAATTACCATGAAAATATTTATAGAAAAAGCACATTGAAGCTACATTATGGTATAGGCGAAATGACTGAAGCCAAGATGCCAGGTCAGGACCAATAACATTGTAGATTCTTTTTTTGATTTTTTCAAGAATCTCGAAATTCATAGCAAATACACCACATCAAATGTGACAGAAATATTCAATGTATAGATGAATATGAGTCTTATAAATATGTAAGATAGATTCTGGTGAGAAAATTGTTTAGCACACAGCAAACCAACTTCCCTAGCAGGAGACCTAGCAATTGATTGATTCAATATAATCTTTCCACTTCATGTCAGCAGAAAACATTGGCTCAAGAAGTCAAGGGTTACTCTCCTGGAGGTTAGCATCAGCCATGCTGATGGGAGGCAAAAACAGTTCTCTCAGAGGATTAAAAGAGATCAGTTTTGTTTTGGAGGTGTTAAAATTAACAAGCCATTTCTTGTCTGAGTTAACAGATTTTAGGTCATTTTTAGGCTCAGATACCAATTCGACCGTATCAAACTGATCATACTTACCATTAATAGCAACTCCTGTTTCTTAAATGATCTGTTCACTCAATGTTATAGGCTGTGGACAATAGAAAACTCACTAAAATTCAACACCAAGGAATAAGTCCTTAACTTTTTATTTACTACATTGCCTGGCAGAAACAACTAGATAAGTAACTTACTGCTGTTATTGTGAGACTTTGTAATATGTAATGAAAAAACAAACTCATCAGATTCACAGAATTGCAAAAACAAAGAATGTTAGTAAAACTCAGCACATAATACTACCTACCAACTTAATAATGTTTGTTACAGCTACTTAAAAAAACTATAAGATATTTAATTAATACAAAACGAAATAGTAACAACTGAAAACCTGAAGCTAAAATGTAGGGTACAGACTAAAAATGGTCACAAGAAATGCACAGCTGAAACGTCTAGGAATTTAAATAAATATTTAGGTGAACACAAAATGAGATATTTTAGAAAATAATGCACTAAATGCATTAGTCATTTATCATACTAAGTCTGACCTTCATTTCACCTTAATGCAGTTTTAATTAAAGGAGGATTTCTTAAGGCAAAATGTATAATTTCTGAGTTTTCCATGGTAAATTCACATCCAGATTCTTAAATCCTTTTCAAAGAAAACAAAATAAAACAAAAGTAACAAGAAGCTGAATAAAGTATGTTGTACATCTAGGATAGTCATGGGCAACAATTTTCAAACATTGCACCACATAAGATATAATTCATCAAATAGGTTGGTCATGTTACCAAAAAAAAAATCAAGGTAATTTTACTTTGAAGGCATCTCAGCCATTTTCACTGCAGATGACCAAAAATCAGAAAAAGTTGATTTTTTTCTTCAAAGAAAATATTTTTTCTATCATTAAAAATTAAAGTCTTTGTATAAATATTATCACTTGGTATAAATATTATCACTTTGTATAAATATTATCACTTGGTATAAATATTATCACTTGTATAAATATTATCACTTTGTATAAATATTATCACTTGGTATAAATATTATCACTTGGTATAAATATTATCACTTGGTATAATATTATCACTTGGTATAAATATTATCACTTTGTATAAATATTATCACTTGGTATAAATATTATCACTTGGTATAAATATTATCACTTGGTATAATATTATCACTTGGTATAAATATTATCACTTTGTATAAATATTATCACTTGGTATAAATATTATCACTTGGTATAAATATTATCACTTGGTATAATATTATCACTTGGTATAAATATTATCACTGATGACAGTGTGATGAACACACGCTGCAATCAGTAATCTGTTTCTAATTTATTCATTTAACTATATGGAAAAATATTTTTTAAAAGAACATATAGTTCTTATTTACAGTATTTACATTGTTTGGACTATTGCCCTCATCTTTGCTGTCATATTCACAATGTTTCAGCCATTGTACGCTCCAGCCTTCTTCAGGTGATTGGAATTTCAAACTGAAATTTATTTCATCCTCCAAGGCCGATTGTTCTTGTTCCACATGCCAGTGAGAGTGCGTGTGTAGAAAAGTGAGGGTCATTCTCATTTTCATTGCTTTAGAATGAGTGAATTAATGATAATTATAATTGTTATAATTATTTTTGACACTATAATTAATTTATGTATTTATGGACACAACAGTAGGAAGACAATGTCAGACTAAGACACTAGCCTTGAAGTGGAGACATCAAAATCAAGCAAGTTCAGAAATTTAACACTCTGGGAAGTGTTTTAAAACAACACGAAATAAGATGCAGGTAACCAAATACACATTGGAATAGTGGAAAATGCTTTCGAAAAGCTAACCAAAATATTAAGAAACAAGAAGATTTAATTAGAAACAAACAAAAAGGTGAACTGCTATGTAATATGGCAATAAATGTGCAACAATTTCCTCAAAGATGAAGAGAAAACATGAAGCAACAATGATGTGGTTCTACAGCAAGATGCTGAGAATACCATTGATGTATGACAATAAACTACATCCGGCAGCAAGTCTTCTGTTTGGGAGATTGAATGTTTTGCAGAGCATGAAACCACCTCTTAATTGCATTTTTTCCCAGATCCACCCTGATCTGGGGTGATAACACATGTTATGGTCCCAGATATGGGCAAATAATGAACCCCCATGCAAAAACAAAACACTATGAAAATATAAAAATGCATTTTATCATAAAAATACCAGCAATACATTTTTATATAAAAAAAAAAACCAACAATACATATTTATAGTAAAATGACCAACAATACATTTTATCTGTAGTTGAAGGTTTGTGTTCAAAATATATTTAGTTGAAGCCATAAAATTGTGTTCAAAATGTTTAGATTTCATCATTAAATAACCCATAGAGGTGTTGATATGCCACTAAACAAAATCAACCAAATATCATGGATGGTACATGTGAACAACGAGAAGATTTTAAGTAAGATGCAAACAAAAGGGAGACTTAGAGAAAAAGATGAAATAAAAAAATGAGGGTTTGGAGAATTTGACACTCACAGGACATTGAAGGCAAAAGCAACAGAAGGAAAGTATGAATAACTTACTTAACAAGCTTGCATAAATGAATGGCAGAGACTGGGAGGGATAATGTGACAAACATTGCTTAGAGCTATGGTGGATAAGAAGTTGTGGAGAGCTATGATCACCTATGTCCTGGAGAGACACGATACATAAAAGAAGATAAACAATATCAAAGCATTAGTTTGGTAACAATAAATGATTAACATCTGTCTATATGTTGTCTCAGGATAAAAGCATTTGTTATGACTTAAAAGTGATTTGACCCAAAGAGTTGTAAGTTCTATACCTGACCACAACAGAGGTGAAAAAAAACTTGGAAATAAAGGGAGATAACTGAAACTGAGATATCCAGAAAAGCCATGACAAGTGAAACTAGAACAATCTAATCCCAGTGGACTGAATAAAGGGTTAGTTCGAAATTCTAACATATATCATCTGAAGAAAGCTGAAATGTCATGAATATGACAATAAAGATGAGGACAACAATCCAAACAATGTAAATAGTGTAAATAATAAATGATTAGTAGGTGTAAGTGAAATATACTAGTATAATTCATAGTCATTAATACCGAAATAAATGTGTATCGACAATCAGTACATAAATGGTTGTAAACCTAATTTTTTGTTACTCTAATGAGTAAAAGGTAGGCCGAAAAGTTTTTAGGCTGAATCTGAAGGAATGATACTAATGCTGTGAACACTTGTATGCATTAATTTCAACTCGTTAATAACTGTATTGTTTCTTTCCAAACTAACATTTGACTGTTCAAAAAAAACTGTTCATCCTGTTGGTCAAAAAAGTCATCAGCAACAGATATGAAGTCATCGTCACTGCACTACTTATTCTCCAGCCAAGTGTTTTTTTTCATATTGTGGAACAGATGATAGTCAAATCGGGAGAATAGGGAGGATGATCAACCAGTTCAAAGCCACAGTCACACACAACAACCATTAAAAATAAGGACTTGTGTGCCGGAGCATTGTCCTGATGAAACAAGACCCTTTTCATGAGTTTTCCTGAGTGTTTGGTCATGATAGACTTTTGTAACTGCCTCAGTATGTTAGCATAATACTCTCCATTGATGGTGTGGCCCCTTTGATCATAGTCAATAAACAGAATGCTTTTTGCATCTCAAAAAACTGAGACTATCACTTTCTCTGCAGATGAAATGACCTTGGCCTTCTTTGGAACAAGTGAAGAGGGGTATTTCCACTGCATAAATTGTCTCTTTGTCTGTGGCTCAAAGAGACGGACCCAACACTCATCCTGGGTTGGGAAACATTCAAGCTGAATCTGCCTCAAACAATGTCAGATTTTCCCATGAATAGGCTACAGTAGAAATAATTCTACCCACACCACAAATTGCTACAAAACCAAAACATTAAAATAAAAATGAGTCATGTTCATAAATGGCTTCATCAGATGAAGACTTTCATAAAGTCATGCATGGCACAAAATCTCTTCAGAAATATCTAAACTATCAGCTGTATACAACCACTTTCTAAGTTCAATGATTAAAAATGGCTTTGAGTAAGTGAAGCCTGAGGGTCTTGGTAAAGACCATCCTTTTTAGAACATTGTGAACTGGCACTACAAAATCACAAAAAAGTGTACCTGAACAGAAACCAACTTGAGGACATTCAACAGAAGCAACAACTAAAATGGATATCACATGTAACTCAAAGTGAAAATAACAACATAATCAAGATGTTGACATTCCACACAACTTCAAATAAAAGGTTAGGAAGGAAACTCCCATCCATACTGGAAAGAGCAATTATAGCTACTGGACTCGAGGAACCCATTTTCCTAAAAAATTGTTTTAAGAGAAAGATTTTATAAATTTCAACCAAAAGTAGTTCTGGCTATCAACGAATGCCAAATGTTTCCTGATAAGGCAATGGCTAATTTTATGATTACCATTTACAGTTGGAAGCCACCATAAGGAAGAGAATGTCTGAAAGCAACTCCAATTGAATAGCATTGTATTTCAATACACAGTGTTGACATTAGTCATATAATATAAACTAGAAGCACCAAAAATCTACAACTTTATAAAATTGTAGATTTCCTAAACCATATCTCATAAGCAATCATACCAAGGGGATTAATAAAATAAAAAAATCAAAGAAATGCAAGAAATATTAAATTCCTAGATTTAATACTTTTTAAAAATATGATACTCCTTGAAGCATTCTTTGCACCAAGTTGTCACCATTTTTCACTTTTTTTCTTTTTCAATAAGTATGCATGAAGATATAGCACTGTCTTTCAATTGTTCTTCCAGCTAATACTCCAGGCAATTGTTTCCTACCTGAAGAGGGATGAGCTCCGTCAAGTTATCTTGCCCTAGACACAATATTGTTACTATGACTGCAGTACTTGGGGTGCCCCTTATAGACCTAATGGATTACAGTACACATGATGTGACTCCAGGAAATAATGTAACCACATGAATTCATGTGGTCATGTTATTTCCTCTTCTATTTATGATTAGTAAATACAGTTTTAATATCACTTGATCATTACAAATACAGAATTTTAAAATTTTATAAATTGTAATTTTTAAAAAATTTAAAACTTTATAAATTATTCTAATTATTCTAATTAAAATGTTTAAAAATGAAGACAATTCTTGTAAAAATTCATTATTCATCAAAAAAAAAAAAAAATTTAAGACAATAATGTCCATAATATATTTTATTCATAAAAGCAATTAAAAGCTTTTTTAATTAAATAATATCTTAGGTTGATTACAATTTTTATTTTATGAATCAGGGCAGATTTTCTAAAACAGGGGCTCTTGTTTGATAAAAAAAAATTCATAATTTAAATGCTCCAAGGACTTATCCTTATAACAAATATAATTCTCAAAATTTCTCAAAATTTAATAAAAATTAAACAAGTGTGGGGCAGATGTAAAAATAGATTTTGCCAAGATTTCTAAAAAAGAAATTTTTCAAAAATAATTTAATTAATTTATGAATAAGTCTTAAAAGTTTTATTAAAAATCTGGCATTTATCTGAGTTTTTCACCACTAAAAGATGCTCAAATTTCCGTTACAAATTTATGGTTTTGCTTTGATGCCAGGAAAACAAGATTTTTATTTTAACTAAAATTCTCAAGCTTCTAAAAAGGTTAAAAAAAAAGTCTTTACTTCAAAAATCCTTTGATCTTTCCTCAAAAAGATTTTGACAATAAAATTTTGTTTTTATTGGTTTGCTTATTTTTTTCATCATGCATCTTCTATTTTAGTGAATTTTTTGTGGTACTTACACTTAAGCTGCTCAAAGAATTTGGTAAGTAGGAGATAATATCTTACAACTAGTCTAAGTATTTTAATGTTATTGGCTTGTCCCTTAAAACAAAGCAGAGATGTGGATGACTATCAATTGTCCATCTTAATGCTTTAAAATACAAAGTAGAGGAGAACCCAACCACTAGTCATTGAAAACTTTCAAAAGGACCAAAATCATCAAAAGACACCGTATGTAACGCATTAAATAAGCTTTAAAAACATACAGGAAATTTTTAAAAAAATTCTTTTGATGCATCTCAATATATTAGTTTTGTCCAAGGTAAACCTTATATGGTATAATGATCACCTTGGTTCAGTCGGACTAATTTCCATATCAATTATAACAATGTCTATCCTCTGGCTTTTCTTAGGTTCTGGTCAATAATATTTAGAATGCCAAATCTTGAACTGAGGAATCATTTCCTTGCCCTCCCATACAAATCATGTACAATATTTCTCCCTGTAAGTTCTTAGAACTTTCTCCCTTT
The DNA here is from genome assembly GCA_964036315.1 of Acanthosepion esculentum. Lineage (NCBI taxonomy): Eukaryota > Metazoa > Mollusca > Cephalopoda > Sepiida > Sepiidae > Acanthosepion > Acanthosepion esculentum. Next base: position 16,076,668 of record OZ038513.1, read on the forward strand.
CCCTCTTTTTATGTCTTTCTAAAGAAACTCTGCCTGCTTTGACCCAGTGTTGAACTTTTAACCTACCAATGAGTCAGATAAATTTTACCAGCACTCCCATTTTTTAGGTCATGCTTGATTTTGGTTTGGGGAAAGATATTTGGAACCTCAATAATCAATGATCAAAATCAACAAGTGGTTCAAGATTAACATGTGGTTCAAGATTAACATGTGGTTCAAGATTAACATGTGGTTCAACTGCTATTTTAGCACATTTTCTTAGGCATGGCTTGCAATCAAATGAATATGCAAAAAACATATAGAATCAAAATCTAAGAAGACTTGTAGAAAAGTATGAGCTTGGCAATACTCACTGAATCAGACTTCCATCTTGCAATTTTGCCTGCTTGCTACATGGTAGATATATTGATAGACATGGACTCAGGCATAAGCAGGGTCAGGTGGCTATTTACATGTATTAAAATTGCAGTTTTTTTAGTAGGTTAATGTATTGATTATGATGGGGATAAAAAGACTATAGAACTAATCTTTAAAAAGGAAATGTTGTCATTAAATTTACTGATTCCATCAGAGATGGAGATAAATAGAAAGATGCACAAATACCTTATAGAGTAAAGATGAAAATAAATATTAAAAAAACAATCGTCAAATGATCAAATGACAAAAAATAATTTCTGAATTGGAGTATTTGCGCATCTTTCCAGTTAATAAATTAAGCGTTTGAAAGTAAATATTTAACATTTTTCAACCAATGGGTTGCATTCCTGCCACTAATAAAAAACATGCTTTGTGATCCCTTTGAAGATTATTTAAGCAAAGTTAGACAGACAAAAGCAGTAAGGAAATGGCAACAGATGGTAGCAGTTCATGACTGCGGCTTCAAAGAGAGTCACTTACTCATTCATTCATCTTCCTTACCAAGATAACATGACATTTATACTCTGTGTGGTATTGTATAAGTATAAGAAACGGTAAGAAGTGATGTTTTTGGAGCTATACAGGAAAGATAACAGCTAATTCTAGACTTGAAAAGGTGAAAACTTAGTGTCTAACATTACAGAGTTCAGTCAGAAACAGAAGTACAGAGTTGAAGGTAGTCTTTAGAAGGAAACAGAAAACAAGAGATAGACCTCTACACATGTTCAAAAAACTGAGGGGGGATGTGAATCAGATGATTGGTGAACCCATCTCCTCCTATTGAGAGAGGAAAGAAAAAATAATAATTAATAAACAAAATTTCAGAGTTCAGTCGGAGACAACAAATAGAGATAAGATGTGGTTGAGATAAGTAAAATGGTTTTTAATTCTTGTAATCGACATGTTTTGACATTTGCTCATTCCAGGGTGTCATATATCATTTGTGAGAGACTGAGAATTCATTCAGGGTATAACACAAGATAATAGTCAAAATAGATTCATGGGAGAAAATCAACAGGCATATGTAGTTGATTGAGATAAACTTGTGGGAGAAATATTCCACAAATTATTACATTGTATTAGTTGAGAGTTAGTCTCTGCTTCTGCTGCTGGTTTGGTCATTTGCCTAAAGCATCACAGTTAATAGAAGTGGCTTGATGTCAGTGCTGATGGCCTGGTTAAGCTTGCCTGCCTTGGGGATCTGGTCAAACCTACCTTTGCAGGTAAAATCAGCAGGGGCTTTATAGTAAGTCAATAGCTCAGAAACACTTGCAGTGGAAATTGTGTGGGCCTTTTTCTGATTGATCAGAAAAGATGTTTTATGACCCTGGAAGTGGGTGCATAGATCTGGATGAAACTAAGGCCTGTTTTTGCTTAGTGAGCTGTGAATGTCTAAGTGAGGACTTCTGTTTGAGTTAAAGAATTTGAGTTCCAACAGAGTACAATGCCTTTCCAGTTCCATTTTTTTGTGGGGTGTGGGGGGGGTTATAATGGGGAAAAGTTTATTTTATTTTTTATTTATTTATCTTGTAATTGCCACAGATTTATTATGATTAATTTATTTCTAAATTAGTGCCCTATACTGTTGGCTTTATGTAGTACTAATTTAAGCTCAATAAATATCAATATTGTTATGGTATTTTTTGGTAACATGCAATTTAATTGAACTATTATCAGATAAATAGCGTGTTAATCAGCACGATAATGTAGTGGTTGTTTAATCAATGTATATGTTATTTAAATTATTTTTAGAAAAATATTCTCTAAGTGGGCAAACAAATTCATAGATATCATTGGTTTGTTGGAGTTTTTATTTTTGTTATATCAAGCACCTTGCTTTTCTGCTTGTTTGAAATCCTCTTCTTTAGTTTCTGTTATAAGAACTCTAGCTAACCATTTGATCCTTCTATTTAGCTTTCTACCTCTTTTGGCAAAGTACTAGAGAGTCTAATCAATTCTGGATTGGTTAAACATCTCACCTCACAGGATCTTCTTTGAGATAAGCAAGATGGTTTTCACTTCTCTAGGTCAACTGCTGATGTATTAATGATTATTGCTGAAAGATTCTATCAAGCTTTAGATAAGAATGGTGAAGTTAAGGCTGTTGCTTTAGATATCTCAAAAGTATGTGATAGGGTTTGACATACTGTCTCCTTCACAAGTTGAAAAGTTATAGTATCTCTGGACAAATTTTTAAACTGATTCAATCTTTCTTATCGAATCACAAAATGTAAGTTGTCTTTTAGATCTTTTTGTATAAATACAGGTTTCCGCCCCCCAGGGCTCTATCCTAGGGCTTATGTTATTCCTAATTTCCATCAATGACCTTCCCGATGTCATCAGTTCTCAACTCGGTATCTATGCTGATGACACAACTATTTACTTGTGTCTTAATAGTCACTCTGATCGGTTCAATAATGTTAAATTTGCAACTGTTCTAAAAAATAATCTATAATCTGTTGTTAACTGGGCCAAGGAATGATTTGTTAAGTTTAATGCCTCTAAAATGAAGATTATCTCTTTTAATCATCTGAAAAACACCTTTTTGCTTTCCATCAGCAGAGCTGAGTTTAACCTCCAGGAGAGTGACCCATTGCGCCTTCTTGGGCTAACATTCTCAGCTGAATCAATTGCTAGATCAGCTACTAGAAAAGTTGATTCATTGTGTTGCGCTAGACAATTTTTCTTGCCAGTATTTATCTTACACATTTTATAAATCTACCATTTGTTCATGCATTGAATATTGCTGCTATATCTGGTCTGATGTTTCCATTATGCAATTAGTGATTCTTGATAAAATCCAAAGAAGAATTTGCATTGTTATTGGTCTTAACCTGGCATCTCAGCTTCAGTCACTTTCACACCACTGTGGCATAGCTTCCCTGTATCATTTCTGTATTTTCATGATAATTGTTCTGATGAACTTTCTTCTATGGTACTTAGACTTTATGAATTTAGGCACAGTACTAGATTGGTGGCAAGGATGCATCATTTTACAGTTAAAATGGCTAGATGTAATCATATGTTTTATGATGACAGTTTCTTCTGTTGCACTTCTTGCTTGAGGAACTCTCTTCTGCTTTCTTGCTTATTTGTCAACTATGATCATCAACAATTTAAAAGCAATGTCAATTATTATCTTCCATCTTCTTAATTCCTGTTCTGTTATTGTTCTCTCACCTTAATATTTTTTTTTCATATTTTCTCATACTCAGTAATCCCTTGCATCTTAGTAGCTTTATTGCCTTGCTTGGGGTGAAATTATTAAAACAAAATGAATGCAACACACCTGATTGTAATTTGAATTCAGCTCTCTGATTTCTCATTCTAAGCCACTTTCCATTACACCACCTGTACACTCTGATATGGACAGCAGAATGAAAACAATCTACCCTTGTAGATTGAATAAAGAGTTCAGTTCAAAATTCTCTGAAGTTTACCTGCATCAACAGACACCTGTAGAAAGATGGAGAGCACAGCATTCAAAATTTTGTGATAAGAATATTAGTTTAACTGTAAATAATATAAATGTATATATTGTTTTTTGGGGTTTTTTATCACCAGGGATCAAAGGAACGTTGGTTTTAATCTTATATTTTGGTCCTCTTATTAATGATTGAATGCTTTGAGTACAATTACATTCAGATTATCCTTAAAACAGCGATGTCTTGTTTACACTATTTAAATTCAGACTATTGTCCTGATCTTTGTTGTTGTTATCACAACATTTTGGCCATTATGCCCTCCAGCCATCATCAGGAGTATATCAGTCAGAATAATCTACAGGGAATTCCAAACTGTATCCTTTATTAAAATCTATGGAGGTAGAATGTTCTTCTTCTAATGACCATGTCTAGGGAAATCTCATCTAGTTCTCATTTTTAGTACCACTGAACCCAAGTAAACACTGTCCAACCATTGGATTGAACTTGCAATTAGTAACTCACCAAATTCACAAACCAAAGTTTTAATCCACTAGGCTATTTACCTTTAAGTACTAAAAATAAGCACTAGATGAAATATCTAGTCTACAACCATAGATTAAATAAAGGGTTACATTTGAAATTCTCAGAAGGTTACCCAGATGGATATATGCCTGATGAAGCCTACAGGGCACAATGGCTAAAATGTTGTGATAAAAACAACAAAAAAGGGCAATAATCTGAATATAAATAGTGTAACTAATGATAATTCCTCATTCTAGTAATTTAGACAAAAAGCAAATGTCTTGATTTAATAACATTATCATAACACATTTAATTATTATTATTATCATTTTATTTGTTAGAGCAAAGCATAAACCTGATGTAATAAAATTTTATTTTCCAATAATTGCTTCTTCCTTTATTTTCTTAACTCTTTTGCAATGCGATCTCTTTGCAGCTGATGTAATCAGTAAGAAATCAGTCTGGTGAAAGAAGAAAGTAAATCTGTACAGAGCAGACTCACAACAAAATAACTCAGTCAATGCCTATGACGATATACATGTTACCTGCAGACCTTTGGGAAACATAAGAACCTTAACAAGCAAGAGTGAAAGGGTGGGAGAGTTAATGGAGACAAATAGCCACAGGAGAGATATACTATGAGTGTGTTTCTCAAAGTCTCATTAGGTGCACATAGCAATAAAAAAACAGTACCACTAACAGTAGATTGTTCAAACAGCCTTTTCTTCTCATCTTATATGATTGCCCATATGGATGTATATAGCCATGTTTATACTAAAGTAAATGGGTATATCAGTGCATGGAAGCCATTAAGCTACATATCGGCCATAAGCTACATATACATTTATCAGTAGTTTTGTACTCAATTCCCATCTGTCTATCTATGGAATTACTTATCAGATAGAATGATATCAGGTTTATCTCCAATATGGGTGACTGGTGTTTGAGTTCAGATCAAGACCAAGTTCTGAACTATACATTTCATAAAAGGCAGCTTCACTCAAAAAAAATACTTCATAGTAGACAATGTTCGGTTTTCTTTCTCTTTATCTATCAATTGCCATTTATTCCTTTATCGGTCTATCTTCATTATTTGCTTTCTAACAATCTGTAAATCAATTCTGTTACAACAATCACTATAAATCTGTGTTTATATTTGATAGCCGACAAAGTTCATTCTTTTTTGTCATTAGATAACATTAGGAACATTAATTTTCAACAACTTTTGAAAATATTGCTTTTGATTCTCATATGCAGCAGGCATTGAAAAATATTTTGTCAAAACTGTCATAATTTTATTGATTCCAATACTGAAGATGGGCAAATAATTACAGCCACACCATGCTTCAAAACCATTTTCCGTTGCAACAACCTGCTGGTCACTAAACAAGAAGTTGTACTTGACTGCTATTTCAGGCATACTGCACATGTAATGGGTTTGTGTCAACCAGATTCAGATAGCTTTAATGTCATGTTTGCACCATTTGTAAGATTTCTAAATATTTATAGAGTACAGTATTGTAATAAATAATAAACATAATAAAACAAATTTGAAAACCAGTTCTGTATTTTGTACATTGCTTCAGTTTGAATATAATAAATAGTAAAACTAATAAACAGTACAAATAAATTTTCATTTACTTTTCACTTTATTTATTCTATTTTGAAGAAATCAGGATCAAAGCTTTTGTACAACATGCAATACTGACTGGTTGGATGTTTTAAGTTTTTTATTTTATAAGAACTTTGTCGTAAGTCTGAGGAGCTAAACAGGTAAGTCATTAAGTGAGTTGCTAAACAGGTAAGTCATTAAGTAAGGAGTGATTGCAACATTTTTGATATATGGTACTTTTTATTTTAAGAAAAGTAAAATATGTGAATTAAATGCAAAAAAAAGGTTCATGTACTTTATGGAAAAGCTACTGCAAATAACTCAACATATCAAAAGGTGCTTGCAGAGTTTTGTCCAGAAGAATTCTTGCTGAATCATGTTCCATGATTGGATAGAGAAGTTGCAGTTGATATCAGTCAAATTTAGATATTTCTTGAGACTAATTAGTGTTATACAATGGTAGAGATAGTCAATACTACAAAATATTCAAATCCTTTGAAATAATTTATGCTAGTTTGCTTATGTTAGTCACTTTGATGTATAGCTTCCATATAAGTCATGGAAAAAAATCTATGAGACTATATTTCCATCTGTAATATTGAAATATAACTAAATGACAAAAAATGAACAATAGATATTTTACAACAATGTGGAATGCAAGAGATTCTAGGGTAAGTGAAATAAGGACACATGGCCCAGTGGAAAAAAAGCATTGGTTAGATCCAGTGACTAGACCCAAAGAGTAGTGAGTTCAATACCAGGCTACGGCAGTGAATTAAGGAAAATAACTTAGACATCCAGAAGAGGCATGGCAGGTGGAACTAGAACACTCTACCCCAGTGAACAAAATAAAAGGTTCAGTTTGAAATTCCAGTCAACTGAAGAAGGCCAGAGTATACAACGGTTGAAACATTGTGAATATGGCAATAAAAATGAGGATAGCAGTCCGAATATTGTAAGTAAGTGAACTAAGCATCACAAAGACGAGTTCCAAAAAGAAAAATGCTAATGCTATGTATAGTACTGGATTGGATGAAAGTCTTCTATTATGAACTTACCAGGTAAGCTTTGATGTTCAGGTGGTGTAAAGGATATTGGCTCAAATTGGAAATAGGAGAGCCAAGTTCCAGTTCCAGTCAGGTTTGTAATATTCACATGTACAAATACCCTGTCATTATTTACATTATTCAGACTATTGTCCTCATCTTTGTCACCATGTTTATCACAACGTTTTGGCCGTTGTACGCTCCGGCCTTCTTAAGGTGGTTGGAAGGTCGAACTGAAGCCTTTATTCCGCTCACTGGGGTAGACTGTTCTAGTTCCACGTGTCATGTTTAATGGATGTCAGTTATCAGTTATCTCCTGTTAATTTTTCCCTCTGAAAGTTCTCCACTGCTTTAACTGGGTATTGAACTCACACTCTTTGGGTCCTGTCACTGGATCTAACTAACGCCTTTATCCACTGTTATTTGACAGTTCGACATTCAGTCAGTTGATTAGTAGGACTTGATTAGTAAATCATTATTATCTCAAAGAAAATTCTTAGAATGTAAAATATTTTCTGGCTTTAAATAACCTGCAAAGGGTTGATAAGCCATAAAAAACCAAATCAATCAATCTACGATGAATTCTTTTTGTAGAACCAAACAATTGTTCTGAACAAGTATTACAATTGATGCAAATAGAAATTCAGAAATAGTTAAGTGAAAAAACTGAAGGACTTCAAAAGGCAGTTCTTTATTAAGAAAGCTAAAATCTCTGGGAGGATAGAATTATGAAGTTGGATAAAAAAAATAGAAGATAACAAAATAAAATGACAAATATGTTGGTTATGAAATTAACATTGAAAATGTTTTTAAAATTGTCAATAATAATAAAACCTGAACAAACATTTTTGGACATGCAGTATATTTTTCCAAATCTGTTGACATTGTCACTCAGTTACATACCATCTGCCAGTCTTATTTGACTACCTCTCTACATTTCATTTGTATTTCTATCACTCTAGCTTTCTTGGGGCCTCTTCTAAACAGCTGTTATCTCTGTTCTATTGTATAACAGCTCAGCATTGAACCCGACCTCAAAACTGGAAAAAAAGTTTGGATGGAGCCTACATTTGCATGCTAAGTGTAGCTTAGAATGTCACTTGGAGAGATTGTCTGACCAATATATGGGAATCTTTGACCAATATCAGACACCATCAAAGAGCATAGAGTCAGATTCTCAGTGCATTGCTAGAGAGCTAAAGATGAAATTGTTAATGGAATTCTTTTGTGGGAGCCTATACAAGGAAGATCTAGCAGAGGATGACAAGCCAAGACCTATATAAAGTAGATTTATGAATGACATAAACTGCAATCCCTCTGACCTCTGACCTGCCAAATATGATGAATAATAGAAACGGATGGTAATGGAGTCACAAGAATTTGTGCAAACAGTGTGACTGGATACTACTTTTTCTATGTGCTGTGTTCCTTCAGATATTGCCAATCATGGCTCTCCACAAATTCCTGTCTTCTGTAGTGTAACAGAGAGAGTTTGGGAACCACACACAAACACACACACATATATTTTTTTTTATTGAAATTGGAGTAGATTTGAACAGCGAAATTAGATCAGAACAATTTTGTTTACTGATGGGAATCTGATCTAGCCCATTTGGAATTGTGTCATTAGGAAGACAATGGAAGATGATTGAGATAATTTTTATCAGTTAAAATTTGAAATAGAGCTTACTAAGGCTATGAGGAACTTTGAAATTCACATGATTTTGGGTTGAAGGCAGCACTCGTGATAATTGTGTGCCAGCCAAAGGTCAAATTATGATCAGCTAGGTTTATCTATATAAACGCGCACAGAAATCTGTTGACAGAGTGGTTGGCTCATCTGCCGTCGAGTGCAGTTGAGCTGAGTAGAGAGAGGTCAGAGACGGGAAGTGACGTCAGAGATTGGAACCAAACACCTGCTAACATATTTTGTTGATATAAGTACGAAGAAGCAAATTACTCCTCCAACAATCTAAGACTGCTACTGCTACTATTATTACTACCACTGGAAACGGAAACGTCGAACAAGCTACAATAATCAAAAGGTTGTTTTGGGGCTCGTCTGTCATTGAGTGCAGTCGAGCTGTGTGGAGAGATATCAGAGACTGGAAGTGACGTCAGGGATTTGGAACAAAACCCCCGCTAACATGTACTGTTAATATAAGTACCAATGCTTCTGCTACCACAAAGATTACTACCACTGTTACTACTGCCAAGGAGGAACGCAACTATAAACTTTAAGCCGCCACAGAAATCTTTATCTCTCCATCGCAAAAGTCGTATGTTGTTCTGAGACAATTTCACAAGCTAATCACAACCCACTCTCTCTGCCTAGAATCCAGTGTATGAGTTTTTACGTCAAATACTTTTCTTTTCTGTAACCCGTTTCTTTTCTATACTATTCTTTTCTGCTATATAAAAGACATTAACAATTCAACCATTGAATATTTGTTTGTCCGGCTTTCTGCGGATATATATTTTTTTTGGTGCATTCTAAATTTCTTAGCACAGACTCTCCAGCCGTGTCTACATCTTCAGTCGACCGTGAATGGATGAACATCACTTCTGCTTTCTGGATCAAACCAAACACAACGTGGGCAGGAAGCAGGATTAAACCAGTGGACCGGTCAAATGATCTCCAGATACTCAGGGGACCTACAGTTACTCCCTTAAGTTCGGTTAAGACCGAGTAGACACCACAACCCAGAGAGTAAGATGTCGGAGGTTGAGGGGCTGGGGTGAAAGTGTTAGAGTAGCTCTTCATAAATTTTATCTTTTTGCTATTTCTCCTAAATCTTGCTGTGCCATTTGTTTGCACAAGCTCTCTAGGTAGTTTGTTTTCCTCTATGCCTGTTGCCTTCAATATGTCCTGTGAGTATCAAATTTTCCAAGCTCCCTTTTCTCATTATGTTCCCTAGAAATTTCTACTATCTCTCCCTGATGTTAAGTATAAGAGTCCTTTTTGTTTCCATTTTCTCTAAAACTTTGTCATTATTTACATATTTGGTCCATGATATTCTCAGCAACCTTCTGTAGAAACATATTTCAATTGCTTCAAGTCTCTTGTTCATCACTGAAAAGATTGTCCAGCATTCACTGCCATATAGGACGACTGATATTACATAACAGTTCAGTACTTTTTCTTTTTTTCTAACAAAATCTTTCTGTTTCTTAATACTTTGCTTAGGTTTTGGAAGGCATCTTTCGCTATCCCAATGCACCTTTGGATTTGTGTGTCTTTTGGCACTTTCTGTCTTCTGTTAAAACACTTCCCAGTTATTTAAATTGTTGTACTTGTTTGATTTTGGTATCCCCAATTTGTAATTTGCATGTTGGGCTGTCACTTTTAATAACAACCATGTATTCCGGTTTTAAACAATTGACATTTAGTCCTTTCTTCTCACTTTCCTTCACTACCTCCTGTAGGAGTTCTTGTCATTTCCTTTCTGTGTCTGCTATCAATGTCATGTCATCTGCATATCTTATGTTGCTAATATTGTGGTTACCAATCCTGGTAAGTCTTCTAATTCTGTCAGAATCACCTCATTGTATAAGTTGAATAAGTCTGGTGAGAAGACACATCCTTGTCTTATGCCCCTTTCTATTTTTGTATATTTACTGAATTCATTTTCTATGTGTATGCAAGCGATTTGCTCCCAATATAGGTTCTGTATTATTTTAATATCCTTCGCAAATCTCTCAAAGTTGCCTAGCAGTTCCATAGTTTGTTTTTTATTGCTATTTACTGATATATCTGCATGTAGGTTTGTGTTCTGTCCATTCATGAATTCATATCTGCTCATGATGTTTAGACTTTTCTTCAAAATGCACATCTATGGCATCATCCTCTTCAGATATTCAACAAACATATCTCTTCTTAGATTAATCATAATATTCACATGGTACTTAATCCATGTTTTTGTTAACTCCAAAATCAATTTTCTGTTTGCCATCTTCTTTACATTCTACATAAAATAATTCTAAATTATTCATCTATCATTGGACACGGCATTTCCCTGAAAGTTACAACAGGGATAAAGATAATCATTTTTGTAAAGGTAAACAACTCCTTTCAAATTCGCAGAGGTATCATTTAAAGTGAAATAAAATACTACAGAAAAAGATGCAACAATACAAAATACTTTGCACATGCTACAAGGAACTGGTGGCATTGTTAAGTTGAAGAAAGTAGGAGAAAGAACACATTTTTTAAAACATTTCACTCACCCCCAAGAAAGGCAATACGACACAAAAAGTTACTGAGTGTGAAAGAATATGAGAAAAAGAAATATAATATATATATTATATTTCTTTAATATAGAATATTATTATAATATGATACAATATAGGAACTTTAATAAGTAGAAAGGAAAGTCAGCACCACTATGACATTTCCTCAAGATGCTGCTCTCCCAAAATTTTACACAATAATTACATTCCTAAATCATCTGGGATGATAATGCAATCTATTTTGATGGGGAAATATAATCTATCAATAGAAAAATAACCTTAAATATTGAGAGAATTTCTATTAGTTGCTTGGACTAAATTATATATCAGGATTATCAAGTAAAATCTGTCATCTGTTTAATCTGTTTAAGGATAATCTTTGATATATAGGAATCCCAGAAAAAATTTTAAATTACTGCAAGATTGAGTTCACAACTATGAGATTTGTTTTAATGAACTTTTTATTTCATTTTATATTTATAATAGTATTAATTTATCTGTATTTTTAAAAAAATGACAGCCATATTTTTTTTTAATCATTTCACCTGAAGGAAGGCAATAATGTCACTAAGACTAGGGTTGTCAAACGTCCCTTATATACTGGACATGTCCCATATTGAATAATTTTTCCCCTGTCCTGTGCTGACCTTTCAAGGGCACCCCAAATGTCCTGTATTTAGTTCATTTTCAAATTTTGTAATAAAAATATATTTTTTCTATCTTCTTATGGTTCTTGGTTGTAACTTAAAGTAATTATACTTTCTTTTCTCAGCTTCTTTTGATGAAAATAAAGCAAATGTAACAAGGAAACTAGTGTTGCTAGTTTACACAAAACTGATGTGTTTATTTCTCTGTTGTCTGTATTAAATAAATATTTATCAAATGATTTCACTTTTACAGAATTTCTTTTTCTTAGCTTGTATTAAATAATTTAAAATTTCAGGTTTGCATGTCTGCATCCAGCCTGGAATGTTTTTAATTTGCTGGCCTGATTCAAAAATGATATGATATGTTGGGCTACAATCTCTAGGAGTTAAATTGGAAAAGTGTAACACACTGACACACTGATATTCGGATTTATTATATATATATATATATATATATATATATATATATATATATATATATATGAAGAAATATAGTCTTAAAGTGTGCTATATTTATGGGATAAAGTGCTCAATATCAGAGATAGAGCGTGTGTAAATATAAAAGTGAACATAGAAGTCAACACTTAGAGGTGACAGTCTGTTTCATGCTAGTGCAATCGTCAGGCAATGATTGCACTAGCATGAAACAGACTGTCGCCTCTAAGTGTTGACTTCTATGTTCACTTTTATATATATATATATATATATATATATATATATATATATATATATATATATATGTATGCAGGTGTGCAGTGAAATAGGAAAGAACACGTTAGGTAGATAATCCGGTGTTCCTTAATATTTAGCTTTATTTTCAAAAGGACAGTGCTCCATAATATATATATATATATATATATATATATATATATATATATAGAGAGAGAGAGAGAGAGAGAGAGAGAGAGAGAGAGATTGTAAGAGTGTCCTGTATTTCAAATTTTCTAATCTGGCAAACCTAACTAAGACATAAGAGGTTACTGGTGAGTAGAAGAGAGGGAGAAGACTTTAGTGAGGAGAAAGGATAATAAAAGAACAGGTTTCAGGAAAACAGAAGATGGCGATTGACATTGATTTTAAATTTTTGAAGAACATAGGTGGCAGGGAAGCAAGAAATTGGAAGACAGTTCCACAGGTGAGAAGTGCAAGAAAAGAAAATATTGGAATAGAATTTTGTGGACTTGAAAGGAATAAAATTAAAATAAATACACATAATACGTCTAAATTATTTAAACAAACCTGTTTGAATAACAATATGCTGCCTAAATATATATATATATATATATATATATATATATATATATATATAAAAGAAAAACTTTTTTATTTAACCAAAAATTACAATACATACAAAATAACTTTTATTCATTAAGAAATCCACCAAAGATTGGACAATAATATCCTTGAAACTCATAGTTCAGATTCATATATAACTTAAGTGCATTATTCTATTTTATTAATACTTTTACACACACACATGCGCGCACACACACACACACACACACATATATAGGTCTGTCTAACTTTTAACATTCAGGTCACCTGATGATTGAGGTAGCATGAAACTTAAGTAGTGGTTTGAATGTTTGTCTCTTTCTGAGTCTTGATGCATATTCTGTAACTTAGGCATAGGACAGTCTCGATTACTCTGTCTATAATCCTATACGTGCCTGTCTTTTTCTTGTTCTTTTTGCATAGTTTATGTTTCATTTTCCCTATTTTCTTCTATTGTTTTTATCTTGGTTTTTGTTTTATTGGTTGTTATATTTTCTTTTTATTAAGTTTTCTTTTGTCACCTGACCCTTTTTGTCACCTGGCCCTTTTTGTCACCTGACCCTTTTTGTCACCTTTTGTCATCTGGCCCTTTTTGTCACCTGACCCTTTTTGTCCCCTTTTGTCACTTGACCCTTTTTGTCACCTGGCCCTTTTTGTCACCTTTTGTCACCTGGCCCTTTTTGTCACCTTTTGTCACTTGACCCTTTTTGTCACCTGGCCCTTTTTGTCACCTGGCCCTTTTTGTCAGTCACCTTTTGTCACCTGGCCCTTTTTGTCACCTGACCCTTTTTGTCACCTTTTTTCACTTGACCCTTTTTGTCACCTGGCCCTTTTTGTCACCTGACCCATTTTGTCACCTTTTGTCACCTGACCCTTTTTGTCACCTGGCCCTTTTTGTCACCTTTTGTCACCTGGCCCTTTTTGTCACCTGACCCTTTTTGTCACCTGGCCCTTTTTGTCACCTGACCCTTTTTGTCACCTTTTGTCACCTGGTTCTTTTTGTCACTTTTTTTCACATGGCCCTTTTTTCACCTGGCAGGCTTTCTGTTGGTTTTACCAATACTTTGGGTTTCTCTATTTAACTTTTTATATTAGGTTTTTCCATCTAACAAAAAACACTACAAACTTTTGTTTCAAGCCATTTTGTTCAATTTTTCCCATCAACATATACCCGTTTTCACTGGCCAATTGATGCAACAAATAAGAAGTCAACCTAGTCGTTCTATATGTTAATCCTTTGATCTCATAAAAATGACTAAATAAGACAGTTTATCAGAAGCAACTAAAATACTCCTGCTGATCATGATATGCAGCTACATGCTGTTTATCATGATAAATTAAAAGCATCAATCCGACTTTCACCTCGTATCACTCACCATGTGTTTTTTAATGCTCATACCAACAAACAGCAGTTGGCATTGTTGCTAAGGAAACTTCCTATCTCATATAAAACAAGCCCCAATTTAAGTAGAGGCAAATTTGTACCAGAAATTTCTGCTTGAGACTCATTTAGTGAAGATGTTGGATGTTTAGCCAACAAATGATACAAGAAGTGAAATTCTAGTGATTCTTAGCATCCCAACTCTTTTTGTGAAAAGAGTGGGTATTTCCACTCATAAATTTTCCAGCAATCGGGAGTCTGTGAGTACAATGTTCAACAAATATTTACTCTGTTTGGAGTCAATGATTTTACCAGGGAACAGATGGCATAAAATGTATATGCTTGGATATCTTCTTTTCGATTCAAAGGCTATTGAAAACTAAATGATTAGATCAAGAATCAACCTCTTTATAAAAAAGACCACCCTTGAGTGTTTGTATTGTAGTCTCAGGCTAAATAAAGGTGTAAAATCACGATATTTAAATTGCTATTCTGCTGATTTCAACACATACAATGTTTCTAGCTGATGGGGATTTAAGAATGCCACTTGAAATTACAGGAACTTCTACTTTATATTAGGAAGAATGTACAGTTGAGATATTCTGCTCTATTCATATTGGGAATATACTGCAGATTTTAAAAATACTAAATTGGCTCAGTCTTACTTTTCTGAGCTCCAATATTAATTTTTGAATCTTATCAATATAACACATGCCATGGAAATTTGAAACTACTTAGCCTTCAGTTGTTGTCTATATAGCTTTCAAGTATATATAAAGTTATATGGATAAGTTTATAGCCCTAAAGTATTTTTTTACACAACAAATAGTTTCTATTTTATTTTCTCTTTCCTTGTCAATGTGCTTAATTCAGTGATAATTCTTTATTGGAACTTGTACATATGATCCACCACTATAAAAAATGGAGTACTGATACCATATTTGGACAGGAGCTGCCCATTTATCATTTTCCATTCTCAAAAGAGACAAGTTCTGGCTAGCAAATTTTATATTAGCATTTTCAAATTTCCGAATTAGTTGTTTTATATAATTGGTAAATTTTTCTTTCCCCAGTACTTTCAAATGTTATTGCATTCATTTTCAGGGATTCTCTTTGGTGTATGTTTATGTAATTGTTTTTCATTAATTTCAGCATTCCCATGTTATTATTTAAACAGTCAAACTCAATTTTTATGTGCATTTTAATAAATTTTTTAATGCACACTTCAATATAAAATCCTCTATGGAGAAATTTTTTAAAAAATTATTAAAAAATTGAATAGACAGAATTTTTCAATACTATTCAACCAAACATATATATTTATATATATACATGCACACCACACACACACACGCATATATATATATATATATATAATGAATATGTAACTGAAATGAAATATATATATATATATATATATAAAAACATATATATATATATATATATATATATATATATATATATATATTTCATTTAAAAAGGTGGTTTACTTAGGTTGAGTAAACCTCTTGATGAGACCTTAGTGTTCAAAATCGTGGTAGTAATCCAGTTAGCATTTTATCTTTTTAAGATATAAAATCGCTCTACAGGTTTGACTTTGTTTCTTGAAATTGAGCACTTTTTTAACATGTACAATTTGGACAACTATTTTAGTGATTGTTTATTTTGGTGTATATATAGAAATATATATATGTAAATTTCACTGTATAATGTTTGATCTCTCTCTCTCTCTCTCTCTCTCTCTCTCTCTCTCTCTCTATATATATATATATATATATATACACACACAAAATTTTCACTGTATAATGTTTGGTCTATGTGATTAATATTCACTATTGAATTAAGTGCATTCACAAGAAGGAAACTATGTTAAAAAAATTTATTGTGTAAAAGTAATGCTTTCGTTCATTATCAGACTGTAGACTATTTGCTTTACCTACCTATATACAGGGATGGCCAAAAGTCACTTTACTAAAGGATTTTAAAAAAGATAAATGGTAAAAAAGAAGTGGGTACCTGAAGCATGTGAATACCAACAATAATAAAGAAGATGTAACAGTTATATTGAAATTATAACTGTACAATGATTAAATAAAATTTATGTTATTTAGAAATTTATGCTTATCATTATTGGAAATGTGTAAAGCAACTTTTGGCCATCCCCGTATAAGTAAATGGCTGGCTGCTCATTTCTGTTGCAGACACTTGCCCCGGCATGTTTGTGTTTCTTCAATACCCACAATCTCAAACTGCAGTTTATACTGCATCTATGCAGATCAGATCTTAGTTACAATATCTAGGAATAATAGCATAACCTGCATAATCAACAATTTTGAACAAGACTAGTATGCCAAAATCTCAGTCACAATGACTTGTGATTTCATGCATGCAGTTCCATTTTCTACAGTTCATTTGCAAGGTTTACATTAATCTGTGGTAGGCTTTTCAGGCACATCCCAAGGGTATCACAAGATGGTATCGTCACCTCAGTTCAATGTCAAGAAATTACCCCCTGAATAGCTGATGAATGCTAAAAAAACTTTTAGATGTGACTGGCCACTGTTTACCAGCAATTTATTTAGATATATTAAGGCTCTGCCATTTAATATGGCATTCAGTACATTTTCTGCAGTATAACTCTTAGAACTTGTTTGTTTTAAATTATATATATATATATATATATATATATATATATATATATATATATATGTTTTGAACAATAACAAATATTAAAAAATTAAAATCTTCATTCTGGGTGGTATATTAATATTTTTTCATTTTTATTTTTTCAGTTAGATTCCTATATATATATATCTTAGAAATGTCAGCTAGACTACTCTCCCATGTGGCTTGATTATGGTAGTGGAGTCTTGTGCAGAAACAACCACAATTTGATGCCTGTTTTGAGTTGTTTTTCTCCTAGTTGCCAATCAAGGATAACGACCACAGTTTGGCCTACTATTTAACCCATAGTTAGGGGGAGATGAAAAGATAGACTAATTACTTTTCCCAAGGATATTTGAATAAGGGAATGTAACAACCTTGACTGGAATTTGAACTTAGCTCTGTAGGGGACCGGCGGGTTAATGCGAGGATAAAATCTCTGGACTAAGACTTCCTGCTGGCCAGTCCCGCTACATGAGAATGTTGGACTATGATGGTGTCCAAAGAAAGCAAAATAATATGAACAAGACAGATATATATGTACAGAACAAATATATATTAATGACAAACAGATTGATACAAGAATTACAAATACATCGTTTAAAACATGAATAAAAGGTTAGTGTCTGTATGGAAAGTTATTGTGTGTGTGTTGAATTGAAATGTCCGTACGGGTGAATTTTGTTTTTAGCGTGTTCCCTGAACATGGGAAATGCTGGTTGTGTATTAGAGTTCACATACTGGAGATGTTAAGAGAAAGTTTTTGTACCTTGCCCCACGTGCGCGGTTGCCAGCCCCAGGAGAGGCAGTTTGGCTGCATGTGGGCGAAGCCGTGGAAAGAGAAAGAGGCGAAAGGTCAGCCCGTATTTATACTCCCGGGAGAGAGAGACCCCTGTTGAAAGGGTTACAAAACGAAGAGGAGATAACCCCGATAGCTCTCTGATTTCAAGTTCAAGTTTCTATCCCTATTCATTACACCACCTACCCATATATATATATATATATATATATATACATATATATATATATATATATATATGCAGAAATATAGTCTTAAAGTGTGCTATATTTATGGGATAAAGTGCTCAATATCAGAGATAGAGCGTGTGTAAATATAAAAGTGGACATGGAAGTCAGCACTTAGAGGCGACAGTCTGTTTCATGCTAGTGCTGCCCAAATATACATTAATATATATATATATATATATATATATATATATATATATATATATATATAAGGTGCAACAATTTAATTCCTAGAATGACCACAGGGGTAATGAGTTAGGTAAACATTTGTACCTAATAATGTCCAGACAAGTTCTAACTTCCACTTTCTTGAAATACAAACCAGATGAGCCATTCAATGCTGAGCAGCGGAGAAAGTTTTATGTGTTCATGCTACACACTTGGAGGAAAATTAGTGAAAGGAATTTGGAGTAGCAGATTAACATTTTTATGCAAAAATTGATTCTGATTGATTGATTTCTTGTTTTACTCAAAGTTAGAATTGCTATTGTTAAGTCGAAAACTTCTGACCATGAACAGGATTAAGAATTAAGGCGTATGCAATGAAGCAACTGATGATCCTTCTGAAAGCGCACTTTACAGACAGTTTTGAAGAATGGAAAAGATGCTGGAATAAGTGTGCCATATGCCAAGAGAAAACTTTGAAGGAGACAAAGATGCCATTGTCCTAGGTAGGCTATTTTTTTGTTAATATTAAATGGCAATTATTAAATGTCTAATATTAAATTACATAAGCATAATAAACACGAAAAGCAATCTTTAAATAAGCTAAACATCAAAAATTTAATTCAATGACACTTTTCTTCTTAAAACCTCTCCATTGCATCATCATCTGCACATTAAAATACTATCATCAATATTAGAACTTTGCTTCAGTACTATCATCATTTGCACACCAACCCCATCTTGAAATTATCATATCATTATCATCTTCTGGATATTTGCAAAACATCATCATCATTAGCATACAATCATCATCACCATCATCATCATCATTAGGACATAGTACTCCACTATCATCACCACCACCACCACTCCATCATCATCATCATCTGAATATAACATCACCATCATCATCATCTTGATATCAGCATCTCATCATCATCATCTGGACATTGGGCAGATTTTTAATCTCTAATATTTTTATTAGGAAAATCAATGGAAATGAATACCTATCATTTTGTACCTTCATAAAACAAAATTCTATACAAAAATTGTTTTTGTATCTTTAAACAAATTAAATATGGAAAACATTCTTCAAAATTTTCAATTTCTTAAATAAGCTTCCACATCTATTGAAGAAAAAGAGTATTTAACATATGCATGATACTTTGTAAGATTAGAGAGATTTTACCTGGTGTTACAAGTGAAATAATTAATTTCTCTTCTCCAATCTTTGTTTGTTGAGACTGCATCTTTGATGGAATATATGGACATTTACCAACTGGCAACAACACAAAAAGAATTAAGCAATAAATAATTTACAGCTTCTCATATAAAACAAGTATAGTTTCTTTAATGGACAATGATGACTACTTGGAAAACAAGGATAGAAAAAAGAACAATACTCACCTGTAAACTAAAAAATATCAAATTGAAAAAATTGTCTTAGCCAAAAATAGCCCCATATAATTATTTGAACAGAAATGTAGGAGGTGGCCAAATGGTTTGCAGAATAGAAAATGGATTCAATGAGCTCAGTTCAAAGGCAGTTTGCATTTAAGAAAGGCATAAATCCATCCCTTCTTCTCTCAGCTATGAGTTAAATAGTAAGGTAAACTGGGGTCTTTAGCCTTGATGGGTAACCCATCTAGGAAAAAGAAAGCTTTGAATTTAAACAAAAAGTATAGCCCTTTGAGGACAGAATGCATGGTTGTTCACAAAAGGATAAGCCCAAAAGGAAATTATAAATCAGAGTACAGCATTTTAAATATCTGGGAAGTGGTTTAACAATGAGTTCATACCTTTCCTGAAGGCAACAGTATGAAATGTACTCAAACTGCTTCAGCAGTTCTTTTTTTGTGTTGATAACCATTTAAAGAAATCTTGATTCCCCCAAACCCACAAAGAATAAGGAAATATTATTTTCAACTTCTTTGATTCTGAATGTTCTGCCACTGAAAAAAAATTTCCATCTGATTTTGAATTGAGTTTGTCTTCCTCTGTATTTTACTGCTGAAGAATAACACTTTTTCTATTTACCAAAGACACGCCATCATACTCCATTTATGCAATTAAATTGGTGGCAATTAACATCTGCAACGATGGACTTTCCATGTTCCACTCATTCAGAATGGATGACACTTTCATATTCCACCAGACAATATTAAATATAATAAAATACATAATTACTTTCCAAACACCTTAATATAAAAGTGGATCAGTTAATTCTAGATATAGTTTCTTACCATAGAATCTTGATTCTGCGTTGGTTGGGTGACTCATAATAAATTGCAGTGAAATATGTAATTACTTTCAAAACTCCCTAATAGAAAAGTGAATATGTTAATTCTAGATATAGATTCTTACCATAGAATCTTGGTTCTGCCTTGGTTGGCTGACTCATAATAAATTGCAGTGAAATATGTAATTACTTTTGTTATGGGACCTTACCTATAACGACAGAGTGAACTCTTCCTGACACTATGAATACTGCGCCTCTCAAGAGAGACGAGACGGAATCGAGTTGAGCCAATAGTAGTTCACTCCAAACCAGACTGACAGACTTTGTTATTCCTACTCGTGTTCGTGTTGTTCTTCCTTGGTCGTAACCTTGGACCATAACAGTGGCGACGAGGATAGAAAAGAAAACAAGTTCTACGCGAAAAAAAAAAAAATTTTTGCTATCGGTCGTCCATAACAGCGGCGATGGAGGTATTGAGAAAAAAAAAACAAGTTCTACGCGAAGTTAAAAAAAAATTATTTTTGGACACCAACCTTAACAGACACGAATTTTACCTGTCAGCCAAAACAGAATCGAATTCTAAGCAGGAAATTTTTTTCGTACTAAGGTTCCAGAACAACAGGCGACAAAGACATGAAGTCTACACTGGGAAAAAAGGAAAAATCGTTACACAAAATTACGGTTTAAACATGGAAGACTTTAAGACAACCATATTGGAACTAATGAAAATGCAATTCGAGCAGCAATAAAAAAATGAAGAAAGACAGACTAGACTCGAAGAAAAACAATTAGAAATTCAACAGAAAAACAAAGAAAATTTTGGAAATTCAACTGAAAAACGAAGAGAAGCAACTCAAACTACAAGAATTACTACTACGGGCAGTAACAAATAAAGGACAAAATTCTGGAAATGAAGTGGCATTCTCGCAAAATGCTATATGGAGCTCTATCAAAGACTTCACTTATGCACCGGACGAAGACAAAACCTTCGCGGCTTACTTCAGAAGATATGAAGATTCATATGAGTTTGATTGCGGGAACTGGTCAGACGCGAAAAAAGTACGTCTACTACTGAGGAAACTAGGGTCAAGCGAATAACACTAAATTCGTAGACTACATCCTATCGAGGAAAACGAATGAGTTGACTTTCAAGGAAGCCGTGAAACTTTTAACGGAAATATTTGGTCCGAACACTTCACTATTCCACAAAAGGTGGAAATGTTTAAATTTAACAAAAAAGGATAGCGAAGACTATATAACATTCACTTCCATAGTAAACAAACACTGCGATGACTTTAAGTTATCTGAACTCAGCCCTGACAATTTTAAATGTTTAATATTCATCCAAGGCCTGGTTTCGGTTATGCGGAGATCAGACGTAGAATTCTAACAAAAACTTGAGAGTGAACCAGAATTGACGCTACAAAAATTGGCTGAGGACTGTCAAAGATGTATAAGCGTAAAAAAGGGCCCGAAAGATATCGAAGAGTCTGGCGTCGCTCACATACGAAAAATACGACAAACACGTTTTTCTCCCTCCTCAAAAACAAACCAAACAAATTATTTTACTACAAAAAGTCAAATGAAATCTCAGAAGAAACTACCACCCAGTCCATGCTATCGCTGTGGGATTTTGCATTGGTACAAATATTGTCCATACCGCTATAAGACTTGTCTGTCGTGCAATAAAGTGGGACATAAAAGTTCGCATGGTAGAACAAAGAAAGAAAACAAAAGCCGAGTAAGAGTCACTAGAACTGACCAAGCGGACGGGATAAATATACGAAAATACGTACAAGTAGAAATGTTACACAAAAAAAATCAGATTACAATTAGATTCCGGATCAGATTTAACCATTATTAGCTTACAGACGTGGAAGAAATTAAACAAACCGACCATGTTGAGAACAGATAAAAATAGCCAGGTCGATAACAGGAAGAAAAATAAAATTTGAGGGGGAGATTATCACAAATGTGACGTTCAATGGGATGACCAAGAAATTAAAGATGTATGTTCTAAAAAATACGGAAAATTTATTTGGAACTGACTGGATGTAGAAATTTGACCTCTGGGATTTACCAATAAATACGTTCTGCCAAACAGTGGAAAGGTTATCGACCGAGACAGAGAAATTGAAGGAGAAATTAAAGGAGAGTTTCCCCGACGTATTTTCAGCCGGCCTCTGGAGGTGTAAAGAAAATGGTGGCAAAAACCAAACTAAAAGAAAATGTACAACCTATTTTCAAGAAGAAAAGAAATGTACCTTTCGCATCATTAGAAAAAATAGACCAAGAGTTGGATAGACTCGTGAAAAGCGGTATATTGACAAAGGTGGAATATAGTCAATGGGCCGAACCTACGGTTTACGTGAAAAAGAAATCGGGTGAGATACGAGTATGCGCTGATTTCTCGACGGGACTGAATGCAGCGATTAAGGATTATCACTATCCTCTCCCTAGTCCAGAGGAAGTTTTCACAAAGTTGAACGGAGGAAAATTTTTCTCAAAGTTAGACTTGAGCAGTAGATGAGGAAAGCTCGAGGTTGTTGTGCATAAACAGACATAAAGGGTTATATAAGTTCCAGAGATTACCATTCGGGATCAAGGTCGCGCCGGCGATATTTCAGCAAATAATGGACACTATGCTAGGCGGACTGGAATTCACGATCGCATACCTTGATGACATCCTAATAAATAGCAAAAATATTGAACAACACTGGGAACACGTTCAAGAGGTTTTCAGGCAGATACAAAATTACGGTTTTAAGGTAAAGTAAAATAAATGTGACTTCTTTATGTAGGAGATAAAATATCTGGGCCATATTATTGACGAAGAAGGAAGAAGACCAGACCCAGAAAGGGCCACAGCAATAAAAAAAATGCCGAGTCCAAAAAATTTAGCCGAAATACAAAGCTTCTTGGGCTTAGTAAAATTATTATCAAGAATTTATTCCTAACATGCACAAATTACGCGCACCCCTAAATGAACTGTTGAAGAAGGAAAAAGTTTGGGAATGGTCATATGAATGTCAGAAAACTTTCGACAAAATCATTAAGGCTCTAACAGCAGATTTATTTTTAGCGCATTATGATCCAAAATTGGAAATAATAGTCGCGAGTGACGCGAGTGCCTAGGGTATTGGGGCATGTATACTTCATAAAATCCCGGATGGGATACTAAAACCCATCGCGCATGCGTCAAGAACGTTGCTACCAGCGAAACAAAATTACTCGCAAATCGAAAAAGAAGCGCTGGGGATTATTTTTGCGGTTACAAGATTCCACAGATATATTTACGGTAGATTTTTCACCTTACAGACGGACCACAAGCCGTTATTGACAATATTTGGATCAAAGAAACGTCTACCTGTCTACAATGCTAATAGATTGCTAAAATGGGGAACTATTTTATAACTTTAAATTGGAGTATCTTCCATCAAACAAAATCGGGCATGCAGATGGTCTTTCGAGACTAATACCAAAGAAACTGGAGCCATTAGAAGATTCCGTAATTGCAGCTCTACTATATGAGGAAGATATTAGAACATCATTATGTAGTACAATTCGAGACCTTCCCGTCACATTACAGGAAATAAGAAACGTAGCAGTGAATGACGAATTTATAAAAGAAACGAAAACAAAAATTGCTGGAAAAAATAAGCATGTATCAGACAGTTTTTCGTTATGTGACAATGTTCTGCTATATAATGAAAGAATAGTAACCCCGAAAACGTTACAAAGGCGAATCCTCAAGGATTTTTACATGGGCCACCCAGGAAAGAGCAGGATGAAATCCTTAATGCAAAGTTACGTGTACTGGCCAAACATGGATCAAGATATTATACATATGGTGGATAAATGCAAGGGCTGTTCCTTAGCAGCCAAGGCACCTCCAATCACTCATAAGCCATGGCCTAAGACAGATCGACCGTGGTCGAGAATCCATGTAGATTTCGCAGGTCCATTAGATGGTTTTTACAACTTGATTGTAGTAGACAGTTACAGCAAATGGCCAGAAGTATTTCGTTGTAGAAAACCTACTTCTGAGACTACAATAAATTGCCTTCACGAGCTGTTTGCTCGTTTCGGAGTGGTTGATTGTTTAGTCACCGATAATGGGACACAATTTACATCTGCGGATTTTCAAGAATTTTGTGAAACTTTTCAAGTGAAACACATCAAATCCCCGCCATATCACCCAAGATCAAATGGGCAAGCGGAGAGGTTTGCAAATACATTAAAAAGAGCACTAATGAAAGCTTATGACGTACCTACAGAAAAGGCTTTACAACAATTCTTGCAAGTGTATAGAATTACACTGAACAGTACTACGCCATCGGCATTATCACCGGCGGAAGTGATGTTCGCCCGAAAAATTAGATCGGTATTCGACAAATTACTGCCAAAACAGGCAAAGCAATCACCAACGTCATTTGTACCAAAAAGAAAATTTAACCTAGTGGAGAAAGTTTTTTTAAATGTTCAAAAACAATACATCCTATTGGGAGCCAGGTACGATAGAGAAACGAATCGGGGACGTCATTTACATAATTCAGGATCCGAAGTTCTCGCATAAAAGGCACTTAAATCAGACCAGAAAGAGGCTGTTAGAGGATTCTAACGGTCTACCTCAGGAAGAGGAGGAAGTGATGGACACAATATTTGATACATTCAATATGCAAAGTCCTCAAGCAATTTCAGAACCGCGGAAAACAAGCAGAAAAAGAAAATTTACAGAGCCTTTGATGATTAATCCGAAGAGGAAAAATATTAAAGACCCCTGCGAGGTAAAATATTTGGGAGGCGGGTGTTATGGGACCTTACCTATAAAGACAAAGTGAACTCTTCCTGACACTATGAATACTGCGCCTCTCAAGAGAGAGGGACGAGACGGAATCGAGTTGAACCAATAGTAGTTCACTGCAAACCAGACTGACAGTCATACTAACACCTTCAACATCTTGTATAATTATTCTGTGTAATATATCTTTGTTATTTCTACTCATGTGTTCGTGTTGTTCTTCCTTGGTCGTAACCTAGGGCCATAACAACTTTATAAATACCTTAATAGAAAAGTGGATAAGTTTATTCTAGATATAGTTTTTTACCATAAAATCTTGGTTCTGCCTTGGTTGGCTGACTCATAATTAATTATAGTGAAATATGTCATTACTTTACGAACACCCTAATAGAAAAGTAGATAAGTTAATTCTAGATATAGTTTCTTACCATAGAATCTTGATTCTGCGTTGGTTGGCTGACTCATAATTAATTGCAGTCAAATATGTAATTACTTTACAAACACCATAATAATTATCTGAATTTCTCTGGATTCTTTCCTCATTCAAGTCATCGGCAGTTGATTGATCACAAATCAATAAAATTTATTGGTTACTTCCAGCATTATAAGAGAGCGATGTTTTTCTTAAGGATAAAACATAAAAACAGGAATTTCCTGATTAGAGTTAAAGTATAAAAAAGTTTATCACAGGTTTAAGATTAATGACTGATTAATTATGGTTTAATATGTTGTGATTGTATATTTGGTTAATCCATTAATACAGGCTTGACTAAAGTAATCGAACTTTGATTTTTTTTTTTTTTATTTTTAATCATGAATACTCCAATCAAGGCAATGAAGCCACTAACACAATGGGTTACTGGATGTGGAATATTAGAAAACAAAAACATGACTAAAAAACAAAGAGGACATAATAAGAGTAATCAGAAAGATAGTAGATAGTGATTGACATTTGCATTTAAAAAATGAAACACTTGGGGTTCCACAAGCGAGAAGCAGCAGCATAGGGTTATCTCTGGCCAACTCACTAGTCTCGTACTATGCTTAAATTCATAACGTCTAGATACCATAGTGAAGAGTTCATCTGAACAATTACCATAAATATATTTATAGAAAAGGCACAGGGAGGCAATTTTACAGCAATGGAAAAGTGACTGAAGCCAGATGAGGATGGCTGATAATACTCAATTAGTGCAGTTAAACATTCTTCAGTGTAAGTAAACTGGGATTGCAATTTGATCTTTCATTATGGCCCGAGCTCGGTCCAACAGTTGGTTTGTATCCATGTCTTCCATCCTGGAAGACGCGCGCAGTAGTTGCTTGGCGTGCGCTGGTAATCCTGCCATGAACCCACATGCTAATCCTTGCTCCGATATCCCGCCAAATAGAACAGCTAGCTTCTTCAAGTCGACTAGAAACACCTTGACGGACTCGTTCGGGCGCAGTCGGCGTTCCGTAAATTGCTTGTAAGCCAAGAAACAATCCGGTGCAAAGGCAATCTGCAGGGCTCGTTTTATCTGCTTGACATCTGATTTTTGTTCTGAGTTTAACTGCTGGTAAACAGCAAATACTCCGCCTGTCAACCTCAAAGGAAGAACACGTTCAACCTTTTTAATTCCACACAGGTCACAAACAAGTTCTGCCTTCTCAATTCATTCAGTAACTGCTTGTCTGGTCACTGAACCATCAAACTCTGGTATCAACTTGATGTCAAATGTCTTGTCCGTCATAGCGCCGAAATAGCTTGTAAGCGTTTTGAAAGCAAAGAAGTATTTGTCGCAGATTACTTCCACAACACAAAGAACAAATCTCTGTAAGTACAGACTCGAATATCGGGGGCAGAAAGAAATGCCGAAAACTCGATTCGCCGGTACTATCTCACAAAGCACAATGCGTCAGAAAAAATAACTCGTTCTCCACCAAACGCGGTAGCCAAAAATGCTTCAATTCCGAAGGGGTTTGCATTGTCCACGTCAAGTACGTTCACCTTAGTCACCCGCCAGGATTGACAGGCTGACTTACTCACGAGTGTCTGTGAGCATCCAGTGTCCACTCTCTTAATTCCGTTCACGTAAATACTCAATACGGGTAGCGCCTCATTCACAACTCGCTTAAGGAAGAGACCGGCGCTGACGTCTTGTCCCCTTCCTCTTTTCCCGGACACGATGAAGCAATGTGGCCTAATTCTTGACACCGGAAGCAACGCATTGTTGCGCGTGACCTGCGTGGCTGGCGGGTATCTTCTCGTCAAACTGGGCAGTCCCTGGAAACGTGATTCCACCCAGAGCATTGATAGCATCGCATACCCTCCCCGACGTTTAATGTTTGGATGTTTATCAGCTCCGCCTGGTGAAAATGGTAGCTGCAACCATTTCCTCAGTTCCTGCTTTTGAGAACACTGCTTACAACACAATAAGCAGTCACAGGCAAGTTGTCAACATCACCAACAGCGACCTCACTCAACCAACCCGACACATGTATCAACTCCAGGCCCTACTGACTCTCCCCATCCTCCAGGTCTCTTCCCTCACTCACAAAAAGACATTCCACTTTGATCCTTTATATCGACAATAGAAAGAATTTTATTTTAACAATTTTTGTCTTCTTTTCATTCTGCTTCACCAGCAGTACATTGTTACTTTGTTTGTTGTCTGGGGTAACCATACACACATTCATAAGAACCTGAAGAGGCTAGTTCTTTTTACTGCAGGTTGACATTGCGATAGGACACTAAAATTAGTGCTCTGTGCAATAGATGCACATGAATTAGACTACATACATTACTCACTCTCTAATTCACCAACAGATTAATTTCAACTTTTCCTTCATTCTTGACAGGGACTCTTAAGATCATTCCTTGAAATTTTCTCTGCATGAAAAAATTTACCTGATAGAATAAATATTTCTATTTCATTTTTTTATTCTTTCATTTGTCTATTTTCACAACCAAATTTTAGATTTTGTTCAACATGTCAGCAACAAATGACTGATGTTTTTAATGTAAAAAAATTCAGATGTAATTTTTTCTAAATTTTGCAAGATCTTTATTTGTATTTTTTTAATTTTCATTAACAAACTTTGGGATTTGAAGGAAAATATTTTAAATTTATATAAAAAATGTCTTTCACACTGCTGTCTTGTTATAATAAAAGGTGATAAAGTCCCAAAGAATGTTAAATGTAATTTTATTTTAAACAATTTTAATGCATCAATATTATCTGAATAATGAAGTAAATATATGTGATTCATAGAAATAATTGCAAACAAAAGAATACGATGGTGCTTCAAAGCTAATTTTAGCAGAATATTCCAGCAGCAGATTGATGACTTATTGATATGTCACTAACTTGCTTATCTTCAATCCAAAGATTTGAATCAGGACAGAGCTCACTTAATTCTATATTTATGTTTATTGATGACAAAACCAACAAAAAACAAAGCAAACAAAAGTGGCTTTCATACAAGGGTTGGTTGATAAATAGGTTCTTCTACCATGTGAGAGAGAAACATGTTTGAACATATATTCAATAGTATATAAAATTCCTGTTCAGATATGCATAGTTTCAGTTCTCTGTCTGACAGCATTACATAAAAATATTCATTAGTCATTTGGATTACATATAAAGCAGCTATTAGTGATAAGAGTTTTGGTACTAAAACATTGCATGCCAATTGAAATTTACAAACCTATGAAGGCAATAACAGCTTGTGTACACTCAAAAAATGCATCTACAGATTAAAGCCCAAAAGGAAAATTTTTTTACATCACTATAATGTAATGCTTCATTGCCATCAAGAGTGCAAACTGTGTGAGGGCTGAAATTTGAAGATTTCATATACCCTCCATACAACCCCAATTTATCATTATCTGAATTCTGTTTGTTCTTGAAATTGAAAGAAGTGTTGAAAGACATTTTTCTTTTGATGTTGAAGCTGCTGTGTGTGATTGGATCAAAAATAAAGCAGAAATTTTCTTTGCTGATGAGATGAAAAATGTGATGAGAACATTTGCATCTCTAATACCGATGATCAAAAACCATAAAATTCTTACATTGGCCACACAAACACCACACTCTCTCATAGGTTAACATGTCGCTTATTGAAACTTAATGTAGTTCATAGGCATATTGCTCATCACATTACAAACCACCAAAATATGAATATTAGCATAAAGCAAATATTAACAAATAATACCAAAAACTATATAGCACTCACTGTAAAGAAAAACTCAAAATATTTGAAGTTATTATTACACAAATGAAACAGGGAATGCCATTTTAAAATGCATATAAAATATTTAAAATGCATGTAAATTTTTTAATGTCTGTCTTCTGGTGTTGTCAAAATCTGTGAAACAGTTCTAAACATAACATCATTTATACAATACATCTATATTTAATTTTGGGGGAGAAGAAGAGGATTCATACCTTTCCCAAGAGTATTAGCACATAACTTCGGCAGATATAGTTATTCTTGAAATGCAAATAAAATCATAGCTTGATCTAAAATGGTTATTTACACTTTCAGTTGGTTTTTACATTCACTCTTTTTATTGCATTCCTAAAGGAGGCATAGTGGAGTAATAGATAACGGCTCAGATTGAGGAATCAGGAACCTGAGTTCGAATTCAAGTTGAATACATTACATTCACTTACATGCTAATACCCTTGGGAAAGGTATGAATCCACTTATCCCCCCCCCCCAAGCTATGGGTAAATAGCAGGACAGACTGGGTTCTATAGCCTTGGATGGCAACTGGTCTACCGCAGAAAGAAATGGCAACCTACTGCAGGAAAAAGTCTGCTTCATCAGTCATGTATCGAAAGCATGTATCACGCATGGCAGTATCATAGACAAAAATTTTGTTAGTTTCATTCTGCCATTTTTTGGAATGCTACAATTCAAAATTAAATATAGATGTATTGTATAAATGATGTTATGTCCAGAACTGTTTCTCAGATTTTGACAACACCAGAAGACAGGCATATTATTAAAAAATTTACATGCATTTTAAATATTTTATATGCATTTTAAAATCTGCCTCATCAGTCATGTATTGAAGGATACATGATCACCTAAGCATGTATCACGCATGGAACATAACTGACTATGATACTGACAACATCTAATTGTTAATAATGACGAAGGCAGTCAAAAGTACAGTATCTCGAAGTATGTATAAAATATTTAATATACATACAAAATAATAATACATAAAAATATTTGATACATGCTTTTCCATTGCAGTTTAACTTCATTTAACCACTATCATATAGGTTAACTGAGACAGTAACTGTCATAATGATACTATACAGAAATAGAAAATCTTTGGCTCAATCCCCAGATGGAGATACTAGCTTCTTTGACCTTAAAGCAGGAGTCCTTCAGTGTGACACCTTGCACCTTTTCTCTTTGCTATCACTCTTGACTATGTATTGAGAACTTCACTTGATAAACATCATCATCTAGGTTTTACTTTATTGCCAAGACTCTGCAAAAAAGGTTGACCGATATTAACTATGCAGATGACCTAGCTATCATTGCAAACACCATTACCAATACCACAGTTCTCCTACATCATCTAGAAAAATGCTGCTAATGATGTTTAACTCTATGTCAATGCCTCTAAAACTGAACTCATAAGCTTTGACCAACAAGGTTCAATACAAACTCTCTCAGGTGAATCAATAAAATCTGTCAAATCTTTTATATACCTAGGAAGCAAAATAAATTCTACTGAAAATTCATATAGCTAAAGTCTGGACTGCCATGAATAAAATGGATGTAATCTGGAAATCTGATCTACCAGACAACTTCAAGCAGAGATTCTTTTGCACTACTGTAGAGTAGGTTTTAATGATCGGACATTAACTAAAACCCTTCAGTCTAAGCTTGAAGGAATCTACACTCAGATGCTGAGAGCTATACTTAACGTCTCTTGAAGACAACATCCAACTTAATCACAGTTCTACAGACCCATCCCTGATATTTCTACAATCTTGCGTGAATGCAGAATGCTCTTTGCAGGACATTGCTGGTGAGCAAAACAAGAACTTGAAAGTGATCTACTGTTCTGGCCACTTAGCCATGGCACAAGATGGGTTGGTCACCCTGCAACCACCTACATTCACCAACTATATTATGACACAGGGTACCACCCTGATGACCTTCTGACCTTGTTGTAGGATTGTGATGGTTGGCGTAATAGACTCATGAGCTAGTTTCACCAAATAAAACTGCTACACATGACAGCAATTTCAACTAATTCAAATTCCAGTACTCTAAAAAATACCATGATATAAACAATAAAATCTTCTCTACCATACTGACAACAAGCAGTTCTTGATAATGACTGAGAGGCTTTAAGATTACTTGAACAAAAATAGAATTAAAACAGGAGCTTTGGACAGTTTATTCACAATTTTTATTTGAATGTGCAACAACTTATTCAAAATCTGGAAAAATAAAATGAATAAAACTGACCAACTGACCTTTTCGGATGAATTTAAAGAAACCAGGAAAGTGGTCTAAAGTAAAAAAGAAATAAATTAAAAAATCCTTAATAAAGAATTTTCATTTGTCTTTAACCAAACTTGTATGTCTAGACACTCCTGTTGATTTTGATGTCTAAGATTTTAGCAATTCAGTTATTTGAGCCAAACTTGTACATAAATCTAATAGATATATTTATATTTTAAAAATTGTTCAAATTCTTTAACTTTTAAGAACAAATAAAGGAATATTATAGGAATAGGGAGATGACTTGGTACTTCTGCTATATATTTAGAGATTTAGAGATTCTTGATAAAATACAAAGAATCTGCAATGTTATTGGCCTTGAACTGCCATCTCAGCTTCAGTTACTTTCCCACAGCCATAATGTAGTTTCCCTGTGAATTTTCTATAAATATTTTCATGGTGACTGTTCTGATGAACCAGTTCTCTCGCCTTAATAATATTTTATTTTTTTCCTAGTCTCTCACACTCAGTAACCCCTTGAAAGTCAGTGGCCTTACTTGGCATGAAATAATTTTTTAAAATGGCATACAAGGAAGAATCAACCAAATTTTACTAAGAATCCAACACAGTTTAAAACAAGAAGAGAATGTATTTATTAAAAAAATGACAATAGCCTTTATTCTATTACTATTTATGTAACTTATGATATTAAACTCATGTTAGCTCACTCTACAAGTGCTACTGGTATTATGAAACTATGGTTGGGTCATTGGCAGATAAACCAATACCCCCACAAGGCTATTCTGGTGATTAAAAACAAAACCTGTCCAAAAGTGGATGAGTCAACAGGTTTTTGGCTTTTTGTATGAGTGCCCACTGACATTACCACTACTCTACTACTTCTCTTATTTAGCTTGAGTTAAATATTTTGGGTGGTAGAGAAAAGATTTATGATTTAACATCAATTTTTTAGCTTTTGACCTAAAATAACCTTTTTAGCAGGTTTCAGTCGGCATATTGGGCGTGAAAGAAAGAGATTGTCTGCCGTCAAGAATTAAGGTAAGCATTACTTAAATATCTTATTAGTGATATGAAAGTGAATTAATGTAATAAAAAACAGACATAATTTTAAAAGAACAAGAAGAAAAATCCAACTACAGTCATTGGCAATATGAAAGAAAAATGCTATAGACTGAGCTAACTGGTTATATTAGTCATGACTCATCAGCACGCTATCAAAGAAATCAGCAATGTCAGAACATCTTATTAAAAGTTGGAAATGTACATCATCCTTCTGCTAGGGTGTGTTCTCAGCTTTGAGTGGATCACATTGCAACTGCCACCTAAAAGTCCTCAAGACAACTTATATTAAATCAAGAACACCATCCTTATGCAAACAAAAGGATTGAATGCTAAAATGGTTATTTACCCTGGTCTCCACACTGAACACAAGGTCAGGTTTAATGTGGGGAACCTGAGTGCATACACCATGGCCAAGGACAAATCTTGCCCAGCCCCCACAATCATTGATTGCACTGACATCAGTATGACTACTGATCCCCCTTCTTTAATGCAACGGGGGCGAGGAGAAGGTGCAGCCTTGGCAGCTGTTCCCCGAGACCAGGCACATCACAGTATTTATTTTCCTCAAAGATAGAGACACAACTGAGAGATGGTAAACTCTACCTGGCATGTGACAGGTAAGTATTGGTTGTTAGAATGATCTGTTTATAGATATACCTGCCTCAGTATATTATCGATACATGTGTATTTCTTTCCTCAGGTTTCCCTTTTTTCTTTTTTTTTTTTAGTCGGTGTGGACAAAATTTCCTCAATCAAATTTTGTCAGATGAGGGGTGATAACCAGTTAACTCATTCTATAGTGACTTTTTTTCATTTTTATTGTATTAAGCAAGCATTACTTATTGAATATGGTTATTATGGGAAGCAAAGGTGGAAATAAACACCAAGTGAAACATCAAATGACAAGAAAATAGTTTCTGTGTCAGAGGATCTGTGCATCCCTTCCAGTTAATAAATTAATCCTTTAAAAATGAATATTTAACATTTTTCAACCATTGGGTCGCATTCCTGCCGACAATAAAAACATAAGTAACATCTCTAGGCAGACAAAACCAGTAAGGAGATACAGACAGATACATGTAACATCAGTTCACAACAGCAGATTCCCTTATTCATTCACTTGTCTACCTCATTAAGCTACATAACACTTACACTTTCTTTTTCATGTTCTTCCTTGCCTCTTTTTTCGCACACATACAAGTAAGTAAATCATATTTCTTTTCATCTTAACAAAGAACTACAAACAAGGAAATTTAATACAAGAAATTTAACACTCATACACACTGAGAAAAATTTAGTTGTAAAAATATGAAAATAAAAATATTTCATATTTTTATATTTAAAAACCTTTCTTGCATTTTTCTTTGTTGTGGGTTGATTCAAATCTGAAATAATTATATCTACAATTTATATCATTTTTTTACTTAAAAGTAAATTTTTACAAATCAATATTAATTTTTTAAAATCATGAATAAAATTTTGTACAAGGAAAATAAAAATTTTTTCAAATTTTCAAAAGTAAAAAAGATTGCTTTTTGGGGTTTTGAATTTAAATTATATAATCACATTTTTACTTTTGAAAAATATTTTTTATTTTTATTTTCATTTATAAAATTTTACTTTTGATTTTTAAAAAATTATATTTGATTTATAAAAATTTGCTTTTTATCTGTAAAAAATTACCTTTTATCTGTCTAAAAATATTACTTTGTATTAGCAAAAACTAATATAAATACAATAATGATGATTTTACTTTAGAAACGCATTGAAAATCAGAAAGAAAGAATTTTCAATAGTTACAAAGTGTTATTGAAAGAACAAGACTATTAGATGTATAACATTTCACTGATATATCTTCTTTCTGTTTGCCAACCACTACATATTACATCCATAGAGCCAACATCACACAGAGTAATTTGGCAAATGTTCATCAGTCTTTTCAACCTATGTATATTCAGCAGCATAAATCTTTCTACAGAAGCAATTCTTTTATTTTGTTAATGACAAAAAACCCCAAATCCCCCAAAATGCAAGCAAAGGGTGGAATGGCATTCATAATGGAAAATGTGTCCCATTTTCTTAGCATGGTTTGTCAGCCATAAGTATGGGGCTTCTTCCCCTCTTCTCTGTTTACCTTTTGATCTTCGAAAGTAAAGGTGCTCAAGTGATTTTCAACTTGGCCATCTGGCTGCTGTTGTTAGCAGTATTGTGATTACCACATTCTGTGGTTGTCTTGAAGCAAGAAGAAATGGAAGAAGAGCATAGGGCAGGGAGGGGATTTCTTCTCAGAATCACACTGACATTGAGTACATACCTACATAAGTACAGTTAATCAAACACTTTGTTGTCTTCTTATAAACACAGACTATATTCACATAAATATTTTGAAAAGATTCTCCTTTGCTTACACAAACATTCCTTTTCATTTATCCCTCATCTCTAAATGTAAGTTTACATAAACGTATGCTCAAACATATATTCACTCATTTACGCATGCATGCACACATGCACATCCATAGGTGCATGTACCACATGGCTGAATGGTTAGAACATTCTGACCATGAAACCCAGGTTCAAACCCAACCATAATCAATTTGTCAAGGAGATTAATTCTTAATAATTTCAGCCTGCAAAGATGATCCTAGGATGCAGCACCATTGAGGAGTGTCTGAAAATACCATCAGTTAATTCCGGCTTTGGGAATGAAATTGGAGCAATTAAAAGTTTAGAATCCATTAATGGTTGTGCTAGCATAAAGATAAAAGTTATAATCAGTGAGAGTTTCAGCGAACTTTTCTTATTCAACTACTGATCACATGAGATAATTCTCTCTTTGAGAAACAGTAACTTGTTAGGTTCTGTATGCCCAGGATTTTGTTGCCATCTGAGTGTTGGGTTCCAAACATTTAACAACAACAACACATCTTTTAAATGAAATATATGAAAGGTTAATTTCTGGCAGAAAAGTAGAAGTAGAACTTCAGGTGAAATAATATTTATATATTCTTTTCAGAAATATACAATAGCAAAAAAATGTTCAATTTTCCTTGGAGTGAAGTTGATTTTATAAAGTAATTAAATGCTTTTAGTTTGGCGTGAAATGTGTGGACAGACTTACTTCATGACAGCCAGTCTAATGTTTCTGTGAGTGTTTTGACAAGACCTTAGTTGGCAGTTGCCGATTCCTCTCTTCTGTTGTGTGCATGTGTGTGGGTGCATGTGTATGCATGTGTAGATCAAACAGGCCTCTAAAATTGTTCTGAACCTTGGTAAGCAGTATGCTTCTATTTTTATATCCATAAGGGAATCCGAAATCTAATTTCACATAGATATGTGAACTTTCATTAGTTAGAAAATAATTTCACACTGGCTTACTAAAGTCTTTTTCTCAGATTTGCAAGTGAGGTGACAGGAGTTATTATTGTTATTTTCTAAATGGTCCAAAAATAACGCATGGTAGGTTTACAACCATGTCCACAA
Organism: Acanthosepion esculentum; assembly: GCA_964036315.1. NCBI lineage: Eukaryota > Metazoa > Mollusca > Cephalopoda > Sepiida > Sepiidae > Acanthosepion > Acanthosepion esculentum. Next base: position 16,113,140 of record OZ038513.1, read on the forward strand.
GTATTTTGGCAGTATTTGCCCTAGTAATGATTGTTTATCCAACAAATCTTCTAAGGGGATTTTATTGACTGAAAAATATATATAGGATTAAATTCCTATAAACTAATGTCTGCTCAGCATCATTGCAGTATAGGCCAAGTTTCAGGCATCTTGACATGGTGCAATAGTTAGCAAGTTTGTTTTGCTAGATCCATTATGACCGAGTAGTGAGTTCAGTTCTCACAGGGTGCTCCATACTTTCAGCCTTGTGCCACATCTAAGCTACACTTAGTAAATCACTATGAGCCAAGGTTGGCTTGATGCATATTGAAGGAACACAAATATGCTCCCCATCATGTGTTTGCAACACAGATTAGCTATCCACCCAAGCAGAAATGAACAGCTAGCTGTTATATATATACACACACATATATATATAGATATATATATATATATATATATATATATATATATATATATATATATATATATATATTAATGCATGTTTCATTAAATAATATAGACCTGCTTATATTTGGCTGTTTCATTTATCCACTCTACAACTATATATATATATATATATATATATTTTGGGTATAGAAATCAATACTGAATGGTGATTGCAATTTCACACTTCTAACAAAGGTTAACAACTTTGATTGTTTAATACCATTGTGAAAATATTGACTTGCCTAATAAAACTGACATGATGTATATGGTGTATATATGATATGGTGTATATGTATATGGTGTATATATGATATGGTGTATATATGATATGGTGTATCAATGTCAGGTTGAATCAAAAGTCATTTCCATTTTGGGGAATCAATTGTAATGTCGAATGTATCATCCTAATGACTAATCATGTGTGGCTGTTTTGAATACCTTAGTTTTTGCATATTAATGGCAGCATACACAATGGATTAAAGGAAAAATGTTAATCTCTTTTCTGACAATACAAGGCCGTATGCAACAAGAATATAACAGGAAAACATTTTCAAACTTGGTTGGCTTGTTCTACACCATCTGCCATATTCATCTGGCCTTGCACCAACCAATTATTAGCTTTTTTGACTGCTGCAAAATGTTTTACAAAATGTTTTTTTCTAAGGTTGACCAGATTCAAGAGTTTGTTGAAAACTTTATTAATTCAGAACCTGTGGAATTTTACTTAAAAGGTATTGAAAAGCAGCCTGTTAAGTGCCAAGAATATATATATATATATATATATATATATATATATATATATATATATATATATGACTAAAGGTAAAAGGAAAACTTTATCTTAGCTGACTCATTTTGTCTTCTGATGGACTTTATCAAGGCAAATATAAGAATTTTATTTTGCAACAAGTATTCATAAATAAAAGTAAAAATATTGTTAGTTTTCCAAAATTTTAAAATTCAATAACGCTCATAAATATTCATTAGGCCAACTGAAAAGTTTAGGTAAATTATGGAGGATGCTAAATGACGTAATTTAATATCTAATAAACAAAAGTGAGAAATTTATTTTTTTAATCATAAATTGCACTTTTCTTAATATAGCATTATTTATTGATTTTAAATCACAGGCAAAGAATTCTTTTTTTGTAACCTTTTGCTTGCATATTTTGTTTATTAGACATTAAATCACATCAATTGTAAGTGAATAAATATTAATATTTCCTAATTTTAACTATCAATCTTGTTTGCAAGTCAATAAACACTACATTTATTGTCATTCAAAGAGTGAGTACATTTTTAGGGCACCCTATATATGTATATTGCACATTATACATACATATACATTATTCAGTTAATAACCATGTGTCTTGTTACAGACCCGCGTATACATACAGGTACATGTATATGTTTAATGTACATATATATTTGAACACATATACAGACATGCATGTATGTGTACATGTATCCATAAAACTGTGTGAAAAAGTATGTGCATGTATAAAGGCTTGAACTCAGTATTTGCAAATGTTATCTGATAATTATAAATTCTACTTTTCTTAATATAGCATTATTCATTGATTTTAAACCACAGGCAACAAATTCTTTTCTTGTGACCTTTTTCTAGCAAAATCTCACAACTCCTATTGCAGATGCATTTAAAGATTTTAAAGATGATTTCTTATTCAACAGTTGTGTCTTTTACTTATAGCCTTTACCATGATTTCATGAATTATTCAAATTCTTAAACTGACAGCCATTTCATTTATGTGTAGAGAGATGTACACATGAAAGATAAACTTCAGGGACAAGAATTATTCCCTAAGCAATTTAAATAATAAATAACAAATGTTTTTTATCTGGTCTCCAAAAAACAAACATCATTCACAATCTTCAAACCTAATTATGAATCAGTAAAATTTATTTCACTTGAATGAACAAAAATATAAAAATACACTGACCACTTCTGCTATACTGATATGCGACCAGGTTGTTTTTTAGGATATAAAAAAGTATCATAAAAATCATATCTATATTTTTAAATGCCATGTCCGTTCAGCACATAAGTGATTATGGCTCTCTTTCTTTAATTATCTGTGAATTGTCATGAGTACCTGGGAAAGTTAATGCAGTTGTTTTCCATTGCCTCCTCGATAGTTTTGAATTCAGAGTTGACTTTCTCTTAGATTGGCTGTCAAACAAGGCTAGAGAGTTCACTATATCATCCTATTTAACCCATAGCTGGGAGAAGAGAAAAAAGGGGTTTCATCTTTTTTCTAAGGTCATTAGTACAAAGTAAATGCAACAGACATGACTGGAATTCAAATTCAGATCACCAATTTTTCTTTCCACAGTAACCATTATATTGTTTGCACATCCCATGATACAATATAACCTTCTAATTGTTATAATAAATCCATCATTTTTTTTTTTACAGAATTATTTCAACTTGACAAAAAAGAGCAAGATTTTGTTGTTGTATCTAAAATTGTTCACTTTTTATATTTTCCCCGGTTTTTCATTGTCTTCTTTAGGCAGCTTATGTTCCTGTCAGTTGAAGTTGTTGATTTGGAAATCAAACTATGAAAAAATCTACTCTGAGATAGCCCTGGGATCCCATCAACTACACTACAACCAAGATCCTAAGTCATCAATATCAAATTTCTCTGCCAGCCAAGCCCTATGAACTGTTCAAATGGTCAAGCCCTCTGAACTGTTCAAATGGCCAAGACCTGCAAACTGTCCACATGGCCAACCCAAATCTTATGTTTTATCTCTGAAAGCCATCTTCTATAAGTAGATGCTCTCTTTCTCTATTGTCAATCCTCAAAAATAGCTCAACACAATATAAATGAAAGTTGGCACCCTTCAGCTTCTGATCAACAATATCCGGATTTCATCATGCCACTACTTCTAATAGTCAAAGACAAACTATTAATATCATTTATAAATAGCAACAACACATATATTTGTTATTTTTTATTCTCTCTTCTAATGTTCAACCAACTATGTTACGAATGTAATGTAACAAAAAATTCACCAATTCAACAGAAACATCATCCACCTCATGCATTGAAATAATTTGAAAGTGTGATAAATAAAACGAAACTTCAATCCAAATGAAAATTAGAATCCAATGTCAGTCATACAGAAGGGTGAACAGGTGTCAATAGAAAGAATCAAACAACAACATGACCCAAAATATAATTAAGACATTGAAATTAAAAAAATATTCAAGAAAGGAATTCTATAAATTAGGAGGAAAATCTAACACATAATGAAATGTATGGGTGTCCATTGATCCAATAATAACAGTCTCTTAAAACAGTAGACAAAACATTACTGACAAAAATTTAATAAACCATAAAAACACATGGGCAAAATGCTTTGAGCCCTTCTTAAGCTGGATAAAGTAAATATAAGAGGTGAAAGGTAAAAGGATGATACCCATTTACTAATATAATATACCAAGTGAGACTTTTCAAGTCTACTGTTATCACTGTTTCTAATAATGACACAAGTTTCCTTCCAAACCCTTTATTTAAGGTCATGTGGAAAGATGGCTTCTTAATTCTAGTGCTAACAAAACTAAAATTCTCACTATTAATCACCTAAGAGATCCCTCTCTGCCTCCCATCGTAAAATTTTTATTTTGTGATCTGTTTTGTACTATGTCCAAAATTTTCTAATCTTATTTTTACCATTAGCAGTTTTTAACTTGAGTTTGTCATTTATGTGTGTGTGTGTCTGTGTGTGTGTCTCTGTGTGTGTGTGTGTGTGTGTGTGTGTGTGTGTGTGTGTGTGTGTGTGTGTGTGTGTGTGTGTCTGTGTGTCTGTTGATCTTCTTTGTCTTCTTGACACGATTCTGAAATCTTTACATGATAAATATTACATTATGAAAACGTTTTGTACAACCAGTTCAGTAACGTAAGCATTCGAAAACATTTTTTTAAAATCATTTCACCCCAAGCAAAGTGAGAATGCCACTAAAATGCAGGGGGTTACAGAGAGTGAAGGAGAGAGAAGAGACTGGGTATAAAGGGGACTGAGGAAAGTGATGTAATGGAATAACCTGTCACCCCCCATGAGTGACTACACTATAGGTAGTAACTACCTATAAGTATCTGTAAGTCAACGGACTACAGAGACTAGCTGGGATCTGTTGAGTACGACTCAGACTTACACGAGAACTACCGACCTTCCAATAGTAGCACTCACTGCTGGATTGACTTGTGATGACCTTGTGCATAACTGTTACCTTTATTCTTATTGTACTGGTTTTTTACAATAAGCCGTTACTTATTTTATCCATTATTGTTTTTCAAGTCTATATTCCTATTAGCACAAAATATAACAGAAAAGATGAAAGTTGAACAAGAGACAAGAAGATAAAAGATGGTGATTGATGTTGCATTTAAATTTTTGAAGATTGTAGTTATCAGGGAAGCAAGTAAACAAGGGAGTTCTACAGGTGGGAAGTGCGAGAAAAGAAACTGTTGGAGTAGAAGTGGTGGTTACATTTAACTATTTCAACAGTAAAAGAGTGGGTCCAAGATGCTATTCTAGTAGCACACTTAAGCATTCATAGTCCGGGCACAAGTGAAAAAAGCTTGTCAAAGCAGTAGCCATGAAAATATTTGTAGAAAAGGCAGAGGGAAGCCACGTCAAGTCAGTGAAAAAGTGACTGAAGTCGAGATGCCAAGTCAGGATTGATTACATTGCAGATCCTTCTTTGGATTTTGTCAAGAACCTCAAGTTGAATAGCTGGAGCACCTGACCAGATATGGCAGCAGTATTCAGTGTATGGACGAATTTGTAAATGTGTAAAATGGACTCTGACAAGAAAAACTATTCTATTATCTCTTTATAAATAGGACAAGATAGGTTTGTCTATCATGCAGTTCACACTCCTCTCAAGTTTTTTGAACAGGAATAGAGGTTGATCCCATGTTTCCTGTTTAGGATTGGGTCCCTTCTAAAGTCTACTCCAACTCTATACTCCTAATGTCTCCACCTGAACTGATTTTATTCGCTAATTAAATCTTGACCTCTTCAAGTCAAGAATTAGCTGTCTATCTTTCCTGTTATCTTGCCCTTTCTTACACTAATACAACTCCATGCAGTAACTTTCTACCTTGAGTGCCACTTTGGCCTTGTATTGGGTGAATGAAAAGAAAAGGATTAACAAACTGATTTCGAAATTCTTTTATTTACAGTCACAACATTAACCCTCTCATAAATTCGATACAACCCTCCTAGCAAATGTATAAAGGTATATCCATACATAGAGACAATTAGACATTTTCACCTAGACACAAACAAATCAAACATTTCAATAGAGGGATATGCACGAAAGCACAAGAATTCATTTTAGTGATGATCTCATATAGGGCAAATATAGGCAGGTGTCGGGGGCGGGGTCTGCCATAGAGTGTTGGTTATCAAGCTTCTCTCATAGATGAAATCATTTGAACTCGGTTCTCACTGGGTTGTTGTGACCCTATTCTAGATCAAGTTTGTACCATGACAAACTTACAGTCATAGAGCTTAAACATTCAAAGACACGTAGACGCCTACATCAACATAATTATTCAAGCTTTTTCATGCGGAAAAGGCTGTCACATATCACACGGAAATCACAGATATTTTGCTGTTTGCATTACTTGCCATATAGTGCCTTGTTATTCGGTTCATATCTTTGTTTATGGATTATGTGACCTCAAAGTTACTTGAGTACTGATCAAATATTCATTGTTCATGCTAATTAACTAATTACGTCCTTTTTTCCTGACGATGTGTGTGTGTGTGAGAGAGAAAATTAATCAAATTGAAAAAGAAAAAAAACTAATCAAACCTGTTATACTAATTCACACGCATAAAGAGGCACATAGTATTTGAAAAACAATGATGAGAATTCATCAGCCTAACAGATTTCCCATCCCAGGACTGTTGATGTCCAAACCCAGATTAGAAAAGAAAAGTCAGGCCAGCTCTCCCCACTTGGAAAACTGGTGCAACACAATCTTTCTATCCTAATTTATTCTCCCTTTTGGCCTTTTGCCAGACTTACGCTATCATAAACCCATAAAAGTAAACTCTTAAAGTAAAAAAGACATAAATAAACTGAACACATTCACAACAAGGAAAACGAAATTGACACACTAATTTGAACTCTAGTGTGCGTGTGTTTGTGTGTGTGTATGTGTGCGTGGAATCATTTATTTCTGCTGGTTCTTTTATACTGTTTATGTAGTTAACACCCAGTGATATACAATGTATTAATTATATCCAATCTCCTCGCTTTGCATTATCTGGCGTCTTTCTGCTCAACAGCAACAACACCTACCTAGGCAACGAAAGCTCTTCGACGTGGGCCAAAACAACGCACGCACGCACGCGCTCGCTCGTGCGAGCGCACACACACACACACACACTCCACGTACATGCACGCACGCAAGCACACAAACACACACACACACACGTGGAAGAGAAAACAACAATTTTTATTACGTTTCCTTGGCTTCAACTGACTGTTTTAAAATTACGTTTTCTTTTACTTCTGGCTATCTAATGGTAGATTTAATCTGCATCTAAGATTAGTAATATTAGATTACCTTTTTCGAAGAATTAGCTGTGCTTCCTCATTAAGAACGAATGAAATATTTAATATTTATTTTTAATCCTGATATCATTTGTAACTTGTGTGTGTGTGTGTGTGTATGTGTGTGTGTGTGTGTGTGTGTGTGTGTGTGCGTATGGCGTTGGTGTCAAATTTGTAAAAGTTCGACAAACAAAAAAAAAAACGCATTTTTGACAGATGCACTATTCAGCCGACAGAAGAACGAAAATTATTCATAATAGAGTAGAGTAGTAGACATAACAACAATAAAACCGTCATTTACATACACACTTATTGTATGAAAGAATGATAAGTAAAAAATAAAAAATTTAAAAAATAAAAGTTAAAAACAAAAAGAATTGAGCAAGTTTAGGAGGCATTCACACACAGTTTTTTTTTTTTTTTTTTTTTTTTTTGTTTTACACCCACGGAAAAAGAACCGGGGATGTTCTTTAATCTTCAAGGAAAATTGAAAACGTGAAATATTTCCTAGTATTTTTAGTATTTTTACTATGATAAAAAATAACTAATTAATAACTTATTTAAAGACGAACACAAATATATTTTTATTTTGTGTATGTATTGTAATATAAAGTTTTTATTTTTAAATTATAAACTTTAATACATAGTGCACAGTATGTGTCGTGTACACCTGTAAAATTAGTGTGGGTGTGTGTGTGTAAAAATACTCATTGTGCATCTGTTTATTGAAAACTGGGAAAAAATGAAACATATTTTTTCGGTTGCAAAAGAGAGTGGGGAGAATGGAGATCAAGCGACAACAAGGCACACCGTAAAAGATGTCAAGCAATACTCAGTACGATATAAAGCCAAAATAATATTATTAAAATAAAATTTAAATTTTACTAATTATTAGGGATGTAAAAATTTGGTGGTTTGTGTGCCGGATAATAAATTTCTGGGCAAGCAACATTTTTTTTTTCTAAAATAAGGCTCAATGTTAGTTGTGGGAAATTAGTTTTTATAGGTTTCTATCCAAGTTCAACAATTTCTCTCTCTCTCTCTCTCTCTCTCTCTCTGTTGTCAGACACATACTGCATGCATATATATATATATATATATATATATATGAAGAGAGACTGGGTGGGTACAGAATTCAACACTGCATGGTGACTGAAGATCATTTAAGGTGGGAAACTGTCAGTCACTATGCACAGTGTTGAATTCTATAACCTCATTGTTTATATCTTCAAATCTTTAATATATATAAGGTAACCAAGTAAAGTCTATGCCATTTTTTACGTTGTATGGGAAGAAATGATCACTGATGCACAAATGAGTGCATCACATGCTGGAAAAGCTGTCCACTGCCGACAGCCTTGCTGTGACTTGTTCCAGCAAGTCGGTCAAACTCTCTGCCTCTGAGCAGAGAGGAACCCGGACGAGGCTCCGCCAAAGGGCAGAGTCTCGTTCGGGGAGGTTGACCAACCTGATTCTGTTTTTACAGTTTCTACGAGCATTTTTTGGCCGAGCCTACGGGCTCAGGGTTACCCACGTTAAACTTGGCCTTGTGCCACATCTATCCCTCGTGGAGGGGGGCAGTAAATATTGCTGGAAAAGTGTGGGTGGGGTTGTATGCATTGCTCTTGACCAATGCAAGTGCACTGCACACACACATAAGTCATAGCTCAAGCAGCACCAAGGAAAGATGGTGGTATCAAAGCAGCTCATTTGAGGTTGTCTGATTTATGATTTTAATGTGAGCTTGTCTGCAGCCACATCATCACCATATGCATCAAGCTTTTCAGGATAATGCTGTGAGTGAACACACTGCCAGGCATTGGTTCCAAAAGTTCAGGCTGGGAGATCTGTCTCTTTGTGATGAACCCTACAGTGGCTGGCCACACGTCCTGGATGATGAGGCCATGAAGGCTGCCATACAGGAGGACACCAGCCAAACCTGTGGTGAGCTTGCCGAACACTTCCAGGTTTCTGATGAAACAGTCAGACATCATCTGTACTGCATAGGGAAGGCATACGTGGGTAGCCCACCAAGCAAACAAGCAATGAGTGACAGCCTGTTTCTCGTTGCTTTCTCAGCACTGCAACATACCCATATTTGATCAAGTGCTCACCAGTGGTGAAAAGTATGTCCTGTATGACACTCCCAAGCATACCAGACATTGGTGTCACCATGGGACCCTTTGCCTCATATCACAAATACCACCTCTACACACATGCAAGATCATGCTCTGTATCTGGTGGACTAGCCAACAAGTTGTGTACTATAAGCTGCTACCAATGGACCAGACCATCACTGCGGACCAGAACTTACAGCAGTTGGTACGATGCAATAGGCACTGAAGCAGAAGGAGCCAGCCTTGTTTAATCGCAAGGGTGTACTGTTTTGTCATGACAATGCCAGGACTCATTGAAATAAGAGTTGAATAATGCCTTATAAACAAAATATAATAGTACCTTTGCTTGATCATCAATGCACTTTGTGACCAAGATGGTTAAAGCACATCAGATCTAATGACGGTTCCTCCCAATAAGGGGGACACAGGTTCAAATCCTGCAAAAGAATGCATATTTTTCTTTAATAAGGTTTCCCAAACATAAGGATTCAAACATAAGGTTTCGCAGGTAGATGAAAATAAATAAATATACTGTTTAATAAATAAACGGAGCTCAAATACAGGTATCCACTAAAAATAACATTTAATAATAATAATAATATATATATATATATATATATATATATATATATATATATATATATATATATATATATATATATATATATTTGTGTATTTAGGCAGCAATCCTTCTTTCAAGCACATTTCATTAAAAACAACTGACAAGGTGCTTTTATTTAGTTTTTTATATAATTTCTCGTGCGATCTAATAAAGTTTTTCTTTTCAGAGGATAAATTATATAAAAATTGTCCGAATGTTCTTTTCCGAGCGCTTTCGGCTATACATTTAGCCATTATCAAGGATTATATTTCAACTGTTAGAATTAGAAATAGTTTGTTATGTGTATGTTTTATAAAGTGATTCATTTTTTTGTTTCAAAACATGGTCAAGATATTATGTCCATGTTCAAAGTTAATATTATTAAGTGTTGGTTTGTTTATTTTTATAAGTAAGGCTTCCATTATTTTTTGCCTTTTTTTGCAAGTGGATGATGCTATTATATTAGTGTTGTCAACAAGTATATTCCAAATAGTGTCCGGTAGGTCTCCATGAATATTTAAATGAGATCTAATAGAGCTATTGTCAGAAAGGTGTAGAGTTAATCTGCGTGTTAAACGATTTGTAGTGTGGCCTATATAATTATTTACGAAAGTTGATTCTTGAGGAATACAATTCCTTAATGGACATTTGAATTCGTAAATAATATATATATATATATATATATATATATATATATATATATATATATATATATATCTTTATGAGTGATTCAATGTATGTTGCCTGGCATGTAATTATTAATTGAAATTTGATCTGAAATTTTTACTGTATAATGTTTGATCTATATGATTAATGTTTACCAATGAATTAAATGCATTGACAATGGAGTTTAAGATGAAAACCCTTTGGTTCTGTAAAATAAATGTTCTTTTTGACATTAGGCTACAAACTAAATCTCTCTTTCACTCTCTCTCTCTCTCTCTCTCTCATATATATGTGTGTGTGTGTGTGTGTGTGTGTGTGTGCGTGTGTGTACATCGAAATATGTACAAATGCTTCTACTAACACTCACACACATATACACGTGTTCATGAAATTCTCTTGTGAAGATAAATAGATGAAATCAGTTATGTACACAATCAGGCAGATACTTTACTGCCACATATGCTGAGAAATGCTCCCACATTATTCGCGCCCAACTTGGTGCATATGTCCTTTAAATAACTAAAAGTACTTGCATAAAGAAGCCGTTACTAAATTCCCCATCCGCACGTGCCAGCATATCACAATTTGCTGATCATTTTTTGTGGATGTAGTATAACTGAGTTTACAAATAATCAAATTAAGTATTTACTTACTCATATTTTGTTAATGTAATTTTATATCAGTAAAGTACTATCCGATTGGATTATCTGTGTGCTCTAAGATCACAGTGTTTCTCCTTGGCCCTCCACCTGCAATCAGTATAGTAACTGTGTTCTCTGCAGTGTCAATGAACAAAGTGCCCCTTTGCAGCCAGAAGAGTATCTCTGCCTTGGGATCCAAGTGTTGCTCCATAGGATCAAACTGTAGTATCTGTGCTCTCTGTCAGGGATTCAAGTTTTCCTCTTTCTTACTGTAATATCTGTGCTCAATTCCTGGGATACAAGTTTTACTCTCTTTCATTTTTGCCTTGGGTCAGACTGTAGTACCTGTGCTCCCTGCCAGGGATCTAAGTGTTGCTCTCTATCACTTTTGCCCTTGACCAGCCGGTAGCATCTGTGCTCTTTGTCAGGGATCCAAGTGTCGCTCCCTCTCACTTCTGCCTAAAATCTGCACATATCTTAAACATATTACACACAAATATCAGTCAGTTATGTTCCATGCATGATACACACTTAGGCGATCATGTATCTTTTGATACATGACTGATGAGGCAGATTTTTCCCCGCAGTAGGTTGCCATTTCTTTCTGTGGTAGACCAGTTGCCATCTAAGGCTATAGAATCCAGTCTGTCCTGCTATTTACCCATAGCTGGGGGAGAAGAAGAGAGTTCATACCTTTCCCAAGAGTATTAGCATGTAAGTGAATGTAACTGGATTGTCCAAGAAATTTTCATAGAAAATATACGTCGGGGGACACATATTTTCTATGAAAATTTCTCGGATATTCATGCTGTAAATGTTGTTAATACTGTTTATTATAAACAGAGCATTTACTTAAATATTTGTATCTATAAAAAAGAATGTATAAACATAAAAATGTCTTAAAATAATTGTCAATTTCTTTGTCCATTTCATAATGTGTGACGTCATTTGTTTACATTTGGACACGCATCGAGCAGATATGAATGTACGAGAGAAAATCATGGAGAATTGTAGTTTAAAAACAGTAAGATCGACCTTGCTAACCGAAACTCTCCTCTGTGGCTAAATTAGTAAAGCACATCAGGCTATATGACGGTTCCGTGTAGGATACAGGTTCGATTCCTGTCAGAGGATGCATATTTTCTATGAAACGTTCTCGGACATTCAGGCTGGTAAATGTTGTTAATACTGTTTATTATAAACAGAGCATTTGCTTAAATATTTGTATCTATAAAAAATAAAAAAGAACGTATAAACATAAAAATGTCTTAAAATATGTGAATTAGTTTGATGCAAAAGTTTTCAGCTTCTTTATACAATATGCATTCATAATTCAGTAACCAAAGTATTTTTTCTGGCTCCATGTTTTTCATAGTTTTACGCTATCTTTCGGTTGTGTATTTCATCACAAAAGGATGATCCCTGTTTAGACTCAATGAATTCTTTAAGGTTTATTTAAGAATTTTGAACTTGTTAAGAATAATGAATAAATCAATGACGGTTGCTGTGAGTGAAACAAGTTTGAAGGGAAAGTGTTTGGAATGATGCATTGCATGTGGACACACGTCATAGATAATTAGAAAATAACAAATGATATTCTGAAACCAAACCATTTGTAGACTATGTTGTATATGGGAATATTTCTCAGTTCTGCTCCTTGTTTATTTGTTATGTCACAAATTTCCTTAGAGAGAAACAAGTGATAATAACAAAGGTTAACATGCTTGTGGTAGATGTGACATGTTGAGGAACTTTTTGGCAAAGCTTAATTTAGGGCTTGACACTGCTATTGCTGTAGACACCCTTATTCATTTTCATTGTTTTAAAAGCTATTTTAAAATTTTAGCTTAACATATGAAACTGAATTTATACGTTTTTTTATAGAATTGATAAAAATATTAAGCAGTATTTATTCACTTGTTCATTTACAAGATTATTAATTTATAATCTGTAATTAACCTGTTACAGACACCATTACAGGTGTAAAACTATGGGTATTAAAAATTGTTAGTGCGTAATGAAAGTTCTAATAATGGTTACACAAGAAGGAAAAGAAAAATCAAAATCAACATGAAATTCAAATATATCTCTAAATAACTACAGATATTTATTAAAGTGGTGAATAATGCAGGGGTATCTATATCAGGAGGGCTTCCAATCAAATAAAAGAAAAATTTAGTTTTTGAAATTTTAAATAAAATTTTTATCTCATGTTTCATCTGTTTTTACATATTTAAAATGTCTTCCTTTCTCACATTTTTCAATACTAGGACCCCCCTCCCTACTTGAGTCTTAGGCAGATAAAGTCAAGGAGATGGCCCCAGGCATCACCAAACTTCTGCATGCCATTATCGTTCTGTTTGTTGAAGGTCCCACGTAGATAAAGGTGCATGCTAAAATAAAGGAAATTTTTCTTTTATTTGTCAGAGGCCAGATTGGCACATATTCACCTATCCACTGTCAGTAGTTCAAGAGACAGAGTTTTTTAATTGTCTGCCAAGGTGAAAATGAGGCAGGACTGTGATTGGCTCATCTATTGATCAATCAGAGGGCTTTTTATATACTAGTTAAAGAAATTGGACACTTCCTTTAAATTCTCACAAGGGGCCATTACAAACCATAACTATACGAAAATTTAATTTTCAGGTTTTCTCTTGGATTTTGGAAAAAATTTTTGAAAAAATACTTCCAACAGAAACTTTTAATATATAAAAATATACTTTCAGAAATTTATTGAAACCATAACATATCAAGCTAAATTCATACATTTTTTTCTCATTATAATTAGCCCTAACCCTAACCTCAAATTACTTCTTGTTTTAATTCGGGGGTGGGGGATTGTGTCAGTTTGCTATTCAGTTTCAGATGTTATGATTTTGTTAAAATTCTAAAATAGTTTTTGAGGTAAATAGCAATAAGGAGGTTCAGATCTCCAAAATCCTAAGTCTAAGATCATAATTCTAAGGGTCAAAAATCAAATTTTGCATGACCAAGTGAAATACAGGTGGCATAAATCTAAAAGGTCAAAACTTCACATTGCAAAAAGCATTTATCCCAAAGAGAAAGAAAGTAATCAAATTTTCTTCAATAACAGATCTCTTTTCTCTTTAATTCAATATTTATACATGCTTTAAGAAGACATTCCTTAAAAATATTTGTAGTGAGTTTCAGCCCTGACACAGTTGATTGGCTGTAGAGAAGATATATAGTAGCAGTAGCCAGTATAGTAGCAATAGCAGGTAACTGGTGCTGTTAAAAACTCATACTGTCAAAAATAGCCTATCACTTCTATTTTCCTTCACCTAATGCATAGGATCATTGACCCTAATGAACAACATGCCTCTACAGCCAGCTGTGTAAGAAGTACATGCAGAACCATAGACATTTGGACTCTGCAGTTAATAAAAGGCATACCTTTTCCACAGTTAAACTTTTAATTATTTTGTTTCTATTTTATGGTATATTTCACAAAATTTCAGCCCATTCTGTATTTTGATTTCGTTCTGATGATATAGATACTGCCTCACTAGATGCACATACCAATTCACATTTTTATCATCTTTAATATGTGCCTTTTTGAACCTCTTGAAAGTTCCTGGATATATTTTTAAAGCATATTTAATGCTGTACATATGGTACTATTCAATAGTCCACACTCTTCTGAAACTTTTCCAGTGTTAGTGGCCAGGTTCTCCCCGCCCCATGCATTTGAAATCGCATCATATTCAACAACTTCCAGGATTTATTCCAAAGGATAAGTCAACACTCTTAAAAGATTTGAAATCAATTTTGGGTAATTGTTTCATTTCCTTCCACAAATGAAATTTGACAAACACTAAGGGACAGCTGAATAGCATTAATAGGGATATATATATCATAATCATATTAATAATCTAGTGAGGTCATAGATAGTCTTTAGCTGTGTACATGAAATAAGCTTTAGAGTAAAGAGCTGTAAAAAATGAAAATAATATTGATACACTTAAATATAAAAAAATAATATTAATAATATAGTGGTTGATTAATTAATTTGTTTTTACAGCTTATCAGCCCTTGTGGGTTATTTAAAACTAAAACATATTTTGGAGTATAAGAATAATACTTTTTTGCAAACGAATATTGCTTTAAAAGATTTTTTGAGAAAACAATCATTTTTTCCAGATACAAGCCTTACTATTTAACCCATAAATGGGAGGAGAATAGATGGATTCATACTTTTCCCAAGTGTAAATGAATGTAATGATCTCAACTGGAATCCAAACTCAGCTCTCCTATTTCTTATTTTGGACCATAGTAACTTAGCTGAGTCATAGATAGATAGATGTTGGCTTCAAAATCAGCATGACGGAAATAACACCCCTCAGTTAAGTGATAAGTTTCTCTACACTAATTCTATTATCGCTCTATCCTTATCTTTTGATATTGAGCACTTTATGACAAAAACCTGTCTGCCCTTCCACTAGTAAACTATGGAAAAAGAACCAGCAATTTTGGGACCTAACACTCTTACAATTTAATACTCTCTCTCTCACTTTCTCTCTCTCTCATATATATATATATATATATATATATATACATGTAGTCTGGTAAATTACTGACACTGATGATCAGTATACCTGTGAAACTTGAAGTTTGATAAATAAAGTCAGATACATATATATGTATATATATATATATATATATATATATATATATATATATATATATAGATAGATAGATATGGAGTGAGAGAGAGAGGGAGAAAGAGAGAGAGCAAAATGGAGAGACCCAGAGTATGAAATAGAGAGAGAAATAGAGAAAGAAAGTAAGAGATGAATAGATACGAACATTGATAAAAAGAAAAAAAGCAAACAAGAAATAAAGTGGTTTTGCTCTTTGGAAAAATCTTTTTATCTGATTATGTTTTGTATAAACATGGAGTAATTTGCCATTTCTCAGTAGCCTTTCATATTCATTCACTTACATAATATGCAATAGAATTATATATGTATCTATTGAAACATTAAAATATATATTTGGTGTGCGCAACAGTTCAATATAAAGCAATGGAACCTATTTCACCTAATATATGCTTATCATCCTATACATGCTATTCCAGGTATATATATATATATATATATATATATAAAGACTACTTATACATTATTTCCAAACTAGATCCCCACAAGGCATGCAGGCTCGATGGTATTCCTATGGTTGTCCTAGGGAAATGGCTCCTGTTCTTACTAAAATCTACAACAAATACCTTTCTGCTTCTTGCTTTACAGCTTGTTGGAAAGCCTCTTCTGCAGTTCCTGTCTTTAAGAACTCTGGTGAACTTTCTGATCCCTAGAATTATCATCCTATTAGTCTTTTACCTCTTTTTGGCAAAGTACTAATGGTGCTAATCAACTTCAGATTGGTTAAGCTTCTCACTTTGCATGGCCTTCTTCCAGATAAATAATATCATCTTGCTTGAGGTGAATTGATTTAAAAATAAAAACATTATACCTATTTACAAATGTATGAATACTTAGATACACACTGATAAAAAAAAGTATATTTAATCCTGCATTAGTCACCTCGGATTTCCAAAAATTAACAGTCACCTGGGGTGTTTATACACCCCAATACAAAATGTGTATAGTGTTACAATTATGCAAAATATTGCTATACCACTGAAAAAAAGGCAATCTGTGTTACAATATACATTAAATCAAAACTTGACCTGAAGATATAATTATTCATTGAAATAATTATTCATTATTAAAAATTTGTTGCATAAACATCTAAACAGAACATCCCAAATGTGCATAGACAGTAACCTTTTTTACTCATAGATCCTAGAGAGGGCTTGGTAATTAGGCATTTAAAATTAATCTCTGGCAAGGTGATACCACATAATCATTATCATCACCATATTATTATTATTATCATTAAGTTTTATGCTTGCTAACTACAAATTGCCAAATACACATAATGAAAATTGTGTTAGCTTCAAATGCAGATTCTGTAATGAATATTGAGAAGCAATTGATCATCTTTTATCAGGTTGCCCAGTGTTAACACCAACTGAATATAAAAAAGCATGATAGAGTGGGCCAATATCTGCACTGGAAAATATGCAACTTTTACAGGAAGGAAACTGCAAGAAACTGGTATGTACATCACCCATACCTAAACACAAAAATATGCTCTCCTCATGATGGTAACCACCTCAGGGATATAATATTAAAATCTTAGATAATATACAGAACTCTTGTATATCAGTTATGTTATAAATATATTTGCTACTCTGTTATTTTCATAATCCAAGACACTTGCATTTAAAATGTGTTTCATCATTATGCGACACCCTGTATAAGCTTAAAAAATATGTTTTTACATAAAAATTCTTTTTATAGACCTCAGTATAATTTGTACTTAAATACATGTCATTAACTTCCCCTCATGTGATATATCGACATACACAAACACATATATATATATATATATATACTAAGAGAAGATAGAAACAGTAGAATTGGTTGACCTCATTCACACATCTCAATAATGACCCATCCATACATGCATAGGGATGTGCATACTTTTTCTCATCCACCCACACATGTGCAACAAGCCATGATATGCACTTGGGTTATCATGCAATAGATTCCTGACTTGTTACACCTCTAAGGAATGCAGAGGTGTAGGGTGTGGCAGTGATATTAACTTCTGACATCCTAATAGAAGAAGTGGAAGCTATTGTCCATTTTACGTACACATATCAGCAGAACGGGAGGGTGCTTAGCCCTATGAATTGCCAACCGATAGATGTTGCATTGAATGCAAAACAAAAACAAGAGCAAAATGACAAGTGTAGAATAATTTCGTGTATTTATACCCAGTAATGAAAACCATTCATGCAAACGTATAACATTTACAATAAAAGGGATACAGAGACACATACAAGGTAAGAGAAAGTTTTAAAAATGAACAGATGTTTTGAAATGGGAACCTTTATAAATTTATTAAAAATTTGGGCCTTTTATCTGATGCTTATAAATAGTAGGACTTTTATAAAAGTGTATCTACATGCTAACATTCATATACACATACATACAAGCACACACATGCACATACACACATACATGAGGTCTGTCCAGTAATGAGCCAGCCAGATGAACAAAGTAAAAAGGTCTACCTAGGGTAATGGCACCTTAGTCCCCTTCAAAGTATTCTTCTTGAGAGCTCATATACTTTTCCAGTATCTCTTCTAAAAAACCATAAACACCTACTCTTTAATCCTTAATCTCATCTGGCTTACGGCCACATCACATTGAAACGCCAGTTAAAGCAATGAAGTTAAGTAATAATGTCAAGCCTGGTCAGTACCTAGGTGGGTGACCATGTGGGAATAGCAGGTACTGATGCTTGGATGTGTGGGTGGTGTAATGGATAATGGCTCGGAATTTATAGTTGGAGAGTCAAGTTCTAATTTCCATTGGGTTCATTATATTCACTTATGCACAAATACCTTTGAGAAAGGTATGAATCCACCTTTTCTCCCCCAGCTATGGGTTAATTAGTAAGACTTGTATCACTAAACCATTATAATTCCCCTGCAAAAATTCTTACAATCTGAAAATATTTTGTGGCTTTAAATAGGCTGCAAAGTGCTGATAAGCCACAGAAAATGAATTAAAAAAATGAAAATCCCACCCACAGGATGAAATCACTTCCCTTTCATTGGTGCTTTCATCTTTAGAGTTCAGCCATTCAATAACACAAATATAATAGCCTACCTAGGGCAATAGCCCCCTTTAAAATATTCTCCTTGAGACCTCATACTTACAGTATATCTTCTACTTTTAAAAAGAATTTGCAATGTTGTTTTTCCGGATTACTACCAGTTCCTTAATCCCGTTCTATTTAATCCTTAATCTCATCCACAATGTGAAATCACATCCTTTTCATCAGTGCTTTTAGCTTTGAGAAAAGCCAAAAATCACAGTATACAAATCTGGGCTATAGAGGGGATGACAGATGTGGGTGACACAGTCTCTTCCTAAACAAATTTATAGATACAATAAACAAACTACAGATTGAATAACCCTAGATATATCCAATGTGTTATACATAAGGTGCAATATGACTGGTATCCATTTTCAATTTATTCAGTTTTATTGCTATTCATCTGTACACCTTCAGCATTGATGGTAGCAGTCCAGATGATACAATAGTTTATAGTTGCACCTCCAAAAATCTGGATGACTCTGCCCTGATTACTCAATGGGGAAAGGATTTGAAAATTCAACATGGTCAATACCAAACCAGTAACATTTCACTACCACTGAGCAGACCCTGAACTTTCACCTATCAAAATGAATGGGTCTTCTCTCAAGGAGGCTCCTTGCCTTAAGTGTCTATTGTCTTCAGACCTCAAATGGAACTTATATATCTGATCTATTGCTAAAGATGCTGGAAAAATGGTTGGTTCCTTGTAGCACTCCAATAAGTACCTGACTTCCCCTGGCATGCCCTACCTTTCAAAGAATCAGATCAGACCAAAAATGAAGTATTGCTGACATATCTGGGCTGGAGTTGCCCAATCCTTACTTGCCTTTCTTAATAGAATTCAAAAGTGTCTACGCAGCCTTGGTGATGAATTATTTTCCACCCTACAACCCCTTTCCCCACAGATAGACTGTTGTGAGCTTCTCACTACACTATCACTATTTCCATAGCCTGTGTTCTGATGAACAATATTCATTTGTCCCACCAGCTCTGACCTTTGCAGCTGGGGGCCACCATACCACTTACACAAGGATGAATCCTCCTCATTCCCTTTGTATTAGATTAGTAAGAAGTAAGTTCCACAGTTACTTTCTAAGAACTGCTGCTTTGAGGAACAGACTGCCAGTAGAATGTTTTCCCAATAACTACAAGTCTAGGATTAACTCTTATCTTTACTACATAAGCCATGAACTTCACTTCTTGACTTTTTTTATGCTCATATAAAAAAATTCATAACTCACAAATCTTTGGGTCATCAAGTCACTGAATTACTTGGACCAATGTTTTTATTCACTGAGCCATGTGCCCTTGGAGACACATAGCCTTGGGAACACATGGACCAGTGGTTAAAAGCATTGGTTGAAATAATCCACTGCACATATAGGGCAGGTTGATTTTTCAATTTTTTAGAAAATTATAATTGCACTTGATGTGAAAGCTGGGGTTTTGATGCAGTAAGTACTGATACAAAAACATACATTTTCGCTTTTATCAATTTTTGAGCATTAATTTTAAATATCGTCTGAAAATGTACAGAAATACCTAATTACTGCAGGTTTTTTCTTACAAACTGACTTCAAAATTCTATTATTTCAAGAATAAATCCAAAGAAAGTTGATATCTTTTTTATTAGATAAATTGAATGGAAAATATATTCAAACCAGAATTCTAATTATGAATCACCACAAGTAAAATATGTAATTTTTTTTACTGTATTCATTAAGTAAAACCTGTGTAAAAAAATTAATAAGATTAAAAAAGGCTACTCAATGAATAAGATTTGTTATATGATTTGTTAGATCATTTGATAAATCATAGTTAATAAAACCAAAAAATAGATAAACGTGTATATATCACCATAATACTTCTGGGCACAAATTATAAGACAAAATGTTTTAAATTTGCATGGTTTATTGAAAATCACACTAAAATTACTGCACTATATAACATATTACACCATAATATAGCTAAACTGATCAGTAAAATTTCCCTTTGAAGTAAATGAAGGTCTTCTTTGATGGCACAATGATTTAGTAACAATGTGCCTGTGCCATGCATTTTGTCCATATACAATTTGTAAAGCTTCAATAAATTATTAATTTCATAAGTCTGCGCTTTAAAGTTTTTACTGATCACCGGAATTAAATTGCAACACAACAATTTTGACCCTAAACATAATTTTTAACTCATTTCCTCAAAAAACAGTAATGATTTGAAAAAAAATATTTTGTTATTGTTTAACTCCAACTTTCAAATTGAGTGCAATAACATGGTTCCAAAATTGACCTATTCTAATGTGTAGTTGCATCAACATAAACATCACTTTAATCTGAAGAAGTCCTGAAGGACAAAACACATCACACAAAATCTTTTCCAATTTTGCCATAGTTTTACTAAAATTGTTCTTTATATATACAAATTTATATACCATTTTCCCAAAGAAATAATATGAAAATTTTTTTATTTATAAATTTATAAAAATTTACAAAATTATAAAAATATGTGAACCAGCTATAATGAAATGTTTATTATTTACCATTTTATAAAGAAATAAATATGAAAAGAAATTTTTTATTCATAAATTTATAAAAATGTCTGTGAGGAAGAAAATTTAGATAAACACATAACAAATTTTTGTTCAAAGAGAAAACCTGATATAGATAAGCAGATATGGAAAAGAGAAGTGAATTAAGGTTTTACTTGATAGTTGATATGGTCATATATTGTGTTGCTAATGTGGTTAGGCTATAAACAGTAGGAGAATATGGAAGGCTGGTGTAGATATGATGATGTTCTGCTACCTGACTACTGACTGGCCAGACAATTTATATTTTGTGCTTCTCACCAGACTGTTACATGATGCATTTCCTAGCCGTTGAGATAAATGGTAGCTGTGTCAAGGTACAATGGTACAATGGCATACTACTATTAAAGTTAAGCAACATTGTCAGTGGTCAATGACAATTTGCTGAACAAAAACATTTCTATCACAGTTGTGACATTGAGTGTTGGAAAGTTAAGCAACAGGATTTATGGCTAGTATTAGATGAGGGTGGTTTTATGATTCCTAGCAGGTTAAGCTGAGTTGACAAGTCATGTTCAAACTCTACCTGGATAGTTTGCATTCACTTCATACGAATGCCTTTGGGAAAGGCATAAATCCATTTCTCCCTCAGCCATAGGTAGACAATTTTTCTCATCAAAATTTATGTTGCCCATTTATAAATCTACCATTTGTCCATGCATTGAATATTGCTGTCATATTTGTTCTGATGCTTCTGCTTTATGTCTACAGATTCTTGGCAAAATCCAATGAAGAAACATTATCAGTCCTGAACTGGCATCTTGGCTTCAGTCACTTTCCGAATGTAGCTTTCCTTTGATGCTTTTATAAATATTTTCATGTTAATTGTTTTGCTGAGTTTTCCTTATTCATACCTCAACTTCACAGCTTTAAGTGCAGTACTAGATTGGCAGTTTGAACTCATAATTTCACTACTGAACTGGCTAGATGTAACCATAACTTTCTTCTTCTACTCTTCTCACTTGTGGAATCCTTTTCCCTGCTTTCCTGTCTACTATAATTTAAATAATTTAAATGCAATGTCAGTTGTCACATTCTGTCTCCTTGAATCCTGTTCTTTTATTGTCCTCTCTGTTTCTTTCACTCTCAGTAACCTCTTGAATCCTAGTAGCCTTTATTGCCTTCCTTGGGGTGAAATGATTAAAAAATGGTAATCATTTGGGGCCCTTTAGCCCAGTTTTACAGTCTATGTTAGGTCTTGGCTAGCAACCCGGCACTGTAAAAATAAACTTCTTAGACAAACCACAGCTGCATCATGTTGTTTG
Organism: Acanthosepion esculentum; assembly: GCA_964036315.1. Taxonomy (NCBI): domain Eukaryota; kingdom Metazoa; phylum Mollusca; class Cephalopoda; order Sepiida; family Sepiidae; genus Acanthosepion; species Acanthosepion esculentum. The sequence continues at coordinate 16,135,799 of OZ038513.1, forward strand.
TAGCCCAATATGCACCACAAGGAGATTTCAGGAATAAAATTAAAACTAGATTAAATGATTAAATGTTAATAAAGTAGCTTGTGGTGAAATTTGAATCCTGCTGTAAGTTAAGCGGACCATGAATTTATCAGAGATGCCATTCACTGAACCAAATCACCCCGCAACCACTTACTGAAAATGTTACATCTTAATTAAATGAAGTTTTATGACTGCATAGCTGAGCAGACTTTTTATCATAAGTGCTTGTATATCCCAGTTCACCTGGAAGACATGACAATCTGAAATAATAAAGTGACTCATTCAAATTGAAAATTAAATTAGTTTGAAATAGTAAGCAAACAACATTTATAAAGATTTTTAGTCTTGAAAAAAAATCTTTTTTAGTCTTTTTATTTCTACCTATTAGTACCCAGAATTCAAAAGCAAAAATCATTACAGTCAATGAAATTTTGTTTTATTTTCATTCTCCAATCGTATTTTCTTGATATTTTTAACTAGGTGGGGTGGGGAAACTGTTTATGAGGCGGATGTGCAGGTGGTGTAATTGATAGCAACTTGAAATGAGAAATTGAAGAGCCAAGTTTGAATTTCAATCAGGTTTATTACATTCACTTATGTACAAATGCCCTTAGGAAAGGCATGAATCCATTCTCCCTTGATGGGTTAAATAGTAGGACTTGTATCTGGAAAAATTCATTAATGTAATATTCAATCACAGAAAAAAAATGAAAAAATAATTCCTACAATCCAAAATATGTTTTGGCTTTAAATAACAGACAAAAGGCGATAAGAATATTAAGGGATCAATCAATCAATCGACTGTTTATAAAAAGATAAATCCTTTTAATGCTATACGAGTTACTCCACCTTGTCTGCAAGGATGCCTCTTAGGTGTCACTGTATTCAAGATTATAAAAGCAAAGAACAAACAAGCAGGATGCAGTAGATAGCAGGCCTGTCCAGTCTTCCACACTGGGATGATTTAGTTGCCTAGCAAACTGTCAACTTAATTTCAAAGAAGCCATGAGGACATCACATACACACACATACAGTAATTTATTCTTTCTCTTCTTTTGTAAGTTATCTTGTTTTTTATATATGTTGTAACATACCTAGGGACAATAATGGGTATGTCCCCATTCACATAAATAAAGTAGTAAATACTGTATGTTGATCTGCAGCTGGAGATTCATTGTAGAATTCACTTGACTCACTTCTAGCTGTTGACTCCTTTTTCTATGCACTGTTGGCAAATCTTATATGTGTTGTTCTTGTCCTAAGTATTATTGTTCATTACCAACCTTTGTTTGATTATTCTATTTAGTAACCTTCCCTAGGCTACAACAATATATATATATATATATATATATATATATATATATATATATATATATATATATATATATATATATATAACTATATGTATAAAAATGTGTTGAATTCATTTCTTAATTTGTTCTGATTATTCACAACCCTTGCCACTACAAGCTCATAACTCTACCTGCTACAGGCTGGTAAGCTCCTCCATTACTATTCTGTATCACCTCTTTGCTACAATGTTCTTTAAAACAACAATGGTGTCTCTGGTTTACATTGAGTATGTTATTGACATGAGGAAAATAAACAGTTTGAATTTTTAACTTCATAACTCACTTCTCAGAAATGTTAACTGGCGGAAATGAATAAGAAAAAAAAATGATTGTTGCTAGCAAAAATATATATTCTTTTGTATTTAAAGCTATTAACATCACAAGAAATACATTGTACAATATTTTGTTGAAAGAAAATGTGAGGTAGAATGCCAGAGAATTAAGTTCTGATGTTAGGTAGCTGGCAAGAACTGAATTTTTATGAGAACTGGCAACAGTGCCTTACAAAAGGTTTTGTGGATTTGTGTTAAATGGCTCTCTTGATTAAAAGCATTCAATCTCATTATATGAATCTTGTATAAACATAAACATTTTTGATGTATTGTATTCTGAATGGCTACTCGACATTCTTAAATTTCATTAAAATTATCCTAACTTTGACTAAAATTTTTTTTTTCATTTTTAAAATCTTCTAAAATCTTAATTATATTTTTGCTTTGTAGACTGTAACTTGGAAAGCTTTACTTGAAATTCTAATTACTTTGTAAATTTTAATTTTTAGCAAGCATTTTTAAGTACCATATTTGATGGCATATAAGACGCATGAGTGTATAAGATGCACCCCAATTTCAGCATTTAAAATCAAGAAAAAATTAGTAATTAGTAAAATTATTAGTAAATGGTACAGCCTAGGCTATATTTATGAGGTATTATTTTGGTTAAACAAGCCATGATTACAATTAAATGAAAAATAATAGGAAAAAGGAACACAAGCCTATAAAAACTTTATAATATCCAAAGGTAAGAAAACAAAATAAAAATCAAGCAATTATTACAATTAAGCATACAGTACAGTTACCATTAAAATTTTATTCATCTTCAAATCCATAAAATTTGTTTTCATTACTCATTTTCAATACTACTATCATTGTCATTGAATAATGCATCATCTTCTGTTCCATTGAGAGCATTGCTAATGCCAACTTTTTAAAAGATTTCACAACAATTTTTGGTCTAATATTATCCCAAGCTTGCTTCACCCATTCACAGACTTGTGCAATGATCGGTCTTTTTATTCTTCCTGTAAGTGTAAGGTGATCAGGCATTGCCATCCATGTGTTCCATTGCTCCTTCATGTTTAAGTCTAAGCTAATAGGAGTTGCCAGGTAGCTAATTTTCGGTTGACTATCACAAATTTTAAATCTACATATGGCATATAAGACACAGGGGAATTTTAAAAGATATTTTTTGTAAAAAAAAATGCACCTTATATGCCATCAAATATGGTAATTTTAATTTTTAAATCAGTTTCAGTTTCAAATTTTAGTGATTTTGATGTTTATGTTAGATTTTAACCCAAGTGATATACTTCGAGTTTTCTTGTATCTCCTAATGTTTGTAAATTAGGGTAGAGATAGGAATTAGAATTTAGATGTTTTTATGTTATCTTCTCTTATGAAAAGCAGTTAATGCTTTTATATTTTTAAATTAATTAAAAGACTATTTATGTTTTTAAGAAAGTAGATAAGGCATATTCACAATCATCATCATCACCATTGTCGTTGTCATCATAGCTTTTCCTTTGCAAAACTAAGATTTGGGAGGGTTTTACATATTTGTTGCAGATTCACAGGTAGTTTGTGAAGCCTATATGGGAGGAATATCTTTTTCCATAGTGGCTGCAGGAGATAGATAGATAGATAGATAGATAGATAATGACCAGATTGAAATAGATAGATAGATAGATAGATAGATAGATAGATAGATAGATAGATAGATAGATAGATAGATAGATAATGACCAGCTCGAGATATATAGATAGATAATGACTAGATTGATATAGATAGATAGATGGATAGATAGATGGATAGATAATGACTAGATAGATAAATAATGACTAGATCGAGATAGATAATGACCAGATCAAGAGAGATAGATAAATAATGACTAGATTGAGATAGATAATTACTAGATCAAGATAAATAGATTGATAATGACCAGATCGAGATAGATAATGACTAGATAGATAGATAATGACCAGATAAAGATAGCTAGCTAGCTAGATAGCTAGCTAGCTAGCTAGATAGATAGATAGATAGATAGATAATGACCAGATCGAGATAGACAGATAGATAAATATGAATGACCTGAGATAGATTATGTCTTGGTTTTTCAAAACAATGCCTTGGGAAGGTCTTACTTCATATCTGTTGTAAGATCTCTCTTGTGGTTAGTGTGACCAACATGAAAGCTCATGCTTTTCAACAATGACTGCAGGAAGAGGGTTAGGGTTTGGCAGCCAGTAGATCACTGAGTTTTCCTAGTTGCTGCTTTTCTTCTTTTTCTTCAATTTCACTCAGTGAAGTTTCCTACCTGCTAGACCCTGTGTCACCCTGTCACTCTCTCAGATGTTTCTGTTTATCACTGATAGTGATGTGTTCACAATTGACAAGGCTTTTTTTTCAAAGAGTCATTTTATTTCAATGGGTTCCCACTTCTCCAGTGATTAGAAACTATTTATTCAAATAGGTGCTTCTTTGGTAGATGGCAGTCCTCCATTTTTATCATGTGGTCAGCCCACCAAAGGTAAGACTTTTGCAGTTATTGCTTCAACATTAGTGGAGCTGACTGCGTATAGAACCTCAGTATGAGTGAAAAACAAACTTCATTAAAACATTATTATAATTTTATTTAACAAAAATCAACATCCTCTACCAAGTGCTCCAAGAAATAGAACTCACGATAAACCTTTCCAAAACAGAAATTATGATCTGGAATCAGAATGAAAGTAGGCACCTACCCTGAATCCATCATAAAAATTCAGAATGTGGAACTAATAAATATTAAACACTTCAAACAACTTCCTTGGTGTATAGATCAATTATAGCAAATTAAATATAGGAGATAAGGAAACTGAATATAGAATAGGCAGTGTAGGTAGTTTTCCACAATACTGCAAGATGCTACAAAACCAAAATTTTAACCTAAGAATTTGAGTTATGTTCTTCACTAGCTTTGTCACATCTAAATTCATATATGGATGTCATGCATGGTGTCCAACTCATTAGGAAATATTTGAACTGTCAGAGAGGACTATCATTCATCAGAGCTCATAGACTAGTGTGACAGAATCACAAAAAAAGAACTTTAGCAAATAATAGAAACCACATCACTTGAAGACTGCCAACAACAGCCACATCTAAAATGGATAAGCACATATAACGAGAAGAGAAAATAACAAATAACAAAAGTTAAATTTATAAGTCCCCAAAATTCTTGTACTTATGTCCTCAAGGACATATGACTAAAAGCATGGATAAAAGCATTGGTTGAATCCATTGACTTGATGCATAGAGTTATGAGTTACTGGCTACTGCAGTGGTGAACAAAAAACTTGGAGAGTTGAGTCAAAGGGAAATAACTGAGATATCCAGAAGAGGCATTGAACTAGAACAATGATTTCATCCCGAGTTGATGAAATAAAGGGTTCATTTCAAAATTCCAATCACTTGTGTACAAGAGCCAAAACATTGTGACTATGGCAACAAAGATGAGAACAACAGTCCAAACAATGTAAATAGTGTAAATAATTACAAATAGAAATATAGAAGGTTAAGAAAGTAGTCTTCCATCAGTACTAGAAAGAGCAAATAACAGTTGTGTTGAGAAACCAGTTTTCCTAAAAAAACTGTTTTGAGAGAGAAATTTTAAATTCCAACCAACAGCAGTAATGCTGCTTGATCAGTGAATGCTAAATGTTTCCATATAAGGAAACAGTTAATGACAGTATTATCATTAATATAATAATAATATGAGAGGGTGATGAAAAATAATATGAGAGGGTGATGAAAAATTTTTGAGCCAACTTACTTAGCAAGCCTGACCAAATATCATTTTTTATGTCCTTGCTCAGGGGAGAACTTTTCAGAACCTCCTTATAAGCTACATCATTCTTTTGTGAATAAACCACATTTTTTTCAAATTCAAGTAAAATTTGATGTGATTTTCTTTAGAGCACAATTGACTCAATCAGAAACACCAGAGGAGTTTGGATTTTCAGCTTCAGTTTCTCGGAATAAAAGAAAGTAGATTCAGTTATCATTAAAAGTCATACAAAATAAGCTTCCAACAAACAATTTAACATAATTTCCTGCTCACAAGTTTCTTCAACTTTACTTAATTAAACATACTTGATGAATATTTTTCTAATGTCATGTCCCTTCAGGTGTTCAACGATCATGACTCTTCACAGATTCCTTTTTTTTATTATCTGTTAATTGCTATGGGAAAGGTAATGCAGTGACTTCCCATTGCTTTCTCTACAGTTTCCAATTTAAAGTTTCCCTTCACTTAAACTGGTTACCATCCAAGGCTAGAGAGCCAAGTCGACACCTGCCCCCTGCCCAATGCCTTTTCTCTATTTCCACCAATAAACAGCAATACATGGTGTGTCAGCTCCTAGTGTAAATGCCCAACAGAAGAAAAAAAACAAATCAAGTACATAGCCACCACAACATAGACGTCAATCAACGATACTAGTCACGGCAAAAATACCAGAGAGAAAAGTATGTTAGCCACAGAAGTTGGAGGTCACTTGTGGTAAGGAAGGTCGAGTGTTGAATATTTAGTGCAGTCTATTTTAATTCAAGGCTTTCTTTGTATGCTTTATCTGTTTAACGGCACATCAACTCATTATGGGTCATTTAATGCTGAAATTTAATTTTATTGGTAGCTTTGAAATAAAAAAAGTATTTTATTCTGCTTTCACAATTGAATACATGGTAGATGATACTCAGCTTTTATGCATATACTTATTTGTGTGGACATAATTACTACTAGGCGGTGATATGTGTGTTTTATGTTGTAGTTTTGTTCATGTATTTTGGAATACAGTTTGATTTAAGAAATTGTCAGATATTATACGAATTAGTGTCATGAAAGGTCTTTCATGTTAGTTGATTAGTAGTATTTTAAACAGATTTGAGTGAAGTCACTACAATTTGTTAGTATGTGCATATTGTTGGTATTTTTACTATAAATATCTATTGTTGGTAATTTTTTTATATAAAAATGTATTGCTGGTATTTTTATTATAAAGATGTATTTTTATACTTTCATAGTGTTTTGTTTTTGTTTTGGGGGTTCAGTATTTGCCCATAGGTGGGGACCACAACAGGTGTTACCACCCCAGGTCAGGGCGAACCTGGGAACAACAGTAATTAAGAGGTGGTTCTATGCTCCTCAAAACCTCCAATATCCTAATCAGAGGCAATTAATCAAGGCAAAACATGTGCATATTAGCATCTCCAATCACTTGCGATCAGAAGCTATGAGATCTATACCTGGTGTAGCATCAGAGCTTTTATTATTATTATTATTATTATTATTATTATTATTATTATTATTATTATTATTATTATTAATGCAATATTCCAGCACTCAGTATTCCAGCTGTTCTCAGACATGCTGTTGTCTCTATCATTTTAATTCTTTCTCAAATCTCTAGTTCTTACATTCTTTTTGCTAAACTCTTTAATACTGTTCTAAACTCTGATAATAATGGGCTGGCTTTTAATTTTCATGTTTTATAATTTTTTAAGATTCTTATGTAATTTTTCATCTTTCTTTCTATCGTTTGCTGGGACAGTAAAATTTTCTTACTCTTCTTTATAATAATTAGATCCAGTCTTTTGGCTTAAATTGGCCAAGGTCTGGTCTAGATTACTAGCTCTGTGCCTAGCTGGTTTTGAATTCAAAGTTATCTTTCTCCTAGATTATTTGCCAAGTAAGACTAAAGAGTTTAGTGTACCCTGCTATTTAACATATGTGAATTACCCTATCTTGTCTGCCAGGAGATTTGCTAGGTGGCATTCTATTCAGAACTAAGAAAGGAAGGGACATAAACCTACTTTTTCTCTTTTTGCTCTGGGATGTAGTCATGAAAACAAAGGATTATTTCCCTCTGAGGAGACTTCTTAATTTCCAGATAAGCTGACTCCTTAATTTCTCATAACCATGTGGTACATCACACACACATGCACACACACAGATGGACACGCACACACAAGCACACATGTGCACACACACACAAGCACACATTTCATAATTGTTCTTTCCTTTTTTGCGCTATATATGTATACAGCACATAAATATCATTTCCCTTTCTCTTCTTTTGTGTGTTATTTTGTTTTTTCTCAATGATATTTACCCTGTAAAAAGCCCAAGTGCCACTCAAGGTAGAGAGTTAAAGAGTAAAAGAGGCACAACCCTAAACAAGTGCCACCAAGACACATGGAGCCACCAGAAATGAAAGAGAAAGAAAAGTATTGAGAGAATTGGAACCCCAATCCTAAACAGGAAACAAGGAATAAACCTCTACTCCTGTTCAAAAGATGAGGGAGGAGTGTGAACCGGATAATAGGTAAAACTGTCTACTCCTATTGAGAAAAAAATGTAAATAAATAATAAATACAAGTTCAGAGTTTTAGGTAGAGATGGTAAAAGTATAGGGTTGGAGTAAAATGCAAACCTAATCTTAAACAGGAAACAAGGTTTAACTCTCTACTCTTATTCAAAAGAGTGGGGAGGAGTGTGAACCGGATGATAGACAAACCAATCTACTCTGATTATTATTTGTTCTTCATATATGTGTGTGTGTGTGTGTGTGTGTGTGTGTGTGTGTGTGTGTGTGCGCAGTATTTAGTGGAAAGTGTTCAATATCTGTGATAGTGCTAATATATGCGTGAAAGCTGGAGTTGCAAACTACTATCCATGTAACCGCATATATATATATATATATATATATAAATTCTTTATGTATTGAATTCATTTCTTTTAAAAAAGGTTGAATCCATTTATATTGAAAGTTATCAACCTGATCCTTTATCAATCCGATTTGTAACACTGTCTGCCACAAAATCATAGCTAGGATTGATTGACTGACTGATTGATTACTTTGTTTTTACAGTTTATCAACCTTTTGTGAGTTATTTAAAGCTGAAAAATATTTTGGGGATTGTAAAAGTAATTGTTTCCTTTTTGCAAGTAAATTGCATTAAGAATATTTTTGAGAATAAAAATGATTTTCCAGATACATGTCCTACTATTTAACCCATTGTTAGAACAAGAAATTGATTTATATTAGTGTAAAAATAAATACAACAGGCAGAATTTTAAATCAGCACACCAATTCCACAATGCTATATGTATGTCCCTCACTGAAATCTCATTAAAATTAGAATTGAAATTTGAAATTTGAAATTTAAAATTTTAGAAATTAATTCAAATTAGAATTTATATTCTAAATTTTAAATTTTAAAAAGAAACACAATGGCCAAAATTTGAAATCAGCTCACTATTCTATATACACATCTCTCACTCAAATCTCATTAAAATTAGAATTTAAATTTTTTTGTTAGCCATGAACATTAAACTTATCTAATGGAATGAAAGTTCATGCCTGCTAAGTAATTATAAAGCTTGAATAATTTTCTTATTAACTTTTTATGCTAACTGTTATGAGAAAACTAGTGCAGCTAATTTGTTTCTACAAGATAAACAGTAAATAGCAAAGAAGAGCAACTGGCTCACAGTCTGCGGTTTTGCCACCCTTGATTTATAATAAATATTTGCTTACATAGATTTAACATAAATTTAACAATGTTGAGTCGGAAATAAATAGAAAATAATAATTGTATCAGTTTTCACAGAAACCTGGAAAAATTTGAATTTTGAAGAAGGAACTGAATTCAGTTGAGAAAAAACAAGACTAAAAACAAAAATATAAAACAAGTTTGAGATTTGTGGTGAGTAATCTTTTTTCCTTTTCTATTCATGGGACGAATGTCATGTAGTGGGGGGTAACATCCTTTCTCTGTTTATATTGTATTCCACCAGTGTGAGAATAGAAAGGCTTATGCAATCAGCCATCAAAAGACTGAACCATAAAACTGTGGCCTTTGTTTCTTAAGCAAGCCAACTGTAGGACTCTTAGGTTACTCATTCAGAAAACTAGGTCGGTTTGCATGATTAACTCAAGAGATATTTTGCCCAATTGTATTATTGAATGACATGCAGCAATGAATTGACATATATAACCAATTACTCTACTTTGATGCAATCAAAAGGTGATTTGTACTTAAAAAAAACATTCAGTTTGTACCCATTTAATATTGCAATAGAAAGAGATTATTTCTATTCTAATTCAAGGTAATATCATATCTATCTATCTCTCTCTATATATGTGTGTGTGTATAAAAATTTCAGATAGAGTATATCTGTAAAAGGACAATATGAATAACGACAAAAGGGAAACTTATCTTGGCCAACATGTTTCATCCTCTTTATGAAGGCAAATGTAATGATTTTATTTTGTGACATGTATTTATATACAAAATCAAAAATGTTATTTGCTTTTCAAAGTTTTAGGTCTAGGAGTGCACATGAACATTGCACTTGTAAATAAATACTTGTCATAAAAATAAAATCATTACATTTGCCTTGATAAAGTTCCCAAATGAAACATGGCAGCTAGGATAAGTTTTCCTTTTGTCTTTATTCATATATATATATATATATATATATATATATATATATATATATATATATATATATATATATATATATATATATGAGTTTTTGTGTGTGGAGATAATTGCATGATAAAATGGTAAGAAATCTATGTAATAAATTTAATATTCATTTTTACTGATACAAGTCCTAACAATTAACACATAGGTGGGGAGAGAAGAGTATTTGCCAAGAGTATTTGCACATAAGTGAATATAAACCCAACCCAACAGGAATTGGAATTTGGGTCTCCAATTTCCACTTCCAAGCTGATATCCATTTCACCACCTGTACATCCAAGCTTACAGTATTCCCAAGCAGTCACCCATCTAGGTAATGACCAGATTTGATGTTATTTAACTTCAGTGATTGTACAAGAACAGAGGTTTCAATGTCATGTGGCTATAAGCCTGCTGCTAACCAGGAAAGTTCCTGCAGAGCATGTAGAGTAGTATAGGTATATTTTTTTATACTTTTGTTTATACAAGGCTTAAGGGCCACTCAGGATAGAGAGCTACTCAGTGAGGTTGGTGTAAGGCCATAAAAGGAGGAAGTAAGAAATGCATAGTATGAGGATATGTAGGATAGATAATGATTGACCCTAGACTTGAAGAGGTTATGATTGTAGTGACTGGGGAAGCATCATCTCGGGAGTCTGTTGGAAGTCTGAATAGAGACTGTGTACCCAATGTTTTGCTGTAAGTAAATAATTTCCACTAATTCATATTCACACTCTTGGGACCAGATTTGCTTTGATCTGTGCTATGGACACCATACAGTTCATCACTGCTGCTCTTACAATTCATCAGTCTTGTCGTCAAGTGTCTGTATGGCATCACTGTCCTAAACCTTAGTTGCCAGCATGAAAACACCAATGTCCAGTTCTCTGAAATAATGTCTCAAAGGCTCACAATTGACCTCACTGAAAAAGCTCCCATTGAATTAAAGGAGCTTGTGTGCTGACTCTTTCATCACACTAAACCTTATCATTGCATGTGTCACCATTTTAATTTAACACTATATACTCAAATTGGAATGATAGCGTGGCAAGGATGACATACTACATTCATGAAACATTCCAGATTTTTTAAATGTGCAGATAATTTAATGATTTATGTTTTTGAACAAGATATCGATGAGCCAAGTTTGAATTCCAGTCAAGTTCATTACATTCCATTTCACACAAATGTCCTTGAGAAAGATATGATTTCATTTTTCTCCCTCCCTAGGTATGGGTTAAATAGCAGTACAGAGTATGCTTTCTCATCAGGATTGGCAACCAGTCTAGGAGAAGGGCAAATCTGAATTCAAAACTGTATGTAGTCCTGGTGATATGCATACTATACAGCTACATAAATGATTTTAGAAACATGATATTGTGGACTATAATCTCAACTGGTAGATAGTGCACTAGTGTGAGTGCTATGACATCACAAGTTGACTAAAATGATGAGACTATATAACAACTCCCTAGCACACATATACTGTAGTTCGGTTAAAATCAGCTTCATTCTTAAGGTTCTAGTAATTTGATTTTCCATCATTGTATGTAATTCATTCATGAATGTCACTTTTGATCATAGGTTACATTTTTTTTTTTTTGCTTCTCCTGTTGAACTCGACGTATGAGGGCCAGACAGATCAATTCCCAGAAACCGAAAGCCGGACAGCCACACCAGATTTGATTATAGTGGTGAAGGCTTTGTGCAGGGCCATCCACACTTTTTGGAGGGACGAATACAGGGACCTGGTGCAACGAATGCTACAAGGTCCCCAAACGACCCTCCGCAGGTTTTGAATTCAGAGTTGTCCTTCTCCTAGACCAGTTGCCGTCCAAGGCTATAGAACCCAGTCTGTCCTGCTATTTACCCATAGTTGGAGGGAGAAGAAGAGGATTCACACCTTTCCCAAGGGTCTTAGCACGTAAGTGAATGTAATGGATTCGACTGGAATTCGAACTCGGCTCTACGATTCCTCAATCCAAGCCGTTTTCCATTACTCCACCGTGCCTCCTAGGTTACATTACTAGTATGTTATCCTTCACTTTAGAATTGGATTCTTTTTTAATAGAATAGCATTGGATTTCTAATAACAATATATTATCAATATGTTATTCCTTGAGCATATCTATTAAGAGTACAAGGAGCAAAGTAAATATTACAATCAGAACAATCTCTAATTAATTGCCTGGTTGCCAATCATTGCATGCAGATGAATAGATTTTCTCTTGTAGCAGTAATAAATTGAATTAAATTCCAGTTTTCTCCAACAACATCCTGAACATTCATTTGCTTATTCACAGGAACAATATTTTCCGAACCTCCAGCAAGTGGAATTTATTTAAAGTAATTAGCAATGAACAATAAATCTGATAAATTATTGATGTAAGATGAGAAAGAAAGGCAAACACATGTCGCCATAAATTTATAACTGTATTTATTCAAAAGGTTTTGGAGATGGAAAATAAATTCAATACTATTTTATTTAATAGATGAAATCCAACACTTAAGTAGAGTATAACATTGCTTGCTTGATACAACTTACAATGGAATGCCATAAATGATACTGAAGACAAGTTTTCAAATTCATACAAACATACAACAAAACAAAAGATGCAAACTTTTCATGGTTGAGTCTTCTAAAAGCACACTGGACAATACAGTAATTTTGCCTATAAAAGGGAGACAGTTTGAAATCCTTGGAAAGGCTACATTTTCTTTATGAAAGACTCTCAAAAACCCAAGATAACAGACAACAATTACACTGTTTACCAAATATGTTTATGAAAATAGGGTCAGATTTAGGGCTTAAGAGGTTCCCAGGGCAAACAGAATTTGAGGACCGTTGAATTTAAAAGACCCACTCCAACCAGAAGCGCCCAAATACTCTAAAATGTTTCAAATTAGTTCAAAGGAGCCACATTAAATCTGAAAATAAACAAACCTCATCTGTTTACATCTTTATTTTTTGTTAGTTTTATCAGGGAACCAAAACGACAGGGTAATTAGTCTTAGGTCCCCTGGGATGTAGCCCATATGCAAGAAGATTGCATTGTGCATGAAACACTGAGTTGTGTTACCGGTGAGAGATAATATGTATATTTATTAACAGCTCTGTCATATCACATTGAGCACTATTTTATTAACACCAGCATTCAATGTGCAATATCTTATATGTGTGTGTGTGTGTGTGTGTGTGTGTGTGTGTGTGTGTGTGTGTGAAGGAAACATTTCTGTATGAACACATTTCGGCCCTGAAATTTTCCTTTTGTTTTTTATTTACATTGTCTTTACAGATATATTTTATTTATATCTCAATTTTCATATATATATATATATATTACAAAGAGTCAATCATACCTTGAATCAATCAGCAATATGAATGCGATTATTGGCGAAATCACTTCGCTAGTAGACATAAACATAAGCATTATACTACTGATAATCCTCTGAATGATGAGATCCTCATAAATAAATAAAATTGATATGGTGTATTTTTTTTATTTCTGCTAGTATTCAGAGGATTATCAGTAGTGGAATGCTTATGTTTATGTCTACTAGCGAAGTGATTTCGCCAATAATCGCATTCATATTGCTGATTGATTCAAGGTATGATTGACTCTTTGTAATGTAAAATATATGCTGCCTATTTTATTATGTTCATATATATATATATATATATATATATGAACAGGGCAGCCTGATGATTGCATCTAGCATGAAACAGCCTGTCATTTCCGAGTTGACCACTTTATCCTATAAATATAACACACCTTAAAACTATATTTCTTCATATATATATATATATATATATATATATATATATATATACACAATGTATATATATATACACATACAATGTATTTAAGTAGCAAGAATTTTTCCAAACTAGTTGTATTAAATTCAATTGACAAAGTCTGTTTAATTTGTTATTGTATTTTTCCAATTTTCAAATAATATGTCGTACATCGGGATTAAAATTGTGAATAAACTGTCTTAACTTCATGTTTTTTTCTGTTTTGTCTCAGTACTTTTGACTGTCTCAGTCATTATCAAGAACTGGTGGTTGTCAGTGTGGTAGACAACATTTTGTTGGCTACAATATACATTGTTTACAGTGCTGGAATTAAGATCAGTCAAAATCATGCAAAACAGTTGACAATGTGCTGAGCGTTCATTAAAACATGAAAAAATTATCCATTATGGAATTTTTTCTCTATGCTATAACATCATGGTCAAGCACCCTTTAAAGTGTGAAAAAAACTGTTCCTTTACAGGCATTTCAGAACATTACTGCAGTATTCATAGTTGATTCTGTTCAGTGCCGGCTTTAATTTTTTAATATAAATTGATTCTACAGTATTTACATTAGTCGGACTATTGTCCTCATCTTTGTCGCCATATTTGTCACAACGTTTCGGCCGTTGTACACTCCGGCCTTCTTCAGGTGGTTGGAATTTCGAACTGAACCCTTTATTTCGATCACTGGGGTAGACTGTTCTAGTTCCACGTGCCATGTTTGATGGATGTCAGTTATCAGTTATCTCCTGCTAATTTTTGTTTTGATTAAAGCAGATATATATATATATATGATATATGCATGGAGCCGATGCACAGAAATGTATTTACGCAGTCTGCTTTGGGTCATTGAGTGGTCAACATCCAGTTTGTGTAGAAACTGTAAGAGGCACCACACATTTCCCCTCTGAAGAGACTCTCTGAGAAGCTGAGTATTTAATTCCATGCAACAAAATGGCACCTCACACACACACACACACACACACACACACACTCACACTACAACTTAGTTCATAAAAGTTTTTCTTTCTTTTTAACTATCTGTGTACACATAAATATAATTACTAATTATTCACCAAATACAAGGCATAAGAACCCCTCAAGACAGAGGGTTACTGAATAAAGTTGTTATAGGTACATAAGAGGATGAGGTAAGAAGTGCAGATTATGAGGATATGTAGGAAAGATAATGGTTGACCCTAGACTTGAAGAGATTATAACTGTGATGATTGGGGAAGTATCCTCTTGGGAGTCTGTTCTACAATGTAACGGTTCTTGAGAAGAAGCCATCTAAATTGAACTTCCTTCTTACCAATGGAACACGACATGGCAGGTCTTATTTGTGATGGTCAAAACTGATGGAATTAAGCAAAGCATTTGCCAGGGAAATTTGTTTAACTGCAGCCACAACTTTTTATGGCACCTCTCCACCCAATATATTAATAAAAACTTGTAACAAAAATTAATTTCAAGATGGAAAAATGTCCTTCTGACTACCAATCAATTTTGTACTACTAACACCTGCAATAAAATGGTATCTACTCAGGATAACTTCACCAGTGCACTGTATGACCCTATTGTAATAAAAAGTCAATCTCCATAAATAGAATTACTAGAACAAAAGAGAATCCCATAGACAAAATAAAACAAAGATTGGCTTATTAGAATCATAAAATCAAAAGATTTTATGCTCAGAAATGACAAAGGGAAAATGTCAGAAGCAATTAATTAGTTAACACTTAAATAAAAAGCAACACATTCAATGGGAACAAAACTCTCAAAGGTGGTTTAGAAGTTAGTGCATGGGACTGGAACCTACAAAATCAGAGGTTTAGTACTATAGACATTTTCCCATATTCAAAAAATATTAGCACCACTTTATAGGAATTAAATCCTATATATATTTCTCAAGCAATAAAATCCCATTAGAAGGTTTGTTTGATAAACAATCATTACAAATACTGCCAAAATACTTGCGGACATAGTTGTAGACCTACCACGTGTTATTTTTGGACCATTTAGAAAATAACAAATATAATTCCTTTCACCATTCCCATAAATTCAAGAAAAAGATTTTTGTGAGCCAGTGTGAAATTATTTTCTAACTAATGAAAACCTTGTATTTAAAAAGTTCACACCTTTATGTGAAATTAGATTTTGAATCCCCTTACAGATAAAAATAGAAACCTACTGTTTCTTAGAGATCAAAATAATTTCAGAGGCCAGTTTTTATCTACATGTGCATACACATACATACACACAATGGAAGAAAGACAGCCAGCAGCAGTCAATTTAAGTTTTATCTACAAACTCACAAACACATTAAGCTGACCATCATAAAGTAAGTCTGTACACACATTTCAAATCACACTAAGAGCACTTAATTAATTTATAAAACAAACTTCACTGCAAGGGAAATTGAACATTTTGTTTCATTGTATATTTTTTAAAAGAATATATAAATGTTATTTCAACTGATGTTCTGCTTCTACTTTTCCTTCAGAAAATAACTTTTTTATGTTTCATTTAAAAGATGTGCTGTTGTTGTTGTTGTTAAATGTTTGGAATCGCGACATGCAGATAGGAACAAAAACCTGGGTAGATGGATCCCAATAGCTGTAAAAACACAATAAAAAAGGAAATTTACTCAATATGAAATTGAAACAGAAATAAATTATTTACCATAATTTATAATAAAAGGAAAATAGGTTCAAGGAAAGTACTCACAATATTCTTTTCAGAGTATAAAATAATTAACCTTGGTAGTAAAAATATTTATAAGGAAGTGGAGACTTACTGCAGTTGTTAAAGTTATAAACATCTTTAGTAGAGAGTGTAATGCGTCAGCAAAGTTCACAAAGTGTTGATTAGTTTTGTTAAGTCATTCATGGGTTGATATGTCAACACAATGGATGTGTCCATTTGATGGATGGAAGGAGTTGCAGAATGATTGTTGTTCATGGAAAACTTTCAGAAATTGATACTTGTAGAATTATAACTGAAGAAGGTGAGTTGTCTTCTATCATCAAAGAAGGCTTGATATGCATGCATGTTTATTTCCAATAAACAAGTTCAAATTATCTGTCTATAAGTTTTAATGTCTTATCCAGTAACTCTTTGCTGGTTACAGAGTGTCTCAGAATCAAGCATCCACTTTTCTCAACTTACTCCTAAGGTTAATTTGCTGACCTTATCTTCCCAGACTACTCATACATGAATAGTATTATGCTGAATAGTGATTTTAGCTAACTGACTTCATCTCTTATATTCTGGCTGATGGTTCACTAAGCTTTTCAAAATTTTTCAGGTTTCAAATCATGACCTTCTGATTGGTTGAAAATAATGTTGTGAAAGAGTTCTTTGTTTCAAGCCATATTCTTTTCCAATATATTTCTTCTTTATTATTTTCCTGAACAAGACATAATCAGGGCAAGAGTCAAGGCTTATCAAAAATGTCCCATTTGAATACCTTTTTAGTAGGAAATTTCTTTATTCTATTTTTTTTACACTTATGTTCATCCTGTAAAAGGTTCGAGAGCCACTGGAGGTAGAGGGTTACAGAGTAAGAGGCACAGTTTATGGGGATATGAGGAAGATAACGGTTAGCCCTAGACTTGAATAGGTTAAGATCATAGTCATCAGGGAAGCATCCTTTTAGAAGTTAGTGGTTCGTGAGAACGTGCTGCTCGAGTGGAACTTTCATCTCACGAAGGGAATATGAAGGGAATGAGGGTCGTTTTCTATAATGTATGTTGCACGGCAAGTTTTAGCCATAAAGGTTAGAACTGGTGGAACTAAAAGATGTAGTTCATCTGAACTTTTTCCATGTAAATAGCGCTAGAGCAGTGAGAGGCTTGCCACATCTCGTCTGTGAGAAAGGATGTTGTAGGGTGGAAAATAATTTAGCCTCCACAAGGACATGGAAGCACTTTTGGATTCTATCGAGACTGAAAAATGAAGATTAGGCAGCTCCTATGGCAGCATTACTCTTTAACCTGATCTGGCTCTTATAAAGTTCGAGGATGGCAGGAGGAGTCAGGTGCAGAGAACCAACCATTTTTTAGCATGTACGAATTTAACTTGAGGTCTGGGTTGAGTGTACGTCACAAGAGGCACTCAAGACATGGAATCTCCATGAGGGAACATCTGTTCATTATGATTGGGTGGACCATGGAAAGGAGCAGAGGCTTGTATTTTTTTTCATATAAAGTTTTATAATATGTCAGGATCATTTGATGGGATTTGTTATTTTAAAAATAGGTGACTAAAGAAAAATAATCCTTCTGAAATAGAATGTTCCAATCTTTTTTCTCAATTTTGTGCAGTTTGTCATTTTCTGCTCAGTGATTTGAATGTTCATTTGAGATGCATGAAGATGATTACTAAGTTTTTCACAAAGAGCCATTGAAATTCATTATGAAATACTTAAGAGTAAAATAGTTTAATCTTCTTTTATCAGTCATATCTCTTTAGGATGGCTCTCCACAACTTCCTACTTTTTGTAGCTCTTAGTAAGAATTGTCTTTTCCCTATCCCTTCCAATCCCTGTTCTGCCATCCATTTACACAAGCTAGGTTATTTGCTACTTTCTCTGCCCCTCTTTCTATATACCCTGTCAGTGTCAAATTCTCCAAGCCTGTTTTCTTCATTATGTGTCCTAGTAACTTCAACTGTCCTTTTTCTGATTCTGAGTATAAGTGCCCATTTTGTTTACATTTTCTCTAAAACTTCATTGCTACTCACATGTTTAGTCCATGAGATTCTCAATATCCTTCTGTAGAACCCCATTTCTGTTGCATCAAGTCTCTTCCCCATCAGTGTGGAGATTAAATTTCTTCTCCACCTCATATAATATATATATTGCATAACAGTTCAGTTGTCTTTTCTTTCTTTCTAAAAAAAGTTTCCAGTTTCTTAATACTTTTCTTACATTTTGGAAGGCATTTTTACTATTAGAATGCACCTTTGGATTTCAGTGTTACATTTTCCATCCTAGATATTTAAATTTTCATACTTAATTATTTTGGTGTTTCTAATTTGTAATTTGCATCCTGGACTATTCCTCTTGTTGACAGCCATATATTATAATTGATGTTTAGTCTTTCTTCTCAAAAAAACTTTTTCATATCATGAAAATTTACCAAATGTCTTTTGAGTCAAACAAAGATTTTCTGATTTTGTAGCAGTGATTCTTATATGATATAGAAACTACCTCACTTGTTGGATATGCTGGCATGTGGAGGCTTCCTTACTTTGCTCAATTCAGCAGTAGCAGCAATGGATGCAATCATTAAAGTACAAACAGAAATTTCAGAACTCTTAAAAATGCTGTCCGAGCCTATTTTCCACTTTTCCCTTTCAGCGGCCTCTACCTTCAAGCCCAGCTTGAAGGGCTATTCACAACCTTTCCTGAAGACATATGGCCCTGTCCTGGCAGCCTGACTTCAGATTTTTTTGTTCCTCATGGGAATAGGCAGAGAAATCTCCCTTCAAGACACCTATCCGGTTGATTACTCACAACCCTTGCTGTAGAAAACTCATACCAGTCATATCAGTTTCACACTCAGATTTTTCATTCTTCCCATGGGAACAAGCAGAAAAATCTCTTTCTACAAAACATCAACTCAAGAACTTGAAAGCCCACTTTTTCCCTGCAAAATACCACTATTTTGAGCCCTCTCTTTCAACCACAAATAAAAGCTGTCAAACAGTTATTTCAAGCCTTGGGTTTATTCATTTCACTCTCACTGCCAATCACACACAAACACACGCAACTGGGAAAAATTATGACAATACAGGATGTTTCAAAACATTGTATTGTAAATATCTTTGTAACTACATAGAAGAATCTGCAATGTTATTGGTCCTGACCTGGCATCTCAGCTTCAGTCCCTTTCCGACCCGCAGTGACGCAGCTTCCCCGTGTCTTTTCTATAAATACTTTCATAGTAATTGTTCTGATGAACTTTCCTTTATGGTACCTAGACTTTACAAATTTAAGAGCAGTTCTAAATTGGTGGCAAGGCCACACCATTTTACAGTTGAAATGGCTGCCAGATGTAACCATAAGTTCTAGACTAACAGTTTCTTCTATTGCACTTCTCACTTGTGGAACTCTCTTCCAGCTTCTTGCTTCCCAGTCAACTTCAAAAATGTAAATGCAATGTCAATTATCTACTGTCTCCTTAATTCTTGTTCTTTTATTGCCCTCTCTCCTTAATAGTAGTTTTTCTCATATTCTCTAACGCCAAGTATCTACTTGCATCATAATGGCTTTATTGCCTTGCTTGGGGTTAAATGAATAAAAAAAAGGCTGAGCAAATGAAACTAAATATGATTTATTCATTAAAATTTGAATGAAATGTGGCCTCATCACTGAAAACAAGATGTCCTTCAAACTTGTCTTCAAGTTTCTCTTGCATATCTTAAACATTTGCTTGTTCTTTGTCTTTAGAGCCTGAATGAGCTGCAACTTGCAGGGTATTATTTGCAAGTGTTAGCTTACGACACATCAAACTGCCATTGGCGGAATCTGGGTTTCCAGACTTGCTGGGGCTTTACAAAAATGCTTTCCAAACCCACTCAACCATCCTTTCCTATACTGGTCGTCATCCAGCGAATGGTGGCATTTCTATATCTGAAAAGTGAAAAACATAAAATATCAAACAGAATTTTTGACTTGTTGCATACTGTTAAAATTTGAGATCATTTGAACAAGAATTGTTAAAGTTATTAGATTACAAAGAGATATCAATTTATCTGAAATTCCCTATATATATATATATATATATATATATATATATATACATATTTATTTTTTTTTTTTTTTTGTCATCCACAGACAGACTGTTTTGCTGTTTCACAGCTCATCATTGTGGCTAGACGTCTGGTTGCCTCTAGCTAGGATCGAAACCCGACTGAATTTGCGTCACTCCGATCTTCTCCCACTAAGCCGTCAGCGTACGGTACAGGATGAAAGTGAATTTTAGCGTGTTTATTTTTAAATTCAGATAAACACACAGTGACTGAGAGTGACTCAATTCTGTCGAAGAGTTGTGCAGTCATGCTTGGCACATTATATATATATATATATATATATATATATAATGTGCCAAGCATGATTCATGTGCCAAGCATGATTCATGTGCCAAGCATGATTCATGTGCCAAGCATGATTCATGCTTAGGCGATCATGTATCTTTTGATAGCAGAGCGAGGCAACATCGCGTCTGTGAGAGAGCGACTGCAGATGAGATGACAGATCAGGGCCAATCACATTGCATATCCGTCTCTGGATCTTATCAAGAACCCTGAGGCAAACAGCAGGGGCCCCAGACCATGCAAGGGAGAATGGTCGATTTATAGACTTGGAGGATCGATTCCGGGGAGAAAAATTTCCTGGCTCGGCACAGGGAACCAACTTTCCTTGCGGTGGATGATGCAACTGACTCAATGTATTTGATCAGCGGACAGCGTGAGACCGAGCAGCTGCAGAGAGGAGCTCTCGAGAAGTTGGTCTTCAGACATTCTAATGGGATGCAGGGATGGATCCTTGTGGTGGTTAATAGAGAGCAGTTTTGTTTTAGAGGCGTTTATTTATTTTTTATTATATTTTACTGAAAAATTTGAAATATATTAATTCTGTGTTTCATTAGTTTAACTGATATACATTTTGATAGACAGATAGATAAATACAGACTAGATAGATAGATAGATAGATAGATAGAATAATCATAAAGAGTTCAATGAAATAAAAAAAGAAAAGAAAAAGCAAGAAGGTATTTCATGTAAAAAATGAAAGTGTTCAATTGATTTAGGATGATCTGTCATTAGATTTTAAATGAAAATAAGTTGTTCTTTTCTAAGCATTTCTTTTCTAGTCTAAATCAGATTTTTCTTTTATTTTGTTAATGGGAACAACAAAAGAATACACCAAAAGCTTTATAGCAAAATGTTTTCAAACAACAAGAAGCCATTTTGTAAATCTTCCTCTGGATAATTCACTGTAAATTAAGAAACCTTGGATTGTATAAAACCAAAATCACTAAATATTTCCTTGACTGATTTTTTGTTGTTACTGTTGCTCTTTTTAATTCATTTACTTTTGTTTAAAAAAAGGAAGGAAGAATATTTCTAAATGTTTTTTTTCTTTGCCATTTCTGTTTCCATCCTGCTTTTTAATGAGTGTTTATTTTTAAGTTTCTATTTATTTTGTTGTTATTCATTTCCATTATTGAATATTTTTACAAAAATTTATTGAATTTCCAATATTTATATATTTCTTCATTTTGGTATATTTGAATTTAGTCTAGCTATTTAACCTTTTACTTATTTTCATTTTTTGTCATCATTCATTCTTTGAGTTTATTTTTTATTTTATTTCATTTTTTTATTCTTGGATTTCTATTGTTTAGTTGTTTTTCTTTTCTCCTCTACTAATTACCACTTTAATTGTTACACCTTTTTATCTCCTTCTCCTTCTGCTTCTGCTTCTTCTTATTATTATTATTAGCAGTAGTAGCAGTAGTAGTAGTAGTAAGACTTAATTTACTTATAATGTTCATCCTTTTCATTCTCTTTTTTTCTTTCTATTTCCTTCTTTGAAACATCTTCTGCTTCAACCTTGCTTCTTTCTGCTTTTTATCCTCTCCTCTTAACTATTTTGATACATCTAGTTTTTACCTTTCTTTAATCTTTCCTCTACCCACTCAATATCTTTCTCTCTCTCTCTCACCCTACTGCCTCTGATTCTTAACCTGATGCTTATCCACCCCCCTTTTTTTACCACCCACTTCTGACCCTCCCTCTATCTGCCTCTACCTATATTCCTTCAACAAAGAAGATCAGACTATTTTCTGGATACCTAAAAACCTCTTAACCATGTAAGTCAGAGTTCCACAAGGGTTAGCAAAGAATTGGGTCAGTGTTAGATTACAAGTCTGTTGCTATCACACACACGCACACACCGACACACACATATACAGACACACACGCATGCACACACAAGGTGTAAAGAAGGAAAATATTACAGCCAACTTTGTAGAAAGTTGGGGGAGAGATAGATAACTATCTTCACAAATGTTTCCCTTCAACAATTCCTTCCTTCCTCTCCCATCTCATTCAGATATCCCAGCATCTGTCCTACCTTTTGCACACACACACACACACACACACACACACACACACACACACACACACACACACACACACACACACACACACACACTGTCCTGAAAAACCAATTCCTAAATATGGAGAAGGAAGCTTGCAGGCTGAATTTTGCAATGCAAATGACAATAAAACCAGAAAAGGGAAAATAGCATGAGTAAAAGAAGAGATAAGAATATTGTAGATATGGTTAACCAAGAAAACATCAAATACTTGGAAATGGTGAATGTTCAGGCATTTTTAGCAAAAAATAAAATATTTTCATTCTTTTCTTCATTTACATATTTTTTTTCTTTCTTTTTGCCTGATAAAGCATTTTTTTTTTTAATTTTTGAGTGTAGTTCCAATAGCCAATAATTTCTATCATCACATGTTCCCCTCATAACACATTAGGGTCATAAGAGTACTACATATACTGCAGCAGTGGTGTATTTGGACAAAATAGCTTGTGGTAATAGAGAAATAAATAAATAAAAATTGATAACAAGATCAAATTTTCACCATCCCTAATACTAGATAGATAATAAAAATCGCCAGTCAAAGAAAGCCATAGTTTGACCAACCAATCAGAAAGCTTACACAACCAGGATTTATGAAAAGAAATAAGCAAATAATAACAAGGAAACCAAAATTTCACCATCTCTAAAAATAGATAGCTCAACCAACCAGTCAGAAAGCTTTCACAACCAGGATATAAGATTGCAAGCCAATGAGAAAGCAAGTAACCTTTTAAAAATGGATCTATATACATATGTGTGTATATGGAAAATTAATCAATCATAGTCATCATAAAATACCCAGACAAATACGAGACAAAATATGACATTTGCACAACTAGCTGGTGACCTTGGATGGTCACCCCATCCTTGCTACATTGATAAGAAACAGACCTTCCTTCACCTTGTGTTCAAGTGGCAGCTACTACATTTAGATGTATACATACAAACATATGTATACATATATATTTACTTCCTCCCAGACTTCTGTCTTTCTCTATCTTTCATATACGCCAGGTCTTTTAAACTTGAACTCTTGAAACTTCAACTTTCACCTTATCCTTCTGTATTATAATATGGTGTATATAAAGATTTTTTTTTTTTTTTTAAGTGTATCACCCCAAGCAAGGCTGGAGGCCACTATCACGCAAGGGGTTAAAGAAGGGTTGGAGGAAGAGCAGATAGGAGTGGTAAAGGAGAGGATGTGGTGAAAGAGAAAGACAGTGGGTCGATCAAGGCAAGGGGGTTACAGAAGATTTGGAGCGAGAGCAGATAGGAATGAAAAATGAAAGGATGTGGAGAAGGGAAGTGGATAGATCAAGGCAACTGGAGATGTCGATTGACGCTACACTTAAACCGTTGGAGATTGTATTTGTCAGGGAAGCAGTAATAGGGAAGGGAGTTCCATAGGCGAGATGTGCGAGACATGAAGCTATTGGAGTAGAAGAGACGTCTACATCTAACAGTTTCCACGGTGTAGGGGTGGGAGCGGGAAGCCAGCCTCGTGCGGCGTTTAAATTCACGAGGTCTGGGGACAAGCGAAAGCAGCTCCTCGGAGCAATTACCGTGAAAGTACTTGTAAAAAAGGCAGAGCGAGGCAACATCGCGTCTGTGAGAGAGCGACTGCAGACGAGATGACAGATCAGGGCCAATCACGTTGCCTATCCATCTCTGGATCTTATCAAGAACCCTGAGGTTGTCTTGTACTTATCAACACTCTGCACATTTTCTTTTAATCATTATGCAAAGAAATTATGCACACAAATAAATTATACAGATGTATGGTGGGAATGGATGTTGTAAGATAAACAACTCATCCATAAGAGATAACCTCCTAACTCCCATAAATCTAACAGAGCCCACCTCTCTTCAGGCTGGTTTTGAATTCAGACGTTTTCTTCTCTTATATTGGCTGGAGACAAGAGAGCACATTCTACTCTGCTATTTAACCTATACCTGGGGGAAAGTGGATTTATGTTTCCCAAAAGCATGAGCACAAAATGAATGAAACAGAATTGAGACTTGGACTTACCATGCCAAATTAACTTTCTGCACAGATAACCATTACACCATCCATACCTCCCCATTAAACAATCCGTACCTCCCCGTTACACTATCTGTGCCTCCTCATTACACCGTCCATGCTTCCTCATTACATTAGCCATGCTTCCCTCTCTCTGTATATGGATATTTATTTGTCAATTTAAAATTTCTACAGATATTTTATTTATTTTCTTTTGTCCATCCCTTCTCCCTCTCTCTGTACATATTTATTTTTTCCTTTCACCTGGTTTTATTTTGGCTATTTTGGCACTTACCATTTCTGCTTTGCATCCTCTTTTTGCCCATTCTCTGTTTTGATTTTACTAATTCCATTCTGCTTAAAATTACTATCTAGGTCTCTCAGTCAGAAAATATAACTGACCCCAGGGACAGGAAATCAGGCAGATACAACATACTAAATCTAGGTAGAAAAGCATTATAATGGTCATATACACAAACAAGTATAATAATAATAATAATAATAATAATAATAATAATAATAAGAAGAAGAAGAAGAAGAAGAAGAAGAAGAACCAATAACTTTCATAGAAAAGCCTTCTTTTTTTCAGCTTGGCATGAGAGCCGAATTCAAATTCTGGTTATGTTCATTACATTCACTAATGCACAAATACTCTTCAGAAAGGTATGAATCCATCTTTTCTCCCCACCCTCAAGCTATGGGTTATATCGGAGGATTTGTATCTGAAATAATCATTGTTATTCTCCCCCACAAATATATTCACTTGCAAAAAAAAAAAATTATTCTTACAATCCAAAATATGCATCAGCTTAAAATAACCCAGGGTTGATAAGCTATAAAAAATGTTCTCTTGGTTAAAGAATTGCATTAAATCATAAATCAGGGAAAAGTGGAAAAAGCAGTGATATTAACTGGATAAATATCTGGACTTTGCAAGAGAAACAAGACAATTGTAGAATATGCAGGTGACTGTTGTGCCTAATATTGTTGGAGCACTTGGAACGGTTTAAAGGAGTACTTGGAATCTATCAAAAACATTGGAAGAAATTCTGAAGTTCTGGAGAAGAATCAAGATGCAATCAGACAACAGTATGACTGAAAATGGCCAGAATACCAAAGAGAATTAAAAGAACTAAGAAACTTGTTGTCACTTATTTACCAATGTAAGTCACCAATTGCTATTGCTATGAACACACAATGAATAAAATAATAAGGATGAAAAGGGCAGTATCAAAACTGATGTTGCTGTTCATGATGATGATGTCCATGATGACAATGATGATGATGTGGAGGATGAAGAAGAAGAAAGTGATGATTAAAAGTTTATTTAAATTTTCCTTCCTCCTTAACAAACGCAAGTTTTTTCATCATGATTCGCATCAACTCTCCTACCACCATAATTCTGTATTATTTTTCACCACCCTTATCATCTTTATTCCCAAATTCTTACTGGCTTGCTATATTAATCATTGTTATCAAAACACAGCAATTATTTTTAATATCTACAAGAACTCTGCATGAAGAGAATATCATAACGATCCTTTGAAAGCAATCTTCAAGAATTTTGGTCTAAAGCCAAGACTTCCAAAAAACATTTGTAGAGGCTGTTCCTTAGGCTACAGGAAGAAAACATCTGCAGGAAAAAAATCAATACTTTTGCCAAAATTCTAATTGCCAAGGACAAGTCTTCTATTTCTTTTAGATAAACAGGGAAAACGTTTTGGATTCTTAGCTCAACTTAGATGAAAGAATTAAGTAGGTATTTTGAAAACCTTCACCATCTAAATTTGCAATGACTTCAGTTTCTTTTTTTTCTTTATTCTTAATTGCTAAGATAAGCTAAAGAAGTTCTTACTGTAGCCAGACATTAGTTGGTCTAAAAATGAGACGAGGGATTTTATTCAAACTGTTTTATTTGCTAATCATTGCATTCCCACATGGACTGTTTTTCATGGCACTATCAGAACTTATTTTTAACATGTCTACAGAAATGTCTATCCTGGAAGTTGTGGGAAATGATATAAAATCGATAAATAAAATAATAATAATAATAATAATGATGAATAATAAAAAAAGAAAAAGAAATACATTTTCCCATGATGCTAAGAGTAAAGGAAATATGATTACCCGCTTTGTAAAATGCTGTTAGGTGGCACTGTTGAATTCTATAACAAACAAGCATTTGTCTGCCTCACACTCTTTTTCCTTTTTGCTCCAAGTTGTAGAACCACGTGGTAATTACGTTTCCACTGGGGAATGTTAGTTTCCCTGGTTCACTGGCAACTGAACTCTCTTTTCACTTTCCAACACATGGCACTTACACGTGTCTTCCAAAAATCTCCACTTATGTCAAGTTTTCTCTTTGGTTGTTTCAACTCAGCACAAGGCTGACCTGAGTGTGACCATTCTAACAATGCTTATACTTGTTTGCCCTAATTTCTGGGTCAGAAGGAAATGAGCATCTTCTAACCATGTTTAAATCATCCCATGATAAAGTAAGTACAAACTGAAAACAGATATAGCTAATAGACATTGAGAGCTTTGTTTCACTACAGTTACCATAAAAAAGAACAAATGGTCTGTAGTAAAAACCCAAGATTTTGTTTGCTTCTTCTTTTATTGTATATCATATGAGAACATACACCACACCTAAAATACACACAAACGCAAAAGTATGATCAAAGCAATCATCTAACGAACTGAAGATACCATAATGGACTTTGAATCCAAGAAAGCTTATAATTTGATTCTCACCCACACCACAGTAAAATTTGGTGATGAATGAGAATAAAAAGATAAAAAATATTTGCAGTGGCATATCTATATTTTTGGAAATCTTGAACTGTTCTTGGATCCCCTTCATGACCAACAACAATCACACAACATCTAACAAAGTCCAGAGGGTGCTGCTGCTTTTGTGAATACCTCAAGGCCCAAATAAAAGAGAACGGATTTGTGAGATGGTGAAATCCACTTACATTCAAAAAGGTTGAGGATGTGCACCTGTTGATGCCATTGGCTCCATGATACAAAGAAAAATCCAAGCTGACTCATTCTATCATTTATAAAAGAAAATGATTGATGAAATATAGTATGTGTGCTGCCTATAGATTAGTGAACCTGTCTTTGAACACATCTAAAGTCAGTGGCAGTGAACAAGAGGAGTAAGGAAGAAAGCCAATTGTGGGAAGAGTGGATTTGAAACTATTTGAATGTGTGGATCTGTGAATTTGTGACAGTTTGTTTTTTATCACTCCATATAGAGCCCTTGAAAATGGGACAAACAGTGAACTTCTTCAAGTCAACAATGTGGTTTGGTTAACTGCTGCTATCTTCATCAATAAGGTTGTTCTTCAGCAGATTCCTGCAAGAAGTCACCAAAGAGGACTCATTTGGATAAGTAGGTGAAAAACTGATTTTTGGTGTTAAACTGAACAAGTGAATTAAGTGCTGCCTGAATTAAGAATTCAGATGTCTTTTTATGATTCCAACTGGCTCTAGCCTAAGGGCTGAGCTATAAAACTATTAAGTCATACATCAATGAAGAATTGAATGAAGGACTCATCTTTCAATGATTAGATTCTGGTAAGTTTAGTGAACCATACAGCTGAGTGTCCAGGCACTGCAAGCCCTTGAGAAAATCTGGCCAAGTACAGGTGCATTTTAGTGCCATATGAAATGGCTATTATCAGGATCCTATAGATTGGTACTTCAAAATAAAAAAACAAACAACTTTACCAAATAACAAAAACCACATGACTTGAACACTTTCAACTGCAGAAACAACAAAAACGGATAAGACATGTTGTGAAGACTTGTGCCAGAAGGTTCTTGGTAATTATTTTATCGAAACTTCAGAAATAAAACAAACTGACTCAAGTGTATAAAATAAATAATGTATTTTTATTTATTTGATTTACAGTGAATCCTTTGATATTCTATGTACCAAAATTTTGTTTATAAGGTGGATCTTGGTAGCAGTCAGGAGAAAATCCGTTTCAGCTCATTATTACTAGTTACTACTAGTCAACTTAGAAATAGGTCAGTGTCAATCTATTGTGTTTTTCTCGACCCTAAGAAGGGTAGAAAATATCATTAGCTGATGACCTCTTAACTACATCATGCATGTCTGGTTACTCTGGCAGTAGTGTCTCTTGTTCCATGGTTTTTCTTGCTGTCCGTTCTCTTGGTGTGCCCAGGGTTGTCAGTTTATACTCCTTTTGACGAGGATCCAGACTTACTGGCATGAAACTCAAGTTCAGATAATATCACAAGTTTCTTTGTGTTCATATTTTTGAATGGCCAAAATTATTTTATTTTCCAGTGTTTTTTTCTTTTTCATTTCTTTTATATAGTAGAAACTATGCATGGAGCCTCTCTTGGTAGATTTATAGTAAAAAATAAGTAGGCTTTGGTCCCGCAAACTTCCAGTGTTTTTGTTGACTTCTCAATTGAGAGAGAAGTATAGAAAAGGATATAGAGATAGAGAGAGAGAAAGAAAGAGATAAGGATTTTAAATGAAAGTGTAAATGCCTTATTTTAATTTTAATTCTTTTTATTTTTGTTTCAGTCAATTATGTGCCATGTGTGATACATGCTTAGGCGATCATGTATCTTTCGATACATGACTGACAAGGCAGATTCTTTCCCACAGTAGGTTGCCATTTCTTTCTGTTTTAATTCTTTTCAAACATTGCAGAATATTAATTATTTATATAAATTTAAAAATAAATGGATATACATTTTTATTAATTTATATAAATTTGAAAATCCCCCACCCCACTTAATATTAACTATTCTTTAGTAATACTTGAAGAATTTGTCCCTCTGGAAGAGAAACAACTTTTTGCATTTTTGTACTTTCAGGAAAAATTTATTCTTAAATTAAAGATGTATATATCCACTTGTTCCTTAATAACAAACCTTTGTTAAAAGAAAAAAACTGAACAAAATCTATTTCATCAGGCAATTCTTGTTTTTTATGATATTTTCAAAAATAAAATACATAAAAATGTATATATTCTTTTGTTCTTTTGTAAAACTCTTTTTGTAAAAAAGTAAAAAATACACGTGGATATCAGGGATAAAAGCAGACTTTCCAATGTAACAGTTTCAAACAGTTCTGATAACTTTTAAAGTCAGATAGGATTTCACATTGTATCGATATTATGAATAGGACTTCTAAAAAACTAAAAATCAATATTTTTCAATTCTCACAAGTGTTGCAGTCTAAGGAATGTCTGAAGAATATCAATCTCAGAAATTGTTAAAAAATAATTTTTCCCTATTTATTAATAGACCAATCTATTTTCCCCCTATTTTTTATGAGTGGACCATTCTATTTTTCCCATATTTTTTATGAATGGACCAATCCATTTTTTCCCTATTTTTCATGAGTGGACCAGTCTATTCAAGTAGTGTTATTTTACATCATGAAAAACTGTTTTAAGAAAAAATTTCAACTAACTGTAACATTAACTGAATGAATGCTGATTGCTTCCTGTATGGAAACAGCTAATTTCACCATTTTCATCATCAGTAGAATATATTCAAAGATCAATATTAAGTACTTTAAACTATTCACTAATAATGTTATCACTAAATAGACTTATTTTAAGAACAAACACTTTAAAAATAGCATCTATTTTTAAAAAAAAAAGTTATTTCAGGACCAATCTAGGATTAGAGGCCCTGAAGCATAAACACTTTATTCATTTCCTTGCAGATCTACCACTGCAGATTTTTAGTCTATATAAAATAGTATTGATAAAAACCAAAGAAAATTGGATACATACTAGCTAAATGATAAAGTAGAGAAAAAAAGCAGCATTTTTTCCACTTTGTTATTCATTTGCCTAACATTCTTATGATATATAGAAATTTATGAATCATATTCTCTCCTACATAATAACTGAAAGGTATATTAGAAAGGGGGATAATTCAGTTATATTTTCAAAATATTTTCACATCACAGTCTTCTTCTTCTTCTTCAACATCTCCTCCACCTCCTCCTTTTTCTTCTTCCTCTCTCTCCTCATCCTCATCTTCTTCATTTGCACTCCACTTCTTCTTCTTCTTCTTCTTCTTCTTCTTCTTCTTCTTCTTCTTCTTCTTCTTCTTCTTCTTCTTCTTCTTCTTCTTCTTCTATTCTTTTTCATTTTTCTTTTTTCTTCCCCTGTTTCTCATCCTCTTCTTTCTCTCCTATTCCTGTTTCTTCCTTTCATCTGTGTTCTTTTCTCCTCCTACTGCTTCTTATTCTCTTCCCAATTCTCCTCCTCTATTTCTACTCCTTCTTCTTCATCTTTCTCTTAACTTTTCTCTTCTTTCTTTCTTTCCTCCTACTCCGCTTTCTTCTTCTTCTCAAGCCTCATCCTCTTCATTCCTCCTTCTCCTCTTCTTCTTTTTCTTCTTCTTCTTCTTCTGCTTCTTCTTCATCATTTCCTCCTTCTCCTTCTCCTCCTACTTCTTTTCTTTTTTCTTCTTCTTCTTATTTTTCTCTTCCTTTCATCTTCTATTCCCCCTTTCCTGTTCATTTTTTTTCTTTTCTTTCTATGTTTCTCATCCTTTTCCTTCTCTCCTCCTCCTCCTCCTCCTCCTCTTTCTTCTTCTTCTTCTTCTTCTTCTTCTTCTTCTTCTTCTTCTTCTTCTTCTTCTTCTTCTTCTTCTTCCTCCTCCTCCTCCTCCTTATTCACCTCCCATTTATCCTATTCCACCTTCTACTTCTCTCCTGCTCCACCTTTCCTTTACTTTCTGCTACTTCTTCTTCTCTTCCTCCTCCTCCTCCTCCTTCTTTTCCTTCCATTCATCCTCCTCCATCTTCTACTACTATCCTTCTTCTCCTTTCTCTCCATCTCTTTCACTTTTCTCTTATTCTTTTTTCTTTCCTCTTCCTCTCTTCTTTCTCTCCCTCCTCCCTCTTCTTCTTCTTCTTCCAATTACATTATTACTTTTTATCCTCTTCATTGGTGACCTTATTGCTTCCACTTGATAACCTTAGTGCTTTCACATTGGAAACTGTTTCCAACTCCAGCACTTGATAACCTCTTCTCTACTATAAATTTATATAATGATTATCAAATGAACACACAGGCACACAGTTAGATATCCAAGGTGTATAATCCATATCAAAGCAATTAAAAATCCATTTGATATGAATATAAATTATAAAGCAATTATTACTAATTTTCTGTTTAATTTGTTATAAACAATAACAAGATTATTAAGTGAATATTTTCTCTTTTAAGAATGTAAAATAAAAAATACACTTTTGTTTTCATATTTATTTTTTTCTCAGAATATTTTTGCTATTTCTGAAAACTTGTAAATGCACAAATTTGTCCTTTATAAAAATGGATGCTATTATTTTCTCTTCATCATTACAGAAACTGCAAATTTATCATTTAGTCGTATATAAAGCAACTTTAGATTTCAAATCAATACAGATGAGTGTTATGTTTAGCATAATTGCCAAGCCTCAAACTGTAACAGTTTTCAAATTTTATTATAAGGTTAGGTTCTTGTGAAATAAAATGCTTTTATAACTGAATACACCTTAAGTTTCAGGGCTGACATACAAAAAAAGAATCCTGATAGCTTATATTTCTAGTGGGGCAAACTGAAACAGTTCCAGTCAAACCAGGATGTATGTTAAGCCTTTATATATATATATATATATATATATATATATATATATATATATATATATATATATATATATATAAATGATTAAATCTTTAAAAAAATTACCAGCAATACATTTTTTGTCTAAGAAATTACTAATGCTCTCAAGAAAATTAAATTCCAGCATTAAGTGACCCATAAGAAGTTGATATGCCACTAAACAAACAAACCAATCAAAGCTATTTAACAATAATTTTTATAAGCAAAAATTTGGATTACCAATGGGATCACCCCTAAGTGGAGTGATGGCATGTAATTTCTTAGAATCTATTGAATCTGGTTCTTTCCAAAATATTTTACCTAAGCAATCAACATGCCTTCAATATATTGATGATGCTCTATTAATATATTCCCATGGTACTTACTTGATCTTGTAGATAAACTAACCAAAGTCAAATATACAACAGAATTTACATATGAAATGGAAACAAACAATACTTTACAGATATCGTGCTACACTGCATTAACAGTAGCTTAAAACTTAGTGTCCATCTAAAATCAACTAATAAAAATGATCTCATAAGTTTCTATTCTCATCATTAGAATAAAATAAAATCTGGAACAATCATCAGATTCTATTTAAGAGCAATCAGAACTTTCTGCACTCAATATTTACATTGAAAATATTTTCAAGCTCATTGAATACTGTATTTCATATTCAGTGCAGTCCTTCCTGACAAACCCAATGAACCAAAATATATTATTCTACCCACCAAGTCTACGACAACTACAATTGAAAAATTTACTCTAATTTACTAAGATGAAAATGTTTAGAAAGTGTTTTAATCATTGACAGAAAATTTGCATCCAGGTTTTTACAATATTTAACCATTCTTGGCAGATCTTCTATTATCACAATGTGGGACATTTAATAAGAAAAGTGATGGAAGCATAACCAAAAAGAAAAAGTAGGTATTTACTTACTACACGAAGTAAGCAAAATAATAGATAGAAATGACACAGGACTCTACAGGGACGACAGTTTCATAATCTTAAGAAACTGCAACAAACAAAACACAGACAAAACTAGAAAAGCAATAATAAAGATTTTCAAAAATAATGGATTCAACATAGATATAAAAACTAACCTAAACAAAGTAGATTTTCTAGATGTTACCTTCAACCTAAGAAAAGGCACATACAAACCATACAGAAAACCCAATGATAAACCACTCTATATACACACATCTTCCAACCACCTGCCTTCTATAATCAAGCAGATACCAAAATCGATTAAACACAGGCTTTCCGACAATTCCTTCAATGAATCTATATTTAACAAAGCTAAGAAAGACTATGAAACAGCCCTAACAAACAGCAGATTCCCAGCAACAATCACATACGCACCACAGAACACAAAAAAGGCCAACAGGAAAAGAAATATCATATGGTTCAACCCACTGTACAGCAAAAACGTAAAAACAAATGTAGGAAAAATATTCTTCAAGCTTTTACACAAACACTTCCCGGAATCAAGCACCCTACACAAAACATTCAACAAAAACACAGTAAAAATCAGCTACAGTTGCACCAAGAACATGGCACAAATAATAAAAAAGCATAACAGGAAAATTATCAACAAACCACATGAACAAATTAAACCCACTTGCAACTGCAGAATAAAAAACGAATGTCCCTTAAACGTAATCTACCAAGCCACGATAAAATCACCAGATAATGAGGAAGAAGTATACATAGGAGTAACTGAAGGACCCTGGAAACAAAGAAATTATGTACACAAAACATCTTTCACAAATAGTAAATATGCAAACAGCACAATGCTTTCTAAGTATATCTGGGAAATAAAAAACAAAACGCACACCACACCAAAAATATCTTGGAAAATAAGGAAAAGATCATCAGCCAATCAAAAAGATCATCAACCAATCAAAAACTTGCAAACTTTGCTTGGAGGAAAAAATAGCTATCATTACCTTCCCAGACCAAAATAAATTATTAAATAAAATATCTGAGCTAATCTCAAAATGTAGACCTGAAAACAAATTTTTACTACGTTACTTAAAAATCAAAAACAGAAAAAATAAATAAATACATAAACAAACAAAATGACAATAAAATAAGCAAAATAAATTAATCCAAACAAATTACCAAATCACACCTGTTAGAATAGATGAAACAGAATAAAAAATAAGAAACAAAATCAATAAATAAAGTAAATAATAAACAAATTAGCAAACTATTATGACCAAAATATTAGTTAGACTATAAAAATCAAAACAAAAAATCGAATGAAAAATAGCTATAACTGTGATATAACAATAAAAAAAAATGAATAAAAAATAATATACTGCATTACTTAAAAATCGAAAACCGAAAAGAGAAAATATACAGTGTAACAAATAAATAACAACAAGTAAAATAAATTGATCTAAATACATCCAAACATATAAATAATCTAACAACCGATACCGATAAACTAGCCGTTTAGAAAAAACAAATAAAGATAATCAATCCAAATAAATAAATTAAAAACTGTTTCCACCAAAATAATAGTTAGAACAAACTACAACAATCAACCTCAAAATTGAACAAATAGCTTTAAATATCTTCCCAAACAAAAACAAAACTATTAAATAAGCTATATAAACAAATTTTTATTACGTTAATAAAAACACCGATCAAAATAAAAAATAAAAAAAATAAATATATAAGATAAAAAATAAAAATAAAAATAAATAAAAACAAGCAAAATAATTTGACCCAAATTAATAAACAAATAAACGACTTCCGGTAAAATAACCGCCATAATAGACTACCCACAATAAGCTATATAAACAAATTTTTATTACGTTAATAAAAACACCAATCAAAATAAAAATAAATAAATAAATATATAAGATAAAAAATAAAAATAAATAAAAAGCAAAATAATTTGACCCAAATAAATAAATAAACAAATAAACGACTTCCGGTAAAATAACCGCCAAAATAGACTACCCACAATGCACCACTAACCCGTATATATCTAGCCAAGGAAAATAACAGCACTCGTGGCCTGATGATTGCATCTAGCATGAAACAGATTGTCGCCTCTAAGTGTTGACTTCTATGTTCACTTTTATATTTACACACGCTCTATCTCTGATATTGAACACTTTATCCCATAAATATAACATAACTTAAGACTATATTTCTTCATATATATATATATATATATATATATATATATATATATATATATATATATATATATATATACATATACAGGTGTTGGACAAAATAATTGGATCAGTTGCAAAATCCACTCCTATATTTCAAAAATCTATTATATTAAGAACTTTAACTAAAACCTCATAATTGCAGGTTATATCTATTGTAAATACATTTATTTAACTAATTTACTGTCTTATTTATTTTTAGAATGTAGTAAAATTTAAGCTAAATGCGTGACCTCTCCGAGTTTGAAAAAGAGCAAATTGTTGGAGCTCACATGGCAGGAGCCTCAATCACTAAGGTTGCTGAACTGTTTGGTTTTTCAAGAGCTACCATATCAAGAACACTGATGCAATTTGAGAAACAGGGCAAGACCTCTAGCAACCGTAGCAATTCGGGCCGGACTTGCAAACTTACTGACAGGGACTGACATGCATTGAAACACAATGTGGCAAAAAATCATCGGACAAATGTGGCCAAAGTGACTGCTGAGTTGAATAACCATCTGAATAGTTCAGTTTCTACTAAAACTGTTCACCGTGATCTCCATAAGGCTGCATATCATGGAAGAGCCACCGTGAGGAAACCTCTTCTCTCCACTCGCAACATTCAGAAGGGGTTGAAGCGGTGCAGAGATCACAATGACTGGTCTGCAGACCAATGGAAGCAAGTCATATTCTCAAACAAGTCCCAACTTCAGAGCGAGTTTATGTGTGGAAGCAGCCCAAAGAAGCTTACAACCCTGACTGCCTTCTTCTAACAGTGAAGCATGGAGGTGGATCAATGATAGTTTAGGCCACCATATAATGGAAATGTCTCAGTTCAATAGTTGCCCTACATGGTAGAATCAACAGCAAAGATTACCCGAACATTTTGGGAGATCATGTTCATCCAATGGCCAAGACTTTATTCCCTGATGGTGACTGCATCTTCCAAGACGATAATGCTCCAATACATACTGCTCAAGTGGTTAAGAATTGGTATGAAGAGCATGAAAGTGAGCTGGAACACATGTAGTGGTCTCCCCAATCTTCAGATATCAATATTATTGAACATTTGTGGTGCATTTTGGAGCAACAAGTTAGGAGCTGCTATCCTCCACCGTCGTGTCGTAAAGGGCTGGAGAAGGTGTTAATGGAAGAATGACTGTAAATTCCTCTGGATGAAGTCAGGAAACTGTATGATTCCATTCCTAGATGTATCAAAGCTGTATGTGAGGCTAAAGGAGGACCAACTCCATATTAAATAAATTTTCTTTGAATTTAACAAGTGTTTCATTTATTTTGTCCAACCCCTGTATATGAAAACAAAAACAAATGCAAAAAGAAAATAAACAAGAAGAAAAAGACACTAAATGAAACTGGCTACCCAAACACATATTTAAAAGAGAAAATTAAATTGAAAATTTTATAGTTTCGCTATTCCCTTCCCCTTTGTGCACATATGTAATCACATCAATGTAAACACTTTAGTCAGATGAAGTCCTTAAGGATGAAACTATTTTAAGAATTTTTTATGGAAATTAAACTAGTTAAATCATTATTGCCAATGTATCAATTTCAAAATTATTTCTAATAATGTTATTCCATATTACTATCATTTTTTATATTCTTACATTATACTATGTGTATATTATCTCTCATTGTATTTTCCGATCTCTAAATTATTAAAAGAAGAAACTAATATTCAAAGCTATAGTTTATATTTAAGTCATGATGATATATAATATTCTTCTTCTTCTTCTTCTTCTTCTTCTTCTTCTTCTTCTTCTTCTTCTTCTTCTTCCTTCCTTCCTTCCTTCCTTTGTACCTGCATCATATACTTTCTCTCTATCTTCCAATCTGTAATGATATTCAAAGACAATCATAATATTTTTTGTGCATTATTTTATACTGAATGATAGCAAAAACCTTGTGTAAATAGCTGCCTTCCAAAATCTTACAATATTTTTTATTCCCTTCACCTTCACCCCCCCACCACCACCATTGGTAGTCAGGTCACAGCCTCACTACGCTAGGCATTAATAATGTGATTTCTGTGGGAAGTAGGTTTTTACAGGGTGGAGTTGCTCGCTCTATACCCAAACAGTTTTTTTGATTCCGAGGCTGGTAGCCCAACAAAGTTAGGGAACTCAGTCTATCCTGTTATTAGTCCTTAGTTGGGTGAAGAAGTGATCCCCTTTCCAAGGATATTTCTGTGAAAATGAATGCAATAGGCTCAGCTAGATGTGGAACTGAACATGTCAGTAACATTTTCTGTCCAAATAATCAGTCCTATTTGCATATCCTAAAAATTATCTTAGCTTCAAAAAAGAACCTTAAATCATTTTTTAATGTACAATCTGCACTCAATTGACCTTTTATTTTAAGTTCTTTTTAACGTGTTTGTAAAAAGAGAATTTAAGCAGAATTTTTTGAGGTAAGAATTGAACATAGATATTCTTTTCTATTCATTTTTTATTTTTCAATCACTTTAAAATGATTCCAATTCTAGAAAGTTATCTTTATAAAACTTCTAAATGGGATATTAAAACTGAAATTATAATCTTTGCTACATACCAAGGAACTTTTTTTTCTCTGATTGGAGCCTCAAATTATCTTTTTTAATTGGTATATCATGTTTCTTGTTTTCTCTTGAGATATATGTGAAAAGCAGAATAGCAGTAAAGAAAATATAACAGTTTTATTTTTTAAATTATGGTTTCTTTATCAGTTACATGATGTTATTTTATGATCTCTATTGACTATCAAAAAGAGATATTAGTTTATTGGTAAGTTGTGCTCACCACTCAAGCTGTGCACAAACATTAAGACTGACCTACTTTTATAGAATTTGATGTTGGTTAAATCATTGATAAAGAGACGTTGTGTCTACTCTTCAAAGAGATTTTTTTTAAGGATAGATTTGGCATGTATCCAGAAATTCACCTGACCACAATCCCACAAAGAATCTTGGAACCAAGAAACAAGCTGAAAATGTTATTTGGGATTAACCAAA
This sequence comes from Acanthosepion esculentum, assembly GCA_964036315.1. Classification (NCBI taxonomy): domain Eukaryota; kingdom Metazoa; phylum Mollusca; class Cephalopoda; order Sepiida; family Sepiidae; genus Acanthosepion; species Acanthosepion esculentum. The sequence goes on from OZ038513.1 coordinate 16,174,791, forward strand.
GAGCAGCAGTGTTTGTGACAGAATTTCATGTAAGTAATTGCCAATGTTTTGGAGGAATTAAAACACTAAATGGCAAATGTTCAGAAACATTCTTCAATTTTTTCAATAATATATCACATTGCTTAAAATATTTTCTTAAATTTTCCTTGATCTGTAGTGACATAGATTTGCATAAATTTGACTCAATCTCTAGTGGCATGGATTTGCATATATTTCTCTTGATCTATAGTGACAAGGATTTGCATAGATTTTCCTCAGTTGGTAGCGACAAAGATTTGTTTTGATCTGAGTGACATAGATTTGCATAGATTTAGCTCAATCTGTAGTGAAACAGATTTGCATAGATTTGGCTTGATCTCTTGTGGCATAGATTAGTATATATTTGGCTCAATCTGTAGGAAAATAGTTTTGGTTATTTCATTACAGACCAAACTAAATCTATTCTAATCTATGTCTCAACAGATCAAGCAAAATCTATGCAAATCTATGTTACTACAGATCAAGCTCAATCTATGTTAATCTATGCCACGAGAAATCAAGCCAAATCTAATCTAATGTATATCACTACAGATGAAGCCAAATCTATGCAAATCCATGCCACTCGTGATTGGGCCAAATCTATGCAAATCCATGCCACTAGAGATCAAGGCAAAATCTATGCAAAACTATTTCACTAAAGATCTGGCCAAATCTATGCAAATCAATGTCACTACAGATCCAGCCACATCTATGCTAAGCTATGTCATTACAGATTGAGCTGTATCTATGCTAATCTATGCCATTAGAGATCGAGCCAAATCTATGCAAGTCCATGTCTTTACAGATAAAGCCATATCTATGATAATCAATGTCACTACAGATTATGCCCAATTTATGCAAATCCATATCACTACTGATGGAGCCAAATCTATACAAATCTATGTCAATACAGATCAAGCCAAATCTATGCAAATCTATTTCACTAAAGATCATGACAAATCTATGCTAATCTATATCACTACAGGCCAAGCCAAATCTATGCCAATCTATGTCACTACAGATTGAGCCAAATCTATGCCAATCCATGCCACTCATGATTGGGCCAAATCTATGCAAATCCATGCCACTCATGATTGGGCCAAATCTATGCAAATCCATGCCACTCGTGATTGGGCCAAATCTATGCAAATCCATGCCACTACAGATCAAGCCAAATCTATGCTAACTGAACCAAATCATACTGTGTACGTTCTTATGTCTACAAATAGTTAAGGTAGACTTTGAAAACAGTTAAAAGTTTAGTTAATCCTTGATAGTCATTTGTTAGAATTCAGATGTTTTATTGATGAGAATCTACATTTGTGTTTCAAATAGACAAGTAGGCACAATTATTCTATTTCTTAAAAGGTCCTCCATGGACATTGTTATTTCCACCATCTCTTTTGTTAAATATTCAGATAAAACACTTTGTCCTAGGTTGTTCACAACCTAAATTATGCAATGACAGCAAATTTCCTGGGTACTTAATAAAAGGGATGATTTTAATAAGAATGGCCCAAGTGGATTTTTCTTCAAAATAGAATAATCTCTTTCAGTCTGTCTATTTGAAAATCAAAGGTATAAATCCATTGCTAATGATTTTACAATAGGAATAAATTGAAAATCATAAAAGAAAGAATTTCCAAAGATCAAAAATTAATTATTATTTATATAATATGAATTTGAGTTACAAATAGATGAGCCTAGACAATTATTATTTTCTAGGGAAAAATAAAACACCATCTGGTATAACATTATACCAACCTGTCCTTTTATTAAATATTTAAAATAAAACATTTTGTCCAAGAAAGCTTGCAACCTAAATTAAAGGGTGGGAGAAAAATTATTGAATATTTGATAAAATGAGTGGTTGACGTAAGAATGTATCTGGTAAATTTTTCTCTTGTAAGGATACAGAAAGGACTTATCTCACTTTGGTGGAGATAAATAAATCATGTGATGGCCACTTAATGACATCATGTCATGCAGCAGCCAAATACAGTTTGTTTACCATACGGTTGTTTTCTTTAGTTTGGGCACCCCCAGGGCCCAGGCTGTTATGGTGTTATGCTATTCTATAGATATTAGACTCTCCCACCTAATATAAGTAGGAGTAGTAAGAGGAACAAGGGTCAGTCGATGTTGGATGACAGTAGTCGACAGTTAGTCGAATACGAAAGTAGTCAGCAACCACCACAAGATTACTCTGCGTAATACCTATTATATCAAGTTCCTAACGTTTGGTACATCAAACTTATTTAGGACCGATTTTAGTAAAAATACAAGCCTCCACTGCAAAATAACTCCACAACACAGGCAGAGGCTAAATCTGCCTCTCCCACAGCTTACAAGTCCACAGTGTCATTTCCCTTTAGGAATATATCTTTCTCAATTTGGGAAAATTTGCCATTTCTTGTTTGTGTAATATGTCCTTGCCTGGGACATAGATATATCTGGCCTGTTTGAATCTGGAGTTCTAAACATGGCTTCTCCAGACATAGGAGTATCTCCATATTATATTTAAGATCCTTCTTTTTGTTTTTCCTTACACTTCACTTTGCTGTGTAGATATATAGTTTTGTGTATAAAATTTTTGATATAAAAGTCTCACTGAAAACAATGCATGTTTGTCATTCCTTTTCCTTTCAGCCATTCCATCCGTGAAGTATAGTGTTATTATATCATGGATATAATCATGCTCATAATGGGGGAAATTCAAATAGGAGAATAAATCTTTGTACCATAGCTCTCTTCTGTTACACTCTAAAAATGAATAGTCATCTCTGCCCTTCTGTTTGAAACTCAAATGTTGGTAGAATCCCCTATATTTTTTTATAAATAGGTAGTCATATTTCTTTTTTAAATAGGCAGCCATATTTCAAAATCTTTTAAGAAATTTATTTCTTTTTCTCGGCTTAATGAAGGATTTTTCCACATCATTTAATAACCATAAATGATTCCTATATGTCCGGAGACAGGTTTAATAAAGATAATAATAAAAACCTTCTATTTAACAAAGAGTAGCATCTACTATTGCCTTTTTGCTAACAATGTCGTACTCACTGTCCTAAATTTTGCCTCCCACAGGACAATTTTAGACAGGATTTTTATCCCTTCTTTTCATCTCCCCCTTCATCTTTTTTTTTTTAATGAGTATCTATTTTGAATTTTATTATATATTATTGTTTATTGTATCAATATTTGGCATTTATATTAAACTACATTAGAAATTTATTTAATAATATTATTTTTACATGTTCTAAAGAAAATGAATTGTAAATTCTATGAAGCATTTTGGTGAGTTTGTTTGATGTTGGGTAGAAACTCATTATGTGTAATGTCTCTAGTACTTTTTTTTCAACTATCGTTGGTGGTTTTCAGTGTAAAAAGTCAAGAGCCAGTTGAGTATACCCAATAGCGTTTATATTGTTTACAGTCCAAAGTTTGAACTGATTGTGACTTCACATGTTATGGTGATTTTCTAAGCATAGCACAGGACCGGAAGTTCGGATCACCGAGTGAGGATCAAACTCACTATTCAGTCATAATTGATCTAGTGAGACAAGCTTGCTAACCATTACACCATGTCAAGGTGCCCTGGTGATTTTCTAAGCATAGCTTAGATGTGGCACAAGGCAAAATGTACGGGGCACCCAGTGAGGATCAAACTCACTATTCAGTCATAATTGATCTAGTGAGACAAGCTTGTTAACCATTACACCATGTCAAGGTGCCCTGGTGATTTTCTAAGCATAGCTTAGATGTGGCACAAGGCCAAATGTACGAGGCACCCAGTGAGGATCGAGCCCACTACTCAGTGGTAATTGTTCTAGCAAGACAAGTTTGCTAACCATTACACCACAATGAGGTGCCCTGACTTCACATGTTATAGCTATGAAATAGACATTCGTGTCATGTGAAAAAATAAATGGCCTTAAACATTTCAAAGGCATTTTAACAACGGATGACAAAAACAGAAATGTTGTTTTGGGAAATGAAATAAAAAAAACGCTATTCCTTGTTCAAAAAATACCAAAATTCAAGGAATTATTATTCGATTTCAATGAAATTTTCATTACTTATTCATTGATAAATGAATTGTATACTGAATAGCTTATTTTATTAGATAAACTAAGTGGGAATATTTTTTTATGTGGTGGGGGTGGTTTCACCCCACCTTTTCCAATATCTTGCATGTACTTTTTAATTTGTAGATGTTCAGAAATGTTTTAGAATTATTATAAAGAAAAATACCTAGAGAATGTAATTCACTAAAAAATTTATGCAATCAAGTGTGAACATACTGAAAATATGTCCTGAACCTTGCAAAAATAATTTAAACACAAAAATTGCTTTTTTTTGTTTTGCTTTTTAGAGTTGGTACTTGCATAATTTAATAAATTTCAACATGATTTGATTTTATTACAATTTTTTTATTTTTTTATTATTATTATTATTATTATTATTATTATTATTATTATTATTATTATTATTATTATTAAATAAAAACATGCTTGAAGAATTAAAAATTTTAAGTTTAATGCCCTTTTCAAGTGTGGTCATTTAAAAAAAAATCTTTTTTTCATTTTTACAACTGTTAGATTATTTTTTGTAAAGGAGTTCAAAAAGGAAATGATTCCAAATTACTTACTTTCACTGACTACACTTCCCTATTGCAAGAGTAATATCATATATGATAATTCAATAACTATAAAATGCAGAATAATTTTTCAAAAAAGACTTCATTGGGTGCAATTAAAAATTTTATGACATCAAACAGGTAAGAAAAAAGTAAAAGCCATGTATTAAACACAAAAGTATCATTTAACAAAAACATAAAAACTAATTACAATATAATATAAAAAATAAAATTATTCATTTCACTAAGTTTCATAAAATAGTATAGAAAAAATTATCTTCTTAAACTATTGATTAAAATAATTTGTTTTTGCACTGCTGGTATGCCATATTTATTTTTATTTTTTTTGATTTACACAGGCTTTTTAAGAAAGGGATTGCAATTGATATTTATAGGTGTTGACCTTTGTTTAAATACAGAAATTAATTTTTGTTTTAATATGAATTAGCTTTAGGCTATTCTTTCAAATAAAACCAACATTTAATTTCAAAGAAGACATTTCATTTTACATTATTTCTTCTCCCCCTCTGAGCTCTGAGTTAAATAGTAGGGAAGACTGGGCTCTTCAGCTTTGATTGGCAACCAGTCTATGAGAAGGACAACTGAATTCAAAACCAGTTGACCATGGGGCTAGCAACTTCATCCCACAAAAAATAATTGCTATGGAAACTATAGCCACAACACATATTGCATTGAATCTGTGGCCTCATATTGGGAGTGAAAAGGATTGGAAAGGGAGAGTGTGTGTTTGTGTGTGTACATGTAGATGAAAATGAATTGCAAAGTATCCTATTAACTGCTATTAACTGTTTCATGATGGTTGTTACATTGACATACTTTTCATCATACAGCTATGGAACAGTGGTATTAGATTTTATGTCCATGAAAGAATTAGGTTCAAGATGCAAGAAATTTGGCACTGAAAACATTTCTTGTGTTCTTAAAATTAGTTAAAACTATAGTTGCCAATCATCCTGCAAAATGTAGAATTGTGCTACCATTTTGATGCTGAAGGATGTGTCTCACAGTTGCAGATTTTTATGTGTTTTTTGACAGCAGTTTGAGAATCAATGATACTTTATAAGACATTACACAGATTTGATTGTTTTTGAAGATCTACTTAAAAAACACAAACATCTGGAATATGTGAAATCTTTCCTAAATGCTACTCTCTCTGTTTCACTCTATTCCTCCTTCTCTCTCTCTCATCCTCTTCTCTCTGTGTCTCACCCTGTATCCCCCCACCCCACCTCTCTCTCTCTCTCTCTCTCTCTCTCTCTCTCTCTCTCTCTCTCTCTCTCTCTCTCTCTCTCTCTCTCTCTACCTTCTTTGTCCCTCTCTCTTTCACTCTCTTCCTCTCACTCAAATATACCAAATTGATGATGCTGTGTACCCCTGGTTGGAAATCTGTCCTTAAGGGAGTCTGTGAACCCCATGATTAGGAACCTATCCCCAGGGTCTGCAGAGTCCTGATTTGGAAATCCCACCTGTTTCATTTTAAAGATTTGGCACCCCTAGTTAATATATTACATTCAAAATATTCAACTAATAGATGTACAATGTAAAATAAACCAACAAAGACTGTCTAAGACAGGAAAGGTTAAGTTTTGACAATCAAAAATTCCTCCTTTCTAAAAATGTGCAAATCAATTTTTCATTTTTGTAGATAATTAAGATTTGCTGTACATTATTGAGATATTGAAAGGTGCTTGCAAAATTATACATCTGCATTAGTTTTTTTTATTATTTAAAATGAATTCATTTCATCATTATTTTAATATTTCTTAAAAAGGCCATGTCCTTTCAAAACATGAATGAGCATGAATCTCCAATGAATGCTTTTTCTTTATTCGCTGTGAATTAACATAACTTCTTTGGAAAGATAATGAAGTGTTTTTTTATTGCCATCTCTTTTCGGTTTTGAATTCAGGATAGTCTTTCCCTTTGACTGGTTGCCACCCAAGGACTCTTTTAGACAGTCTTTGTTGGTTCACCCTCCTATTTAGCCTGTAACTGGCACCAGATTCTTCTAAAATTTGAACTCTGCTTTTCAATTTCACTTTCTGTGCCAGTGTCTGTTACTCTACCCAAACATTTGCCTTTACAAAAGAAATTTAACATAGAATACAAATTGCATTTGAAATCGCCAAGAACCCATGTAAATTACAAAATTGGCTTTTTAATGTGCTCTCCTTTTATTGTTGCAACAAAAAAAATTTCAGAGTATTTTCCATGTATGCTTTTTATGATATCATAAAAATTTAATGCTTTAAAATTATACATTGTATCAATTATGCATTAATTACAGACAACAGACAATTCCTTTCCTCCTGATTTTCAATGTATTTCCATAGTAAAGTCATTAGCAATACATTCCCATTATGCAAATAATAACTCTGTTCTGTTAGTAATGCTTACCTTAATTCCTGACCACTGACAATTCTTTTCTGTCTAATTTTTAATGTAATTTTATGATAAAATCATGAGTAATACATTTACATTTTACATCTCTTCAGTACTTGACTTATATTGAAATCAGAGAGTTGCTGTAAACTTAATCCATTCTAATCTTTTTGTCACAAGCATTAATATTATAAAAAATTATGGGGAAAAAGATATGACCTGCTCCTTTCCACTATAAAGTGAAGACATTTTCAGACAATGGAGCCTTTTTGAAAAACTTTATTCCTGTGCTTGATTGAGGCAATAAAATGTTCAGGGTCATAAAAATAAAAGGAATGTACCAGAAAAAAAAGGCTCAAGAAAAAAACTCCTTTTCAAGTTTATTTTCAACGATTCAAATGGACAGAATTTTAAACATGGGACAGTTTTAAGTAAATTATTGAACTGGTTGAAATAAGTATAAAGATGTCAGCAGACTTAGTCAATATTCCTCATGTGAGGGAGTAGTTGGAGAGATGTAAGTCAGCACAACAAGTAACCTTATAAGCAAATTGTAATAAGAGGATGCTACATTCTAGGGTGCCTTGTGACCCACAAATAACTCTAGAGCAACATACAAAAACTTAAGAACAGATAATTTTGAACTTGTTTAACTGAAATACATACGCAACCAGACCAAGTTTTACTTAATAATACAAAGACAACTCATTCTCTTCAATTATAATTAAACAGGGCAGTACCAACTTCTGAAAGTCTACCACAAATTAGGTAACTCCTCTCCTTACAAACTGGTAGCCAACAGAAACGTCATTCATTGCAATCTTGTAGCACCACTTCAAACTCTTCAAGAATCTATCTTTACCATATATATTTTCCCCAAGAATCAATGCCACTCTAATTTTAGTATAAAAACCAAGAGAATTTTGCATCCAAACATCTTTTAACAATTTCTTCTGTTTGATTACCACCCCCTGACAATAATCACATGCAGTGCAATATTTGAAAGGCTCTTCATCTTATCCCTTTCACTTTCAGAGCAGCAACACACGTTTCCTTTCACTCCAATAGACACAAAGAATTTAAGTACTTCAGAGGCACAAACTGAAGATTATATTGAACTGTTCATAAACTTCAACTTCATTTCTTTCTTTGTCCTTCTGTGATATGTCTAGTTAATACATTGATTAATTGTTGTTTGTTTGAATTCCATGTTTTGTGCCTGTTTTTTTTTTTTTACTCAGACTCACATGAGTTTGCCAAATATTGTTTGCAGGACAAATGTATCAGGATGCTTAACATGATAATACCTTCCATTCCCGTAACCACTGAAAAGAACTTTTCAGTATTTCATTGTGAGGAACATTTCCATTGACTCACATTAATGTCTTTCACGAAAGAAATTCAAACTCTAAAAATATATAATTTTTAAATCATTTCACCCCAAACAAGACAATAATGTTACTAAGATGCAAAGGGTTACTTGGAGTGACAGAGAATGAGAAGACTTTAGTGAAGAGAAAGGACAATAAAAGAACAGATTTCAGGAAGACAGAAGATGGCGATTGATATTGCATTTAAATTTTGGAAGAATGTATGTGCCAGGAGAGCAAGAAACTGGAAAAGAGGTCCATGGATGAAAAAGTGCAATAAAAGAAACTATTGGAATAGAACTTACGGTTGCATCTTGCTATTTCAACAGTAAAAACGATAAGACCTATTTGCCTATTTGGCACAAGTCCTGCAATTAGAGTACCAAAGAGAACTCATTAGAACAATTGCCAAGGAAATATTTATAGAAAAGACAGAGAGAAGCCATGTCACAACGTTGGGAAAGTCGAGCTGCCAGAAGCTAACTTTGCAGACTCTTCTTTTAATTCTGTGGCAAGCTATATTGCAAGAACACCAGACCAGATATGGCAGCAATATTTAATGCATGGATGAATCATAGATTTATAAATGCACAAGATGGATTCTGGTCAGAAAAATATTTACTCACACAAAATTGGTATAATATATTTCTTTCAAAAAATTGCAATCACAAATATGTTTGCATTTCTTTTGTGTTGCTTCCTAGCATCAATAAAACTTTGTTTTTGTGTATCTTGAGTTTTTTTTTACTCCTTTCCACTTTTGATGCTTCACCTCTTATAAAGTGAGGAAAGATTGTGCAAATTTAATTTCTACCTACACAAAGTAAAGTATAGTATCTTACTGCAACAAAATTTAACAAGGCTTCACATCCTAGTAGATATTTAAGCTCAAATATGAATATCTTACAACAGTAATGGTGACTCTTTTAGACTTGATATTATTCTAGTCCCCCTCACTAGTACAAATGCAGACTAATGCTTCATTAAATAATACTATAAATTAAACAACTGTAGTGAGTTAACATCCACATCCACATATACTTTAACACACTCACAAAACATGCACATAGCAGCAGTAGGGTCTGGCTAGCTCTGTTGAACCCTAAATATATGAGAGTTTTGGATTGATCGCAAAATCATCCAATCATGGTCCACCTTCAAGTTACCTCAGTGGCAGATATGAAGCTCTTGGTGTGTTTTTATACCAACATGTGGACAAAGAACAAAGACTCATCTGTCCCCCTTCTGACACTGCATGCTAGGACCTTTTTAAACAGACTATTCTTATTCTTTTCTAAGACTTATCCATAATGTCCATTAACATATACCAAACATAACATTTATTCTATTGAGAAACATTATGCAACATACAAAACTTTTACCTTTCGTGAATATTTTTTGTTATAGAATGATAAAAGTTGTGCTTTGACAAGCAAGTGTGTATTAAAGTAGACATGTGTATTGGTTAATTCATTATATAATAAACAATTATTCACTTTTCTTTCTTCTCTGCCTCTTCTTTCTTCTCTTTGTCTTGTTTCCTATTCTTTATTTGTCTATTTCTGAAGCACATGGCCCATTGGATAAAAGTGTTGGTTGAATTAATCCAGTGACTTGACCCAAAGAGTTGTGAGTTCAATACCTGGCCACAACAGAGGTGAACAAAAACTTGGAGAGTTGTGTTACTAAAGGGAATTAACTGAAACTGAGATATCCGGAAGAGGCATGGCACATGGAACTAGAACAATCTACCCTAGTGGATGAAATAAAGGGTTCAGTTCAAAATTCCAATCACCTGAAGAAGGCCAGAGCATACAATTGCTGAAACTTTATGAATATAACAATACAGATGAGGACAACGGTCGTAACAATGTAAGGAGTATAAATAATTATTCCTCTTCTTTCTATTCAATTTACATCTTTTACATCTTTTACATCTTTTCATTTTACTCTTTCTTTCTTTCTGTCTTTCCTCCATTTTTTCTTTTTATCTTTTGTTTTTCTTGATCCTTTCCTCCTTTTGAATCCATTTTGCTTTTCCTTCAACTTTTACATTTTTTCTTTACCATTCTTTCTTCTTCTTTCTCTCTTTTCCTTTCTCTCTTCTCCTTGCTCTCTTCTTCTTTCTCTCTTTTTCTTCTTTTTCTCTTCTGTCTTCTTCTTCTTTCTCTCTTCTCCTTTCTCCTCTCTCCTTTCTCTCATCTTCTATCTCTCTTTTTCTCTCCTCTCCTTTCTCTCTTCTCCTTTCTCTCCTTCCTCTCTTCTACTTTCTCTCTTGTTTCTCTCTCTCCTCTTGTTTCTCTCTTTTCTTTTCTATCTCTCCTCTTCTTTCTCTCTGCTCCCTTCTCTTTTCTTCCATCTCTCTCTCTCTCTTCTTCTTTCCCTCTTTTCTTTTCTCTCTTCTCCTTTCTCTCTTCTCCTTTCTCTCTTCTTCTCTCTTTTTCTTCTTTTTCTCTTCTGTCTTCTTTTTTCTCTCTTCTCCTTTCTCCTCTCTCCTTTCTCTCATCTTCTATCTCTCCTTTCTCTCTTCTTCCTCTCTTCTACTTTCTCTCTTGTTTCTCTCTCTCTCTCCTCTTCTTTCTCTCTTTTCTTTTCTATCTTCTTCTTTCTCTCTTCTCTCTTCTTCTTTCTTCTTTTTCTCTTCTTTCTTTTCTTTTCTTCTCTTCATCCCTACCTTCTCAATTTTACCTTTCCCCTTCAGTTTTTTTTAAATTTCTGTTCCTCATCTTTCCTTCTTTCCACTCATCTTTTTCTATCTCTCCATTTTTACTTTCTCCTTTTCATTTTTCCTAATTATCATTTTTGGGTACAAAGAAGAACATCTCTCAGTCTAAAACAAAACTGAATATATGTCCATTTGCTGATCAGTCAGCAGCTGTTTTTGTTAATATGTCAACAAAACATCCCAACATTTTATATAAAGATAACAAGTTTAGGTGTTAAATAATGTTTTTCACTGTATCTCTTCATTTTAATTAATCCCAATGCTCTCACAATTAGAAATGTAATTATGTTGTTTCAACCTCACCTCTGCTTTAATACAAAGACATTTGTAGTTGAGAGTCATCATCATTGCCATCATCATCACTATCATCATTGCCATCATCATCACTATCATCATTGCGATCATCATCACTATCATCATTACCATCATCATCATCACTATCATTATTACCATCATCATCACTATCATCATTGCCATCATCATCACTATCATCATTACCATCATCATCACTATCATCATTGCCATCATCATCACTATCATCATTACCATCATCATCACTATCATCATTACCATCATCATCACTATCATTATTACCATCCTTTTCTACAAATATTTTCATGGCAATTGTTCTGATGAACTTTTCTCGTGATGCCTTGACTGCATAAATTTAAGTGTGCTACTAGATTGGCAATTTGGTCTCACCATTTTACTGTTGAACTAGCTAAATACAGCCATCAACCATTTTTTTTATTTGCAGTTCTCACCTGAGGAACTCCCTTCCAATTTCTTGCTTCAGTGCCACCTACAATCTTCCAAATTTTAAATGTAGCATCAATTGCCAACTTTTGTCTGTTCTTTATTGTCTTTTTCCTCACTTCTTTTCCCTAAAATCTTCTCATTCTTTTTTGCTCCCTGTAACACCCTGCATCCTAGAGGCATTATCGCCTTGCTTGGGAAATGCAAATGATAAAAAACGCATCATCATCATCATCATCATCATCATCATCATCATCATCATCATCATCATCATCATCATCATCATCATCCCCTACCACCAACATCATCAATATCATCATCACTACCATTATTATAACCATCAACATCTTCATCATAATTGTCATCACCACCACCATCATCATCATCATCATCATCATAATCACTGTCACCACCACTAAACTAATTTTCAATATTTACAGATATTTACATGTATCTTACTTTAAATGTTTATTGATCTCTAAAGGAGCCCGTCACAATTTAAGAGTCCCTTTAATACAATACAACGTCCCTTTAATACAATACAACGTCCTTTTAATACAATACAACGTCCCTTTAATACAATACAACGTCCCTTTAATACAATATGTCTCATATAAAAATGTGGTGGCAATAAAACACGTTGACATTCAGAAGTTTCAATTTTTTACTTTGAAATAAAAATAAAAAATAATTTGAAAATAATACAGTGCTGTTCGATAAAAGTGACTCACCTGATTTTTTTTACTAAATGTTCTCTTCTCCAATGATACGAAAGTTGAGCTAAATTCAAAGGATAAGCGATCTAAAATCCAAAGAAGAAGCTTTGAAAGCTCTTTGAATTTAGCAGTAAGTACTGTCAAGCATGCATTCAGTATAATGTTCTGGGGATGCTTTTCTTTTCATGGAACTGGTTTCTTAAAACCTATTGAAAAGACCCTCAGGAGTGAGCAGTACAAGAGAATTTTAGAGTCTTGTCTGCTCCCTTCTGCTGAAAGGGTGAAAATCGACCCCACCAAGCTCATTTTTATGCAGGATAATGCTCCCTGTCACAAATCAAAATTGATGAAGGAATACTTTGATGAGAAGCAGGTGAGTGTTATGACATGGCTGCCCCAATCTCCTGACCTCAACCCCATAGAAAACTTATGGAGCATTATAAAGTGAGGCTCTCGAAAAAGCATTTGAGCAACAAAGAGGATTTGATTGTGAATTTCATATCCGAATGGAATTCAATGCTTGGAGATGAGATTTGCCAGAACCTAATCAAGTCAATGCCAAAAAGGGTTGAAAAGGTTATTCAAAATAAAGGAGGACCCATAGATTAAATATTTCGAACTATATTACCTATTATAAATAAATTATACCTCTATTATTCTTTATTTAAAGCTGTTCGGTTATGTTTCTATTGATTAATAGTTGCAGGAAATAAGTGATTCACTTTTTTTGCACAGAGTTTTTCCCTAAATCTCATTTATATCCAAAATTATAATTATCAATAGAATACCTTAGGGTGAGTAAACTTTTTTACTAGGTGGTCAGGAAGGGATCTATATTAGTAAGATTAAAAATTAGTTTGACCCCAAAAACGATAGGCCAAAATATTTTTAAGTAAAAAAGAACAGGTGAGTCACTTTTATCGAACAGCACTGTAGAAACCTCACAGAAGAGTCCAATAGATAGAGACAAGCCAATTGGTTATAAATGTTCTTCGAACTACATCACCAGCAGAGTCCACTGCATACAGATTGTCAACTTGCATAACTCTATATAATGGACTCTTCTGATTATATGGAAAAGTATTAAATACACACACACGCATACATACACATAAATACATACATACATATATATATATATATATATATATATATATATATATATATATATATATATAGTACGGTAATGAAGGGTTTGGTAATCCATATGGATAATTTCAAAGAGAACGTAATCCAGAGAGCTCAATGTAACACCAGATCAAATATTAATCAAATAATTAAGAAAGAGACAACCTTAAGGTTCCATGACTATAATTTATTTCCCCAGAAAATATATTTTTCCTGGTTCATCAGGTCACATTTCTAGTTACAAAGGAATTTGGTTTCTTTTATTTTTAAAACAAGTTTTTGAGGGATAGTTTTAGATTGTTATAAGGTGACTGAGGGAGTGGGAGTGAGAGGGGGAGGACCATGGAATGATCTAAATTAGAAATGGAAGGTAAGGATAGGGTTGTATTTAAACCATCTTTATTTATTAAACTAGTACATTTGCTATTATTACTATCACTTATCACAGCTACCACTATTTTACTACTTAGCTTTGTTAGGGTTACAGAATCTATGTCATGAAAAATTGACATATTTAAGTGTAATAATATAAAATAAAAGTTGATTGAGATTGATGAAAGTCTTTCAATTAGAAATACCTCTTTGTTTTGCCAATACAGAGAATGTGAGTGGAATGTCTCTTTGTGGGTAAGGGAAGTGACTTGAAGCAAGGGTAGAGTCAGTTGCATTATGAGAAGGTGAATTGATGTGAATTATAAACTGTGGGAATAATAAAAGATATGGCTAAAAGGATTCATTGTGAAAGGCATTTAATTACAATAAAATGAATTCACATCTAGAATTGTCTAAATACAAACTGATAATAGGTAGCAATGAGTGAAACAGGGAGCCTCCACTGTTCATTCCAACTCATAAAACAATGACAATTTAGATAAAGCAACTGGCCTCTGCTTGATCGGATCTTGGCCAAAATTTGGTAATAAAATTTTAATTCTTATTAATATCAACCATTTAATGTTGATTGACTATTGGGGTCAAGAATTTGGCTGTCGCTAGATATATGGGACAAGTGAGTCAATGTGTGTGTCAGGTCGATTGACTTAGGTCACTGTAGTGATGTTTAGAGAAACTGATGTTGGATTTGTTAAAGCTTGCTCATTCACCACAAATCTGTCCAAAACATTTATGAACTGCATTTTTAAAAGCATATTTGGTAGCTTGTAAACTCATCTGTTTTTCATGTTTTTTCTTTGGCAGCAATGTTCATGATTGGCTTCTCTTATATTGTCTTTTATATTTTTTGAGGGTATCTGTTTTGTGGGCCAGATGTGTTGCTCAGAGCCCCTTTGAACAGGATGACATTTTTTATTTTTGGTTTTGCTTCCTTAGCATTTACATCCAGCTGACATGTAGAATGCATCAGAAAAAGATCTAATTTGAAGCAGAGTATCACAGAGTCATCCTTGCAAACACAAGTACTTGAGTAGAAAACAGAGGAAAGAGATAAGCTAAATAGTAAAGCCAGGCTATGAAAAAAACCTTTCCTCAATTGAGAATAAAAAGGGAAGGTAAACGATGTTTAACAATAGTGAAGACACACAAGCTTGTGTGTCTACTCTATCTTTATTGTTAAACTTGGTTATTATTTGATAAGTAGACAGCTCAACATTCAGGAGACTTTAAATCAGATTCAACCAGTGTAGATGTTGAAGAAAAATAAATTGCTGGCCCTTTTAGCAATGTGTACAAAGTGTAGAGACGACTAGGATCAAAATTTGATTCAAATCAATAATCACAAGGAATCGAACATTGGTATCTCCCATAATCCTCTTGGCTCTCTTCCAATTGAAAGCAAAGATTGTATTGTAGGACTTGTATTGCTTCAACATTGTGTGATATTAGAGTGTAAGTTATTTTAACTGATTAACTAAAATTAAATCTACCTAAATTGATCTAACACTTCCCACAAAGAGAAATATAGGACTAAAAGTGATGATAGATGCTGAGCATAAAGGAAGGTTACTGAAAACTTGTAGATATCTAATAATATCTAAGCTTAACTCATTATTTATATTATTTACATTTGGACTGTTGTCCTCATCTTTATTGTTGTTATCACAACATTTCAGCCATTTTGCTCCTCTGCCTTCATCAGGTGCTTCTTGATCTAGGTAACCTTCAAGGAATTTCAAACAAGAACACTTTATTTAATCTATGGGGTAAATTGTTCTCAACCCACTGACCATATCTAGGGATATCTTGTTTAGTTCTTATTTAGAATTGCTCAGTTATTGCTCACCCCATTTCCACTGAATGCAATCAGACACTGCCTGAACAGGGATTGAACTGTTGTTAACTGGGGCAAGAAATGACTTGTTATTTTTATCACCTCTAAAACTAAACAGCTCTGTTTAATCATCTTAAAAGAAATAAACATTGGTTATAATTATGTACTGAGAGGAAATGCTAAACATGTAGGGAATGCTAAATTTGAAATTTGAAACTCCCTGATGTCAACTAGACATGCAACTCAGTTGATTTCTTATGGTTTCCAAATGCTTTTGTTTTAGTTTTTATTGCAAGAATTGAAATTTTCAAAATTACACTTGATGCCAAATAAATTACCTTATCAGAAACCAGAAAGTGTTTGTTTTTTGTTTCTGTTTTTATATATATATATACATGTATATTAGATCTGTTGGTGTCTGTTCAGCCCATAAAAACCAGAAAGGTTCATATATATATATATATATATATATATATATATATATATATATATATATATAAATTTAAGATGGAAGATATCTGTAAAAGGACAATATGAATAAAGATGAAAGGAACTTTATCAAGGCAAATGCAAGGATTTTATTTTGCAACAAGTATTTATCAAGACAATAACATTTTTTCTCTTGTATATAAATTTGATGCAAAATAAAATTCTTACATTTGTCTTGATAAAGTTCTTTAGAGGACAAAGCACACTGGCAAAGATTTCCTTTTGTCTTTATCAAAGTGTATATATATATATATATATATATATATATATATATATATATATATATATATATATATTTGAGCCATTTTGTTTTTTGCTATGACTTTTGTTAATTTGTGGGGAGTACTGTTTAACCCTGATCCTAAAAAATTACAACATATTTTCCTTACACACAGTTTCGTCTTTCAGTCTGACATGAAGAAGCCCAGACTAACAAAAATCACAAAATGTGTCATTTATAGCTTTTCCACTGTGTCTTATCATATATATATATATATATATATATATATATATATATATAAGTTTCATTAAAGACAACTGATATAGAACTGTGATTGAGTTTTTTATTCAATTTTTCTTGTGTTCTTTTCTTTTCTGGATATAAAGTATCCAAAAACTGTACAATTATATCCAAGTGCTTTTGGCTATTCTATTAGCCATTACTGAGAATCTTTTATTTTTTATTTTTTCTATATGTATCTGGAGTGATGAGAATATGTTTTTATTTTATTCTTCAAACACAGTCTGAACATTATGGCTGTGCTATTGAGCAATGACTTTTTCTTTTTTATTATTAGTGCTTCCATTATTTTTAGCTTTTTTATATGTGGATGAGGATATTAAAAAAAACATTCTCATCACTCTAGGTACACAAGGAAAAATCTACACATTCAGTTAAAAAATTTAAAAAAACATCCTTGGTGATGGATAATATAATAGCTGAAAACGTTCAGTTATATAAAACATTATTCGGACAGTTTTTACACATTTGATGTCCAGGAAAAAAATCACTTATACAAACACAAAATATTTAATAAAAAGTCTAACTGCAGTAGCTTGTTAGTCATCTTTAATGAAACTTGTAGAAAACAAGGATTGCTGCCCAAATACACAATTATATATATATATATATATATATATATATATATATATATATATATATATATATATATATATATATATATATATATATATATAATTATATTGTTTAATATTTGCTATATTTTATAAGGGAAAATGTTCAATATCAGGGATAGAGTGTTTGTAGATATAAGCAGTATAGACATAGAAATCAACATTGCATAATGATTGTCAGTTTCACACTATTTGATAATCACTTAAGGCATCCAGTCATCATGAAATGTTGATTTCTATGACCACACTGCTTCTGTATATAGAAAGATATTTGAAAGATATGATGTATAACTAAACCTATATAACTGACTAATAAAGAATAATTGAAAGACAAAATGGATTAAAGAAAAATATAGTAATAAAAATAAAAGCAAAAGCAACAGAAAACTGTATGAGATTGGCTAAATACATGAGACATTAACTGTATGAGGCTAAATACATGAGACATTAACTGTATTAGGCTAAATACATGAGACATTAAAAATTTAAAAATTTAATTTTAAAATTATGTGTCCCTGTATCATCAGTGCTCTTGATATAAAATTATAAAAGGCATTTGTTGCATTTATATCCCCCCATGAAAGAATTTTCTTATTTATCCTAATTTATGTGAAGATAAGTGTAAAAAGACTTGTTCAAAATATTCTTTTGAGTACCTAATAAAATTAATCTTGGCAGAGAAAAATGGTCATAAAAAAATGGGAATTTACTTTAGTTGCTAAAATGCAAAAATCTCATTGGTAGAGTCATAGTGAATTTCACAAAGTGTTCATAACTTTCTGGCTTCTTTAAGGTTGATGGGTCAATGTAGTAACAGAAGCATAGTTAGATGAAAGGAATGCCAAATGAATATGTTTGTGGTAAACTTGTTGAACCTGGTACAAACTTGTAAAATTATAGTTGCATTGAGTTGTCTTGTATCATCAAAGAAGACTTGGCCTAGTTTTGGGTAGTTTCAAATGAAAAAAATGACCTTTTAAGATTTTGTATGATGCCTGGAGGTTTTTGGTTGGCCAGGTGGTATCTTAGGGTGCAGCTTCCTCTTCACAACTCACTGATGAGGGTAATGAAATATGCTGGCTTACATTTTTCTGACTACACACACCAAATCATATCAGGATAAATAGTAATTTAAGTCTAATGACCACTTTCTTATATTCAAGCCAACTAAAGCATCTTTTAAAATTATTGCAGGTTTCAAATTCCATTCTTCTGATTGGTGGAAAATAATCCAGAGATCTCTTTTCAATGCTTTTTTACCAGAGCAATTCTTTTTTATTACCCCGAATCAGATGCAGTGTTGGCATAATTAAGGCCAGAAACAAGGCTTATCAAAAAGTTTTATCCAAACATCTCATTGGTTGCAAATGTGTTCACTTGTAGATAGCAGAAGGGAACAGAGGATTGTATTTTTCTCATATAAATCTTTCTAGGGGAAAGCAAATTTAAGTTAATTATATATAGCTATTCTTTTTGTTAATTGTCATCCATGTCGCTACTACTGGTCATTGCTGTCAACATGTTCCTAATGTTTCCACTGAGTCAGATCTTTTAAGTAAATGAATCTGATTTTGACATCAACCATAAAAAGTCTTGCAACAGGAGGATTACTGTCCTTGATGCATTCCTTCCAAGGCATCATGGGAACTTTTCCTCTCTCTTCTATGATGGCTTTGACCAACTCATAAGAATTATGTAAGGAAACTTAGCATTCATAGAATATGACCCAATCATTTGTCTGATAATGCCAACTACTATTAAAAATTGCTTCAAAACATTATTGATTTATTTAAGATGGAATGATTTATTATGACAAGTCTCTAATTTGTATTTAGATACATTGTATTTATTTTCAATTTTTATAGTTGAATTGTTCAATTATATTTTATATCATCCATTATTGTACATAATTAGGTTATAATAAAATTTGTATTTTATATGAATGCAACCTCATGAAAATTGAGATACAGTAAAGTAGGGAGCTCCATATCATAGATGGGGGTGCATATCATAGATTGGATGGGTGGCAAGACCCTTGCACCGGCCCTGGTTGCAATAGTAATGTCTCTATTCTTCCAGATGCATTCAGGGTCTTTGTAAACCACATTAATCATTACTATCCTCATTTCTTTTTTGTTAGTCTTGGCTATGACAATAAACTACATTCGTCAGCAATGCCTCTGATTGGGAGACTGGAGGTTTTGAGGAGCATGGAACCACCTCTTAATTACTATTGTTCCCAGCTCAACCCTGACCCAGGGTGGTAGCATCTGTTATGAACCAAGCTATGGGAAAATAGTGAACACCCAAAGAAAAACAAAACACTATGAAAGTATAAAAATACACTTTTATAGTAAAAATACCAGCAATACATTTTTTATATAGTAAAATTATCAACAATACATATTCATAGTATAATTACCAACATTTTTAAAGCAAAATACATTTTATAGGAAAATAACTAACAATACACTTTATAGTCAAAGGCATACAATTGTGTTCAAAATATATTGAGTTGATGCCATAAAACTGTGTTCAAATATTTAGATTTTGGCATTAAGTAAGCCATAGAGGTTGATATGCAACTAAACAACATCTACCAATCAACAATCATTTTTTGGTAAAAACTATGTTTTATTTCATTCAATACGGATATCTTTAGCAAGTAAAAAATTAATAACAATAAAATAATAATAGCAAGCAAAAAACAAAAACAGTCAGCTTCATCTATCAGGACAATGTGTTTAAATCTTGTATACAAGGAGGTGCTGAAAAGCTCTCATTCTGACCCATTTCCTAAAATTTGTAATTCATTGTCCAAACATTAGAATTAGTTTCTTTTTGGGGGGGTTTTGGAGGGGAAAGGTTAAAGATATTTGAGAAACAATGTGTCAAGTGTACTGAACAGTGGTTGAATAATATTTACCTTTTATGACTCTGGGTTATTCTTCTTGTCAGGGCTGATAACTTTTCAGCACCCTCTAGAAATGCATTGGGAAATACTGAAATCTTTGTGTTTCAACAATCAGAAGGAACAAAAGCTAATTCTTAGCTAGAGTTGCCATCCAGATAACTTTTAAAAGTTCTCATACTTTAACAAATCCATGCAAAACTTATGCCTTCAAGAGCGGCTTTTATTCATAGAAATTGACACAGTTAAATTTTTCCCACTACATTGAACGCACATTTGTTTGAAAAAGTCTCTGCATAGATTAACATATCTAAGTCTTCAGCTGAAATATGTCAGTTGATTACAATTAAGTTTTTGCAATACATTGCAGAAACAATTGCATTTAACACAGACAATGCCATTTTAATTTGCATTATTTTTATTATTGGTGTTTACAGGTCAAGAATAGAACAATAAGGATTCACTAGAAACTAAATAGTATGAATGAAAAGCAGGTAATAGTCATAGCAAATAGTCATAAAATAGTCATAACAATAGTCATAACAATAGTCATAATAAGTATGTAGAAGTTAAAATGAAGACAAAACATGAATTTCAAAATGGAGACATCATTTGACACATTTAATGAGTAAGGTATTGAAAATATTAATTAGTCCATCAGTACTGAATATGATGTGAACAGTTTTAATAAAGAATAAATAATAATATTTTTTTTAAAGAATAAATTTAAAAGCAAAACTAAAAGTACATTAAGTGAATGTTTCCCCACTTGACCCAAAAAATGAAACTGCAATTATCTTATTTATACATCATAAATTAACATTTTTTTCAAGTATCTTAAAATTATATTTGAATTTATTCACTGAATAAGATTTCATAAGAAATATATATATTTTATTTACTATTTAAAACATAATTCTACAAATATGAAAGGACATTTTCTATATGTAATATATGTGGTATCCATCAATCTCAAGAGACATTGGATCTGTGCCCAAAGAGCTATGCCTGATGGTGGTGCAGTATATGTTATGGTTGTACAAGAACACATGGGAGTGAGAATTTCAATTGCAATGAATGCGTGTGAAGACGCTCTCCCTCAATGTCGCCTTGTTTCTTTTCTATCAATCACGCTTCTCCCCAGCAGCAAGCCATCATTTCTCCTCTACTCCCTCCAACCCTCAGTGTAAATAATGTCTCCATTATGAGTGATTGTTGGAAATGTCTTCCCACTTCTCAATGTCCATGTCCATCACTCTCATATCCCTTTTGCGGATATCCTTAAAGCAAAGATGAGGTTGCCTTCTTGCCAGTGGCCAGTTCCCCAGAGAGAGGACCTTCAGAATCCTCCTATCAGACATACAATGTACATATCCAAGCCAGTGGAGCTGGTGTTGTTGAAGAAGGGCATGTGTAACTGAGGATGGATGAGAACTGAATTGATGTCCAGAATGTGTCTCAGACAGCAAAGATGAAAGGCACTGAGGTAAAGGTGAAGTGTTGTAAAGAAAAATGAACAAAGAAAGAAATATCAGAGGCAGGTCTTCTTGAAAGTATCCAATAAAAACAGGGTCAGGTTAGGTAACCAAATTTAATGAGATTTCATTTTATAACTTGTTGGGTCATTCAATGTCAACTTCAGTCCTTCTTTTGTTTTTGATTTTTTTTTAATTTGTTTTTTAATTTTTAATTTTTAATTTTTTTCAGTTTTAAATTTCTTAATTTTTACATTTTTTTAATTCCATAACCAATATGAATAAGTAGTTTTATTTTTGTCCTTCTACATTAATTACCATCAAAAACATTCCCATAATTTTTTATGTTTTATATATTGAGCACTAAAAATGTAAGGAACATCTTCACACTTTGAAGTGTAGACCCACTTCCTTTGCAGAGGATAATTGATCATTTACTTACACTTGATTAGGAAGTGTTTAAAGAAAAAGAAACTATTTTGAAGTGTGTTTTAATCTTTTCAGACAAGTTCCCTTAGGATCTTAAACATTCCTCTCAGCATCTCTTTCCTTTTTCTAAACCCTCTGCAAAGTTGTCTTTCTGTATCGTCATCATGTACCTCATCACATTCTCCTTATTCTCATCCACTGTATTTCAATAGAAATTTAAAGTTTGGAAAAACAAAAGCTAAATGTGTCAAATTTATACACTCATCATTGTGAATGTGACAGTCACAGAGTACACAAACTCACTCAGTGATGTCTCACTGCTGACTGAGTAACCCCATGGGAGAATTTCTGATCATACATATGCAATATGGTTCTCTCTGATTGGCTGCTAAATTACATCAGTGCAGTGCAACTATTTCTTGAGATATTAAAAAAATCAGGATATTTATAAAAAAAAATTTTAATTCATGAACATATCCTGTTCATGAGTCATTTGTAAGTATTTCCTGTCTTAAGAATAAAAAAAGAATAAAAAATATGGTATAAAAGAACAATTATAATTGAGGGAAATTCTTTCCTTCTGTTGTTATTTAGACATGAAGCAGTGTTGCCAGAAAGAAGGTCACTTGAAAGAAAAACAAGGACTTGGTTTACTCAAAACAGGCAGGAAAGACATTTAGCTTTTAGAGCTGTGGTCAAATATTAAATATGCTTGACAATGAAGCAAATTTAGGATGAACCAAAAAAAATGAAAACAAGGAGGTCAAATAAAAGACAAAAAATGTCTTCAAATGAAATCAACAAATAAAAAGATATATTAATTGCTTTCAAATTTAAAGTATTTCATTTCTAAGTTTGTAAATGTTTATGTTACATTTTAATTATAAAACGATATTTACCCAGACTCAAATCAGTCCACCAAACATTGTTTGCAGAACAAATGTTCCAGGAGCCATTACATATTTCATTAAAAACCCCGTCAGAAAGGTGATGATTTTCACAATAGTGATTAGGATATATATATATATATATATATATATATATATATATATATATATATATATATATATGTGTGTGTGTGTGTGTGTGTGTGTGTGTGTGTGTGTGTGTATACATTAATTGGTATCAACCCATGCAAGGCAGTAATGCCACTAAAACACAAGGGCTTACAGGGTATGGAAGAATTGGGGATAGAAACAATAATGATGTGCAGAAAAGGAAGAGAATAATCAGGAGGACAGTCGATAGCGATTGACATTGCATTCAAATTTTTGCAGATTAAAGTTGGATGGAAAGAAAAATTCAGCATTAATAAAATATGAGAAATTAAAATTAATTTTTTATTATTTCTTATTAATATTTCATCTTGCTCTGTAATTTAATTTATACCATCTTGAATTAAGCACTTTTTTTTAACCTGCAGAATTGTTTGGGTAGTGTTGTGGTAATAGAGAAAGAAAGAAAGAAAGAAAAATAAATAAGAAGAGGACTAAAATTTCATGATCTCTAAAAATAGATGGATAATAAATATTAGCAGGAAAACAGATCCATAGTTCGACTAAAAATCAGAAAGCTTTCACAACCAGGATGTAAGAAAAGAAATAAACAAATCATCTGAAAACTTTCACAACTAGGACATGAGGCAGTGAACGGCCTTTTCAAAGTGAATCTATAGATGTGTATATAAACTGATGGGAAATCAGCCAAAATCAAAGTTGGTAAATTAATTTTGTGCTCATTGTAACATAGCCAAAGACAAAATACAACATTTGCATGACTAGCTGGTGACCTTAGATGGCTTAGCTATCCTTGCTACATTGATAACAAACATACCTTCCTTTACCACATTGTCAAACTACTACATTTGGATACATACATATATACATATACATGTTTATATATATTTACTTCCTCCCGAATTCTTTCTCTGTCTCTCTATCTCTTGTATTCGCCAGGACTTTTACACTTGAACTCTTGAAACTTCAACTTTCACCTTATCCTTCTGTATAATTATAATGTGTGATATTAAGATTTATTTTTATTTTTCAACACATTGTGTATTTCTTTTAATCATTACACAAGGTTAATACACACCCAAATCAATTACACTGATATATATATGGTTAGCAATGGATGTTGTCATAAAATAAACTCAACCACAGATTCATAAATGGTAATCTTCGAGGTCCCTGACACACATAAAAGACTATTACACGATGTCCAACAGTGAAACTGAACAGATACCTTCCCACCAACACTGTTCAATACGGGTTGCATCCATCAAGCCGCCTGCTTCCATTGCATCCAATGTGCAAGTGTGCTTTTCTATCATGGAAGCTCAGTTTATCATTGCAGACATAAAAAGAGTGCAATAATTTTTACCACATGCTGATGTTGCTTTGTCCAGATACAGTTGGAAAATTACAACCAGTCATGCTCTAATCAGGGGACTATGAAATACTAAAGAAATCACACAAAAATTCTATATCAGAGATGCTCAACAAATTGGAAACATGACAAAACGTCCTTCGTTATACCTAAAGGAGCTTATATTACTAGCCAGTCACATTGGAATTGGTGAGGATATTGTTCAACATCAGTTTATTCAGGCACTACCACCTTCTATCAAGCCAGTGATAGCATCCCGAACTGATCTAGAAACAAATCACCCTGGAAAAATGACAGATAATCTGCTTTATGTTAATAAGTAAGAGACTGTGCAAGTCCAGTAAGAACATACGGTCAGCATCACATGAGCGGAAGTATGGATTCATCAAGGAGAACAAATGACTGCCCACCCAGTGTTCATCCTTTTAGCCTTCATCACTCTGGATATGACTTCATTTACTGTACAAATAGTTTATCCTTCCACTGAAGGTGACTCTGATCCCCAAACAAAAGTATGTTTTAATTTCATAGTTGTGTTGTTATATCCTGCTATGACAGCAGAAAATAATTTTGGATGAAATTAACAATAAGGATATTGCAATTGAGGGGCCTTGAAAAAGAATACAATGGAAAGGGAAGTAATATTAATAATGCTGGGTGCTAAAGGTTAACTTTATTTTAAAACAAATAATGCAGGGGGCTAAAGATTAACAAGGACCAGAAGCCAGAATTTTGTTGGGCTCATTTAGATTTTGCCGAACTTACAAAATTCTGCAAGCCTCTTGCATTATGCAAGAGGCTGGAGAAAAAGAAATTTAAAATGTAACTTAGTTCCTGCCCACCCTCACATGCATTTGCTAAGAAGTAGGAAAACTAAGTCAGCATGATGTGTTAGCCTCCAATTATCTGCTGCTTCTTGAAGTCGCTACTCTACTAGGGGCTTAAAAGATTAACTTTGTTGTGAGCACAGATATTGATTATGCATAAGAACTATTTAGTTGGTGTAGTTATCTACCCAACAAATATTTCTATTATACCCGCTAACAAACAGAATGCTCAGGAGAAGCTACATTAAATTTGGTGATGCACAATCTCAGACGCAAATTCACCTGGGCGTTTGTGATCGCAGATACCACATAACCTCTCAAAGATTATGACCTCTTAAACAAAACACACAAACAATAGGCTGATCAAAACAAAAACCAACCGTCTAATGCAAAGTCAACTCCTGAGATTATGGACATTGTTTTGGACCAAGATAACACTTTTGACACAATGGTATGGTGAATTATGGAAAAATATCCAAACATAATTTCACCTCAGCACAATCCTAATACAGCAAAAGCAAATGTTTTTCATTGGATCAAAACTGGTAGCAACCCTCCCATATTTTCTAGACAATGACAATTATCGGCACAAAAATTCAACAAAGCAAAAGAGGAATTTAGGAAACTCCAAAAAGTAGGAATAATAATATCAACTTCAAAGTCAGAATGGAGTTCTGCTTTACACATTGTTTGAAGGCTGATAGTACATACAAACCTGTACATGACTACAGACAACTAATTTCAATAACAAAAGTAGATCGGTGCCAAGTGCCAAATATAAATTCTTTATCATTTAAGCAGTACGGTAAGAAAACCTTTTCAAAAATTGTTTTATCATCAACTTATCAAGTGTCAGTCTATGTATGTCTTTGGCTTTATCTCATATCCAAGAATTTAATATCTTCTTTGCTGACTACTTCCTTTATGATGAATGGTGTTGATGACTAAATTTGCCACCAACTTGTAGTTTCAGGATCAGAAGCTTCCAATTTCCCCAAAACCTGATCCCGTCATCCATTCCCTATTGCCGTTTGGCTTTGCTAGGGTTGGGTGCAGGTGAAAGAATAGCAGAGTAGAAGAAAGTGCCAATGGCGTGATTTGTCTATGGTGTTCTTGAGGATAGACAGATACTGAAGGATCAGTACAGACCCAATACACTAAAAATAGGGAGACAAATTGAAAAATCCTACCAGAAACTGGCACGAATATCAAACCATCTGACATTCCTACACCGATGCAGACTCATCCCTTCAGGCTTGACACCAAGACTTCACGTCAATTCAAGGAGAGCCTGTCTGGTTGCAGAAAAAGCTTGTCTGAGAGAAAATCCAGTACAATCGTTGGATAAAACAGAGACTACAAGCTCATATCTCCCAGAAGCTTGTAGTGGACCATGTAGGGGTCAGAATGTGTGAAGAGAAGATGAGTTATGTCTAGGTTAAGGCTTCCGCTGGCCGGTCCAGCTACATAAGAATGTTGGACTTTAATGGAGTCCAAAGAAACAAACAAGACCGATATATATGTATAAAACAAATATATATTATTAACGAATAGAGTAAAACACGAGTTACAAATACATTTAAGACATGAATAAAATGTTACAGTCTGTATGGAAAGTTGTGTGTGTTGAGTATAGTTGAATGCCCGTACGGGGTGAATTTTGTTTTAGCGTGTTCCCAGAATATGGGAAACGCTGGTTGTGTATAAGAGTTCACATATTGGAAATTTTTAGAGAAAGTTTTTTGGACCTCGCCCCACGTGCGAGGTTTCGACCCACGGCCGAAATCGACATAGTTGCTTACACGTGCGCGTAAGCAGAGAAAAAGAGAGAAAGAGGCGAAAGGTCAACTAGTATTCATACTCCCGGGAGAGAGAGACCCCTGGTGAAGGGTTAAGGAAATGAAGGGGAGCTAACTGCGACAATACCTCCCCTATGGACTAAAAGTTGTAGGAAACGAACTTTTAAAATGTAAAAAGTTTTGAAGATTATTCTTGTGTGCTGAAAAGAAAATGTGTCCGTTGTTGCGATGCGTGCTTCGACGAATGTGCTTGTGTTGTCGTTAAGTTGCTGTATATTTCTCTAGTGAGTCAGAGAAACATCGGTAGTGTTCAGCGTTTATCCACGTTGAGTTGAGTTTGTCGTCCCCTCAACCTGTTTGCTGTCCTCGTCGTACTTTTGCTTGAAAGGTGAGGTTGTTTTGTGGATGCGAGTATAAAATTTGCGCCCATGATTTAAGCAGCGTTGTGTGAAGTTGGGTTGCTGGTCAGCGACGATGGTCGGCCAAGTGAATGATAAGAAGTGGAAGCGCGTTGCCATGTTGAGCTGGTGTAGAATATCTACCGAGTGTCGAATGAAAGTTGGGAAAATTTGCTGTTATTGACGGTAGAATATCGTTCTCGCAAAATTCTTAAGTCATTCGAATTGCATCGTTGCAGGGTGAGAAAGGACAGCTTGAGAATGAGGTTCACACTTTTTCTATTTCAGTTCAGAAGAAAGTAGAATTTTAGATGAAAGTAGCGTTGTGTTCTCTGTTGGTAAGCCAGGTGAAATTGAGGTCAAGCGTTGCCGAGAGAAAGAAAAGGTCAAGCAATAGAGACCAGTAGAAAGAAAGAGTTGTAAAGGCTTGCTTGTAGTAGTAATTGTGATTACCACGTGGTGTAAGAAAACATTCCTTTTTGCGTGAAGGAGAAATTTGTTTTATAGACATGTTGTTTGAATTAAAAGTTCTTTTGCTCATAGATCTGCGTGCGTAGAATAGAAAAAGTTTCCAATATTATGCTGTGACTGGCTCTCATTTGAAAGGTTTGTATCAGAATTTGTTCGTACATATATATCGTCCCGTGTGCGTGTTCGTAATTACGTCAGGTAGTCACCATTTGTTGCGGGGCGGTCAAGCAAGTGCTATCAACCCCGCAAACAGAAAAATTTATATCGGATAATACAATCGAAGCAAGGATAACAAAAGCGAGGGTTTTAAATCAAAGGCAAATTTTATTCAACAATTTGGCAAAAGTATGTACAGGTATTGTGTTTGAGTAATCGATATGAAATCGAGGAGTGCCAATCGAAAGATCGTCTTGTTTCAGGGCAGCAGACCAGAGGCAGACAAGGCTGGGCTGAGGCAACCTGTTCGTCCTTAGGGTGACGGTCACCAGGGATGCAGCTTGGTAGTATCCAGAAGGACTATCGCATAAAACATGTGGTCAGGTAGTCCTTAAAAGGACTATTGCATAAACATGTGGTCAGGTAGTCCTAAAAAGGACTATTGCATAAACATGTGGTCAGGTAGTCTTAAAAGGACTATTGCATAAACATGTAGCTTGTTAGCCCCGAAAAGGGCTATTGCATAAGAATGTATGTGGGCTGCTGCTGCTGCTGGGCTCGGCCTGGCTGATTGCTGTTGCTGCTGCTGGGCTCGGCCTGGCTGATTGTGGTCGGCGGTGTGGGGAGCGTATCGCTCTGAAACCCGGATCCGAGATATTTGGTGGAAAAAAAATCGGCAGTGTTTATGTCGGCCGGGGTCAGCATCGTAGCTTGGTTAACAATGTCTTTTGGTTATTGACTAAAAATGACCTTCTACTTTTGAATGTACACATGGGTTTCATTTAGGCCCCATGTGTATATGAATTAGTTTCTGGTCATTATTTTAGTTGTGTATGTTATGTTTCGTTTTGTTTTTGTATTTTTGTGTTTTGATGTCTGAAAACGCTGAGTCACCGGAACTTAATGGCGCTTCGTTCAGTTTTCCGTGGTGACGCTTTCAGCCGTTTGAGTAGCCGGCAGTAACTTCCGGCCGGGTGCGATAAGCTCGAGGATTTCTTCAACAGAATTACCAATGAAGAAGACCAGAGAAGGATCCAAAATGACCTGGATAAATCCTTCAGACATGAATTCGATGTAATCAAGGCCCACCAAGTACAAAAATTAAGTCCTCAAGGACACATGGCACAGTAGATAAAGGTGTTAGTTAGATCCAGTGACAGGACCCAAAGAGTGTGAGTACAATACCTGGTTAAGGCAGTGGAGAACTTTCAGAGGGGAATTAACAGGAGATAACTGACATCCATTAGACATGGTACATGTAACTAGAACAGTCTACCCCAGTGAGCGAAATAAAGGGTTCAGTTTGACATTCCAACCACCTGAAGAAGGCCAGAGTGTACAAAGGCCAAAACATTGTGATAAACATGGTGACAAAGATGAGGACAATAGTCCAAATAATGTAAATAGTGTACATAATACCTCATCTCAGAAATATAGACAGGTTGCATGTTTGTGTGCATTTTGGGTGAAGGTGTTTGTTCAATATGTAAACAAAAGAAAGAAGCCTACAAAATTTGAGTTTCTACTACAGATGTTTATTCTTTAATGGTGACAGTAGTGAAACAAAGTTCTCAATGTCTCTTCAGCATGTCTGTTTTCTTTTTGATTCACATGTTATGGTATGTAAGTATAAGTATCATATTCATGATTGAGATCAAGTCAGCCTTGTGCAGAGTTAGAACAACTAAAGGAAAGTTTCTACTTCCTTTATCACTGGAAGACCCATGTGACCTATCTCCACCAAAGGGAGATAATCACCTTCTGTATCCCTACAGAATGTTTTGGAAATGTTAAAAAGACTTTATCCAGTGTAACTGCTTTCACCTGCCCCAACTCAATAATAACAATCAGCTTGTGACAGTTCTAATTATGCTGTAGGTGCAGCATTACACTAAATGATCGACAATCAACTGATTGATTTATTTTTCTGAAAATTATCACAAAACCAGCAAAAATATTACACCTTCGATAGGGAATTGCTAGTGGCCTACCTGGCAGTTGTTCATTTTAAACACCAGACAGAATGCAATGTTATTAATGGACCACAAACGTCTTTGTAATGCTTTCAAAAGTCAAACTTCATTGAAACTTCATCTCTGTTTTATAAGTGAATATATTAATAATATTTCATATATAAATGGCAGTCAGAATATAGTAGCTGATTGCTTATCTTGACAGGCTAATGTAGTTACTATTGATGTAAATGATTTGCAGGAAGTGAGGTAACCTCAAGCTACTGATGATGAAATTAAAGACTTTCATGGTCAGAGAAGACCTTGGAACAACAGCAATTAAGAGATGGTTTCATGTTCCTTAAAACTACTAATCTCCAGATTAGAGGCCTTGCTACCAGTATTTCGTTTGTAAGTTTGTAAATGTTTGTGTTATTTTTAATTATAAATCTATATTTATCCATGTATTTATCTGTGTGTGTGTGTATATATATATATATATATATATATATATATATATATATATATATATATATATATATATATATATATATATATATATATATATATATATACAGATGTCTTAGGGAGTATGTAAAAATTTGCCTTTCTTTCAACTGTGCACCAAGGGGAAAATCTCCAATGGTTGCTGAATCAGTCAGGTTTCGATCCCAGCTTGAAGCAATCGGATGTCTAGCCACACTTATGAGCTGTGAAACAGCCTGTCTGTGGATGACAATATACATATATATATATATATATATATATATATATATATATATATATATATATATAAGGGTTATGACTTCTTGTTAACCCTATGTCCATGAGTCATAAATCAATGAACTTTTATTTAAAAGTAATGAAAAAGGTATTAATTTGTTTTAGTTTTTGAAAATGGTCGCCCCCACCCAACTGAAAATTTGATTTTATCATATATGCAATAAGAGTAAATAAATCAAAATATTTCAGAAGCTTTACTTTTAAATTTGATAATGTGCTAATTGGATAGTACTTATGTATTTTAATGCATTTAACAGTTTATAGCTATAGCATAACATAAAACCTTACAAATAAACAAAAATTGTAAACTTACAGAAGCAATTACACTATTTACATCATTCAGAATGTTGTCTTCATCTTTATTGTAATATTCACAACGTTTCGACCATTGTACGCTCTGGTCATCTTCAGGTGATACATGCTGGAATTTCAGACCAAACCCTTTATTTAGTCCATGGGTGTAGATTATTCTAATCCTACATGCCATGCCTTTTTCGGATATTTCAGTTTCAGGTAATTCCCTTTAGTAACTCAAATGGATAGTAATTGAATAGTACTTATGTATTTTTAAACACATTTAACAGCTTATAGCTATAGCATAACATACAAACTTACAAATAAACAATAACAAGTTCTAGAAGTCTCCAGGAAGTTCTAGAAGGATCCAGAAAGTCATAGTACTAATATATTTATATATGATTTTAGATATTTCATGTTGGAGGTGACATTTAAAAAAAAATAAAAGGAATTAAAACCTTCTTCATTATTTTTTAACAAAACTTGATTGAATTATATGATACAGGAAATAAATTATTTTACAAAAGTCATAATCCTAATATATATAATTTGTATATATATAATTTTAATTCACTAAGAAATCCACCAGAGATTGGGCATAAAAAGCTATCTATGAAACTTAGAGTTTGGACATGAATTATTTTATTCTATTATAGTGACTATATATATATATATATATATATATATATATATATATATATATATAATTTTAAACGTCAAATTTGTCTACTGAACAGTAACTGCTTAGTGGAGGGTCTTGTTTACAGAGCTAAAGTAGTTTATACCCACACACATGGCATATTAAAATACACCCAAACTTTATTTTCTACCCAATAACAATATTTACAAACATGCCAAAAAGATTCCACAATAGAACACACACTGTTTACATAAAAAATGTCAATTGATTTGAACGTAATATCACCATGTGAAATATTTGACCAATCAGATAAAAGTAAAACCCTCAAGCTTATTTTCAGAAATAATTTCTTATGAAAACCCAAAGATTTTGATTTTCAGGAGCAGAGATATGACTGTCTCCAAGCTGTTTAAACACAAGAAAAAACGTGTCTACATAGTCCACCCACCAACACCAACACCAACACCACCACCACCACCACCACTTCAGCATGCTCTGAAAGAAACATGTGTTGGCAATTTCAAATGAATTATTTCCAACAACAACAGCATGGACAGTCAGTGAATCTAATGATCAAAGTCTTTTCTCAACCTCCAGCTTTTTTACTGTCGATCAACAACTAAAAGTTTTTTCTAAGCTACACATTTTTCTGTGGGCCAACTACCCAAAGGCTTTACCTCAACTAAAGACTATTTTTACTTTTTGTTTGAATTCATGTACATGTTTTGTTTTGTTTTTTATTTTATTATTGTTTGGAATTTGGACATTCGGTTTTTTAATATAAAAAACATGGAGGACTATATTTCTGACAAGTAACTTACTAATTATTATTATAAATAATACATTTAGTTGGCACATGTATTTGAGTAAACTTCTGTTTTTTTAATGGTGAAATTATGATCTACCAAAACTAAAGAAAATGAGTGTCAGGATCATATATTCTCTTTAGACTTCTTAATCTCTAGGCCAGTAGACATTAATTTCACTGTTAAAAAAAAATTAACAGTGATGTCCATTCAAATATGTGTAGCCATTTATATTAAATTTATAGTAATAAGGAATTAGTGTGGCTCTTTATAAAAGTGTAATGGAAATTATGTAAGTGTTTCCATATTTAGATTAAATAAAAGTTTGGAGAAGTAGGAATGAACATATTTCAATTATAATCCTTTTGTTTATTTATTTAGTTTTTAAGGCAATGGCTTCAAGTCCGTGATATAAAACTTAGAACAGATTAGAGACATCAGATACATTTATCTTATTTCAAATATTTAAAAAAAATTAGGTCTCGTATGATAAGCAAAGAAAAAATGTCGACCTGAAAAAATTAGAATTTTTCTGCTTCTTTTAATAATGGAAGATAAAAGGAAATTCTAATTGAAAGAATTCAGAAAATTATAGTTTTTGCTTGGAACATTTTTAAAAAAAATTGAGCTGCATGAATGAAAGCAAAAATATGGTAAATACAAAATTGTGTGTGCAAGAGAGAGAGAGAAAGAGAGAGAAAGTGTGTGTGTGTGTGTGTGTGTGTGTGTGTGTAATAAACAATGATGAAGGCAGTCCTTTCTAGAGACATTGAGAAAAAGTACTTAGAAAACAAATGTACTCAGGAAACAAATGTACTCAGAAAATATTAATAACGATAGTGACCAAAAAATACTTATAAATCCAGGTTAGTCTCATATGAAAACTTTTTCTAAGCTTAAGCCAAAACATCTGAACCAGTGACTCTCCTTCCCCTTCCTTTCTATCTCATCAGTCAGATTGGTGAGGCACTCCTTTCAAATCACATCCTGCACTTAGGTGTACTCTAAGGAGGACCAGGCCACACACACACACACACACACACACTAAGCACACACACACACACTAAGCACTGATAAAACCTAATTTTTAAGAAGGTCTAACCTACATTCCTTTAGACCATCTTGTTTATTTTGTTTTTACACATCTTGTACATGATGTATTTGTTTTCATCACTGAATGTTCTGTTATTTGATAGTATGGCAGAAACTGCCTTGTAGCCAACAAGCAAAGATCGTAGGTCACAGAGAATATGCTAAAGATTATTTAGAAAAAAAGTAAACATTTATTTTTTACTTATCAAAGAGAATTAAAACATTGAAAGAGTCCAAGCAAAAAAAGGCTTGAGTAAGAAAGAAAGTTACTTTCATTTTGACCACACAGATTTATAGATTGTTACTTTTTAAGCAACCCAATCATAAAGATCCAAAAACAATTTGAATAATGTTAATGTCCCAAAAATCACAAAAATAA
This sequence comes from Acanthosepion esculentum, assembly GCA_964036315.1. NCBI lineage: Eukaryota > Metazoa > Mollusca > Cephalopoda > Sepiida > Sepiidae > Acanthosepion > Acanthosepion esculentum. Next base: position 16,209,199 of record OZ038513.1, read on the forward strand.
TCCCACATTTAATTTTTTTTTCTTTTCAACTTTTCATAAATAATTTAAATTTGTCATCAGTTTTGTAAATTTTTATGAAAAAATAATAAGTAAAAATAATAAATAAAGAGAAATATTGTTAGATTTTTAAGCCTCTTTCTGACTTTTAGCTCAAATTGTATTTCTTTTTATCAACATTTTATCATTCTATAACCTTCTATAATAGCACTCTACATATAACATTCTATAGGTACACTCTGACCATTCTATAACTACCCTATACTCATCTTATATAATAGTTATTCTATAGTATAGCCATTCTATGATCATTCAATTATACGTTTTTTTACAATAATGTTCATCTGTTGACTTGTTTAAGTTTTGATCACTTAGTCCCCAAAACCACCCAACATGATCATTATAATGATACACAACACACACACACAAATATATATATATATATATATATATATATATATATATATATATATATATATATATATATATATATATATATAAGCAGACATTGAAGTCAACACCCAGAGACAACAATGTGTTTCATGCTAAACAGAATTGGCATAGGCTGACAATTGTGTTTAGCATGAAACAGACTGTCACCTCTAGGTGTTGACCTCAATGCCCACTTTTATATTTACATATGCTCTATCCCTGATATTAAACAATTTAACCTATAAATATAGCATATCTTAAAACTATATTTTATCATATATATATATATATATATATATATATATATATATATATGTATGATGTGCCTTGACCTCTCGGACACATATGATCTCCTGATCAAACAAAGACCCAATAGTGTTTTTGAACACACATCTTTCCTGATTCTCAAAATATACATATCTGCTCTGTTTTGTATCCTAACGTAAACAAAGACAATTTTTTAGCGCAAGGCTGACATAAGCTCAACCATCTGTACCTGTTCTTATCCTTACTTCCCATAAATAATTTCTGAACCAAAAAGGAAAACGGACATACTCAAGAGACATTTAACTTTGCTTCAATACAGTCAGCATAAAAAGAATAAACGCCTGTAGCAGAAACTAGAGTTTTTTTATGCTTCTTCTATTTTCTTTGTTTATATATTGAACACGCACCTTTGCCTCTAAATACATACAAAAATCACAATTTTGTTAGCATCCACAAGAGTCCCAAAAGAACATGACGCATAAAAGAAAAAGAATATAGTGTTAGACAATCAAATATTACACACTTTAGACTAATATTCTACTGCTTGGATGTATACAGAAATTCACTTGAAAATATGAAGTTAAGGGATTTTTCTTTTAACAATTAATTATTTTATTTACTTCAATCTGCCTTTTCACAAGGCCATGTTTAAATTGTTTAAATTAATTATTTGTGTAAGAGCAGATACAAAATTCAGAAGAGAATAGCAACAATTTCTTGTTCAAACTGACAAGACTCCTGATACAAAAAACTAGCAAAGGAGAAATTGAAAGAGCTTAAATACACCTCCAGGATTGAACCATTTTTAATCAACAGGGGTAATAAGCCTCCTGTTGCTGCTGCTGTTGCTGCTGCTGTTGCTGCTGCTTTAAATGCAATTAGCTTCTATGTAGATCTAACAATTTGAATTATTAAGTGTAATTAAAAAAAAATTAATTTAGTTTTGGTTATTTAAAATGATTTTAATGCATCAAAATATTGAAAAATAAAAAATAAATGACTAATAAAAATAATTACAAACTTAGAATACTCAACTCTATGCTGACGATACAACCCTTTACTCCTGTCTTAATAGTAATAATCTGATTCGTTCGATATGGTTAAATTAGCAGTTGACCTCAAAAATGACCTACAATGTTGTTAACTGGGGCATGGAATGGCTTGTTAATTTTAATGCCTCAAAAACAAAATGACTCTCTTTTAATCATCTGATATAACCCTTTTTACCTTCCATGAGCATGGCTGATGCTAACCTCCAGGAAAGTGCCTCGTTGCACATTCTCGGACTAATGTTTTCAGCTGACATGAAGTGGAAAGAGTATACTGAATCAATTGCTAAGTCTTCAGCTAAGAAGGTTAAACAATTTTTCTTATCAAAATCTATCTTACATATTTATACCATTCATCCTTGCTTTGAATATTGTTGCCACATTTGGTCTGCTGCTCCTGCTATATATTTAGAGATTCTTGATAAACTCCAAAGAAGGATCTGCAATGTTTTTGGTCCTGACATTTCCACCGTAATTAGTTTCTCTCTGCTTTTTCTATAAATATTTTAATAGTAATTGTTTGATGATATTTCCATTGCCGTACTTAGACTTTATGAAATTAAGTGCAGTACAAAATTGGTGGCAAGTTCTCATCATTTTAGGGATGAAACGGCGAGAGATGCAGCCATAAGTTCTATGCTAACGGTTTCTTCTATTGCTCTTCTCAGTTGTGGAACTCTCTTCCATCGTTTTTGCTACCCAGTCAACTTTGATCTTCAAAAATTTAAATGCAATGTCAATCATTATCTTCTGTCTTAATTCTTGTTCTTTTATTGCCCTCTCTCCTTAATAGTAGTTTCTCTAATATTCTCTAACACTCAGTAACCCCTTTATTGCCTTGCTTGGGAGGAAATGATTAAGAAAAAATAAATAAAAATAAACTTTTCCGATATGTTATCTGCTTTTAAAATGACTACCCTTTTGAATTCACAGAATAAAACAAAAAACTGTAATAGATTTTCTGTTTTCTGAAAAGAGAAAGTGCTGTAAACATTAAAAGAAGGTTAGTGAATGTGTATAGAAAGACTGCACTTGATGTAATCACCATTAAGAAGTTGGATCAATAGAGTTAATGGCAAAAAAAGAAAGTAATCTTAGTAACAGGTTCTGCAGTGGCAGGCCAGCTGCTGATGTAAATAAGGAAAAGGCTCTCATTACAACAGGTCAGAAGAATCACTGTTGCAAATTTTGGTGAGTTATGGTAGTATCTGCAGTTTAGTGCAGTCTCCTGGCTATTCAAAGATCAGTACAAAATGAGTTCCTTGAATCAGGGGCGTACCGAGACAAAGTGCCGCCCGGGGGCCCATATTCATAATGACGCCCCCTTTTTTAGAGGAAAAATATAAATGAAATATCCTTAATGACGTTGATTAGTACTTGAAAAACAACAAATTAAAAAATTATCTCAATAAACGTTATCCTGTTTTAACCTGGGGGTGAAGACGTGAAGAGATATCAGAAGGTTAAACTTTTCTGCTGGCGGGTTCAGCTACATGCGAATGTTGGACTTTAATTAAGTCCAAAGAAGACAAAGAAAACAAACAAGACCGATATACATGGGTAAACAAATATATATTAATACACAAAGACATGAAAAGTTACATAGAGTTTGTATAGAGAAATTATGTGTGTGTGTTGTAAGTGTTCGTACGTACGTGTATTGTTCTTAGCGCGTTCCCAGAATTTGGGAAACGCTGTATCTGCGAGAGGTCACATATTGGCCTAAGTGGAAAAAGAGAGATTTTACATCATCTCCATGCGAGGTGGCGGCCCAAGGCCTGAGTCGGAAAAGAGAGAGAGGCGAAGGCTCAGCCAGTATTTATAGCCAGGGGAGAGAGACCCCTGTTGGTGGATTAAGGATCTGAGGAGGAGCTAATTGTGTCAAACCTTAATTCCTGCAGGAAATTCCTCTTCAACTTTTATTTCTATATTTGTCCCTACCATATTCTAATTTTCTCCATGTTCCTCCCCCTCATAGTTCTGATATACATTCAGCATCCTCGCCTTTAAATTTTGCTTTAGCTACATATTTCTTCTGTAGGAAAACATATAAAGATACAGCACATTTTCTTTTCTCGTGTTCTCTGGTAGCTTTCAACTTGCGGTAAGCTGCTCCACTCAGTTTTTGTCGTTTACTCATTCTAATCGAAGAGAAAATAGAAAAAGAAACAAATAGGAAAAGAGCATAATCAACGTCATAGGGAATTTTTATTTCTTGTACGAAGATACAATTTGGCACAAGGCTGAAAGTGGGCTTGTAAAAAAAGGTTGAGAATTTTTTAACTATCCCAAACTTAGCTAGACACATTCGCATCTTATAATAGGGAACTGTTGCTTAAAAATGGAAGTAAATAATTACAGAAGTTTATCCTATACAGCCAATGATTGTTTAAATCTTTTCTTAAATTCATTTTTAAAGATTTACTATACTTTTTTTCTTATACATTTTTCTTATCCCTTTTTATTTCATTCTTATATTCAATATAATAATTTAAAATGTAATCCATAGTAATGGTCGTAATAAAAATAAAAATGAACATTGAATATTTGTATTAAAAAATCATTAACATTTTATAAGAAATGTTCACATCTGATACTTGCATTAGACATTATTTTCCAGAGAACTGACTGACAATTTTTTAGGCAAAGTAACTACCCCCTCATTATTTTGCCGGCGTATACTTTTTTAACCTTACAGCGTTATGAAAGATGGTAATGAAACTAAACTAATAAAGACAGAAATATTTAATAACAATTTATTTATTTCCATCAGTTCAGCCAGTTATTTAAAAAAATATTCGTGTTTTAAAATAAAGTTTTTAAAACAATAAACATTAAAAGTCAATATTAAATGATTACACTTCTGACTTAACATTGTTTTTGTTTTTTTAGAGAAACAAATCTTTAATCTTTTTTTGTGTTTCTGCTACTTGTCTTTCCCCACATACGTACTTGGTGTGAGGATTCTACAGTTGAGTTGGAATGGAGATTCTACACTTGATCCTAAAAGAATATTTACAAATATTTTAAAAATTGTTTCAGACGAATTTAAACGTAACGTTTGAAAATTTTAGACCTAAATAATCTTAACTTACCTTTTTTATATTAGAAACTTAAGAGTCTTAGTTTGTAATGATAATATAAAAAGTTAATCTTGTATGCACTAGATTTGATTTTTCTGAAAATGCTTAGTTTAAAAATCTCTAAAAAAAATTAAAGATTTATTTAGAATGTTATTTTCATAATATTTTCATGTTATAATTCTAAAATAGTGATTTTATGGAAAATCTATTGAACTCTCTGAAGAGCGTGTTATTTATACAGTTTTTAAGCTTTAAAAATTGCAAGTTTAAACTTTCGAAATGTAAACAAACTTTAAATCGCGTATATTTCCGGTTCTACTTTACTACGAATGTTTTTCTTTATTTAAAAAATCTCCAATCTTTTTCTACGAAAAGAGCCAATTGAAAAGAAAAATAACATTCATTCTTAACAAGTTTCAAAGATTCTACAGTTAAGTTGGGATGGAGATTTTACAGTCTCTTCAACTGATCCAATGTATTATATCAACGTCTTCCAATAAAAAAGCAAATAATTTATTATCTTCAAGAATTTTTCAGGTTTTTTGTAAGGAATGCCGCTTTCAAATTAGCAGCAGGAGTCATCCTTGTACGCTCTTTTGATCTGCTTTTTCGGGAAAATAAACTTGTTTTTCATCTGAATTCTTAAATTCTTTTAATTTCTCTTACAATAAATTAATTTGGGCATTTTTCAATAAACATATATCAATGAACTTTTTTTAATAATAAAATTTGAAAACTTTTTTTAACAATGAATTGAAAACAAATCAAACATTATTTCAGAATTTCTTGGAAAAAATAAATCAAAAGAGCGTACGAAGCTGGCTCCTCCTGCTACTATGGAGAGAGCATTCCTTAAAAAATAAGCTGAACATTTTGGGATTGCGTATCTTGAAGACAACCAAATAAGCAAACTGTTGTTTTTTTATGAATAAATAGTTTAGACTTCTTTCATGACGCCCTAGCAGTTATGTTGAAAAAAAAAATAACGTTGTGTCGTTATTATGCAGGGACCGGCAAAATATCCTCTTCCTAATTTTTAAATTTAAATGAATGTTTTGTTCTCTAAAATGTTTCAATTATTAAAATAAAATAAAAAAAGAATTAAACTTAACGTTTTAAAGTTTACAGGTTTTTACCACGAATAACTGGTCAGTCCAATGCTGTGTGTAGGTGTTCTGTGTGTATATGGGGGTCTGTTCAAAGATTGGCACCACAGACTCATAAAATATATCATGGATAAGCAATCATTGGGGCAATAAAACAATAAAACCTAAATATTTCTTAAAAGTAAAACCTATGTGCGTTATCATTTATAATCGAAATAAACTATAATCCTTATTTTGATTCAGTCATTTTGCTCTTAAATGTAATCCGTATTCCGTGATATGTAAAAAAAATATCGGAAATTTCAATTAATCAAATTATTAATTAAATATATTAACAATAATGCAAATATTTTCAAATTTCATGGACAATAAGAGAAAAATATAAATTATAATCTAACAATAACATTTGAAAAAATGGGGTATTTTATTTGATTTTTAATTTTCCGCTCAAATGACGTCTGGCTTGGGAAGGAGCGCAACTTAAAAAAGACCAATTTTATTTCTACATAATTATAATCTTGAAAATCTTAAGACTTCAAAGAAGACGACAACTTTTCTTTATTTCTTCAAGTAAGTTTTTAGTCTGAATAAAAAATCGTTCGTAAAGTTTTTAAAATATATTAAAAAATCTCGGAAAATATGCTATCCTACATTGGGAAGATTTAATCATATATTTTTAGATTAAATAAATGTTTATTTAATTACAAATATTTCATTTTAGGCAGAAGGGTTCGAAGGCTTTCAAAATTCACTGTAAAATTTTTAAGTGAATAAAATGTAGGTAAATTTCCATCAGAGGAAATTTGTTTTTGGACCAGCCCAAAGGAAAAAAAAACATTGTTTTTAAAACTCCACTAGAAAAAAAACACGGTATAAAAATTCTTTTTGAGTTTTTTTTTTAAAAACAAAATTAAAATTTTCAAATAACTTTTTCAGGATGTTCGCATCGTAAATTTAATTCTTTTTTTATATGTGGTCTTCTCGTTTTTGATCTTTCTAGAAATGTAAAAAAAAAAATTATTCAAGTGACCAAATGTTGAAACCCTCCTGTTAAGTGATAAAAAATATTTTCTCAAGGTTTTTTTTAAATCAAAGAAGCTATTCATTATAAAATTAATTTATTAATGAATAAAAGAACCAAAAAAAATATTAAAATTTCAATATTTTCACAATTGATTTTGAAATCATTGAAAAAAAAAACATCTTTGGGCATTTTATTTTTGTTAAAAATAATTTAAAAACGATCAAAAATTATTTAGGTCGATTATCGCAATACAAAAATATGGGGTGGGGCGGCAAATATATATATCGGTTGTACAATATAGTGTGGATGTCTCTTGGAATGTCCTGGTGTGATCTTGCAGTCTCAGCAAGAGTTCGCTCACAGCAGGGCCAAATCAAAGTACCGGCATCTCAGAGTCACCCGAGCTGATTAAAAGCTGAGGTCGCCAACTGGGCGGCATGTCATGTGTTTGTGATCTTCCAAACAAAAAGGAATGAATATGAAAAAACAAATTTTAATTAAAAAACAAAAATATTAGCTTTCTTTTTTGAAACACCATAACATAAAAATGAATGATCGCGTCTTCAATTTTTTTTCACCCGCAAAATGTCGCCCCCGTAAAGTGCTCCCACCAAGTCAGCCACTTCCCTGAATGCTGAAAGAATTCATGAAGGAGCAGAAAGCAGTTGCTATCTAAGAGCTTTTGGAATCAATGAAAGGCCTCACTGATATTTAAAGACAGGACAAACTATGATAGTAAATGATTAAATTTACCTCATCCACCCTACAGTTCTGATATAACACCCTCAAATGTTCATCTATTTGACAGAAGAGGTCAGTGGTTCACTAATAATGATGGCTTGAAAGCAGCGATATGAATGTGGCTTAGAAAGGAGCCAAGACATTTCTACAAGGTGAGTGGACATACTCTCAGTCAAGAGTAAAATGTCATTATTGAGAAGAAATATGTTCATGAGATCGCTAAAAAAATAGCATACTATGAATAAAAAAGGCCTTAAACTTGATGAAAATAATTTTTTATCGCTTAAATGTTAATGTTATTATAAAGAGGAAAGATCAAAGTATTTTTTGAATATTTTTTTACATTTTTTAATAATTTCTAGCACGTCCAAAATTTTCGTTAAAAATCTTGAATTTTTTTGAATCAGAAAAATTGACAGAAAATCGATCGTCACCATTTTTTTTACTTTTTGTTTACAAAGTGAATGTCACCATTTATATTTCAATTAAAATAATAATTGCGACTTTTTAAAAAATAATTTTAAGGAAATTAGAAACTATAAAGTTTATTTAATATATTTTGAAACAAACATTACTTATTTTTTGCGCTGAAAAAATGTGGTTTAAAATGGGAGAAAGCCGGTCTGAACTGCGGTGTTGATTGACGAGTGACATGTGCGCAATGTAATCACGCAGTGACATGTTACGGGAGGAAATTTATAGTACGGAAGGGCATAAGTGACAGTTTACCTTTACGTTAACAACTTATTTCACAGTTATTTTTAAGTACGCATAGCATGAAAAAACGACCTTAAACTTGACGAAAGCAGAATTTTATCACCAAAATGTTCATGCTTCTATTATGGGGAAAGAACAAAGTAATTTTTAAAAAGTTTCTGTCTCTAGAACGTTTTTAACCTTTGATTGAGAAATTTTCTTTATCGTCTTCACCGGAACTACTACTAATAACAATAATAACATGGCTAATTTTGTGTTTTTTGACAGACATTATTTTTGATAATTTTGCAAAAATAGAAATAATTGTCAAATTTTAATGAAATTTTCAGAAACTATTCATGAATGATGGAAATTATTATATTTTTTTTTAAAGTAATATTTAATATATATAATATCCCCTCCCAATTTAATGAAAATTCTAAGGAAAACTATCAGTGCTCATTACTTTTTTTCTACTTACCTTTATTATACCTGATAGAAAAGCATAATATAAAAAAATATATATATAAGACATGAAGAGTGAGATGAAATTTCATAAGAAAGGTACCTAATTAATTACTTTTCTTATGAAATATCAGTTGGGTACATTGTTTGTTTTTGTATGGTATTTTGATTTCCACTCATTTTCATTTTAATTTTGATATTTCATTGATGGAAAACATGACATAACTGAACTAATATAAATTTTTGTACTTCTGCTGCTACTTGGTCGTATATTGTAGTTCAATTATTTTTTTTAAGTAAAAATATTCCACACGTGTTTCACTAATCGTAAATGTAAAAATGTAAAAGGCTGTTAACAGAGCCGTGCAACATTTGTATACAATATCAGGTCACGTGATGTTTTCATTGTATCCTTTTTCTTCCGGTCCTCCGTACATTTGATTTATGGCATTTTTTTATCATACATTGGGCAGGGAATGCTAAGATTTTTCTCATTGGTGTTTCGTTGTGTGGAAAAAGCTTGTGCTATTTATAATCTGTACAGATACATGTACTTAAGTAACCAATGAAATAAAGGATTTGACCAATCCTAATATTTAACAACTTTATGTAAAAATAAAAAAATATTTTTCACATAACAATTTAATTCAATTTTAATTCAATTTAATTCTTTTATAAATTCATTTTTTATTGAAAAAGTTTTTTGCCTTCAGCCAATATTATGCATATTGATAAAAACAAATAAAAACAACTAAAAGCATTTAAAATTAAATAGTATCTTTGTTTTATTGAGTTTTTTATGTTACAATTCAGAGCTGATTTTAGGTTTACGAGGTCGGATTTTTAAAAAAACAAAAGATGATTTACTTTCCTCAAAGCCTTGTGTGTTTATCGAATAATATACTTGCGAGATTTGAAATTAAATTTTTAGAGTTTTCATTAATTTTATTATGGGGGGGGTAATATATATATAAAAAATATATTTTTATAATGACTTTAAAAAAAAATAACATCTTTATAATAATTTCCATCATTTCTGAATAGTTTCTGAAAGTTTCATTAAAATCTGACAGTTATTTCTATTTTTGCAAAATTTTCAAAATTAATGCGTGTCATAAGGAAAAAATGCACAAAAAAATCGCAATGTTATTTCCTACAAGTTCCGGTGATGACGAGAACAAGGTTTTTTCAATCGAATGTTAGAATATTCTAATAAACGCAGAAAAATTTTGAAAAATAATAAAAATTTACTTTGTTCTTTCCTCTCAATAGTAACATAAACAATTAGATGATAAAATTTGTTTTTCGGCAAGTTTGGCGTCTTTTTCATCGAGCTATGCTCTTTTTTTAACGATCTCGTGGACATACCTAAATAAAACTATTTACATTTGGAAACTTGAATTTTTTCTATTTATTCTTGGTGTGCTTTGTGAATTTTTACTGTTAAATCAGCTTTAAATTAAAGAGGAACAAGTATTACTTTTTGACTGGCGCTCATATCACAAGTGAAACATAAGGAAACTATATCGAGGACAAGATTTGAAAAGAAGGTGACAATGTTGGGGACTTGATTTGGAGTCCTGACACATTTGTGTTCATTTTGGTATGCCTTGAGTACTTCTAATATTAAATCTGTTGTAATCAAAGAAGAACATGTATTCATTTTTGACTGATCATCACACCATCATTGAGAAAGAAGAGATGAAGGTGAGGACTAGATTTGGGTTCCCGAGACATCTGTGTTCATTTTGGTGTGCGTCTAATATTAAGACTGTTGTAATTAATGAACATGTGTTACTTTTTGACTAACCTTCATACTTCCTATGAGCTGCAAAGTGAATTAATGCATTCCTTAATCAAATGAAATTCAATTATAAGTTGAAATAAACTTTAGAACTATTAATGAATCTTTAAAAGATTCTGGTTTTCTACAGGTATAAATTTCTCTACAATTTCAGTTTTTTTTAATAAAAGTATTTCATCAAAGGAGCCAGTTTTTATGACAATTTGGATACAGCTGCATGCAAACTGCTTCATTGAAAATAAAAACTGTTCAGTAATAACTGAAATGCCAATAATATACGTCCAAGAAAATGAAAAGTGGTTTCAAAGCAAATTGATTTCAGATTCTATAATCAAAGCCAAATTTGTTAACTCGTGATTTTCTTCAAGTTCATATTAATTTCCTTCTAAATTAAACAATTTTTGGTCTGTCCATACATGAAAAAAGGGGACTGTTCAATTCACACAAGAATTTGAAATTATAGCAGAGTTGTATAAAAAGAATTCTTAAAAGAAATATTCTTTCTTGTCTCTAACATGTACAAGGATATTAAGATAATGAAAATATAAATGTTTTCAAATTCTTCACAACTGAGAAACACTTGAAAAAATTTTCTTTATGCAAAATATGCACAGAAAATCAGAGGCTCAAGTGATGAATATGAATAAAATTTAAATGAGATTTAAATCGGTTGTAGTTAATGAAATTCTAATGAAAGCCAGTATTTAAGTGAGTATAACTGATTGAAAAGAATAAAGAGACAGTGATATTAATTAATGCAATGTGGAATGATATTAAATCTGAAATAAAAAGGGAAAATAAAGTAACTGCACCAAAAAACCTGGAAAGATTACAAATGACAAGAAAAAAAAAGTTTCCCAAGAAATGAGAATACTGGAAAAAAAATAAATGGCCTTTTTTTAATTTGGGTGATAGGTTCTTTTTCTTTTGTTTCTTTGTTTATATTGATGTATCCATATATCGTTTTTCCTTCTTTATATGGAAACATCGATCATGTATCAGTGTTTCTTTCTTTATATCATTTATCATTTTTTTTGTTTCTTTATATGATGTACCTTGTCAGAACTCAATTTTTTTTAACTAAAATGGATGTGCTCACTTCAACATCCACAGCTATTATCACAAAAATAGATTTCGTCTGGATCAGCACACCCACTCCCAGAATACTACCCCAAAATATCAGGGTCATAACACATCTTTTCTGACCAATAAGAAAAGCCCACATGGTTTTCACAACAGCCATTTCTGAGCCACCAACTGATGATAAAGCCAATGCCATTTATAGCCACAAAGGCAGGTCCAACTCAGCTGGCGGCATGAGTGATTCAGCCCCAAAGAAGGCAAAACTTAACCAAAGCACTTCCATCAACAACGACTCCTTCAGCCGGCAACAAAACCAAAAGCAGAGACTAACTCTTGACTATTACAATACAATAATTGACGTTAATATTTCTCCTACTAGTCTATCTTGCTTGACTATACATGTTGTTGATTTTCCCCACATGCCTATGTCAACTACTACTGTGTTACACTCCAAATGAACTTTCAGCCTTCCATGACTGATAGCCAATATCTCAGAAAGAGCTTTGTAAATCACAGGAAATAAAAACCCTTTCATTTATCTCTACCAGATCTCATTTATTATCTTGTCACTCCCATTTTTTTTCTTGTTAATCGTAAGGCCAATGTTATATGTGCAAACAACCATATACACTTCATATAATTGGGACCTCGCATAAGTCGGATTTTTGTTAATTGGGATGATTTATTATCCTTACAGGTTTTGCTATATAAAACCTCTTTTGATTTTTCCCCTTTAATGGGACATTGCCTAAGTGGGACGTGCAGTAAGTTGTATGATTTTTTTAAGTAGACAAAATTTCTCCATTTAAGTTGTATTTAAAGAAAATTTTGCTGGATTTAACTTTTAGTTTCTAATATAGAAAAAGATCCCTAAACAACTATCACATTTTCTATCACATGAGATATATAAATCATAATATAATATAATTTCATCATGGCAGATATATAAAGCAAAAATGAAACAATAAAACATGTATGAAAAATACAAAGTGATAAAAGATATAGACACTAGTCCAAAGGCTGATATTGCAGTAAAGAAATGCAACATTTCAAAACAGATCATATCGCATTAGGTGTAAAATCAGGCCACAATTTAAGGTTCGGTGAAGGGTAACACTACCTAGCAATGTGTGTGACCATCTCTATACAAACATAATTTTAAAATGATAAAAGATGTAAATGAAGACATTCAGTTTCACTAAATGATATTTAGTTCCTTAGATGTTTTTAGCTACTTACTAGTCAAAAACATTAAACTATATTGTAACTTTATTGAAGCTAAAATTGTTTGATTTTGTTCAGTGGCATATCAACCTCTATGGGTTATTTTATTTTGAACGCGATTGTATGCTTTCAACTACAGATAAAATGTATTGTTGGTAATTTCATTATAAATATGTATTGTTGGTAATTTTTTTATATGAAAATGTATTACTGGTATTTTTTACTATAAAATGTATTTTTATACTTTTATAGTGTTTTGTTTTTGTTTGGTGGGGTTAACTATATGCCCATAGCTGGGGCTATAACAGGTGTTACTACCCCAGGTCAAGGTGGACCTGGGAACAATAGCAATTAAGAGATGGTTCCATTCTCTTCAAAACCTATAATCTCCTGACCAGAGAGCTTGCTGCCAGATGTAGTTTATCATCATATAGAATGTTAGACTAAATGAAAAAGCCCTCTTAGCTTCAATAGTCTTACACTTTACAAACAGGCAAAAATTGATACATTTAAGTGGTTTTGATGCCCTCTCTTTTCATTGGAAATGTTCCCTAACAATTATGCCATTTTCTGGGACTTAGATGCATATACATAACAACAAATGTACACTAATGTGGACCAATGTTGAAAAATGTCATCTAGCAGTTTTTCTACTCTTGTGACACTATCATAATGGAATAAATTTACAACCAGATCATTGGCAATATTGTTTCAATTCTGATGCTGCTTAATTTGATGAATAAACTTGTATTTGCTCTGAATTATAACATTTTATAGTTCTTGGTCCAAAACGGTCATTTATTTTGTTTCAATCTGATATGTGTTCTCTATTTTCTGATTGACTCATATTAATATTTCCATTAATTTTATGCCATTCCCACTAAATGGATAGACTAGACCATATTGAAATTACTAGTAGCAAAACTACTCAGGATACAACTATCAAAAATGGCCGTTTCCTGAGTGACCATTACTATGTTTGCACCATTCTTTTAAAATAGAATTCATCTCCAAATGATCACTGGCTAAATGTAAATTGTTAAAACAATGTTTTAAATATTTTTTCAATTATTAAAAGATGGATAACTTGTCCTTTTTTTAAATTTATTTACTGCAGTCAGCAAAAACGTTAGTCTTCATTTTCCCATGACTTTACATTTGATATCAAATTGTAGATATCATTGCCAATGAAAATAATGAAACTGAATATATATATATATATATATATATATATATATATATATATATATATATATATATATATATATATATATATGTTATGGTCCAAGTTCCTTGCACCACGGTGATGGTCCAAGGTAGAAGCAATGAAGAATAACTCGAACACAAGTATGGAATAACACAGATATATTACAAACAGAAATATGTACAAAGAAGTAGACGTATTAGTAATGAATATCAGATTTGGTTAGCGTGAACTATGTTGTCTCGACAAGTATCACTATTCCAATGTCTTACAGTAATCGTCTGACTCTGTCTCTGTCTCTGACTGACTGACTCTGACTGACCACTGCTTCCTCTTGAGGCGCAGTATTTATAATGTCTGGAATAGTGCATTATTATTATGGGTAAGTTCCCATAACACCCCCAACTTCTGAAACATTTGCATAGCAGGGGTTTTTAATATCTTTTTTTCTTTTTCTCTGTTTCCAAAAGTTTCTGTGAACTTCCGTTTTCTGGACGATTTTCTTGGTTCTGGCATTGTTTGCAGCCTTTTTATATCAAATGTATCGAAAATCGTGTCCACCTCTTCTTGAGGTGGACCGTTAGCATTCTGTAACAGTCTCTTCCTTATTTGGTTTATGTGTCTTCTATGTGAGAATATTTGTCCCTGTACTATGTAAACCATATTGCCGATTCTTTTCTCAATTGTGCCTTGCTCCCAGTAAGATGTGTTATTTTTATAGGCTTAAAAAAAAACTTTTTCTCCTGGGAGGAATTTTCTTTTTGTTGCGTAAGGCTGTGTTACTTGTTTCGTTTGACTAGGTAGCAATTTATCAAATGCTGATCTGATTTTCCTAGCAAACATTACTTCTGATGGTGTAGCATTATTTGGCGTAATTCGATATACCTGAAGAAATTGCTGTAATGCTTTTTCCATAGGCACATCGTATGCTTTTCGTAACGCTCTTTTGAGTGTATCAACAAATCTCTCCGCTTGCCCATTTGATCTTGGGTGATAAGGCAGGGATGTTTTACTTGATAAATTTCACAAAACTCTTGGAAGTCTGTTGATGTGAATTGCGTTCCATTATCTGTGACTAGGCAATCCACTACACCAAACCGAGCGAATAGTTCATAGTAGAACCAGTCAATTGGTCCTGCATAATCTGCGGTTATTCTTGACCACGGACGATCAGTCTCTGGCCATGGCTTATGTATGATTGGCGGTGCTTTGGCTGCTAAGTTACAACCCTTGCATATTTCCACCATCTGAGTAATATCCTGGTCCATATTCTTCCAATATACATAGCTTTGCATTAGCGACTTCATTCTATTTTTACTAGGATGGCCCCTGTGGAAATCCTTTAGGGTTCGCTTTTGTAATGTTTTGGGAATTACAACCCTTTCATTGTAAAGTAGCACATTATCGCATAGAGAAAAGCTGTCCGATATTTGCTTATCTTTTTCTGCTATTTTTGCTTTTGTTTCATTTATAAATTCGTCATTTTTGGCTTCATTTTTTATGTCTTGTAATGTGACAGGGAGGTTTCTAACTGTACAACATAGTACTGTCCTGATATCTTCTTCATTTCTTAAGGCTGCGATTACCATATCTTCCAATGGTTCTGTCTTTGTTGGTATAAGTCTCGACAGACCATCCGCATGCCCGATCTTTTTCGTTGGTAGGTATTCCAATCTGAAATTGTAGTTCAGAAGAATCATTCCCCATCTAAGTAACCTCTTTGCAGTGTATACTGGTAGACTTTTTTTCGAACCAAAAATTGTTAGTAACAGTTTGTGATCCGTCTGTAGTGTAAAATATCTACCATAGATGTACCTATGAAACCTTGTGACTGCAAAGATAATACCCAGAGCTTCTTTCTCTATTTGTGAGTAATTTTTCTCCGCTGGTAGTACAGTTCGAGAAGCATGTGCGATGGGTTTTATTGTCCCATCTTGCATTTTATGCAATATACACACTCCAACTCTGTAGGCACTCACGTCACTTGCTACAATAATTTCTAGTTTAGGATCGTAGTGTGGCAAAAATAAATCTGAAGTTAACGTCTTAATTATTTTTTCAAATGCTTCCTGGCATTGATCTGTCCACTGCCAAAATTTTTCTTTCTTTAGCAGCTCATTCAGTGGTGCGCGAAGTTTATGCATCTGAGGTATGAATTCCTGGTAGTAATTCACTAATCCTAGAAAACTTTGTAATTCTGTAATGTTCTTAGGAACCTTTTTTATTTATTGTTGTTGACCTTTCAGGGTCTGGTCGTCTACCTTCTTGATCTATGATATGGCCAAGGTATTTAATTTCCTTCATGAAAAAATCACGTTTGTAATATTATTTAACTTTTTCTGATGAAGCCTTTTTAGTCATTCATTTGGGACTAATATTTTTCATCTGATTTTTCTTGCTTTTACACCTCCTAGTAATAGTCTTGTCTGAATTTCTTTAATGAAAAATTTTCAATTATTATTCATTTTCTTACTAGTATATTATTATTGCTTTTAAATTGATTAGTAAGTGTGATAAGTTGCCTACATTTCTTAGATGAAGCTTTGTCACTTATAAAATAATTTTAGACTTCTATTTCTTTCATTGTTTTTGTTTTTACACCTAGTACTTGTCAAAAGTATTTGAATTTCTTAGATTAAACATTTTTACTCATTATTCTTTAGTACTTTTTAATGTTATTTTTATTACTACTACTAATTGTCATAAATTGTTTTGAATTTTGAAAACTTGTCACATAAATTCATTTTGGACTAGTGTTTCTTTCATGTTAATTTCAGTCACATTTAATGTAAGCACAAGATCTTTTCAAAAGATGTTAGTAAGCAGTGTGTACTGGGAGTAAAGAATAACCCTCATTGATTCAAACATCTCTTATTCTCTGAGGCAGCGGACTTATCAATTGGGCTATAAAGCCTAATCAGTTACAATCATTCTGTTATATCTCGTGCAAGATATAATAAACAAAGTAACCCGAATGTAGGTTTTCAATAATAAGTTTATAATCGGATGTAGTACAGAGACAGAGTCGAGAGTATGCTAAACCTCAATAGGTGTTAACAAACGAAGTTGCTCTTGACTGTCTGCTGTGGTCGTACTTAATCGGCAAACAGTCCGTCCATTATCGTGAATGGGGAAGTTGGGTTATACCATCACAACACATTCAAATCTCAGCAAATAGATTTCTTTGTTTTCCACCAAGTATCTAATATGTTGCCATCTTTTTTGTTTCTCTAGATGCATAAATAAACCTGTAGCATAATGATGCAAAAAGTATTTAATTTGGACAAATATTTTTCAACATAATCCACTTCTTTGTCAATGTACTTAATCCAGTAGTGAATATTAAACACATAAATCAAACATTAGAGTAAAATTTCCATCAAAATTCACCTACCAACTACAATTCAAGCTATGGACTTACTGATCCACCTTTGTACATACAATAATCCTAATATTATTCAACTTTCTTAAATAAATCTTTGTTATTTATTAACTTTTTTTTATTAATATTTCTTTCATCTTAATTTCTGTTGCTTTTTATTACAACTCTTACATTATCCTTGTACAATGATTAGTAAGCAGCTTTCAAGTATTGACTAGAATAAGTCATTGGCAATATTCATCCTCATATTCCTCAGCCTTTGTCTGTTAAGGGGATTAAACTACAAACATCAACTGATAACAACAAGCCATACTAATGACTAATGAACATGGAACAATGTTTTGGGAGTTGCAATAAAAAGCAGCTGAAATTAAAATGAAAGAAAATTTTTTTTATTTTAATTGCATTCAATAAGCTTTTCACTTGATGTAAACATACCCAGAATCGGCCTCTTTCATCAACTGGACAAATAAACCTCTGTCCCGTCTCGATTCTCATTTGTATCTCATGTTGCACAGATCCGGGGAAAAACCCTGTGTACATTCAGAAAAAGATGAAATTAATGCCATTGGCGTGGAAGGGAAAACACGAACCCTAACCCTGCCATAGACTCGATTGTTTACTCAAGGATTCATTTACATGGACTGGTGGGGAGGTTTACTTGTGAGACCTGCTACTTCTGCCATGACAGATTAACAGAGGAGATCTTCCCTTCAGCCAGTGAGAACTCCAAACTCTCCTACCACCCCTCGGCTGAACTCTACAGCATGATTTGTAGTTCACAACTCCCTGATGGGCAGTCCAGATCTCTCTCGATAGAGGGCCCGTACCCCACCAAATAAGTAGCGTCAGATCACCTTGGATACACCCATTAAAGCGTTTCTAAGAGAATAAAATGACATTTGGATACTTTCCTCTTCATCCTTTAAACAATTTTTGAGTGTTCCTCCTTCTTATAGACACAAGTAGCATTAGTAGTAGTAATATTATTTTGAATTTTCATTATTCCAAATTTATGTTAATTTTAATGGCTCTAAAACTAATCTTTTCTTTTTTAATTGTCTTAGAGAAACTTTTTTGCCTTTCATCAGCATGGGTGGTGCTATTTTCCATGAGAGTAATGTATTGTGTTAGCTTGATCTAATGTTTTTCACCAAAATGAATTTGCTAAATCTGCTACTAGCAAAATTGGTTCACTCTAAACGTGCTAAACAATTTTTCTTCAATTTTTCTACAAGGTAACCAAAAAAGTTCTGTCCGTTTTTTGATTAGTCATTGAATGAAGTTGAAATATATACGAAATGCGTGTAGCAATTGTTTTCAAATTCGGACAGCCAGAAGTAGGAACATCAGACGTTATAAAAAACATGCGCACCGTGCCTGGCCATCAGTTATAAGCCAGACAGCTGTGAGAAGGATGGAAGTGTCTATAGATTTCGTTCAGGGCTGTTTGCTTTACGACTTCAAAGTGGGCTTATCAGCAGCTGCATCAAGTCGCCGCATATGTCAAGCGTTTGAGGATAGTGCTGTGGATGAACGTACTGCAAGGCGTTGGTTTCAAAAATTCAAGTCTGGACATTTGTCTCTCCATGATGAGCCTCGCAGTGGATGACCACAGGTCTTGAATGACGGAGTCCTGAAGGCGGCCATTGAAGAGGACAGTAGTCTAACGTATGGTGAACTTGCAAGACAGTTCAACGTTTCTGATGAAACAGCACCGCCTAGGTAAGACGTACAAACTGAGCAAGTGGGTTCCGCAAACGCTGTTGGAGGTCCACAAGGGACAACGAGTGGCAGCCTGTGTATCGCTGCTTTCTCACCACCATACCGCATCCTTATTCAATCGAGTGCTTACCAGTGATGAAAAGTGGGTTCTGTACGAAACTCCCAAGCATTCCAGACATTGGTTGTCTCCTCAGGATGCTGTCCCTTACACCGCAAGACCGCCTATGCACCCACGCAAGATTATGTTTTGTGTCTGGTGGACAGGTCGTCAAGTGGTTCATTATGAACTGCTACCAACGGGCCAAACGGTCACTGGAGACCTATACTCGCAGCAATTGAAACGTGTGCAACAGGCATTGTGCCAGAAGGAGCCAGCACTGGTGAATCGCAAAGGTGTGCTTTTCCTCTATGACAATGCCAGGCCCCATGTCGCGCGAGTGGTCAGGGATACCATACAGCAACTTGGGTGGCAGACTTTGTGCCATCCACCTTATTCACCTGACCTTGCGCCATCCAATTACCACCTCTTCCACTCCCTGGATAATCATCTTTGTGGGAAATCCTTCACCAATGAAGCAGATTTGCGCAAAGCCCTCATGGACTTCTTTGTGTCAAAACCCCCCCGAGTTCTACCGCAAGGGCATTGAACAGCTGGAGAATCGTTGGCAGAAGTGCTGGATGCCGATGACGATTACTTCGAAGACTAAATATAAGTTACACATATTGTGAAGAGTTTTCTTTTTTTCCTTTAAAAACGGACAGAACTTTTTTGGTTACCTTGTAGAATCTATCTTGCACCATTATAAGTCTATCATTTATCTGTGAATATTGAATATTGGTGGCATACTTGGTCTGGTACTTCTGCTATGTATCTAGAGATTCTTGTCTAAATCAAAAGAAAATGCAAGGTTATTGGTCCTGAGCTGGCATCTTAGCTTCAATCACTTTCCCATTGCCATAACATAGTTTTCATGTACGTTTTCTATATTTTCATGGCAACTGTTTCCTCTTTGGTACCTAGATATCATGAATTTAAGTACTAAATACTAGATTGGCAACTAGGTTTCATCATATGTTGGAATTGCTAGATGTAACTGTAAATTCTATGCTAACAGTTTCTCCTTCCACACTTTTCACTTGTGGAACTTTTCCCAGCTTCTTGCTTTCCAGTCAAATTTGATCTTCAAAAATTGAAATGTGAGTCAGTCATCATCTTGTCTATTTAATCCTGTTCTTTTATTGTCTTTTCCCCTCACTGATGTTTTCACAGTTTCTGTCACTCTCATTAACCCTTTGTGTCTTGGTAGCTTTATTGCTTTGCATGGGGTAAATTGATTTGAAAAAAAAAGAAGAAAAAAGAGATGAATCACTGTCAGTGATTATTAATTTCTGATGGTTATTTTATTTTAATTTCAATCATTTTTCATCTTAACAGCTTGCATTATTTCTGATCAATGCTCTTTACTCTCTGTTAGGAAAAGTAAGATGTCTGCATTCCGTTAAAGAAAGTTCTTTTAAAGACATACCACAACACAGTAATTCAGCACAGGATCATACCGCTTTCAAAACAAAGTCTGCAAAACATACACTTTCTTTTTTACAAAAAGAAAACTAAAGATTTAATCAACTTGTAAATAATTTATATAATAAATTTCAAAACCCAATGCTAAACAATTGTAAGGAAGCCTATAATGAACATAAATTATGCTGTAGCAAATTGTGGTTTATCTCCATCATCTGATGGTTTTACTTCAACATTTTCATCTTCTTCTTCTGGATCATCTTCGATTGCTTCAAATTCTGGAAGTCGGTATGTCCTAAGGATTGGATCTCTGGATGGCATCCATTCTGGTATGATTTTACTGTGAATTCTCCAATGTCCATACAAATTGGAGATGTGATTCTCCAAGACAACATATTCTAATACATCTTTTACTACATTCTCACTGCCATACATGAGACGACCAAATCTGTCATAGATGGCAAGACACTGAAAGTAAAAAAAGAAAAAAAAGGAAAATATCTTTTTTCAAATCATTTCTTTTAGCAACATTAAAAGAAATTTTCTAAGATAATGGATTTTATTTTTATCACTTCAACATTTTATTTTTAGTGGATATTCATATTTGAGTAGATGCTCCATTTATTTATAAAACAGTATATATATTTATTTATATTTACCAGGCTGAATATTCAAGAAATCTCAAAGAAAAATATGAGCTCTCCGGCAAGATTCAAACCAGGGGATTTCTTGAATATCCAGGTCGTGATTAAAAGAAATATTTATAATGTATGAACAAGACATCCTATTAAGATAGTCTATAGAATCATCATGAGATTTTACTGAAATATTTTTAACAGATCCACTTTAATATTGGAAGTTGTTGATTCCAACCCAATGGGAGTGAGCACTAAAACCCTCCCCCCCCCTCCCCAAATTTATAGACAAATCATACAGATGCATGTTGGGATTTCTTTCTAACCAATAAAAATGGACCACTTCTCAGTCTCATCTGCCATATTTTTGTTCTTTCTTGCCTTGAAGTCAGAATGCTACAACTGCTTGACTGTATCTCTTTTGTGTGTTAACACCATTCGTACTCTGTGAACTTTTTCCCTTATTACTTTTGCTTTTGCTAGTTTTGATATGCATATATATTGTTCGCTTACTATTATTTTAACCCGTTTTTTTTTATTCCTTTTCTTATTGTTTACTAAGAACTTTGTCAATTCCGTTTGTTCAGCATTTTGCCAATAACTTGACAGAAGTGAAAATATTCTGAATAAAACCAACTCAAGAGAAGCAGATTGCATTAATAAACATGGTAAAAATTTCTCTTCACAAAGCTTTTAGGCACAATCTTACTAAAGTCTCACATAGAAACAAATGCAAAAATATCTACAAGGAAAATTTGAAGAAAAATAATAATTTGAGACTTTCAAAACAAAGAGAATATTATATAGCTTAAAAGTTTTAAATATGCCACAGAAAACTCAAATATGATTGAAATGATTAAAAATTTAAAAACCTACAAAATAAATGCAATTATAAATAATTTTCTTATATTCCTTTATTAATTTTAACAGTGAAATGATTTAAATCATAAAATAAAATTAAAACATCGATGTAAAATTAATATATCATGGTTATCAGCCAACCATTCCAGTAGTTGTCTCCCTTGTTACTGAATTACCTCCTTTCTATTTTAACCTTTGAAATTTATTCATACATTTAACAAAGCTGTTAAATTTTATCGAAAATGTAAAAATCCAAATCAGAAGTACAATTCATAAAAATATTATACACATCCTGGTGAAAATCTTAAGACTAGATACAAAAGGGTTAAAAAGATATAAAATACTGTTACTTTAATCAAAATATATTTGCAAAACATTTCCATTTAATTAGAAAATGTAGTTTATCAACAAACAAGTGAACATTTTAAGCTTTTAATTGATTAATTTAAACAAACATTGAAAAAAGGATTTTTTTGGTTGGTCATAAAGATAAGTCCATGTAAATAAAAATAACAAATACAGAACAAATAAGTCACAACGACAATTTAATTCTCAGTATATCCTCCATTTTTGCGAATTACTTCGAAAATTCGCTTTTGCATATTCATTATTAACTTCTGCATAAGGGTGCTTGGGATGCTCGCCTAGGATGCATAAACTGCAGCATGAAGAGCATCCACAGTTTCAAATTGCGATCCATGTTTATAAACATCCTTTGCCATCCATCCGCAAACATTCTCGATTTGGTTTCGATCTGGAGAGCGTTGTGGATTGCAGCATTGTCCTGGTGGAAAATCCAGTTTTCTCCACATAGATGAGGGCCTTCAGTAATTAGCAATGCCTTTCTTAACATGTCAATGTAACTAGCGCTGTTTGACAACCTTTTACCTCCAGTAACTCAAGAGTTACATTGTACGAAAATGAACCCCAAACTATAATTGATCCACCTCCACTGTGTCATGTTAAGAAAATTTCTTTTGGGACATTTTTTGCATGTCAGTAACGCTGAAAACCGTCTGGGCCATCAATATTGAATTTTTTATCATCTGAAAACAACACTTTTTTCCATTTATCCACATCCCAAGTTTGATAATTGGAAGCAAATTGTGGATGGGAGGTTTTATAGTGAAGAAGAAGGCGAGGCCTCTGCAACCATTTCAAGTTCTTAAACCCTTTCTTATTTAAATGCTGCCAAATTGTTCGAAAGCTGCATTCAGAATCTGTATTTGCTTTTATCTGATTTGATGTTAGGCTTGAATCTCTCTTAACTTCTCACCTAATTTGTATCTGGTCTTAAGATTTTGACAGGTGTGTATAATGATGATTCTATACATACTGAAGATATGGAAAAATATCGGATGTAAAGACAAACTAACAAACTGATTACACCAAATTACATTTATGTTTATGCAAAATAAAGATTTAATCAAATATTATTTTAGTATAATAATAAACATGTTTGCTGAATCAGTTAAATGCAAATATTTTAATGTACTTCAATATAAATACTTTAAATATTTGAATGACATCTAATAAAATATTTTTCTTGTGTTAAAAAATGCTTTTTACAAACTCATTCATAATGTTCTCTTGGAGATATGTGTAAGAGGCCTCTGCAGAGGCCATTATTCTATGAGATTGCTTAGGAATGCTGAATCAAACAAGATATTTCAAATGGACTCATCACAAAGATGCTCAAAATTGCAACTAATTTTTTCTGGTTTTTATTTTTTTTAAATATTTAGGTTTAACCAGGAAAGAGAATAAACTAACCTGTTGGGTAAACAAACGTACTGTTACTTGTGCATACAGATTCTCTTTACTCATCATATCTGTAACTCTGACATGGACAACACGAGGAGGCTCGATAGAACGGACAAAATTCCACTTAAATGTTTTCAATTCAAGTCCATGGGTAAGTTCCTGTAAAGAAAAATCCATTATTCTTCAATCACATTTAGTAAATCTTAAAAGTCTATTGAAAAAAATTATCAACACTTACAGGAGAAAAAAAAAGCAATTTTTAATGCTATGTCCATTCAAGACAAAGACAATTCACAGATTTATTTTCTTTATTATCTGTGAAACAGTTCTAAGACATTTCATATCACTCTTTCTCAATATTACACATTTGGTCTGAGTTAGAAACTGAAAAATGCTTTTCCCAAGAACATCATACAGAGTTTTCAATGTGAAACCCCAAAAGATTAATATTTGTATCAGGATCAATGAAAATAGTTTTTTAAATATACTTTTAATGAAAAACTCTTTCCTTTTAAAAAGAAAAGATCATGTCTAGTTTACTTGAGTGAGCAGTTATTCAAATATGTGCATTTATTTATTTCACAACTTTCCTGTCTTATGTATAAATATGTGGGGGAAATATCACTTTCTGCTGTTAAGCTGATAAAATGACTTTCATTATGACTTTATTTAATATTTAATTTCAGATACATTTTGTGGTACCAAATTTGATGAGATGTTAAGCATTTTGCTAGAATATTTCCCAACAGACATTTTTATCCATAAACTTTTATCTTGTGTTTTCAACAAAGACTTCTTATGGTTGGTTACAATCAATGCTCAGCAGATGTGCCAAGAAATATTCCAATCATTTTATGAGTATGCATCTTATAACTCATTGGAAGGTCTTTGGGTCAAGACATCAGCAGCAGCAATGGGTGTGTCAATAGGAAGATATCCCTAGAGAGCCTCTTCAGGCTGGTTTTGAATTCAGAATTGTCCTTCTCCTAAGCTGGTTGCCCTACCCTTCTAAGTCTAAAGTGTCCAGTCTACCATACAGCTTCCACTCAGAAGAAATGTGTTCAAGTTAAAATTGGTACAAAGGAAATACAAATAACCTTAACCAAAAATTGATCATCATTCACAGATTCCATTATCTGCTCCAATAATCATTATGGCAATTGCATTTCTACATTTTTATTTATAAGCATGCATAAATAGGAATTCCGTGTTTATGTGCCTGTCTGCATCTATGTGTGTAATTAAACATCAGTATTTCAAAGACCAACCATCAGAATTTGATTTGGAGATGTTGGTTGGGCTTAGATATTTTCACTACCCATTCATATGTACATACATTAATTTTTGTTTTAAATGCCTCATATTTCAGATAGGTCTTTTGAAACTTGGAAGCACTAATTATTTTTTTTAATTATTATTACCTATCCCATAATAGTTGTTACATTTGCAGACAAATTTCATAAATAAATTATGGGACAGAGAGAGTAAGTTTTTTTTAGATCATTAAATAAAACGGAAATATATAATAGCAAATTTAAATGAAAAAATATATTTTAGGAGTTTTCAAAACCTGAGAGATGTTACACTTTGAAACATAATTGACTTGATTTTTATTTACGTTTTTTACCAGTTTTCAGTTTTGCTTCAACTGTTTAATGTTTAGTTTTGTGTTTCAATAATTCAAATTAAATCTGAACAACAATATGTTTTTTACAATGATAAAACATTTTTAGAAAGCAATTTTGAAAATGTAAGACTCATTAATAATTGACCAAAAACAAAAAACAGCAATCTTATATGAAAACAATTTTATTATTAAAAAATAACAACAATAATAAAAAGGCAATAAATTAAAGGCACATACTTACAGGATAAGCTTTCTCAGTGACCAACTCATGCAAACGTTCTCCGTTTTTCTTTACACTAGATAAAAAAAGACATATTTGTGTAAAGAAATGCATTCTTATAAAATGGTTAAAAAGTGTACTTGAGAAGAAGACATATTTGAAAGGGTCAACATTTTTGTCTAATATTTTGACATTTATTTAAATCACCATCAGAAAAGCTCAAGTAAAAACAAGTCATTTTATTCTTTTATTAGAAAGTTAAAAATGTTTATTGTACAATAAAGAATAGAAGACATGTAAGCATAAATGAGAAAATAAAGACAATTAAGTAAACTCCAACAAACTGGGATAGAAAGGTGCAAGTGGATAACAACACTCAGAAAACAGCCTCAGTCTGCCTACTCTATGTGAAGGGATTATTGGAAGAAATGCAAAAGATCTAGGGTCTATATAACATCAGGACAACCTTCAAAAGTGGTTCAACACTTTGGAGATACCTCTTCCGAGTAAGACTCCTCCATAGAATAGAACACGATTAAGGACTGTGTGTACGTCATCCCATACAGTTGTGGTAAGAAATATAAATGATAAACAGGCTGCCTTTTTGAGACTGCAGGAACACCATAAAGCCGTAACACAAGGGGAAATAAAAAAATCAGGCATAGCTGACAACATATGGAGAGAAAAGTGAGATCACTGCCTCCTGTGGGATGAGGTTGAAATAAGAGACAGAGAACATCAGTGGAAAATACTTAAGCTTAAGGAATCAGTGCATATGCTTGGCCACAAAAATCTCCTAAGCCAGGCAAGCATAGAAATGAATGCAATATGGGAACCAGAGTGCCAGAGAAAAACAATAATAACAAAATTGTAATATGAGCTCTGGTAAAAAAAAAAAGAAGGTTACTGAGACATTAGGTTTATAAGTCCCCAAAATTCATAAACTAATGTCTTCAAGGACACAAGGCCCAGTGGATAAAAGCGTTGGTTGAATCCAGTGAGTAGAGTAGAGCAGAGTAGAGGTAAACAAAAACTTGGAGAGTAAAGTTAAAGGGAGATAACTGATACTGAGACATCCGGAAGAAGCATGGCATGTGAAACTAGAACACCCTACGCTGGTGGATGAAATGAAGGATTCAGTTCGAAATTCCAATGACCTGAAGAAGGTTTGAGCATTCAACAGCTGAAGTATCATGAATATAGCAATGAAGATGAAGACAACAGTCTGAACAATATAAATAATGTAAATAGTTAAGTAAAAGCTCCAAAATTTGAAAACGGATCAAAGACAACTTGACAAAATATCTTAAAAATAGTCTACTTACTTTTCAAGTAATTTTTGTGCTTCCATCACAATGTCTTGAGCTTCTTGGGCAAATTCTTTAGTGTCAAAATCAGCCAAATATTTCTTTATTTTACGGACAGACATGAGTGATGTGCCTTTTTTCTCCAGCCCTGTTAACCTTTGTTTAGCACCCTAAATATTTTTATAAAGAAAATAACAAATATAAAGAAAACTGATACAAGTTTTTTTTATCTCGATATTAATATGTTTAAGTGATTGCTATGGGAGAATTTGTGTCAACGTCTGGATTCTTGCCAAAATTGAAAACTCAAAAATACAAGTATTGAATATTTTCAAATTAGGAAACCAATATATATTTGAAAAGAGTTGTATTTTTAAATACTGTTTCCTGCCATAGAAACACCTTTGTATAATTTGTCAAAGAATATATAGGGAAAAGCTAATAATAATTAGCTGCTGATTTATCTGTATTCACATAATGTTCAATGATCAAAAACAACAATATTTTGATTTGTAACCATAATTTAATCATTTAAAATCATATGCTACTTTGATTTTTTTTAATAGACAAAATGAATGACAGATATTTTTCAAGAATTTAAAAAATGCCTCTTTAATCCTAAATTTTGAAAGTACTTTTTTATTTTTAATATCTTCATATACTTTTCAATTAGAATAAAAAATATTTAAAGTTTATAAAAAAATATCTTATTCACATTGCTGTCTTGTTACAATAAAAGGTAATAAAAATTCAATGCTAAATTTATTTTTATTTTTTAAATAAGTTTAAGTCATCAATATTATTTGTAAAAAGAAATAATTACAACTCAAGGAAATAATTGCAAATGGTAAAATTTAAAAAAAACATCTCAAGTAAATATTTGGAAGGTAATTTTAACTAAATATTTCAATATACTGGTGTATTGGTATGTCACTTAACTGCTTGTTTCAACCCATTTAACTTATTTTATTAAAATTTTAAGACTTAATGAAATAACTAAAATATCTTCTTTGAAGATTAATTTTGGTTTTAATACCCAGAAAATGACAGGAAGTTAATTGTTAAAAACATAAAAGAAATACTTTTGCATACCTCATATGCTAGACTATTATTAATCCAATATTTTTGGAATCACAATCTAACCTGCTATAAGGATAACATGTCAAGTTGTCAAAAGATAAATTTTATTAAGTCTCAAGCAACAAAAAATTTAGTTAACCATAGTAAAAGATTCAACAAAATTTAGTTACAATGGATTTTAACAAAATATTACTTGAAATATATTGAATATCTGTTTCCAGTCAACACCTCAAAATAGAAAGGTTAAAAAAAATGCTTAAATTTATACACATTTCATCTGACTATGTATGGATGACCAAACATGATAAAATAAACAATGTTTGAGGTATAAATTAAGATAATTAATAAACTTGTATGCTAAAAAAGTAGATGCCAATCAAAAAAAAAAAAAATTCTTTTAACCATCTAAATTATTTTACTGGTCTGAAAATTATTGGGATCTACCTTTTTTTAGTAATGGGAGTGACCAAGTCTGTTACATTCACTTTTTGTACTAATACTCTTGAGAAAGTCATGAAGCCATCTCTTTTATCCCTCCCAGCTATGGGTTAAATAGTAACACAAACAGTTGTCTCTAGCATTGGATGGCAGCCAGTCAAGAAGGACTGAACTCTGAATTCCAAACTGTGGAAAAGGCAATGGGAAACAATTCCACTATCTTTCCCAAGAAGTTGTGACAATTTACTCATAATAAGTAAAAAGAATCTCAAGTGAGCTAGGAGGGTACCCTACGTTGTAATAGGACATGACATTAAAAGAAGAAAAAAGAAAGAAACATGAACGGAAAGTTGGCTGTCAGATTCATGTAAAACACCAGTCCAGAAAATATTTTTTAAGCAAAAACTAGGAAATTCTTTTCATAGATCATTTATTTAATTGATTTTAAAAATAAACTATTTTTAATGAAATTTAATTGTATAATCGTTTGTGTAAGAAAACAGTTTCCATCTGTTCTGATTGAATAATGTGTAATAATAACAGAAACAATTTTTAAAACTTTCTAAAAATAAAGTGTTTCCATTTTTGGATAATTCATACATTTCTAGTTTATTAAAACAACATTATTTATTATAAAAAAAAAACATTTCAGGTGTTTTGAGGAACAGAAATAAAAAAAAACATTTTTTAAATTGATTAAATTCCTTAAAAATCTTAAAAATATTAATGTCAATATTTTTTTTCTTTTAATTCTACAATATACTTTAACATATAAAACTAAAAATGAAAAAAAATAATCAGTAGTTTATATTTCCTTTTTAAATTTTTAGATTCAAAATATAAGCACTTAAGACGTTGATTTTAGAAAAAAAATTAAATTGGTTTAAATTCTTCAAGGTTGGTGGGGGTCAGATTGATATTTACTGAGATATAAAATTAAAAACAGCATGTGGGTGTACTATAAAAAAATACTTTTTTTAAAAATATATTTTCAGTCATTTTTTCTTTTTTAAAGTAATCTTTTCATAAATAAGTTCAGTAATGAAGGAATAAATATAAAAAGTTTTATTCAAATCCATTAATCAATTTTTAATTGATTTTTTTAAAAATTTAAGTGGATGTTTGAAAAATGTCAGAAGTGAATATTTTCCAATTAATTTTCTACCTAAGTTTTTTATAGATGTAAACACACATTTAAAAAAAACTCAACTATTTCCATATGTAAGAAAACAATTTTGATATCAGAATTTTTTACAAATTTTCTTCTTTTTAATGATATAAATTTTATGAAAATTGATTAAATCTTTCTGTGTGATTGGCTATTTTTTTTGGTCAAGGAATGCTCAATTCTTTGACAATCTTATCATTGCTAATTTTATATATCTGTTTGCTTTAGAATGACAAAAGCAACAAATAAAAGTGACATTGACATTTATACTTTATCCTGGGCGTTATTGGTGTACTTGTGTGTCAAACAATAGCATGTAGTCTCATACTGTTAACCCAACCATCAGGGTATAAAATGCAAGTTAATTTTCAGACATGTTTTGTTTTAGATGAAAAGCATGCCTTATATATCAGTATATAGGATTTTTTTTTTTCGCATTTTAAATGATGGTCATAAATTTAGGTGAAATAATGCTAGAAAGTATTGAACTAAAACCATTGCAAACTTTCACAATATAAAATCAAGCATTTGGAATTCAATCAAGCATTTATAAAGTTCTCAACATAAAGAAAGAGTAGATATATCCGTGTCCCATAATAGATAAAACATTTAATGTATGAAATGTGTATGCAAAAGTAGCAACTATTATGGGACAGAGATAGGAATATTTATTGGTTTTACTTACCTTTGTTGAAACAAGTGAAGATTTACCATCTCCCTCAGGTGGAACATAGGCTTCAAAAATCCCCCCTTAAAGAAAGAAGAAAGAATACTTTATTAAACTATAAAAGAGATGATTTTTTGTCCTACAGTTTGCATGGGCATATATAATGCACATTTTTTTAATCAGTATCACCCCATGCAAACCAGTAAAGCCACAAGGGCGTGGAAGAATTAGGAACAGAAACATTAATATCTGTCTATGTTTCTGAGATGAGGTACTATGTACACTATTTACATTGTTTGGACTATCATCCTCATCTTTGTTGCCATATTTATCACAACATTTCGGCCATTTTATGCTCCGGCCTTCTTCAGGTGGTTGCAAAAGTCATAAGTGGAGATCTAGAGACATTAGATAAAGAATTGGTTAGTATAAGCAGCACCCTACAACATAACAACTACTCTGGGTACATGGCAGCAGCTTTTAGAGGATGTTAACACCTCAAATTGATAGGAGGAATAGACACCTTACACTTATTTAATACCCTATTACAGAGCTGCCAGTAACCAGGAGAGCCAAAGTTGTTATATGCTATACAGTGCTTCATTCTCTTGGCAAACAGGGATCTATCTCCTTCAAGGACTCATTTACATTTATTACAAGCAATAGTTGCCTGTTGTGATGTGAACTGTCATGCTGATATAGCTGGAAATAGTGCGCTTCCTCTGTGCTATAGTGGCTGAGCATGTTGGTGTGAACCATGGAGATGATTGACATTTCATCTGGTATTCCTAGAAAGGATGAAAGTGTCCATGCTGGCTATGGCCCAAGAAGAAGAAACCTTAGTAGCTCAATTCTCAATTGGGAGCTTAAAGATGTCAATCCAAGGGGCATCACAAAGAAACTCACAGATTGAGTCCCAATCAGCATGCTCGTAATGGAAAGAGGTCTTATGGATAGAAGGTTCATGTTTAATAGATGATTGGAACAAGATGTCAATAGATACCACAGAGTGGTCCAAGTTGACAAGCGAGCAGTGGTCCAAGTTGACAAGCGAGCAGTGGTCCAAGTTGACAAGCGAGCAGTGGTCCAAGTTGACAAGAGAGCAGTGGTCCAAGTTGACAAGCGAGCAGTGGTCCAAGTTGACAAGCGAGCAGTGGTCCAAGTTGACAAGAGAGCAGTGGTCCAAGTTGACAAGAGAGCAGTGTTGCAAAGCTCAGCAAGAGTGAGTAGAGGAGGTAAGAAATAGAACAAGTAGAGATGCCTGTTGCTTCGTTTTAATATACATATGTCCCTATTGTGCATCTGTATGATTTACATGTGCTTGTATTATTTAATATACACACAAGCACACTCACACTGATTTATCGGTTGGTTGGTTTTGTTTAGCAGTATATCAAACTCTATGGGTTATTTAATGCTGAAATCTAAAAATTTTGTATGCAATTTTTTTTTGTTGGTGGGGGGGGGGTAGATAATAATGGTTTAGTGATACAAGTTTTACTAATTAATCCATAGCTAGGGGGAGGAGAAGAGGTGAATTTATAACCTTTCCTAAGGGTATTTGTGTGTAAGTGAATATAACAAACCCAATGGGAATTGGAACTCGACTCAATTACACCATTCACAAATTCAAGCTGGTATTCCCAAGCAGTCACCCATCTAGGTACTGACTAGGTTCAACATTACTTAACTTTGGTGATTGTATGGGAACCAGTGTTTCATCATAATGTGGCCATAAGGCCCTGATTGAGTCACACATACCCTGCCATCACCACCCAACTCCATGATGACAAGCAACATGACAATTGACTTAGCCAAGAGTCCACAGGTTTTTGATCACTCTAGGCTTTGTTTATTTAGAGACCCGTTTAGAGACCTAACTTGCGTTAATTTCATTGTAATTTTGGTAACTTAAAAATCCAGCCCAAATCGAAAAAGTACTTTATGATTGGCCATCTGGGTTTTCTAACAGGAGGTTCTTTATTTAAGAAGCTAATTAATCATGTCCAGTTCGGGCCCAGATGCATATAAGAGCAAAATACACATGCACAGAAATCAGAGAGAGACTGTTGAGAGAGGCCAGTTGCCCGGAAGCGTCAAGGTGTGCGCCTCACAAAGAAGATGCTCTCAGAGGATCCCACCCAAATCTTTCATCTGCTATAGAAGAGACAATTACTGCAAAGACGTTAACATGCATTTCTCAGTGCCTCAAATTTTAGCAAGAAAGCAATTGGAACAAATTAGCTGTTGTATGATTTTTTTTTTTTTACATTTCTTCCAGAATTAAATTGTTGATAATTTTTCAGTAGCATCATTTTTTTTTGTGGGCATGCTACACATCCATCTTTCAGCAGGATTGCCTGGCACTGAAGAAACAGTACAATTGGATTTTTGCTCAGTCTAATAAAAATCTATGGTTTGTGAATTCCCCGTGATTAGGCACAACAAACTGAATCCTGGTGAAGGAAACAAGCCACCTGCACTAAAGTGTATCATACCTGTGCCCCCTGTTATGGTATTCAACACCTAGACGAGAGCATTGCATTATATACAAACAAAATTTGACTGAGTTTGAAATAATACATTCTCTTCCCACTAAGTTTGGACAACCCTTAGCAATAATATCGAAATTGAAAACAAAAAGGAAAAAAGGGGGAATTTTTTAAACTATAAAAATTCATTTAATTATATTATTTTAACTTTTCAGAAATTATTCAGTAATAAATAAAATAGTTTTTGACATTACTTAATTTTGATTGGTCTGCTTGAAAAAAATACGGAAAATTATTTCAGATGGGGGGTAATTTTTGTAGATTAGCCTTCAGACCTTCCTGAAGCCATAACATTTGGCAGAATAAAAAAATATCGAGTTTTTATCAATTTAGAAGTGGGCAGTGCTGTTCATAATATAAATCCAGCACCAAATTAATTTTCTGTCTGTACTCTGTTTTTTATTTACAAATGTCAAGTTTGAATTATTGACATCTGCATATGGCTCAGGATTTTCTGAAATAGAAATATCAGTAATTGTTAACCTTCATGTTTGAAAAAGGTTGGCTTTACCCTTGACACTGCCATTATTTTAACTACCTTCACTCCTTGGCAAAGGTTATTGTTTTAAAAAGCGATGATTAGAATTTTGATAAAACCCAAAGATATGAAAGTGAATTTATACATTTTCTTTGTTCTTGAGAAATGACAACAAAAATAATAAACATTAGTTATTTATTAGATTGTTTAGTGGAAGGGTTGGCAAAATATTGGCTAATTGCCAATCAATTCAAACTTTATAAAACAGTAAATAATAAGGATTTCCTTACAGTTGATTCACATATTTTAATAATTTAGTAAATGCTTATAAATTAATAAATAAAAAATTTTCATATTTACATCTTTATAATTTGGTAAATGATAAATATTGCATTGCATTAGTTTAAATTCTATTAGTTTTTAGAATGTTGTAAATGTAAAATTATTCTTGTAAATAAACAACCTAATAAATAGTGTTTCATATTTTGTTGTAAATTCTGAAGAACAAAAAATGTGTAAATTTACTTTCATCATATGTTTAAATTTTAGTCCAATTCTAATCATCACTTTTTAAAACAATAAACATTGCCAAGGAGTGAAGGTAGTTAAGGAGTGGTGTCAAGGGAAGAACTATCCTTTTCACACACTATTTTTTTGCAGGCACAAAGGTTAAAAATTGCTGAAATGTATATATCCATTTGTTCTTTAATTAAATACTTGTTTCAAATATTTTCTGAAAATAAAACACATAAAAATGTATATATCCATTTATTCTTTATTTAAAAGAAATCATTTTATAAAAATAAAATAAATAGTTTTGCCAGAACATATTTATCAAGAATAGGATAACAGTCGTACAGAGCTATCAATGGTATAAGTTGTTTCAAACTTGACATTTATAAATAAAAATTAGTAGGCTACAGATAACTATTTAAAAAGTCAGGGAATGATTTGACACTGTATTTATATCATGAACAGAACCCCTACTCTTATAAACTGATAAAAAGAAAAATAGTCAATATTTTTTTATTCTGACAAATGTT
The DNA here is from genome assembly GCA_964036315.1 of Acanthosepion esculentum. Classification (NCBI taxonomy): domain Eukaryota; kingdom Metazoa; phylum Mollusca; class Cephalopoda; order Sepiida; family Sepiidae; genus Acanthosepion; species Acanthosepion esculentum. The sequence continues at coordinate 16,243,843 of OZ038513.1, forward strand.
GTGACTTGAGGAAAGGCTAACAAATGAAAAATGATTCTCCCCAAAACTTTTTCATGCCTTTTTTTCTTGTAGAAAAATTTTACTTCAATCATTGAATTGAAATATACATGTGTAACAGAGAGAGGTTGACGCACACACTCACATGTATGCACACACGCAAATATAACATTTATTGATTGAAAATGGAAAACACGAGGTTACAAAATGTGTCAGCGCTATTAATAGGAAAGAATCTAAAACAATGATATACGAAACCTAAGACGGCTGGTGGATAAAGAGTGAATTTCAAATAGGGTTGGCGAAGACTTGTTTATAAACAAATGCAAAAGGCAGGAGGTGATGTTTAATTTGGGTCATTAAAAAAAAAATAGACGAAAATAATATTTTTGATAAAAACATATTGAAGTAAATTGGACAGGGGAGGTAAGATCAGTGTATGTTTACCGCTAACGAAATCTGATCTAAACATAAGTTGTATCCGCTGAATTTGGTCATCGAAAAGACAATTGAAATGAACATTGAACTAATTAATTTTATCCACTAAGAGATTTGAAATAGATTTGAGTAAACTTTGCAGGTACACGTGATTATGACGACACTCGTGTTAAGCGCGTGAACAACCTGGCTTATAACCTTCGCTTGCTATATTAACTCGAGATTTTGCTAATAAGGCAGTCGGTGAAGCAGAGACGGGAGAGACCGCGATCGGTCGGCACATCGTTGTCACTGCAGGCCGTCACGTGCGTGGGCACCCGCAGCGACCATTATGGGTCGCTGTGTTACAGGCAGATGAGAAAGGCCAACGAGAAAGACGGACAGAAGAGGCCAGACGAAAGAGACAGTCGTCAAGAGAGTAGAGAGACTTGGGTGTTGGACGTGAGTCAGGTTGGAGAGTGACGTTGGGAGAGAGAGACTGTTGTTGCAAGAAGTCGGTCCAGTGGCGAGTCAGAGATAAGGACTTCAAGAAACGTTGTTGTAGCAGTCGAATTGAAAAGTCGCTGAAACTTAACGTTTGTCACTTACAACAACCAACTGAAAGGCTACACTACCACGTAGGGCTGGAATTACGAGTCACATATCCTCCCAAGTTGATTTGGAACGAGTTAATCACACACACACCTCTCTCTGTTGTAAAATTGGTGGAGGAGTAGTCCTCTGTTCTTATGTTAATTGCTGTAAACTTTTTCTACTGTTTTTGTTTTCTTATATAAAAGACATCACTATTTTACCCATTGTTATTTGGCTTCTGCAGATGTTGTTTACTTGTTTTGCCACATTCTAACTTTCCTGCCGCCCACCCTCACAGCCGTGACTACATCCCCAATCGACCGTGAACGTATGGGCAACACCCCACTTACTGGATCTAAAAACTAACACAACGTGTGCAGCAGGCAGAACTCGGCCAGTGACCGGTCGAACAATCTACGGGTACTCAGGGAGTGTGCGGCCAGCTACCCCTGAGTTCGGTTCAGACCGAGTGGGCGCCTCAACCTAAAGAGGAAGACGCCGGAGGTTGAGGGGTTGAAGGGTCGAGTGGTAGACATGCACATTTACAAAAACACACAAAAAAGCAAACTTATACACACACGCACAACTTAGATAAAATTGAAATGGCCATCTGTGTCATGTGAGCTAATTTTGCTTTTCGTCTGGCAAAATAGAAGCTGACATGTGCAGCCCTTTGACATCAGTTTTTATGATTTTCTGTATTTAAACTGAATATATTTTCTAATAAATGTAGTATTTTAAATGGATGTGTGTGTGTGTGTGTGTGTGATAATGGATGGCCGCTTGGAATGAGAAATCAGAGAGCCGAGTTTGAATTCCAGTTGTGTTCAAATTTGTTTTATTCACTTAGGTATGAATCCATCTCCACTCCCACCAGCTAAGGGTTAAATAGTAAAACTGGGATCTGGAAAAGTCATTGTCATTTTCCAAATAAATTGTTAATGCAATACTCAATTGCAAAAAAATTAAATAAATAAAAAGAATTATTCTTACAATCCAAATCAATCAATAGACAACAATCAACAATTTAGATTTTAAATTTTATCATCTTGCTCTCAGTGAAGTGACCTGTACCAAATCTGTATAAATAAATGTCAACTCAATTACAACCATGAACTAATGTCACTAACATTAATTAGTGCACCACAAAAAAAGAGGTCTTTGATCCGGAACACTTACAATTTTGATGACAGACATCTAGAAATTCAACTCAAGCAAGCACAAGAGAACAAAAGAAAAAAATGTCTGTTGTTATTTATGTTAAGATAATCCATTATTGTATGATTAATCTAAAAAGCGAAAGATATTTGACAAAATCAAAAGATAGGTGATATTTTAAAGAAAAAGTAATCCAGTTTTATAAAAGCAAATTCTTTATCTGATTAACTGAAAAACAATAGTGAAATAAGATTTGATTAAAAACAAAATATAAATCTATAAACTAAGATATAACTATCACATTTGAAGAGAAAAGAAAAGAACTTTAACTACATATCTCAATAGCTGTAAGTTCCATTTCATCTATACACGTTTTTATACTTTCCCTACAAAATTCTATTTTATAAATTTTTATATTCTGATTAAATATTAAGTGCCTTTCTAGTAGTGTAAGAAAAAGTAATTTACTGTTTAGTAATTCACACGGTAAATACTTGTATCCAAATTATTAAAGCACATCATTGTTGACTTAAAATGATCATAATGAACTTTTCAAAACAATTCAGGCAAACAAATTTAAAACCCATTTTCTCACACCTTAATCTATTTAGTATGATTTAACTTGAGTGATATTGGAAATGCATGTAACCTAATAGCTAAGTTCAAAATCTGATTGGGACAGTTGTATTTGCTTTGAACTAATATCATAGGCATGAATCCACTTTGAACTAATGTCCTAGGGCATGAATCCACTTCTCCTTCTAAACATTGACTAAAGAGCAAAGCAGTTGAATTCATTTAGCTTTATAAGGCAGTCTATCAAAAGCATTTGAAAACAGGTTGGGTTTAGCAGCATGTACCATAGAAGCTAGTAGAACTCATTGCATGTTTCCTGGAGAGGATATGGTGTCTCATACTTAAGATCAACTCATGGTACAACTACAGATCAAAACTAGATGCCTATTTTAAATCTCATTGTTCCACTGGGTATGAGGATTTTTAGTTTTGGTTTGTGATAGTTCATTTAAGAGATTTAAAGAAAAATGTAGAAATTAAGAGCATCATTAATTTGGTTCAAAAAGTTACTTCTCTTCATTTTAGTATATTTTTTCTTTTCTAAGGTCTTATTACAATGAATATATTACTTGATGGAGCTTCAGACCGCACTCAACAAGGGCGTACAAATGCATTTTAATCTTTGAATTAATTATCTCCCTTAAAACTGTTTCAATGAACAAAAATCATATTGCAATTACGAATTCTGGAGCAAAAATATGACATGAAAGGAACCCGTGTTAAGAATTAAACATAACATGACATTATTAAAATTAACTTTCTTGAGAGAGACTTTGTAACATTTGTAAGAATAAAGACTAAAAATATCAGATGAATAAATTATTTCTTTAAATCATGTCAAACTAAAATGTTGCATTTTGGTATAAGAAGTGTGGTAAAAATTCAACATACTTTTATTTTTTTTTAACCTGTTAGAAATAGAAATACAATTTCCACAAAAAAATCATCGTTAGTGTATTTTGCTTTTATCAATATAAATTTTAGAGAGGAATAATAATAAATTCATTGAAAAATGTTAAATTAACTTCCAAGTAGAAAAGCAAAGTTATTTTTTTAGTGAATTTTTTTTACATTTTTTTAGTGAATTTTTTTTACATTTTTTTAGTGTATTTTTTTTTACATTTTTTTAGTGAATTTTGCTCAAAAAGTTTGTTTTTGCAATAAACAATATAGCAGATCCAAAGAAAATAAAATAATTAAATCTTATACTTGCTTCAATTAAATAAGTTAAAGTTATTGCAAATGTAAAAAGCAAACAATTCTGCAGCAACGAAGAAGTACCATAAACTCAAACTAAAAATTGTTGCTTCCAATTGTACAAAATTTGAAATAGGCCTCAAAAGGTCTAACCCGCATTTGCACCACAAGTTGGCCTGAACTACAGAATGCCATAGGAGAGGAGATGGGTACTGCCAAATAATCCCAATTGCTCTAAGAGATGTCAAAGAGGAATTATTCAGAATGATACCCCAACAATCTAATGGGTTATGGTGAAATGAGATGAAACTTCCAAGAAACAATACATTTGAAAATTGCAAACAATATTAAAATCTTTAGAGTTGTTGATCTGATTGAATTTTAGTGTGGGAATTTTATTTCCTAACTATTAACTAATTTACAAATAGGTATTTTTAGTTCCATTTGAAAGGCGAATCCACTTTTCTAGTAAATACCAACCTGTACAACTGATGTTTATTGGTCTCTCTTGATGTGTTCGAGGTGGTTGTTTCCCTTCTTTTTTCATCTTTATTCGTAATTCATCAGGGGATAATTTATGGTCATTTCGAATTTTGTCAAAATCAGGTAAGTCCACCTGCCAAAAAAAAAAAAGGAAGTAAAAACATTAACCTCTTTCAAAACAGACTAGGCAGACAAACACAATAAAGATAGGGATTTTTATTGCATTTGGTTTCTCTGGAAATGACAAGATTATATATTCAGGAGTAAAAATGTCCCCACTCTAATCCAACCAGAATATATATATGGTATAGGAAGGTTAACTTGTGTGGATATCTCACAAATCAAATTTAAACTTGATGTGAGTTAAAACTGGAATAAATTAAATTTGAAAAGGGGTTAATCTTTACAAATATATCCCAAAGGTAAGAAGGCATCCAAAATTCCTTCATAAATTGGACATTTTCCTTTTTGATTATCATATGGCAAGTAGATTAGATATCTTTGAAATTCTTTGCTGGTCAGAAGCTAAAAATAGTGAGAGTGACTTGATGTTTTTGTTATATTAATAATTAAATGTGTTGGCCAGTATTAAACACATGCAAACAATGTTTTCTTTTTTCTTTTATCATCTCT